>CM052797.1:61380144-61435875 GCA_028533885.1 Nasua narica
AGGCAGTAACCTCTATGACATTAGCCACAGCAACTTCTTTCAGGACATGTCTCTAAAGGCAAAGGAAACACAAGCGAAAATGAACTTTTGGGACTTCATCAAGATAAAAAGCTTCTGCACAGCAAAGGAAACAGTCCACAAAACAAACAGGCAACCCACAGAATGGGAGAAGATATTCGCAAATGACACTACAGACAAAAGTCTGATATCTAAGATCTACAAAGAACTCCTCAAACTCAACACTCACAAAACAGATAATCACGTCAAAAAATGGGCAGAAGACATGAACAGACACTTCTCCAATGAAGGACTTGATATATATGACGTGTTTAGAGGGGGTGATAGCACGGCTAGTGGTATACATGGTTGATCAAATCTACCAAATCAAAAATACCTGTTTCGACCTACCTGGATACTTTCTATACCCATTGATTAAAAAGAGAAAGAGGACTGGGGCGCCTGGGTGGCTCAGTGGGTTAAGCCTCTGCCTTTGGCTCGGGTCATGATCTCAGGTCCTGGGATCAAGCCCCACATCGGGCTCTCTGCTCAGCGGGGAGCCTGCTTCCTCCCCTCTCTCCGCCTGCCTCTCTGCCTACTTGTGATCTCTCTCTCTGTCAAATAAATAAATGGAATCTTGAAAAAAAAAAAGGGAAGGGGGACTAATCGGATCTTATGTGCCTATCCTACCTCTTCATGTGACCCTTTGTCATAGGGCGGGGCGCTCACACAGTCTGGGCGTTTTCATTTAGGATGATTGTGACTAATGATGGTGACATGTTCTTGGATTTTTCTGAATAAGGACCCAGCTGGGCCTTTTGCTAAGTCCTGTTGCAGAGGAATATGAATAGAGATGTACTTGATGGAGCATAAGATGGCAGAGAAGGGGCAGAACTATTCACCGGGACAGCCTTCATGCCAACAAAATCTCATTATACTCGGATGCAACCAGTCACATGGCCAAAACCCATGATCTTTACTCACGAGGATGAGCAGTAGCTAAAACAACCATAATGCTATTTACCCAAGATTTCACGAAATCCGAATACATACTACAACCACATCACCATATCTACATACTTGAATCACTAGATTAATGTACCCACACTCTCTCTCACACATTCACTCAACAGTTTGTTAACTATGTATTGACATTTTTCTGCCTAGTAATTGCTAAGCCCACAGAGGTGAAAAGGGCACAAGCTTTTTGTCAAGGACCTCGTAGGAGAATCCAACAAATGCAAATCCAACAAATGCAATCACAATACAATGTGAACACTTTGCTGGTCCCTGCTGTGGGGGGGGGGGGAGGGGAGCCTGCTTCTCCCTCTCCCACTTCCCCTGCTTGTGTCTCTCGCTGTGTCTCTCTCTGTCAAACAATGAATAAAATCTTAAAAAAAAAAAAAAAAAAAGTAAATCACTTCCCTATCTCTCCATAGGAGGGCACTGTTTCAAAAGGCAAAATCCTTCCCAGAGTCAAAGCAGAGTGTGTGGTTGGAGGAAAGGGGAGGGTGGGGGTGAATGATTCAATTGGCTGCCACACAGAGACCTCTGCCTTTTCATCCAGATCAAAGTGGGTGACAAGAGGTAACCTAGCTCAAAGAAGCCTCCTTCAGGAGGGGATCTTTCATGGGCAGCTAAAGTCAGGTACCACGGCCATCCTGGGAGAGGGAGAAGAGATGCTCCTGAAATTCTCGGTGTTGATCCTTTGGATTCAATTGGCATGTGAGTTTGACGAGTTCCCAGTTACAGTAACTGAAAATCCAAGGGGAAATTAAAGGAAGAAAGGGAGAGAGTGAGGGAAGGAGGAGGGGGATAGGAGCAAGGAAAAATCTTATCAGGCTGGGAAAGAGGCCCCAGTGCCCTGCCCCAATGCCCACTGCTTTGGTTTTAAATAGGGGAGAGCACCCAGCAACTGGAACAGAGTCCTCGCTTTCTAAGCATCCAGGAGGGAGAAAATTTCACTGCCTACTGCAACTCCACGAGCACCTTCCCCAACTTTCAGTGGTACAGACAGAAGCCTGGGGAAGGTCCTGTCCACTTGATGACATTATCTAAGGGAGGAGAAATGAAGAAGCACGAGAGTCTAACAGCTCGCTTTGGTGAGGCAAGAAAAGACAGCTCCCTGCTCATCACTGCAGCCCAGCGTGTGGACTCCGCCATCTACCTCTGTGCAGGGGCACAGCGCTCTCAGGGCACCTGCCGCCTGCACCTGAACCCTGCCGCAGCCTCTGTCACACTGTGTTCCCCGGCTCCTCCTCCCCCATCTCTTGACATGAGCAGTGGTAACAATCTCAGCCTCTCGTGGGCACATCTCCGCTGCTTTTCCAGGTTTTTCCCACAAACATTGGAGAACAAGATTCCTCTGTTATAAGATGAACTTCTAGAAATGCAGCTCACTATTCGTACCAGCAAAAATACGGGTCTGCAGCTCCCTGGGGTGGGCAGTGAAGGAGGAAAGAAAGGAGTCGATACAGAGGGACAAATGGAAGATCTCAGCCAGAGTGCATCATAGTTCTGAGGAGTCATTCCATTTTCCTAAAGACCAAGCCAGGGATGGTTAGTTCAAGGGGACAGAAGTGACTGATTCTGCATTCTAGTAGAGTTGATGAAATTGCTACCTCCCCAGTCTATCAAACTAGACTAAAAGGCAAAAGGATAGTAAAAAATAATTAGAAGAAAAATGGTATTTTTTGGCAGAAAAATGCCTCACATGGACTCCGGTAACATCCAACTGTGATTCCAAAGTACCATCCCCATTTGGTGGCTCTGAACTGTTTCAACATTAACTCCAATTGCCTGTATTTAAATAGGATTTACTTGGCGATTATTAGACTTTGAATGGTAGATATCAATAACTTCAACTTCTAAAGGCTGAAGAAGATATGATATTCTTGGTTTTTAAAAAAATGTTTTGAGTGTAGCTGACACACAATGTTGCATTACTTTCAGGTGTAAAACATAGTGATTCTACAAGTTTATACATCATGCTATGATCACCATAAGGGTAACTATCATCTGTCACAATGCTATTAAATATACAATGCTATATAATATATAATATTGTATACACAATATATTGTATATATGTACAATACACAGTATACAATAGCTATACAATGCTATTAAAATATCATTGACCATATTCTTTACTGTGCCTTTTATTCTGATACTGTGCCTGTATCTCCCACTCCACTTCCCCCTTGTTGCCTACCCCCTACCCCCACCCTTCTGGAAACCACCAGTTTGTTCTTAAGAAGCTGCAAGTTGAGGGTTCCCTCCACCTGGCAAGCCTCCCACTGGTCCACTTTTATACTTGAAGAACTCCTATTTGTCTCTAAAGCAAGATGATATAATGCAAAACACATGGGTTTGGGGGTTATAAAAACCAGGTTCAATGCCCGTGTGCAATTTTCTAGCTCTATATCCTCAGGCAAGTATTCGTCTTCATCTAAGCTTCCTCTTAATACATGAACTACCTATCTTGTTGAGCTTCTGTGAACTAAATGAGATAAAATATATAAAATTATATGAAGTCCCAGGTGCACCTTTTGGACTCAACAAATGACCTATAAATACGATTATTAATGGCTCTAAGGAAACGTTATCACTACTGTGGAATTTTTACTGACTTCTCAAAGAGAAAAGACTTCATCTCTACCTAATATTCTGAATCCCCACCTTAGTGGTCAGGAAGGCAGACGCTGCAAGTTGCCAGCCTAATATCACCATCGTCTTCTGCCTCCTTATTAACAGAACCATCAACATTGATTTGGACTATCTCCCAACTATCTCTTCACCTTAAGAAAAAAAAGAGGGGGGGCCCGGTCTGTTTGAGCTCAGGTCATGATCTCAGGTTCGTGGGATCGCCCGACATCAGGCTCCACACTCAGTGGGGAGTCTGCTTCTCTCCCCTTTTCTCTGTTCCTCCCCCATGCTTTCGTGCTCTCTGTCTCTCTCTATCTCAAATAAATATATAAATCTTTAAAAACAAACAAACCTACGCTATGTTTCACATCCTTTTTTACAGCTAAAGGGTGCATATAACACAGTTCTGACCAATGAGATATAATCAGGAACCTGCTAGGAGTTTCCTGTAATGTTTTTGCTGTCCTGGTACAGGACTACATTTTCCTGTCCCCCCTTTCCAACAATTTTCTTCCTGCAACACTGAAGTGATAACTTTATCAGAAAGGCATCTTCCCCTCCAAATCCCACGTTCGTCCTTGAGATGCCAAGTCAGATACCTCCCCGCAGATCTATTTGTGCATGAAAATTGAAAATTTCTAGTAAACCATTATTTGGTTGAACTTTTTGTTACTTGCCGCTAAACTGTAGCAGGATTGACATAACACGGCTTTGTGATTTTCTGGGTTCGTGGGTGAATGCGGAAAAAAAGATGTGAACAAAGTGTTGTGCTTACCCAAAGAAGGAACCTGCATTTATATTGGTTGTATGTTCTTCTCGAAGTATTAATGTTCCTATAGTTTTTTATTTAGAAAAAAAAAAACCTTCATCTTCCACGCCAAGAGGCCTCGTTTAAAAATTTCCATCAATTTCTTACATTCATGGGAGACTATGGAATTCAGTTTCTCATCTGGTCTTTTAACCATAGACAGTATCAATTTCCATGTAAATAATTAATAACTGTAGTCTTATATTTTTGTCACTTGTAGATTCCAAAGGTTATTTTTTCATTGTTTTTAATTCTGTATTACTCCAGGAGCCTATTCTAAAGCATTCCCTGAAAGTTTTATCACATGGAACTCCTTCATCTTGAAGATTGTATGGGCAATTATAAGTTATATTTTATATAAATTATAAATTAAAGCTAAAAAATAAATTCTAATTCCCTAAGTATAAAAAGGGAAAACACTCTCCCTCTCCCTTAAAGTATTTACCTCAGAAAACTTAAAGTTATGAATTCTTTCTCTGTCCCTTTGAGATGTATAAATCTTTAAAAAAGCTGAATAAATCTCTTGCCAGTTTTATAATCCAGGAATGTTTTTCTCAAGCACCTGGAAGCCATCTCTTTGAAATGGAACCATCAAGAACGATGGAACTCCTCTCTCTCAGTTTCTGTGGCAGGATAGGAGACTGAACTCCACAGGCGCCTGGCTCTAAGCTGCAAATTTGCCTTCTGTCATAAGGATATGAGAAGTTTTTCTTTCAGAGAAAGGCAATTAGCCAACACAGGTGGCTACCCCAATTACCAGGTAAATTAAGGAGGAACTGTGACAAATGGCCCTGTCACGGACTAGTTATTGTTTATGTTGAGAAAACGCTTGTAAGGGGTTGTTTCTGCGGGGCTATATAAAGGGGTAAAATTTCTTTGTTTTTTTGCAATCTCTTTAACGGATTGCCTGGGGTGCCTGTCATGTTCAGGCTTAATGATTCTTCAATAATAAATCTGTTTCTTTCCTCTCTTCCTTTGTGGAGAGGAGTTTTGGACTGGCAGGAGATTTTGCTTTTATTGCCCCAGAAGACGGCTGCCGTGCCTTTCCATAATCGCTGTTCTTCACGGGCTCTCTCCCTGAGAAGTGACCCGGCTCTGTGCCGGGAATATGGAAAGGACTGTTCCTGCTTTCAAGGAACCCCAGTCTTGGGGACAGAGGGCCTTTTGCCACAGCCGTCACGCTTGCAGGGCCTAGAAGCTGAAGAATCTTCTGGCCTACCACCGCCGTGCAGAGCGATCATTTCTGAGAGCACCTGGGCCACACACCGTGGTTCTGGAGCATTCTGAAACATACTGTTGATACTAAAGGCCACACTCGGAAAGCCTGGGTCGGGGCAGCGTCGCTCCTGGTAACGAGGTGTCAGCACTAGTTTAGTCCACGAGAGAACACCCGAACCTGAGAAAAATGTATTTTAGTTTTCAGGATCCATTGCTGAATGAAGAATGAAAATCCTTCTAAAAGAAAGATGGCTACTAATTTAGGCCAGGGCAGAGGAGGAGGAGAAGGGAATAGGAGGGCCAGAGAATTGTTAATAACATACACAATCCTGCTTTCTTATCACCAGTTCTCTTTTTATCTCCAAAAGCCAGAATGAAGCTGGAGATTAAAACGAGACAATTTGTTTCATATTTCTGCAACTTTCGGGTTTTATGAATCCATATTTTTTAGCATCAAGGACCACTATGAGCTTTCACTGATTTGTGTAGAAATTGTTGTTCTTCTTTAAGCCTTGCCTATACCTCGTGTAAGATCAGAAGCTCAAGGATCAGAAAAATAAAAACAAAGAGAGAGGCCAAGAAAGAAGAGGTGAAGTACTTAAGGGCAGAAGCAGGCGGAGAAATAAGGGTAAAAGAAAATGGCAGAGGATTGTTTGAACTGAAAATCATGAATCTCTCAGCAGCAGCAGTAACGTTTAGGGCCAGGGAATTTGGGGCGAGGGGCTGTCCTGTGCATCTTAGATATTTAATAGCATCCTTGGTTTCTACTTAGTAGATGCCGGTGGCATCCCCGTCCCCTCCCCTGTTGTGACAATCAGAAATGTCTCCAGGCATTGCCAGATATGCCCTGGGGAACAATAGTCCTGATTAAAAACTAATTCTCTATATGTTAAATTGATAAAGTGGAAATTTTCAGGAGATAGATGATAGAAAGAGAGAGATGTTAGATATTTCAGGCATTATATATATGTCCTAAAAGTATTTGCTCTATCAGTTTAACTTATAGACTATTTAACATTTACTTCCTCAGTCCTTCTCATATATATATATATAATATACATATATATGTATAATGTGTATATATTGTGTCTATATGTACATATGTACATATAGACATGTACATATGTACATATAGACACAATATATACACAATATACATATATATGTATATATTATACATATATATAATATATGAACTGTGTATGTATATATATGTGTGTGTGTGAAAAGGACTGAAGAAGTATTTTTCTTTCTACTATTATGATAAATTTCTTATTTCTATAGTGTTCATATGTCCTAAACTATTATTATATCATTTGGCTTTACTAAATTCAACAAATAAGATACATGGAATGTGAAAAATGGAAAGTGGTTATATATATTTGTAATATTTATGTGTACTTATATATAATGTAGCTATGATTCATATGCAAATATATATATAACGAGTCATTCCCAACTGAGAAAAGTTTTTCAGTCTGATCATATCTCAGGTTTCCGTTTGGTCAGTATCTCTTACTCATAACATATAAACTATTTCTCTATTCCCCACTAAGCTAACATTTCCTAGTTTTTTACGCAAATTATTCTACATAGACTCAGAGTTTGAAGGAAAAAATATTCTTAAATGCTAAAAAGACAATGCCTCCATTATCCTCAACACATACACCCACACCCCTTGCGGGGCAGGGAAGGTGCCCTCAACCACAAGTAGGCGGGGCTTCCCCCTACAAAGCTGAGCGACGGTGCTTAGGAGTGGCTGCTGCCAAATCTCTATGATGAAACTGATGGGTTACAGAAACAAGTTAGCTTCAAATTCAAGGTATGATGTATACCATTATTTAAAGAGACTTGACATCAAGGAGTCTCCATTCAACAGAAGAATCGAGAACCATGCAGACACAAATGGGAGTCTTGCTGGGCTTCCTGTGGATACAGATTTGCTGTGAGTTAAGAACGTCCCAGAGGGAACCTGAAGAAATCTCACGATGAACTTTGGGAAGAAACAAGGGAGGGAAGAAGTGGAGGAAGAGAGGGAACACCAGTCTCTTGGGCTGTGTCCTCTACCACGAGGATGGAAGCTAGGGAAAAATTTCCTACACTTGGAAACAGCTGGTCTTTTGCAGTGACCCTCACCCTTGCTTATTTTTCTCTTTCTCAACAGGGGTAAGACGGTGGAGCAGAGTCCCAGGGTCCTGATCTTGCAAGAGGGCAGAAATGCCTCTATGATGTGCAAATATTCTATCTCCATGACCAGCGTGCAGTGGTTCCAGCAAAGCCCTGAAGGACGCCTCACATACTTGTCATACGTTGCTTCTGGAACGCAGCGAAAAGGGAGGCTAATATTCACAGTCAATATCAAGGAACGTAACGGCCAACTCCACATCACAGACTCCCAGGCTGGGGACTCAGTCACTTATTTCTGCTCCGTGGAAGCACGGTGCTCTCCAGATCCCTGCAGCCTGTACTCGAAGCTGTAGCTGAAGACCTAACCCAGCCCACAGAGTGGGAGCAAGGGCCAGAATGATTCAAATTGCACGCCTATTGCCTTGCATCTCCCGATTCATGCAGAAAGCATTTCTAAATGCACCACGACCCGGCACTATAGTGCAGGCACCTGCGTGGTTCGTCTTGAGATCTCTGTGGCGCTCGTAGTACTAAGTAAATACTACAGATTGATCCACTCTCTCATACCTGATTCTCTTTCTGGACTGGAGTGAGCAGTCAGCTTCAATGTGGACAGAGCCTCCCACTTCATCTCTATGAGCAAGAAAGCACCGATCTCACCTATATCTTTTCTGCATCTTTCTAGCTTACAATTTGGGAAAAGCTCCATGATCCTTTTTCTAATATATTCAAATGGGGAATAAAGAGAGGGGGGAAAAAAACAAAGGACCACTATTAGTATGAAGGATGGGCAGAGCTTTCCAGATCCCAGACCAGAGATTAAGCCACCTACTCCCATGCAGTGGACGCACCGGGCTCCCCACCTGAAGCCTGAACCCAGGAGTGTGTAGTCCCCGAAACCAGCAACACGGGAGAGATGTTTGCATGCTCTCACTCACTTCCAACATGGTGTTCAGAAGTGCACATTTGATCAAAACGATTCCACTTTCAAAACACTTGGAAATGCTGGTGAATGTTCAAAGTAGTCACCATCTCCTAAACTAAAGCATGGCTAACATCCTAATCCTTAAGTCAGGGAGCCAGTGAATTAGCAAATCCAGTTAGAAGATCCCTGAAACCCAGTTGTAAGGCTTCTGATCAATGGGTATTTTCACCCTAAAAGCTATTTTCTTCCCACCCTATATTATGTTCATGTATGAAGGGAAATCATAAGAAAGTCAAACCTCAGACATAAGAAAGTGTCAAAGAAAGAGAAATGCTATGCTTTGTGATCTTTCTGTTGTTTTTTGCTCCAACTTACAGTGCATTTAATTGTTCATTCTGTTCATATTCAATAGTACCTATTAATACCATTTCGCTCTCTGTTATTGCCTGGAAAGCCATTGGAAAAAAGCTAATTTCTGATGACGAGTATGTTATATCGTCTTGGGGGAGTGAGTCACCCTTTTTGTACCTCAGCCTTCTCATCTAGGTGAAGATGCTGTTTCCCACTGCCATTACTCATATTTTCGTATATTCAATCATTCAGCAAATATTTATTGAATACTCGTAAGGCCCTGTATAGGGACTCTGACTAAATGAAGAGTGCCTTTTCTCATGAAACATACAGTTTAGTGAGGAATACATTTTTGTTATCATAAAGTTCCTGTAAACTAAGAGAAGAACTGAATTAGGAGAGAAAAGGATATTATGAAAACCAATAGCCGTCCCTCAGAGATAGCTTTCTGGAGTATGCGACGTCCCAGCCTGAAATCTAACAGTTTAACAGGAGTTCATCAGGCTGAAGGACGGAAGATGGTGGGGAAAAGTGCTCCAGGTCAAGGAAAACTGTGGGCAGGGTGTGCGTGTGTATGTGTGTGTGTGTGAAGCAAGGTAGATCACGGCAAATTTAAATCCTAAAATATAAATTGCAAATGATAAGACACCGTGAATGAGTGACTCTCATGCTATGAGACACTTAAAATAAACCAGATCCTTGACAGAAGTTGTGCATATATTATAAGACAGTAAGGTGAAAGGTATGGGGAACACTCAGCATGCCTCCATAATCCCAGAGCATGGAAGGGATAACTGCACTGAGGACTAATAAAAAGAATTGTGTAACTAATTACTGATAAGAAACATTACTTTTCTAGAGACCCTGATGCCTTTTTAAATGTGAAAGTCTTTCTAAATAAGCTGCACAGGATGTGATAAACATGATACATAAACGTGACACGTTTTGACTGTTGAATAAAATGGACAATTGCCTTTAAAAGAGAGGAAATATGTGGAGTGTTATCTTAAGGGAGAAAGATTTTCTGTTCTCACAGTATAGCTGATAGTAGAATTATCTTCCAACTGTAAACTGCTACAAAATCGGAAAACATAAGAAAAAAGTGTTTTAAGGCAGCGCAGGTGGTGAACGCTTGCAACCTTTGGGAGAAAGCAAGCTTGCAAAGGGACTCCCCCGTGCACGCAGCATATCTCTCCTGGGGGTATTTTCCACACCTCAGCACAAGGACTTGGAGCCCCAGCGGAGAGCAGGAGCCTTGCTGAATGGCAAAAACAGAGATGAGAATCAGGATTGTTAATATAACTGAGATCAGCGGGAAACCAGTATTGGAGAGAAATGAGGATCATATAATAAGACTGTCACATCGGTGAGGGGGCTTTTCTGGGCCTACACATAAACTGTGCATGCACAGAGAGAAACATTGGAAAACCCGGTAGAAAACAGCATCTGAGGGTCTAAAAGCTCCAGGGAGATTTCAGAGGTTGCGCTATGCAGAGAAGACATCAGAGCTCTGGCCTTTCCAGAGCGAAGAGATCTTGCTCAACGCCTTAGACTTTCAATTGAGTTACCAGAATAAGGACTGAACTCTAGGCGTAAGGGCCGTGACCTAACATGAAAAGAAAATTGAGAAGAAAAAAATCTCTCCTCTAACAGAGATTACAGTCAGCCTCCACAAAATCTAAGTGAGCTACTAAGTAATTTAACAAAGTTAACATTTTTTAGAGGGAGACAAATAATCCAATTTTCTGCACATTATTATCCACATTATGTAGTGTACAATAAAAAATACTAAAAATGTCATGGAGCAGGAACAAGGGTTACATGATGAATAGATGCAGACGCAAATTGATTCACGTTTGGAGTTCACACACAAAGATTTCAAAATAAATATGAACACATTATCCAGCACTTTCTCCGGTTACTGACTTTGTTGACCAACCGCTATCATCTGGCAATGGACTCGCGGGGATGGTAATCACATGGGGCAGTAGCTTCCCCAGATTCCCCCATACACTCCCCCTCAAGTCACTCTTCCACAGCTAGACGTGCTTGGTTCTTAGATTGACTGGTTAGGAATTCCTTCTCTGACTACCCAGCTGCCCTCAGACCTTCACTTCCCCGGCTCGTGTCACAATCGCGTAAGATGAAGTTCCTGTGATCAGCCTTTATCCACAGCACGGTAACTCTGCTTCACTGAATGTACCCTAACTGATATCCTAGGCAAGAAGATAAATGCATAAAATGAGACTCTTTTTCATTTTCAAGAACTGTGTGTCCAGATATGAATTGGAAGAAATGATAATCAGAAACCTAGTATATGGGCGCCTGGGTGGCTCAGTTGGTTAAACGACTGCCTTCGGCTCAGGTCATGATCCCAGGGTCCTGGGATCAAGTCCCATATTGGGCTCCCTGCTCAGTGGGGAGCCTGTTTCTCTCTCACCCTCTACCCCTTCCCCTGCTTGTATTCTCTCTCTCTCTCTCTCTGTGTCAAATAAATAAATAAAATCTTAAAAAAAAAATCTAGTATATATGCTTGCTAGAGCCACCATAACAAAATAACCATTATGTTTTCCTCAGTATAACTCTTACGCGTTTAAGATCGAAGAAGATCTCCCCATAACTATGTTTGAAACCTTGAGCCGAGCACAGTGCCAGGTACCTCACAGAAATGAAATATATGTTGATAAGATATATAAATACATGAATGAATCAGAGAACACTCCTTCACTAGAAAGTTTGAATCATATGAGTTTAAACTATATAATGTGAAACGCGGACAACGTACCAGATTGTCCTGAATTGCATAGCGTGACTTCCCGGAATGTTAGTCTCACTATTATTCAAATAAAAATTTAAAATGTTTCTTCCCATATAAAATATACATTGAAAATTATTTTATTTTGTGTTCTGTGTCTTTGCTCAAATCAATTCCAAAAAATTATTTTGAGATTTATCAGTAGCTGCAATCATTCGCTGCCCTTGAAAACACAATAGATTCTTCTTGCCTCTTCCATTGGATTCAACCAGAGGGACATACATTAGATAGAGACCAAGAGTGAATGCAAACAAATATGCTGCCTTATGGCATCTTCTGGTGTCTTCCATGTTTACGGCCTCACACTGTTTATAGACTTTGCAGGATCATGTAATGTTTTCTCATTTGACAATACAGAATACACGAAATGATCACATCTAAGTTCCAAGAGAGACAATCCAATGCAGAGAATAATTTAATCCTCTGATTTAATACAGGGGATAAATTTTGTTGTGTTGATTTGTGTTTTTAAGAGAAGTGTCCAGAATTCATATCAGCATTAATTGTCTTTTGACATTTATTTATTCAGAGCAAATACGGTAAGCCTTGAAGACCGTGTTACAATGCAATTACATTAAAGGCTAAGCTGTCAGACTCTGTGTATTCTAAATCTGTAACCATGGTAAAGACAACATCATACCCTGTGTTCTCCCAAAACACCATCACTCTTTTATTTTAACGTTTTTATGGGGCAGGGATTGCAAACTGATCTTTAGGAAACAGAGAAATACGTTTTCAGAATTTTTCTACATGAGGACTAAAGGGGGCAGTGCTTCCTTTCATAAAGATAAACAGCTAAAAACAGGGCTGCTCTTACGTGAAATAGAAGGCTCCGTGGAAGGAAATGAATGAAGTGCAGGAAGCTGAAGTCAGATTGACGGTTGTGTGCCCAGAAAAGAAGACAACCTGAGTCCACCGGAGAAATGGACAAGCCTCTGGGGGCATTGCTGTTGATTCTGTGGCTTCAGCTAGACTGTGAGTTCGGGGCGGGAGATCTGAACGTTGTAGAAAACCTCTACGAGGCAACACAAGGCTGGAAGATGGCATAATTGGGAGGTTGTGTTTTATTTTGTTTTGTGTTCTGGCCCATGATGTTTTCCTGTGGGGACTTTAAGAATAAAATCTAAAATCTGTTATTCTCTTCCCGCACAGGGGTGCAGAGTCAAAAGAAGGGTGACCAGCAGCAGGTCAAGCAGACTCCATCGCTGAGTGTGCAAGAAGGAAAGATTTCTATTCTGAGCTGTGACTACGATAATGATTTATTTGATTACTTCTCATGGTACCAAAAAAGTCCTGCTAAAGGTCCCAAATTCTTGATATCAATACGCTCATTTATGGATGAAAATGAAGATGGGAGATTCGCGGTCTTCCTCAACAAAAGTGCCAAACGCCTGTCCCTGCACATTGCAGGCCCCCAGTCTGGAGACTCAGCCTTGTACCTCTGTGCAGCAAGTGCACAATGTTCTCTGGGCACCTACAGCCTATACCCCAACCTACAGCTGGGTCCTTGCCTCTTTGGGGTCTCTACTGGAAGGCACGTACTTGCTTCCATTTACACACAGCAGTAAGAGAGGGTGTGCTTGAAAGTAGGTGAGTGGGATGAGCTTTAAGGAAGACCAGACACATAACAAGTCCTACAAATGAGTTAAGGACCTTCCTTGGGTTTTAGGGCGTCAAAAGTCTAATCAGTCTTCCTTTTTCACTTTTAGAGAGAGGGTACTTCTCAGCAGAGATGGTTTGATCGCACTAGACCCTGGGATGAAGATATAGTTTTCCCTGTAGCTTAGGGAAAAAGATACAGTTGAGATGGTGGAAACCAGGGTCCTACTGAAAAGTTCTCCCAGTGAATGTTTGTGTGCCTTTAAGTACCAGCAATTATGTGCTTCATTTTTGTGTCAGATGAACAAAATAATCTCTAATCATCGCTTCTGGATAATTGTACTTTTGCACTAAATGCATTTGAGGATGTACATGTTATAAGTGCCAATCACGTGTTTGTTTCATCACTCACAAGATACTTCCAAGCATTGCTTCAGTAAATTACTATGTGTTCTTTTCCTGAGGAAGACATTGACTATTTGCCACACTGTCCATCAGTAAAAGGTGCTGCCCTGTCAATCATAATAATAAATAAAAGCACGTTGGATCTTGTGTTGCGTAGCCATCCTGACTCCCAGGTGAGATGGATACATCACATTTGAGCGTTGAGGATGCAGTTCCAAGTGTGAAGAACCAGGCCAAGATCATTCAAAGAACTTAGAAGATGTAAAAAATATCTCAAATATCCCCAATGTTTATTTATCAGGAATCTCCAGTAGGTTGTTGGTTAATCAAAAATACAAGCAGTTTGTGGCTTCAGCCTTAAGTGATCTAAATGGCCCAAGTTACTTCCCTGGGATTCCCCTTTCCGACAAATAAGTGGTATGAAATGAGCATCATGGCTAATAAAAAATATCCTGGTGTTTTACATTCTAATTTCCCCACTGTCAGTTTGTATGACTTTGGCAATTTTATTAGTCACTCAGAGTCCTGTGAAATATAGGCTAGAACAAGTTGATACTACTTACAGTCCAATAAGTTCATGATTCCACTCAAATGTTTACTGGCCACTGATTTTATGTTTTTTGCTTACGTGATGAATAGAAGGAAATTAGCCAACCTGAACTTCTATGAAAAAAATGTTCTTCTTCATGCCTTGAACTCTCATCCCCTTAAATGTAGAATTTCAAGCTGTAAAGAGAAAAAAGATACCAACTATTAGAAAGAAAGGAAGAAATAGGATGAGACACCTATGGCTCTCTTGAGAAAACAAGAGACTACTTGTGTACATCATGTATATGTAGTGTAGTTCGTGTACGTGTGTGTGTGTGTGTGTGTGTGTGTGTGTAATATTTGCAATGGAACTTTCTCCTGATACTTCACAAAAAGCTAAAGGCATTCCTGAAATATCTTTTTAAGAATAAAATCATGTGACCATCGAAAGTGGTCCCTGAGTTAGGAAGCTATATTACACAGGAGACAATTTCAATAGTCATTCCATTCCGGAATCTCTGGAACCATGAGACATCAACTCATGGAGTCAATACAGAGCTCACTAGATTGCTACCTACTCTCTTCTAATGCAACATATGCTTATCTGCGCAAAGCCACGCCCCGGGCTGTTCAGTTAAGTACCCCCATCTCCTGCTATATCTGTAAGCAATTGTTACAATAATGGTGCATAACTCTAAAACTCAGAGGCCTACAACGGCACATTATTTCGCTCATAAATTTGCGAATTGACAATTTAAACTGGACACAGATGAAGCCTTCTTGGTTCGGCTGAGCTCATTGTTATATCTGAAGATCAAATGGCATTTGGCTGGTCTACAATGGCTTTGTCTAGGATAACTAAGACTATTCAACTCTTCTCCACCTGCCTTATCCTCCAGCAGCCTGGGTCAGGCATATTTCCACGGCAGTCATGGGGGAGCAAGACTTGAAACATGAAAGCATCCTTTAAACCTCTACTTCCATCACAACTTGCAATACCAAATTGGCCAAAGCAAGTCTCAGATTCCCACCACGGTAGATCACTATATATTGTACATATATATTGTGCATACACATATAAGTATATATATGTATATTCCACAACAGCAGGGCTGGCTGGGGAAAAGTATATATATAACATGATAGAATATTATATATTCTTTTATATAGCACATACTATTTAGCTCTCTATATTAATATTTATTATATGCTGTATATTATTAAAAATTCCATTTTTTATCCTTTATTATTTATTTTTTCCCAACCTTTCCCTATTTCTCTTACTGCTCAGCTCCTTACAACCACTTTTCTGCTCCTTTCTGTAAAGTTCAACTTTTTAAAAAAGATTTCACATATAAGTGATACTGTGCAGTTCATTTAAATTTCAAACAAGATGGAAATACGGATAATCAGTCTAGTTATTGTACATTCCTGTACTTAACAAAACTGTTTCTAACTTCCTAAGTTAATAAATCAAATGACTTTTCTTCAGTTAGACTTAACGTGATTTATAAATCATTCAAACTTAGTTATAAGTTCCATTACAATGGACATTTTTCACTCTGCTTGCCATTTGTATTTACCCTATTTCATGTCTATGTATGAAGGAGGCTATAATGTGGGATAGATTGATGCCTTTTCTACATTCCTAAGACTACACAAAATGCCATTCTAAAAAGGGAATGCTATATTCAATCTTATTCATATTATCTTTGGTCAAGCTCTCTGCTCTTTTTTTTTTTTTAAGATTTAATTTACTTACTTGAGAGAGAGCAAGAGAGCATGAGAGGTGAGAAGGTCAGAAGGAGAAGCAAACTGCCCCAAGGAGCTGGGAGCCTTATGCAGGACTCGATCCTGGGACTCCAGGATCGTGTCCTGAGCTGAAGGCAGTGGCTTAACGAACTGAGGCCACCAAGGCGCCCTGGTCAAGGTCTTTATACTACAGTGTTCACATTTTATTCATTCCCACACTCATTTATCTGTATACTTTTCTTATTTGATATACTTGAGAAGTGACATTGATAAAGAGTTACTTTTTCCCATTGACCTACCCATGAGCATGCCAGGTCACCTGGAATCAGCTTCTTAGCATCTCGTATCAGGACTTCATGTGTAATCCAAGGTCAATTTCCAACTAATTTCCAACTAACGTGGCTCTCAGATTTTATTCATTCAATCAATCAACAGTTATTCATTGAGTACCTGCTAAATTCTACATACATGTTACATGCTGGGGAAAAAAAGAGCTCTGAGAAAATAAATAGCATCTTCTCTCACTGAATTTGTACTCCAAAATGAGTCAAGGACTAAGCTTAGGAAAGCAAAGGGTGATCTGAAGGCATTTAGAGTCCCAACCCCCACCCAGCCTTCGTAGCGAGTCAAAGACAGTGGAGAGTCTGTGATGTGATACCCAAGTCGAGACCTTTAGTTAATGAAGTTTACACGTCAAAGGACAAAAGAGGTGGAGGAAATAATCTTAAAAATAGGAACAGCACAGGGGGGCCTGGGTGGCTCAGAGTTAAGTGTCTGCCTTTGACTCAGGTCCTGACCTATCCCAGGGTTCTAGGGTCCTGGGATCAAGCCCTGAGGGCTCCCCACCCAATGGGGAGTCTGTTTGTGCCTCTCCCTCTGTTCCCTGCCCCACCTCCCCGCATACAAGCCAATAAAGATCATAGTGACCTTTAGGACCAAAAGCCAAGGTTATGTCATGAATAAAAATAAATATATATTTATTTATATTTCTCAAACTAACACTGCAAAGTAGCCATACCTTCAGTTTTACAAACGAGCCATCATATTCTTTGGGAAGTAGCCAAATGTGTGCTTTATTTACTTGAGATTCTTCTAATACTTCACATATCGAACACCTGATATGTACCTTAGACTTGAATACAGGAGATGCAATCAAAAAGAAATAGGCAGTGTGTCTGCCTTCAGGAAACGTGTAGTATTGTGGAGTATGGTGCAAAATAGTGTGGTCAAAACTATCGTAGGAGGCAAGTAAAATAAAAGCACCTAACATAGGCATCTAAATTGGGAACAGAATATAATGGAAAGGTACCTGGGAGAGGTGATGTCTAAGTTAGGACTTATAAAAGCATTCATCAAAGAGGGGGTCAGGCAAAGAGTATAGAATGTGCAAAAGTATAAAAAAAAGAAGAATGTGCAAAGTATAAAGACAAAATTAGTTTAGGAGAATTACATTAAAGGATTCAGAATGGCTAGAGCATACAGCTCAAAATGGGCAACAGTAAGTATAAAACTAAAGCAATAAGCAGAAATCACTTTGTGAAAATAATGGTAAGCCATTATAAGATGCCTGTACATTATCCTGAAGGCATTAATGAGCACTAAGAGGGATCTGAACAAGCAAATGTACAGTGAAATGTTATACTATTTAAAATATTATTTTGTTTTCATATATGCAGATATATGTTTATATATAATTGTATATATATATATATATTTCCCCTTGATTTTTCTTTTTCCTCTTAATGCTGAAGTAATTCTCTCTCTAACACAGTCCATTGCTAGGCTCTTCCTTATAGCAAGAAAAGGACATATCTTGGACATGTAAACTTATTAAAGAAAACCCAAATTCACATTTTAATCAACATTTCTCAGCCTGGCCACAGGGGAGCATGGCTTTAAAAGTATTCTAGTTAGATGTATATAATTCTGTGGGAAGAGTGAAAGTGTCGTGATGTCTCTCTGATTGGTTGTCCTCCAGAGTTGCAGTGTTCTGGAAACAATGGCAGGGGCTGGAAGGTAGCTGCTGCTGAGGAAGCCCATTCAGAAGCTGACCTAGCCCACTCTCCTGAAAGGGCTTTTGAGCACACGGTTGTGGCAGTTGGCCTATCAGTACATCGTTCAGTCTGGGAGAGGCTTGTAACTGTGACAGCAGCCCAAGCGCAGTAACTGGGTCATCTTTCTGTCCTGGGAAGGATCTTTTTGAGAAGCAGACACAAGAGGAAGTGTGGGCCATGTTCTGTGATCGGTGGTGATGTTTATTTGGAGTAAGGAAGGAGGGGGAGAAAATCGTCCTTCCTTTTATGAGATTGAGATACCGTGAGGATTTTCTATGTTCTGATCAGGCATGAGAAGCCAAGAAATGGAGCAGAGTCTTCAATCGTTTTTCTTTTTTTTTTTTTTTTAGATTTTATTTATTTATTTGACAGGGAAAGAAAGACCTTACAAGTAGGCAGAGAGGCAGGCAGAGAGAGAGGAGGAGGCAGGCTCCCCGCTGAGCAGAGAGCCCAATACGGGGCTCGATCCCAGGACCCTGAGATCATGACCTGAGCCGAAGGCAGAGGCTTTTACCCACTGAGCCTCCCAGGTGCCCCCAGAATCTTCAATCTTGATCATCCAAGAGGTGCAAGACTCAAAGATTTACAATTCCTCAAAAAGTCTATATTCCTTACACGGGTATGGGCAGAAACATGGTGAAGGTCCCATCTTCTAGATGATGTTGCTGAAAGGGGGTGATAAAAAGAGTCATAACAAAATAGGTGCCACAGTGAATGGAAAAAAGCAGCAAAACTCCCTGTACATCATGGCCTCCCAGGCCAGCCACACATATGATGTGATCCACAGTCAAGAAAAAAGCAAATGGGGAGCCTGGGTGGCTCAGTCATTGAGCACCTGCCTTTGGCTTGGGTCGTGATCCCAGGGTCCTGGGATCGAGCCCCACGTCCGGCTCCCTGCTCGGCGGGAGGCCTACTTCTCCCTCTCCCACTACCCCTGCTTGTGTTCCCTCTCTTGCCGTGTCTCTCTCTCTGTCAAATAGATAAATAAAATCTTTAAAAAAAAAAGAAAAGAAAAGAAAGCAAATAGAAAGTAACTTTGGGTTGGCGCAAATTATTGAATTTAGCAGACAAATATAAAGTGCTAAATAAGTATGTACAAAGAACTGGGGCGCCTGGGTGGTTCAGTGGGTTAAAGCCTCTGCCTTTGGCTCAGGTCATGTTCCCAGGGTCCTGGAATTGAGCCCCACATCGGGCTCTCTCTTCAGCAGGGAGGCTGCTTCCCTCTCTCTCTCTGCCTGCCTCTCTGCCTACTTGTGATCTCTCTGTCTCTGTCAAATAAATAAAAATTAAAATCTTTAAAAAAAAAAGGGGGGCACCTGGGGGTGGCTCAGTGGGTTAAGCCTCTGCCTTCGGCTCAGGTCATGATCTCAGGGTCCTGGGATTGAGCCCCGCATCAGGCTCTCTGCTCGGCAGGGAGCCTGCTTCCCTCTCTCTCTCTGCCTACTTGCGATTTCTTTCTCTCTGTCAAATAAATAAAATCTTAAAAAAAAAATCTTAAAAAAAAAAGTATGTACAAAGAACTAAAAGAATATGTATTCCAAAAATTGAAATAAAATATGTTCTTAATAAGTGAACAGAAATAAAATCTCAACAGAGAAATGCAAACCACAAAAAGGGAAACAAATGGAAATCTTAGAATTTAGGACTGTAACAACTGAAAAATTCATGGGATGGGCTCAACAGCAGATCGGAGGTGGCAGAAGAAAGAACACATACGTGAATAAAGAGACTAATATATTCACAAAATTGAATACCACTCAGCAACAAAAATAAATTACTGATTCATTTATTCAGGTGGATGAATGTTTCAAACAGTATCCTGAAAGAAAGAAGCCAGACACAAAAGAGTACCTCGTCCATTATTTCATGTATACGAAATTCCAGAAAAAGGAAAATCTAAATATGCGGTGACAAAAATCAAGTCAGTCGTTGCCGGGGGTTGGGGATGGAAAGAAGGCGCCATCTATAGTGGATCAGAAGGAATCCACTCTAGGGTGATAAAAATAATCTTTGTGTTAATTGGGGTCGTGGTTACGCAGGAGTATACAGTTGTTGAAACACCCGAAATGTCACACTTGGAATATGATATATTACTTCATCTAACTTATAGCCAACAAAATGGAGTTTAAAAATAAGGTGGATAAAAGCTGTTTAGGGTCTAGATCTCTCAACATCAGCAACAGCTCTTTCGACTCAGTAGTAAGGAATTTTTGTTTTAATTTGGAAGAAAACATGAAAGAAAGAGAAGCAGAAGGTGGAGGAAGATAACAAGAAGTAGCATATAATAATTAAAGTTCAGGCTTTTAAAAAGCTTTTAGGTCCCAAGTCCACCATTTACTAGCTCTGTGGTCTTAAGCAAGTGTTTGGGTCTGTGTCTCCCCTCGATAAAATAGAAGGGTGGGGACTAATAATGTCTCACAAAGTTCACCTCTCCTACAAGGCTAAATCTAAAGTAAGATTATGTGTATGAAGTTCCTAGAACATGCTAAGTGTTCTGTAAATTTTACCTACTGTTTTTACTCTAGGTACTGGGCTTTTTATTTACTATTTTTATTGTTAATCAAAAGTGATCGTTTCAAGTGAGTCTACCTTCTCCAAATGAAATTGTGGGAGATGATCAATGGTATGGTGGTTCCAAGATTTCTTGTGTTTAGTTGGCGGTGTGAGGGGCTGGAGGTGAGGATAGAGAAAGAAAAGAAAATTCTTGCCTAATCTCACAGATTGGCTAGCGACCTGGAATCATGGAAATAACATCTCATCATAGAAGTGATCTTCTGGGGGCGCCTGGGTGGCTCAGTCGTTAAGTGTTTGCCTTCCGCTCAGGTCATGATCTCAGGGTCCTGGGATCGAGCCCAGCATCAGGCTCCCTGCTTGGCAGGAAGCCTGTTTCTCCCTCTCCTACTCCCCATGCTTATGTTCCCTCTCTCGCTGTGTCTCTCTCTGCCAAATAAATAAATAAATAAATAAGTGATCTTCTGTTATAGCTGGGCCCAGCACAGATAACATCAAATGAAGTGGAAATTTTCTTTTGCCTAATGAAATGTAATTACTTAGATCACAACCAGAAGCCCAAGATAATCAGAAAAGAGAGTGGACTTCAAAGCAAAGTGTTTGAAAACATGAACCAAGAGGAAAAGGAAACAGAAAAGAATGCATGGCCACCAGTATTCCATGAAATCCTTTGTGGACAAGTATCTTATCTATCCCCATACAAGGATATAGAGCCTTAGCTGCATTTCAATTTAAGATATCTTTTCTTTATTTGGGAAAGAAAACACTGGTATTATATTTTTTTAACGTCAAACTAAATCTGAGAATAAATTTACATGGTCCCCAAATTTCTGGAGAACAACTTTTTCAGGAGGAAAGTGGCTATCCTAAACATATCTAGTGGCTCAACTTTGTCTATGTAAGTATGAGCAGGATATGGTCTGACAATATTTCCCTACCAACCTGTTTTGAGACAGGTGCAAACTGAGTAAGACTGAATCCCAAGCTCAGAGCAGGAGATTATTTTCCTAGAGACAGAGATGCCAACATGACTCTTCTCAGCATGTTGTAGGAACTGATAACCTCTGTCTTCCCTGATAGGAACAGTTGCTAACAGTGAAGCTGAAGACAGTCTAGGATTGAAGGGAGATTGTGGGAAGGGGTTGAGGGGATAAGCGATGACTAATTATGACAGACACTCTTGGTGGGGGGGAAAGGGGAAGGACAAAGGAACCAAATTTTCTATTCCTTTTGCTTTGACTGAGGATTTAACTCTGCCCCAGTAGATTCGTTTAGCCCATCAGTCCTGTTATTCCTTCTGTCCAGCATGTCTAAAAAGGTCATTCAATCTCAAGCAACAACATCAAGGCAGGAGGCCAGTACTGTGAAACTGGACTGTTTATATGGTGCCAGGGTTGCATATTATGTGTCATATTGGTACAAAAGGCCTCCCCGTGGGGAGATGATTTTCCTCATTTCCCAGCGCACAGATACAGAAACCAATGCAACACGGGGTCAATATTTTGTGAATTTCCAGGAAGCAGCTGAAACAAGCAGGCTCATCACATAGCTGTCACATTTGGAAGACTGCAACATATTTCCCTTGTCTCGGAGAGGGCCTTACAAAAAGCCCAGAACTCGACCGGAGACAAATGCCTGTTCCCATATTCTCAGGGAAGCCTCAAACCTAACCCAGGCTTTGTTAGCAGCTGCTGGTTAAGGTGCGTGAGATAAGATCTGGAAAGGAAGTTGTTGAATTCATTGCAGGAAGCACTCCTCCACAGCTGGCTCGGGGACCACTCAGAACCATTTGAAAAAGTCATACTCTTCAGATATCATCGTATTTCTTATTTCTTCCCATGGAGTATGTAATTTTTTTAAAAATCAGCATATGAAAGACAATATTTTAACATTATACTTGATTATTGCGGATATTATAGCTGCTCAACTCAATCTTTTGGGACAAATTGCTCTTTTTGGGTTCCTGGACCCAATTCCAATGTGGGGGAGGGAGAGGCTTCCCACAACACCAATCAATTCTCCAGACACTAGCTGGGTGTCCTAGACTCAACTCAATTCTGACATCGTCTCTCTGGAGATAGATCCCACTGATTGAGGACTCAGTCCCACAGCACTGCTCCCCCACCCCCACTTCAGACGCCAGTTGAAACCCCAAGTTGTTACTTCTACTTCTGACACACTGGCTACATATTGGAGGTTCCAATGACCTCCTCCAACTCAGCATGGCAACCACAGACCAGTACAGACCTGTACTTCTGACCAACTTTCTATAGATAAAAGGCTCCAACAACACCTTCCTTAGACTTCTGATGCCAGGTGCAAATCCTGGTTGCTCTCCGTACTTCTGACAGCCTGGCTATTTATCAGAAGTTCCCATGACCCCATCCTCAGGTCCAATCAATTTGCCAGAGTGGTTCACAGAACTCAAAGAGACGTTTTACTTACGAGATTACTGTTTATTATAAACGGAGGTCAGCAATTCAGGAACAGCCAGATGGGAGAGTTGCATCAAGCAAAGTATAGGGGAAGAATGCGGAGTTTCCATGCTCTCTGAGAGCACCACTCTCCCAGCACCTCCCTGTGGTCACCAACCCAGAAGACATTTGAACCCTGTTCTTTTGCTTTTTTATGGAGGCTTCATTGCTTAGTCATGATTGATTAAATCACTGGCCATTGGCAATTGATTCAACCTCCAGCCCTGCTCCTCTCCCTGGAGGGTGGGGATGGGTACTGAAAGTTCTAAAAGAATCACGTGGTTGGTTCCCCAGCAACAGCCCCCATCCTTAGGTTGCCTAAGGGTTTTCCAAAAGTCACATCATTAACATAAAAGGCACCTTCATTGTTCTTATCACAGAACCTCCAAGGATTTTAGGAGCTCTGTGCCACAAATGGGCTTAAAGACCAATTACATATGTCTATTATAAATCATTAAAGACACTAGGGAAAAGTAAGCACACGAAATAGAAATTTATTTTCTGGGATGCCTAAAGACTGACCAGAGAAATGAAACTTCTGCTGAGATTATAGACATGTAGGTATATCACACCATGTAGTAGAGTAACATGTTCTAGACCACTTTTTCCTATCTCTTTGGCCACATTTCACTCTAATTCTTGCCATCTCCAGCTTGGCTTACCATGCCCTTTGATTCTCATGCTCCATGTAGCTAGGTTTGTTGATTGGAGTCCCCCTATAGTCACATGCTCATCACAAGCTTTAATTAATCATGACAGAGAAAGGATGAATGTGGTGAGGCACTACTACAGACACTGGAGTTGATCTTATAGGCACTTGACTCGTTCATGGGAAACAAGAAACGAGACCATGGTTTCTAAATCAGATATTTTTTTTTAATTCAGATGCCTACTTCCCAACTATTTGGGTCAAGTCCACAGGACTAGTCTTTCGATTCTGATGAGTCCTTTTCCTTGTCTTAGGAATTCCCTAAAGTCCCTCTTAGGAATCCTCTGCTAAGGATAATGAATGGCCCCTATCTCACATATCTGCTGGTCTGACATCGTGCTACATCGTTAACCTCCTTTTTTCTTAATCTTATACCCTAAACCAAGGCTTTGACAGCTTATCAGAACCAAAAATGAAATACATAAAGTGTCAAATCTTTTCTGATTGTTTCCTATTGCTGGACAATTTGGATATTCCTCCCCTGAAACTGCATCCGTGTGTACTTAAAGTAAGATTGCTATGCTTGTTAAATACTTACTCCCATTGGCTTAGTCAGTCACTTTTTTGTTCAGGGGGAAAAAATCAGGTGCTATATAAAACCTTTAAGGTGCTTCTAATTCCTTTAAAGGTAATGCCTATGGCCAAGTTCCCCTGAGTATATTGCAAAATCTTCCTCCTTATGATCTTTGGATCGAGATCAAGGTGAATAATACAGAGGATGTTCTTTGGATATCTATACTACCTGTAAGCTAATCTTCAAGACCTATTTTTAAGCATTCCAGAAAGAATCCATCTGGGCCAGAATAAACTACCATTACCTGATTCCTCAGCCTTGCAGTGTTCCTTGGGATTCATTCCTATTGGGTCCTGATTTACTCCCATGATTCCCAACCTAGCTGAAGACACAGAATCAGCAACGATGCATTCTGGACCTTGCCTATCCCTCCCTCAGCAAAGATCCAATAAAGATTCTCATTTCTAAGAGAGTATTAAAAATAAAATATAAATAGGCTCAAAATACAACCAGCAGAAGGTAAAACAGTGCCATCTTTTTCTGATTGAATAAGTGGGAGGTATTTCAATTAGGAACTGTGATTTACAATGTAATATGTGTTGCAGTGCTCCATTCCTGAAACAATATTTCAATTTTAAGTACACTGGAAGATGGACAGAGGTCCAATTTGTCATAAGATATATAAAGCCGGAAAGAGTGTCACTTCCACCCTACCTTGTAAAACTAGATAAACAGCAAAATCAGAACTTTGCTTTTACTATCAGAGACCTGAAGTCATAGGGAAACCAAGCAGGCTGGATTCCAATGAGGAACAAGCTTCTCAAAGAACATTTAGGCATAAAGACTGACATCACATTAGCGGAGCATAGGTAAAACAGGTGCTGGCTGCCATATAAGCAAGAAGATATCAGCCCAAAGACTGAGTAAGAGGTCTTGTGACAATGTAGAACTGTAGGGAATCACAGACCCACGAGGAGTCTGCATTCACTGGTGGGACCATTTTCACAGACCTCCACTATGTGTTCATAAAAACTACTGGGAGCAGAAAGGGTGACAGAGGGAGCCCCATCAGAGATGTGGTCTGCACAACGTGATTGGCTGTGACTGCTGGAGGCACAAGTCTCTTGCCTAGGGACCTTGCCTGGGTCAGGATTTCACATGAAGGAAAAGCCTGAAGCCGTTGGGCATGGGGATAAGAGCAAATTCTTTGTATGCACGTACGCATGTGCACAAGCAAACACACACACACTCTCTTAGGGCACAGTTAAGATCCACTGTGACAGAGTGAATAGTCAAGGAAAAAGCCCATTACCTTTGGTTAAGGTGGAGGGGCAGGAAAACATTCTGAGCTGAAAACCCTTAAGAGTACGGTTAGTCATTCTGCTATTCGTAACTGAACTAGCATGAACTCCCTCCCTGGCGGGTTACAGACAGAGACTACGTGGAGGGGGCAGTTGTCACACAAAATAATCTTTATTTGCAGTAAATAAGGAGATGATGGGGAATAATTTCCAAAGCCACGACATCCCAAACGACAAAATTGGGGAAGTTTTAAGCCTAGGGCTCATGCATGTTCATGAAGGGCTCGACAAAGGAGAGTTCAGAATAGAATTGTGGCAGAAGCCAACCTCAAGCTGACAGAGCCCCGGTCCTGGTTGATTGAAGTCATGAAGGCTACCAAGGGTCAGTATCTTTAATTCTCTGCTCCAGTCAGTCTGGTGTGTGAGGCTCAAAGGAGTTTAAATACTGCAGAAACAACTCAAGAATGCGTGTTCGGTCAATCCTTACTTTTGA
Organism: Nasua narica; assembly: GCA_028533885.1. NCBI lineage: Eukaryota > Metazoa > Chordata > Mammalia > Carnivora > Procyonidae > Nasua > Nasua narica. Next base: position 61,406,374 of record CM052797.1, read on the forward strand.
AAAAGCACTGGGAGTTTTACTGACCGACCATCTCTGATAAGTTAGGCTCTCTCCCGGCTCAGTGGAGGCTACTAGTTTTTGCATTCCCTTTGTTTCTTTAAAATCCTTAACAGTGAAGGTTTGTTGTTTTTTTTTTTTTTTGCATTCTCTTCGGAAGCTCAGCCAGCCCTGTGCTTACACAGTCCCGCTGGGCAAAACTCACCAAAATAGATGGGGGCCTAAAATTATTTCCCTGGTGTCCTGAAAGCTGTGCCTCATCTCTCGTATTCTGAGGAACCCCCCCCCCCAACTCTTTCTGCTTACACAATGAGGAAGAGGCAGAGAATCTTCTTGCACGAGACACACAGAGAAACATGGCGGTGTTTGGCTGCCACGGGGAAGAGAGACACAGATGCTGAGAAAAATCTTACATCCGGGGCGCCTGGGTGGCTCAATGGGTTAAAGCCTCTGCCTTTGGCTAGGGCCCTGATCCCTGGGTCCTGGGATCGAGCCCCGCCATAGGGCTCTCTGCTCAGCAGGGAGCCTGCTTCCCCCTCTCTCACTGCCTGCCTCTCTGCCTACTTGTGATCTCTCTCTCTCTCTGTGTCAAATAAATAAATAAAATCTGAAAGAAAGAAAGAAAGAAAGAAAGAAAGAAAGAAAGAAAGAAAGAAAGACAATCTTACATCCAAGATCCACAACGGTGTCTACCTACGCACACAGTAAGCCTAACAACTGTGAACAACCAACACCCAGTCTGTTGTTTTGTTGTTGGGGGAGAAGAAAAGGCAAGTAGAGAGGTCTCATTGTCACAGAAATTCAGGGACAGCTTCACGTTGAGGGTGGAGCTAAAAGTTTACAGTGGAGTACTCTAAAAGAGAGTTTCCTCTTTAACATAACCACAGTAGTGTTATTAAATTGATATATATTAACAATAATTCAAGAAGCTAGATTTTCACTGGCTCCTGAAGCAGTAAGATTGTTTCAGGAAAACTTAGATCCTTCAGTCAGGGTAGCCTTAATGTAGAACTCTACATTTTCAGGGCTTCTGCTTTCTGTTGCTGGAGATGACGTGACTGGACACTTCTGTCAGAGATGTTGATTCACACACTTTTATTCACTAGGTATCATTCTGAGGAACCTGGTAAAAAAAAAAAAAAAAAAAGGATGTGGTGCAGAATCCTTCAGTCCTGAATGTCTAGGAGAGAAAAATGGCTGTTATCAACTACAGTCATACTGAGAGGACTTTGAGTTTTTTTTCTCGGTAGAGGAAAGAAAAGGAGAAAAACTCCTACTCTTCTAACAGAGATTCACCTGAATGTATGTGGATAGGAAACAGGACAGGAGATACACAGTACTGTTGAATAAGAAAGTTAAATTTGCCTTTCTGGGTATCACAGCCACCCAGCCAGGAGACATGACCTTGGATTTCTGTGTAGCCATCACACACAGGTGCCCGCAGCCTGCAGGGAGAGACCCGGTCATATTCTTTGTCCTTAACCTGGCTTGGGGTTGAAAGGCTTGCCCTAATGTGTTTGTTCCCAACTTCAAATGAATGCAGAGCTCTAATTATTGTGAATACAAAAACTCGGTTTCCAATGACTCAAGATGAGCTACTGCAATTTGTACCAACTCCAATATATTCTATAGGAGAAAGGGTGGTGGATTGAGTAGATATGAAAATTGTAAGGATAACCTCATTGGGATACTTAAGGTTCCCTGATTGAAATCCTGCGTGTTTCCTAATGTGCCAAAGAGATCTAAAAGTCTTCCAGGTGACAATGTGGGTGGCTTTCAGAAAAAAAAAAAAAAAAAAAATATATATATATATATATATACACACAGTCTTAAAAATTTATTATGAAATCAAGCATGCTCATTATGGACACTTTTGAGAGTACAGAAAATGTAATAGAAAAATTAAAGTCATGTAAAATTCTGCTGCCCAGTGATGATCACTTAGCACAAATATTTTTACTCTAGGTGGTCTGCATGTGTCTTCACATCAATTTAACATATAAAATATACTTTCCTTTTTAAAAATTTTATTTATTTGTTTGTTTATTTGAGAGAGAGAGAGAGAGAATAAGGGGGCTGGAGGGAGCAGAGGAAGAGGAAGAGCAGACTCCCTGCTGAGCAGGGAGCCTGACATGGGGCTTCGCACAGGGATCCACACAGCCCTTGATCCCTGGACCTAAAGATCATGACCTGAGCCGAAGGCAGACACTTTACTGTATGAGCCACACAGGCACCCCTAAAATACACTTCTCATGAAACATTTATGTCCATGCCCCCTTGCACAATTTATCTTCAAAGTATTGGGTGCTTGGTTAAAAAGATACAATTCAAGTAACAATCAGAGGAATTCCTGCAAAGCTTGTCACATTGCAACTATTCTGTATTCAACAAATATTTACTGTCTCTATGTGCCTGACACTGGTTTTGGTGCTCAAGATTGAGCAGGATAACAACATTTAATTCTGTTTCGCGGGGCACCACGATGGCTCAGTGGGTTAAAGCCTCTGCCTTCAGCTCAGGTCATAGTCTCAGGGTCCTGGGATTGAGCCCCATGTCAGGCTCTCTGCTCAGCCGAGAGCCTGCTTCCCCCTGCCTCTCTGCCTGCCTCTCTGCCCTACTTGTGATCTCTCGCTTTCTCTGTCAAATAAATAAATAAAATCTCAAAAATAAAAAATAAAAAGAGTATTGAGATATTTTGCTCAAACTTACCACCAATCCTTTCATACATCACAGGTCTGTATATACATCGGCAACGGTATGAAATTTTTCAGTTTTTCCCAACGTTCCTTCATGAAAGGAAAATAATAACTATTATAAACAAATGACTCAAATGAGAGGGCAATAAACTTAACCAACTCCTTTATATGGCCAAGAAAGTAATTAATATTTATAAAGGAAAATTAAGAGTACTGAAAATCATTGTAATACAAATTATCCTTAGATTTTGGAATAGGTAATAAAAACACAAGGTGGAAAATAAAAATTATATAAAGGAAATATAATGAGTGGTGCCTGGATGGCTCAGTCAGTTAAGTGTCTGGCTTGTGATTTCAGCTCAGTCATGGGTCCCGAGATTGAGCCTCATGTTGACTCTGTTCTCAGCAGGGAGTCTGCTTGGAATTCTCTCTTTCCCTCTCCCCCTGCCCTTCTCCCCACTCACGTTCACTCTCTTTCTCTCAAATAAATAAATAAAAATCTTTAAATAAATTTTTTTATAAAGGAAATATAGTATACCTAGGAAAGTAACATTCCCTGTCTGTCACCTTTATCCCCACCATCCGCAGCAGTCTAGGAAAACCACTGTCAAAATTAAAATTTTCCTTGGGTTAATTGTTGTTTTTTTTTAATCCTTAAGTTGTACAAGTTCCTTATATATTTTGGACCCAACCCTAAACAGGTATATGATTTACAAAAATGTCTCCCATTTGAGGGGTTGCCTTTTGCACTTTCTCGAGATATCTTTCAAAGCAGAAGAGCTTTCAGTTTTGATGAAGTCTAATTTATCTATTTTTTTCTTCTTTAGTCCCTTGTGCTTTGATGTCATATTTTAAAACCATTGCCTGATTCAAGGTCGCAAAGATTCACATCAATGTTTTCTTCTAAGACTTTTAGAGTTTGGGTTTGTATGTTGAGGTCATGGATCCATTTCAAGTCAGTTTTTTTAATACTGTGGGAGGTAGAGATGCAATTTCATTCTGTTGCATATGGATAACAAGACAGTTGGAGTCCCTTGACCAGAAGAAAGCTGAGTAGCTATACTGATATCAGATGAAATAGACATTAAACTGAGAATTATTACTAGAGATACAGGGCAACACTTCAAAATGATTAAGTGCACGATCTACCAGGAAGATAGAACAATTCTATGTCTATACACACCTAATAGCATGGCTTCAAAATTTATCAAACATAAATCAGTAGGATTAAACTAGTAGAATTTGTTTATTTAAAAAATCAATAAACAAATACACAACTGCAGCGGCAGGCAGTAACGCATCTCGTAGCCGAAATGTAGAGAAAATATGACCAACACAATTAATATTCTTTACCTAATTCACATGTATAGAACACCTTAACCCCCAACAACAGAATATTTATTCTTTTCAAACATACACAGAATATTTATCAAAGTTGACTCTATTCTGGATCTTAAGGCAAGACTTAATTGCAAAGGATTTAAGTCATTTAAATCGGAACATAGTCTCTGATCACAATGGTATTAAGTGAGAACTCAATAACAAAAAGATAATTAAACTTCATTTTTTTTTTTTACTTTGCTAGATATAATAGCCATTCTTCGAATGTTTTTTGCTACAGGAGAACATCAAGGCAAAACAGAAGTTTGCAGTGGGATAGACTTTCAGTCTCTGAATAGAGTAGCGTAACTCCCTATTTGCAAACCTGACTTCCTGTTTGGGGGCAGAAACATCTTATACCCCAGGAACTCTACACTCAGGCACTCAGATAAGGGCCAGTCTCTGGACTGCAGTGAGAGCCAGAGAAATTTCAACGAGAAGAAGAATTCCCATCATGCTCTGCCCCGGCCTGCTGTGGACATTCATAGCCTCCTTTGGGTTCAGTAAGTGTGGCCCTAAACCTGGGGCTTCAGCTTCCTCTTGGAGTTTGAGAATGGGACTACGCAAGTCGTAGCCGACTGGGGGTTACGAGGAAAGAGAGATGGGGAAATGAAATGTCGTGTGATTCTTTTCTTTGTCCTTGGGGCGTAAATTCAGCTAGTCCCCATGACCCATCTGAGACATTTCAGAGAGCCAACCTTGTCTTCTTTCTCCATAGGGTCCAGCATGGCTGAGAAAGTCATCCAAACTCAACGTAGAATGACAATGGAGGAAGGAGAAGCGGCCACCATCTACTACGAGTATGAGACCAGCTGGAGTAATTATTATACTCTGTATTGGTACAAACAGCCTCCCAGCGGAGAGATGATTCTCCTCATTTACCAGGATGAAAGCAAGCCAAATGCAAAGCAGGGTCGCTTCTCTGTGGACTTTCGAAAGGCAGCAAAATCCATCAGTCTCACCATCTCTCCCGTGCGACTGACAGACTCGGCCGTATACTTCTGTGCTCTTGGTAGCCCCACAGTAATAAAAATAATGGTGGAAGATGAACAAAAACCTTAGCTCCATAAAGGCAGACACCTGCTCTGGGGCTTAGGAAAAACCCGTGAACCACTTACAGGAAGGAGGCAGGAGTGTGGTAGCCCAGTTAAGTCCCCCTAATATAAACTTTCCTTCTATAAAAAAAGTTTCTCATAATTGAGCTCAGTGTATAAAACAGCACTGTTTCCTGAGATTCCCAGGTATTATGTTTGTATCTTGGGTTAAAATAAACCACAAAGTGGTTTTTCAAGTCATCTCTTAACAGTCAGATTTGTTTAAAATAAAAAAAAGAAAGAAACAGGAAGCTCAAAATGGAGTCATTTGTGCTAATGCACACATCAGTAAACCAAGACTTAATCTCTAGCCTAACTGTAGTTCCAACCTCCCAGGAATGTGACCGCTAACCCATCAACATGGAGTTACCTGGTCAGCACTAGTGAGATAACCTGCCAGAGAAAGTCCTCTCTCTTCCTCTTAGGAAGGTGACTTTGCCTAAAACAATGCATTCTGCACTAATAATTTCTTTTTTTCTTCCCCTTTTCCACCAAATCCTGTACTAAACAATGAACAATTTGGGCTTTGGCAACTGCCTTCAAAGACAGGAAGAACAAAGTACTAAAGAAATTAAAAGGAATTTGGTTGAGAGGGATTTTAGAACTACTTCTAGGAGAAAAAAATATCACAGAAATAGTTCTAAAATCCCCAATGACTGAAAATAATTCGGTCTCTAATCTCACAGTATTGTGGTAGAAAGCTCTTCACTGAGCCTTGCCACTAGAGGGAGGTAGCATATACAAGGTATTTATTTATCTTTAGACCTAAAACACAAACCTTGAGAAGGAGGGAAGGAAGGAAGGAAGGAAGGAAGGAAGGAAGGAAGGAAGGAAGGAAGGAAGGAAGGAAAGGGAGGGAGGGAGAGAGAAAAGGAGAGAGAGAAGGAAGGAAGGAAGAAGGGAGGGAGGGAGAGAGGAAGGAAGGAAGGGATAGAGAGAGAGAAAGAGTGAAAGAGAGAGAGAAAGAGAGAAAAGAGAAGAAAAGAAAGGTTGTGGAAGGACTTTGTTCCTAGTTCTAAGTAAAAGAGTTCATACATACAGCCACAAGAGGGAACTATTATACCCGCAAACCAATGCTCCTTCCAGAGTGAGGGGGAGATTATCACTGAGCTGTGCAAAAATTTTATTTTCCTCTTCTTTGTCGCCTTGTACTTCATAATCTCACATGGAGTGTGGGCACAGCTTCAAGTATGTAGGCAAACTTCCCCAATACAAAGAGCTGACCACTTGTAGGAAGAAAAGAGAGAGGTGATTAAGTTTAATTTTTAATGGCCAAACATTTGTTCCTAGAGTACAGTGATAAGCTTAGTTATTATAGCAGAGAAGGATGAGTAATTTTAATTTTGTTCATCCCACTTCTTTAATAACAACCGTTTTTGAGAATAAACAGGGAAAGTCTTTTATGTTTATTTCCACCTCTCTTGGAAAATGGCTTCATATCAAATCATCTCTTCTCATTCCTTCTTTCTTTTTAGTGGCCTCAATGCATTCCACCGCTAGGCATGGGCATGGAGATGAGAAAATAGGTGTTAAGGAGGGGCTCAGGTGGGATAGGAGTAAGTAGCACTCAAGTCATTGGTTCCTGTATCAAGACAACAAGCCTCCAACAACACCCATCTGGAAGATGCTTAAAACATCATTCCCAGAGCCAACATGGGAGAACTGAATACCAGGCACCTTGGCTCTTAGACTGGATTCCAATTTTACCTTTTCCCGCTGGACTGAATACAGTAGGATCACACAGCTATGAAGTTATTTCTGTCACAGAGTTGCAAACATTTTCTTCTTATTAGATGTTTAACTCAGCTTATGATCATTTTTTTTTTTAACCAGAAAGAAGTCTCTATTTTGAAGTGAAATTGTCTATTACTGCTCTTGAGATGTACTTGCTGTGGCTGGGAATATGGATAGGAGTTCTCTTCTTCCCTTTGCAGTCCAGGGCTCAACATAGGTTTCTTGGATTGAAGGACATTTCATATCAACTCAATGGAACATCAAGCCACCGATTAGTGGTGGGTTTTGCCTTGTACCGTGAATGAGAGATGGACCATCTCTTTGGGGATGATTTGGCCCATTCAGATTCACTCAGATGTAGCCTGTTTGAATTTGAACCTTGAAGAGGATCTCAGTGTAAACTCTCTGAATTAGGGCTAGACACTGGGAAAACCTTCTTAGCTCTCTTTTCAAATTTTTTGTTTAATCCTAAGGGTGGGAGTAGACCCAACCAAGAGACTATTCTGTTCTTAGCCAATGCTTGGCTGGGGAACACGCAAATTGAAAGCTGCCAGATAGAGAGCTGTGCTAGTGGGTGCCACGCTACCGCTGGGACCTCCCCCAACTGAGGTTAAGGAACAAACCCTGAGCTCTGAGCCCTGGGACCCCGGTTTGCACTGGCACTATGAGATCACTGACAAGAATCACTATTCTCCTAACTTTAGGTAAGTGGTCTGGGTCTAATAAGGATGACTTTGTATCTACTGCTTCTCCTTCTTCCACTGTATTTACTAAACTGCTGGGGGGAAAAATTGCATCTATACTTTTCCGTGTGTCAATGTGTTTCTCTAAAGAGTCTGAGAATCATTGGGAGGGCTGATCACATCCACTCTTCACGGAGGATCTCCTGAGTCTCACAGCTCTCAGGCTTGTAAGGAGGTTTGGGTTCATTGAACCCAATGGTCATGGAATGCAGAAATTTATCTTTGACCTTGTGGCTCTGGATGGCTCGATAATGGATACCAGTAATATTTCTCTTGCCCTGTGTAACACACACACAAACGGTCAAGTTTTGGTGTAAGGCCAGAGAGGAGAGTTCTGGGAGTGCTTGTGAAGCTGACCCTAGCGCTACCCGCATTGGACAAACCAGAGCTCATCTGTTGTTTCTCAACCCCTCAGGTATTATGAGCGATGCTAAGACCACACAGCCAAATGCAATGGAGGCTACTGAAGAAGAGCCTGTCCACCTGCCCTGTAACCACGCCCAAATCGGTGGAAATGAGTACATATATTGGTATCGGCAGATTCCTAACCAGGGTCCGGAGTACATGATTCATGGTCTAAAGGACAATGTGACTAATGGAATGGTCACTCTGATCATTGCAAGAGCTAGAGAGTCCAGTACCTTGAATCTGCCCCGGGTTACCCTGGGAGATGCTGCTGTGTATTACTGCATCGTGAGAGACACACACTAAGACAGATGGGGCCGCCGCCATACAAGATCTGCCTGGTGGGGGAAGGGAAGCAGCAGCTGCCGTCCCCAGAGGCCACTGCACAAGAATGAGTGGGAGCCCAATAGGAGAGAGAAGTAAAGGAGAAAGGAGGGGAGAAATAAAGAGAAGATAGTAAAGGAATCAAAGAGAAAAGAAGCAAAGGAACAAAGAGGATAAGGAAGAAGAGTTTACATTATTAAAGGGAGGGACTAAAAAGCTCACAAGGAAACTATGAGACACAATTTTAAACCTGCAATAAAGGGAAAAGGAAATGAGAATTTGCCGTAGCTCTTGAATTAAATGTTGCTTTCAATATAGGTTTCCCTAAAATAGGTGAGAACAACCATGGGGTTGTCCCAAAGACTTTCGTCATTCAGACCCGAGAAGATGCCCAGGCTCTGGATATCACATCATATCATATTAGGCCTTCCAACTCCTGAAAAATGGGAATGAATTCCAGAAACTGATTCATTTGCCCTGGAAAAAAATTTGCTTATCTGCAGCACACACATCATTGAGATAAAGACAATTTGGGGGAAGAGGTAAATAAGGGACAAATATGTGGATATTAATTTCGTTTTTAGAATTTACATTGAAATATTATTATTACACACAAAAAACCACAAATCTCTTCTCATTGTAAAAGACTCAAGTTATTACATACGAATGTAGAGTAAAGCCTAAAAGCCCAATCTGAGTCTCCCCACCTCCTCTCCATTTTCTTTTCAATTCCTATGATAACCCATTTTGACAGTTTGGAGTGTGTCTCGACAATCATATTCTTTTTCATTATCAGGGTGCTCATATAAATACCCAATTTTCTCACATAAATTGGATAGTATCAGGTGTATTTTTCTGCAGAGTGTTTGTAATTTTTATTTAAATATGTATTTTCTATTTTATTTATTTATTATTTTTTTTATTATGTTAGTCACCATACAATACATCATTAGTTTTTGGTGTAGTGCTCCATGATTCACTATTTGCATATAACACCCAGTGCTCATTATAACGCGTGCCCTTCTTAATACCAATCACTGGGCTACCCCATCCCCCCACCCCCTCCCTTCTGAAACCCTCAGATTGTTTCTCAGAATCCATAGTCTCTCATGGTTCATCTCCCCCTCTGATTTCATTTTGAAGATTGTATTTATTTATTTAGAAAGAGGGAGAGAGCATGCAAGCCGGGAGAGGGGCAGAGGGAGAGGGAGAGAGAGAATCTCAGGCAGGCTCCCAGCTAAGGCTGGAGCCTGACATGGAGCTCAGTCTCATGACCCAGAGATCAGGACCTGAGCCGAAATCAAAAGTCTGATGCTTAAACGACTGAGCCACACTGGCACCTCTAAAAATGTACTTTTTTAAAGATTTTATTTATTTATTTGACACAGAGAGAGATTACAAGGAGGCAGAGAGGCAGACAGAGAGAGAGGGGGAAGCAGGCTCCCTGCTGAGCAGAGAGCCCGATATGGGGCTCGATCCCAGGACCCTGAGATCATGACCTGAGCCAAAGGCAGAGGCTTTAACCCACTGAGCCACCCAGGTGCCCCCAAAAATGTATTTTTGAGATGTGTTCATATACGTACACATGCACATATGGACTTTATCCTATGTATAAAAATTTAATTAACTTGGGGCGCCTGGGTGGCTCAGTTGTTTGGCATCTGCCTTTGGCTCAGGTCATGATCCTGGAGTCCCGGGATCAAGCCCCGTGTTGAGCTCCCTGCTCAGCGGGAAGCCTGCTGCTCCCTCTCCCATTCCCCCTGATTGTGTTCCCTCTCTCGCTCTCTCTGTCAAATAAATAAATAAAATCTTTTAAAAAAATTAATTAACTCGCACACTTCCTAATAATATTTAAATTTTTTACTTCTCCTAGTTCTCATAATTAGAATCAAATCAACAAATATATATACATATGATTTATATACATGTATTTTTATATGGATAAATTCTTAGAGGTGAAGTTGCTGGGTCAAAGGATAAGCCTAATGTTATATTTTTACAAGTATTGAAAAGTTGCCTTCCAAAATGGCTCTAACAATCTACACTGCAAAACACAGCATATGGGAAACCTATTTCCCAGCATCTTGGTTAACACTATTATCAGTCTTTTTAAAATTTTAGACAACTTGAAAGAATTCTGTTGGTTTCATTTGCATTTTGCTGATGATGAGGGCAGTTGAACAACTTACCCTGTATGTTTGCACTTTTATAGATTGTCTTTTTCTTGTTTATTTGTAAAAATTATTTTAATAAAACAAACATTACTTTGCCTGTCATATATATTACACACACTCCAAATATACTGTGTCTTTTATGTTTGTTTATTCAGTGATTATCAGGGATATTTTTATTTTTATATTGTCAAATCCAAACCTTCTGGGAAGACTTTACCTATTCCAAGTTGATAAATCGAAATTCTTACATTGTCTCCTAATCAAGGACATTCTTTTAATCAGCCTGAGAGAGAGATTGAGAGCTCTTCTAGGTTTAGATATTTGACAAGGGGAGACAGGAGTCTCGATCAAAATGATAAGCTTCACAATTCCGCACTTTACTGTAGAAGGGACAATGTACAAGTTGAATTTAAAAAAATCAAAGAGTAGGGGCGCCTGGGTGGTTCAGTGGGTTAAAGCCTCTGCCTTCTGCTCAGGTCATGATCTCAGGGTCCTGGGATGGAGCCCCGCCTTGGGCTCTCTGCTCAGCAGGGAACCTGCTGCCCCCCCTCTCTCTGCCTGCCTCTCTGCCTACTTGTGATCTCTCTGTCAAATAAGTAAATAAAATCTTTTTTAAAAAAAATCAAAGAGTAACAGACTTACTGATTAAAAAAAAACCTTACTGTTTTTATGGGTTGAATTGTGCCCCCCAACACATACATCACACACACACACACACACACACTCACACACACATTGCAGTCCTAATCTCCAGAACTTCAGAATATGACTTTATTTGGAAATAGGGTCCCTCCAGAGATAATCAAGTTAAAATCAGATTATTATGGTGAGCTCCCATCCAACATGACTTCTATCCTCATAAAAGACAAAAATTGTGTTCATAGATTAGAAGATGCATATTAAAATGTCAATTCTCAGGGCACCTGGGTGGTGTAGTCGGTTGGGCATCCAACTCTTAATTTCAGCTCTGGTCATGATCTCAGGGTCATGAGATCAAGCCCCACCTCCAGCTCTGTGCTCAGCATGGAGTCTACTCAAGATTCTCTCTCCCTCTCCCTCTGCCCCTCCTGCTCATCCTCTCTCTCTCTCCCTCAAATAAATAATCTTTTAAAAAGTAAAACAAAATGTTGATTCTCTCCAAATTGATTTATAGATTCAATGTAATACCAATAAAAATCCCAGTAGAAAGTTCTGTACAAATTATCAAAAGGATTGTCAGATACACATGAAAATTAAAAAGGACTATGTTAGTAAAAATATTTTGAAAGGAATAACAAGTGTGAAGAACTAACACTACTGACACTAAATTGTTTTTATGAAGATATAATTGAGAAATTATAGGATTGATGTAAAGATAGATAAATATAACATTGGAACAGAATAAAAGTTCCAGAAATAGGCTCACACATATAAAGTCAGTTGATTTTCAAGTACCATAACAATTCGATGAGGAAAAAATAATCTTTGTAATAAATCATGCTTGAACAGTTGATAGTCATTCAGAAATAAAAATTTTAACCCTCAGCTCACACTATATAAAAATTTGACCCCAAATAGATCATATATCTAAATGAGAGGGCCAAAACTATGAGCTTCTAGAATAAAACATTGGGGAAAAATCTTAGACACCATGGGTTTGGCAAAGATTAATTATGACACAAAGGATACATGACATAAGATTTCAAAAATCTATACAAATTGAAAATAGAAATACCATATGATCTAGCAACCCCACTTCTGGGTATATATATAAAGGAATTGAAATCAAGATCTCAAAGATATCTGTATTCCCTTATTCATTACAGTATTATTCACAATAGCCAACACATGGAAGCAACCTAAATCTCCATTAACAAAGGAATGGATAAAGAAAATGTAGTATTTACATACAGTAGAATATGATTCAGCCTTTAAAAAAAGAAGAAAATCCTGTCATTTGTGACAACATGGATGAACCTGGAAAATATTATGATAATGAAGTAAGCCCAAACACAGAAGAACTAATACTACCTGATCCCTTTATATGATGAATCTAAAATGGTCAAATTCACAATGGCAAAGGATAGAACAGTGGTTTCTAGGGGTTGGGGAGAGAAGAAACTCAGAGGTGTTGGTCCGAGGGTATAAAGTTTCAATTATGCAACATGAATATATGCTAGAGACCTACTGTATAGCACAGTGCCTAGAGTTAACAATATTATATTGTCTACTTTAAAATTTCCAGGGGCACCTGGCTAGCTCGGTTCAGTGAAGCATGCAACTCTAGATCTTGGGGTCGTAGGTTTGAGTCCCACATTGGGTATAGAGATTACCTAAAAAAATAAAATAAAATCTTTAAGATAAAATTTGCTAAAAATGTAGATGCTATGTTAAGGATTCCTATCACACACACAAAAAATTTTAAAAATAAAGAGTAGGAGGAAACTTTTGGAGAAAACTACAGCATTAATTATGATGATAGTTTCACAAATATAGACTTGTCTCCAAACTCATCTAGTTGTATACATTAAATATATACATCCTTTTGTGTGTCATCATGCCTCAGTAAACTGAATCTTTAAAAAATCAGTACTCAGAACTTCACAATATTAAAAATGTTTGCTCTTTAAAAGACACTGTTAGGAAAATAGAAAACAAAAGCCAGAGACTAGGAGAAAAATCTTTGCAAAATGTATATCTAAAAAAAGACCTATATCTAGAATATATATATTTTTAAACTCTTACAACTTAATAGACACTCAATTTTTTAAATAGGTTAAAGATTTGAACAACAAGACCAAAAAAAATCCTATGTATTGTAAGTAAGCATGAAGGAATGAGGAACATCATTATTCTTAAGGAAAATGCAAACTAAAATGACAAGATTCCACTACATACTTACTAGAATGGCTAAAATATAAGTGACTGACCACACCAAGTATTGGTGAAATTTTGGAGCAACTGAAACTCTCAACATACTACTGTTGGGAATGCAAATGGTACAATCACTCAGTAAACAGTTTCACCTTTTATTAAAATGTTAACCATGAACCTGCCATATAGCCTACCAATTACACTTCTGGATACTAACCCAAAAGAAATAAAATTATAAGTGAATTATAAGTGAACCTTCATAATAGCTTTGAAAACAGTAACTGGAAATAACCCAGAAGTCCAACAGGTAAATAAATTGTGGTATGGCTAAACAATGAAATACTAGTCAACAATTAAAAGGAATGAATTACCAATAAATGTGACAATGTGGATGAATCTCAAAATAAATATGCCAAAAGAAACTGGACAAGAGAAGAGTATATACTCTCTGAGTCTATTTACATAAAACTCTAGAAAATGCAAACTCATCTATAGTAAAAGAAGGCAGACCAGTGATTGCCTGGGCTGAATGGCAGTTGGAGGGATGTGTAGGAAATTATAGAAGAGGGGTTCAAAAGGAGCACAATGAGGGTCACAAGGGGGTCTAGGGAAGTAGTGTGTATGCTCACTACCTAGATGGTGATCATGATTTCACATTTGTATGCCCATGTCAAAAATGATCAAGTTGTACATTTTCTTTTTTTTTTTAAGATTTTATTTATTTATTTATCAGAGAGCAAGCGACCACAATAGGGGGAGTGGCAGGCAGAGAGAGAAGCAAGGTCCCTGTCAAGCAAGGACCCTGGGATCATGACCTGAGCCAAAGGCAGACGCTTAACCGACTGAGCCACCCAGATGCCCCCAAGTTGTATATTTTAAATCTATGCAGCCTATTATATGTCATGTTGGGTATGCCTCAATAAAGCAGTTTTGTTATAAGACTAAAATCAAAAGCAGGCCAAACTAAATGTTGAAAAATAATTACTCAGTTCTAGAGAGCAGAATTTTTCACTTTCTTTTCATTGCAAAGGGGAAACTGTTTCAAGCATGCAAAAGTAGTGAGGTATTTTCGATATCCGATAATAAATACCATACTCGTTGCAATAAATAAATGTACCTCATCTATATAAATTAATTCTAGAAGTCATGCATTATTCAGTATTTCTCAGTCTGGCCAAAAGGTGGCAGTGTTCAAAAAGTATTTGAGTTCAGGTTTGCGGTGCCTGAGGAACAGGAAAGCAGGTCTGGTCTCTGATTGGTGCAATGTGCTGCACCGGTGAGACCCCACTGAGCTCAAGTAACCAGTGCAAGGGAAGCTCGTTCGAGAACATTCGATTTGGGCTGCCTCCTGAGGAACCAGAGGATGGAGGCTCTCCTGCAAGTACTCATAGGGATATTAGAGTTGCAGGCAGCCTGTAAGTATGGGGTTAGTCCAGGAGAGTCAGGGGATGCTGGCAGCCCCTGGGGGCAGTGACTGAGTCATCTTCTGTCCTGGGGAGGCCCATCTGAGAGCCAGAAACATACTGAAAACACTGACAATATTCTGGATGGATGTGGTAGTGTTGCTGTCCCAAGAGAAGTGAAGGGGGGCGGAGCACGGAGAAAAACCATCCCTACTATGAGCATGAAGATCTGACATGGTCACTTGAGTTTTCTTTACATTGTCTTTTTGAACAGGGGTCAGTAGCCATGGACTGGACCAGAGTCCACGGTCCCTGATCATCCGAGAGGGAGACGATTTCACCATAAACTGCAGCTCATCCAAGCCCGTGTATGCCCTACACTGGTACAGGCAAAAGAAGGGCGAAGGTCTAATCTCCTTGATTACATTGTGGGAAAATGGGGAAGAAAAGAATCATGAAGAAACCACAGCCACATTGGATGAGAAAAAGCAGCAGAGTTTCCTGCGTATCACAGCCTCCCAGGCCAGCCACTCAGGCACCTACCTGTGTGCAGCAGATGCACTGTGGTCTCCGGGCCTCTGCAGGCTGTCCCCAAACCTGCCACCGGGCCGCAGCTGCTCTGCCGACGCAGGGCTCCTGAGCAGTGCTGGGACACTTGCCAAGACGAGAAGCTTGAAGAAGAGACAGTAGTCTCATTGCAAAAAAAACCAAAAAACAAAACAAAAAAACCCAAAAAACAAAACAAAACAAAAACGAAAAACAGAACAAGAAGAAGGTTCTGGAGTGAGAGTAGGGGAAGCTCTACCTTTATTTCCAAGTTCAATTTGACTTTTTGTCTGGGTAATTACTACTTTCTAGTAGGTAGAAACCTCAGTTTGGGCTAAGGATGGCGTGAAGTTCAGTGATTTTTGCAATCACTGTGCACAGATCTTGTGCCTCTCTTGCCCCAAGAAAACTTTTTCTCTCGTGTTACTCATTCAGCTTGTTAATAGAAAAAAATTCTGAGTCATTTAGTAGATTCCTGGTGGCATTTTAGGACTGTACCGTGAGTATCGGGACTGTAATATTGTCACACTGGGAGGAGTCAGGGACAGTAGTGTTCCCCAAGTTTATAAGTACAGAGATACACAAATGGATGGATAGATAGATGAGAGGGAGTAGGGATCTAATCCAGTCTCAGACTGCCCCTCACTTCTCCAACATGTTCCCACTATCCACCGGCGGCAGCCACACCCAGCTGGCCCCTCACCTCTGATGTAACTTCCAAAAGAAACAAATTATATTCAGTCCTTGTGGCAGAGCTCATCTTGCAGACTTTTTTTTTCACTTGTCTTGTCCACTATCCTTGATGAGAGCTGTACGCTTAGAGCCAGATGGAGCATGCAAAGGCTTTGTCCTTAGTTCTTCCCCAACCCGGCACCTTTATTTGCCTCCCTCCTGTCGGCCCCTCCTGCTCCCTCTCCCCGCCCCCCGCCCTGCAACTCCTGATGATCCTCTGTGACCTTTAATACCCTTTTGCCCACCCAAAGCCTAATATTTCTAGTCACTGAATTGCTTGCCAAAATCTTCTCCCACTCCATTGATTCCATACCCATTTCCCAGCTCACTCTCCGAAATGGAGTGGTTCGTAACCTAACTCACATCTCGATGCAGCACTCTAGATTAGCTCTCCCCGGACTGCTTGTATTTGAAAGGGGAATGTTGGAGCATATTCAGAGGAAGTCACCTCCACTGGCGCGCTTTCACTTCCGACGACCGTTGGCAAGGAAGGATGTTTCACGGCAAATGCTGTTTCCTGTGCCGCTAAATGTAGGCCACCTGCCCGTATCTAGGGCCGTTCTCGCGGCCAAGGGTGCAGGCACCACACTGCAAGCATTTGTTAAAAAATACATTATTACTCATATTTGCTTAGAGGGATAATACGATCCAGCAAAGAACAAGGACAGAGATTCTATTGCTTGACACAGCATGTAATAATTAGTAGCATCTGTTATCTAAGACAGACACCATGTACGTGCAATCATTGTGATGGGGTGTGTGAAACACCATGTTGAAAGCACCATACTGACTTAGAGTTGATACAATAAAAGGCACAGAATGGCGTATATGATTATCAGCATTTTACTTATGAGAAAACTGAGAGTGAGAAGAAATTCCCATTGAGGAATGCTGCTGAGAACTTGAATCCTGGGAAAGCACATTGGGGGCCACAGACAGAGGAGGCCACTCTCCAGAGACACAGAAGCCACATACCTCTCACTCGCCTGTAACATGGTGCACCCTCACCTTGCGTGCTTCCTTTCAGTCGTGCCACCGAACACGTTTTCTCGTGGTCGCTGCCCACTGACCTGAAGCCAGGAGGAGGGTTGTGCTTTGTACACACTTCTGTAAAATGCACATCAGAAAATGATGGAATCAGGTCACTCTCCTCCTGGCCCTACCAGAGAACTGAGCTAGATCCTTGTCCTGTCTCAAATCTCTCCCCTGGGACAAGAGCTGTGTCAGTTTCCTAGAGCTGTGTCAGTTTCCTCTACTTAAAAGTGGACCTTCCTATTTACTTCATTTTGTTTTGTTGGGGTTCCTAATTGGAGTCTCCCTTCTTCTCCAACTTTAAGTAGTAACAATCCGTCCTTTTATGGCAGAGTTTTCTTTTCTTTCTGCACAAGCTCACTAAAGCCGTTTGCTACCCTTGATTTTCCGGCAGAGTAATCTAATTAGAAAATCATCTGAACAATTAAGTTAGGATACATAATAACTATATTTCTTAGGTTGCTGTAGTTTGCACCCTTGAGACATATATGAGTCTTCTGATTAAGCTCAATGTTTTTAAAAATTTCCCTGCAAATTCCGCCTAACATCTGGAAAAATGAGCCTGTATTCCTGTAGGCCTGGGAGACGTGGTCTCCTGTATATACATCTCTTTGAAATCTCACGTTCTATCCAAAATTCAGGTGTTGTGTTCTCTAATATGCCCTCATTTTTCAATATACAAAAAAAAAAAAAAACCTTTAAATTCATGATCCAGGAAATGTATGCCATGTTTATCCCGATGCTTACTGTCATCCTTCATATACTACTACCTGGCCTCTTGCTTTGTTAGGGGACAGAAATAGACTGCCAGAATTCTTAAGAAAATGGGGACACTCTCAAGGCTAAGACAGCAGGTCTCAAGAGATCTAATGATAAACTTGGCCTGTTACCTCTGTACCCCCCACATGCCATAAAGAGAGTATCAAATTAATGTGAATTTGTTTTTATCTAAATGGAATGTCTTGGTTTTTTTGTTTTCTGTTTGCTTTTTTTTTTTTTTTAATGCATGACTTCAATAAAATGTTGCAGAGTCATTAAAAAAAAAAGAAGGGCCTCCTGGTTGGCTCAGTTGGTAGGGCATGTTAACTCCTAAGCCCAGGGTTGTGAGTTCAAGCTCCATGTTGGTTATAGCACTTGCTTGGGAGGGAGGGAGGGAAGGAGGGAAGGAGGAGAGAGAGAGAGGAGGAAGGAAGGAAGGAAGGAAGGAAGGAAGGAAGGAAGGAAGGAAGGAAGGAAAGAAGGGAGAATATGCGTCTTTATTCAATATCTTCAGAAAAATAAGCTTTTTTTTTTATCCCCCACAAAAGCAGGTGGGAAGGAGTGGACCCTGACTTTTCCAGGTTAGGATGGGAGATCTGAGAGTATAACTGTACTTTATTCTGTTTTACTTTAGACCTGATACATTCTGTTAAAAGTCCTCTTACCCCACACTCCTCACTCTGATCTTCTGAGGTATCAAGAGTCCAAATTCTCGAGGCTCTCTGAGCACATTCCCCTCTGTGCGCCCTTAGAAGTCAACTTTCTTCGGTTGGCTAAACCAGTTCCCACTTGTCCATTCACTCTCAGGTTCCCAAACATCTTATGGCTGTCATCCTTTGGGGTTCATAACTTAAAAAACTTAAAAAAAAATGCTTACCCATTTCAGTGGGTTCTGAGAAAGGTACAGAGAAAAAATATGTCTTCGATTCTGCTTAATCCTAAATCTGTCTTAATCCTAAATCTGGTTTGTTCATGTCTTTATATTTCCCTAGCAGATAGTGGGTCTCAATAAGGGTTCATCAGGGGTGCCCAGGTGGCTCAGTGGGTTAGGCCTCTGGCTTTGGCTCAGGTCATGACCTCAGCGTCCTGGGTTGGAGCCCCGCATTGCGCTCTCTGCTCAGCAGGGAACCTGCTTCCTCCCTTCTCTCTGCCTGCCTCTCTGCCTACTTGTGATCTATGTCTGTCAAATAAATAAATAAAATCTTTAAAAAAAAAAAGGTTCATCAAATGAATGGGGGGAATAGGGTTATTTTTTACAGTTCTCTAATGGTGGCATGAAAGAACAGCACTCTAGGGGCTAGCCATAGGGAGGCAGTGTCTCTATTCATAGTTCACCTTCAAGATTGGCTCAAAACTCAAGAGAAACCTCCAGTTAGAGATCAGGTCGGCTGATACACAGAACGGATATTTTCACATCACGGTGGTATTTATAGTGTTACTCTAAGCTCAGAGGAGTTTCTTGAAGCAAAAACCTTTTTAGGAAATAATCCTTTGAAGGACGCGTGATGACCATACTCCTTGAAGATTTATTAATATTCCTGTGGATGCAGCTGGCATGTGAGTCTTGGGGGTTTCTGAGTCTCACACAGAGAATTCTAAAGGGGTGGAAGTTCTGTGAAGGCAAGAGGTGGGGTTTCAGCCAGGTCCCTGAGAGACACAGGAGAAAAGCTAGAAAGGGAGGCAGGAAAGGAAAAGGCATAGCCGTATGGCAGGGAGCTGGAGTTAGGGAAGAATGTCCATCCTGGCTCTGACGAAGGTGATCTAAAAATGATTTTGAATACCTACTTTTGTCTTTCTACACAGGGGTGAGTGGCCAGCAGCTGAATCAGGGTCCACAGTTTGTGTCCATTCAGGAAGGAGAGGACGTCTCCATGAACTGCAATTCCTCGAGCATATTCAACACCTTTCGATGGTTCAAGCAGGATCCCAAGGAAGGCCTTGTCCTCTTGATAGCCTTATATAAGGCTGGCGAACTGACCAGAAATGGAAAACTGACTGCTCAATTCGGTGGAACAAGAACGGACAGCTTCTTGACCATTTCAGCCTCTGAGACGAAACATTCAGGCACCTACTTCTGCAGCGGGCAGCACAGTGCCCCCTGAGCACCTGGAGCCTGCACTTAAACTTGCAGCTGGAACCCCAGTCACTATGCCTCCTCCAGCAGCTGCTCCTCTTGGTGTGAAATAGGATCGTGCACACAACCGATGCACCCTGCTCTCCCATTACTGCAAACTCTCAGGCATTTGAGGCTTCTCTTCCAAAGATTTTGGAAAGCATTAGTCGTTCTCTTTGCTTAATGAACACAAACCCATTTTAATATATATTACTTACTTATTTTGTCAGTATATAAGGAGAAAAGATCAATACAAAAATCATAGTAGATTTAATATAGCTCTCCTTGAAAATGGATAGATATCAATGGAATAGAATTGCGAGTTTGGGAATAAACCCAGACATGCATGGGCAATTGATTTTCAACAAGGGTGGTAAGACCATTCAGCGGGAACACAGTGCTAGGGCCACTGGATAGCTGCATGCAAAAGAATATACACATATTCAGATATTAACTCAAATGGATCAAAGACCTAAATGTAAGAGCTAAAACTATAAAATAAACTCTTAAGAAAATGCAGGCAAAATTTCGGTGGTCTTGGACTATGCAACTGTTTCTTAGATATGATACCAAGAGTACAGCAATCAAAGAAAAAAATTAATTGGATTTTTATCAATACCAAGAACTTTTTCAAAGAGCATATAGTTTTCCACAAATGAAAGTGAAAAGACAACCCACAGAATTTAAGAATTTCCCTAATGGCTAGTGATGTTGAATATTTTTTTCATGTGTCTGTTAGCCATTTATATGTCTTCTTTGGAGAAGTATCTGTTCATGTCTTCTGCCCATTTATTGACTGGATTATTTGATTTTTGAGTGTTGAGCTTGAGAAGGTCTATATAGATCTTGGTTACCAGCCCTTTATCTGAAATGTCATTTGCAAATATCTTCTCCCATTCTGTCAGTTGTCTTTTGCTTTTGTTGACTGTTTCCTTTGCTGTGCAAAAGCTTTTTATCTTGATGAAGTCCCAATAGTTCATTTTTGCTTTTGTTTCCCTTACCTTTAGAGACATGTCTGAAAGAAGTCTCTGTGGTCAATGTCGAAGAGATTACTGCCTATGTTCTCCTCCAGGATTGTGACGTATGGAACCAGAAAAGACCCTGAATCACCAGGGGATTGTTGAAAAAGAAAACCAAAGCTGGGGGCATTACATTGCCTGATTTCAAGCTATATTACAAAGCTGTGAGCATCAAGACAGTATGGTATTGGCACAAAAACAGACACATAGATCAGTGGAACAGATTGGAGAACCCAGAAATAGACCCTCAACTCTATGGTCAGCTAATCTTTGACAAAGCAGGAAAGAATGTCCAGTGGAAAAAAGACGGTCTCTTCAATAACTGGTGCTGGGAAAACCTGACAGCCACATGCAGAAGAATGAAACTGGACCATTCTCTTACACCACACACAAAGATAAACTCAAAAAACAGACTCTTAACTATAGGGAACACACTGATGATTACCAGAAGGGAGGTAGATGGGGTGGGAGTGGGGAAGGATGGATGAAATAGGTGAGGAAGCTTAAAAGTATACTTATCATGATAAGCACTGAGTAATATATAGAATTATTGAATGACTATATTGGATACCTGAAATTCATATCACCTTGTATGTTAACTATATTGGAATTAAAATTTAAAAAGCATAAAATAAAATAAATAATAAATAAACCAGTTAAGACAGTTAAGAAAGGGAAGCTAAAGAGAAATTTCATTCATGAAAATAACTGAAAAAAATACAAATTAAAAATATTGACAAATATAAACAAGTAATGAATATGTGACATAAAATAATAAGAGTAATAAGAATTTATCTTAGAAATGTGTGGAAGGCTTAACATTAGAAACATCTATTCATATAATTCCAACGTTAGCAGATGAGAAGTGAAAAATGACAAGGGCATCTCAGTAGATGATATTTTTAAATTAATATTTTATTATGGGTATTTTCAAATGTACACAAAAGAAGAAAGAATAATACCTTAAATATGTACTCATCACCTGAATTCAACAAAGATAAATTGTTACTCTGTGAACAATGTTTTTTCATCCATATTCCTCCTCTCACTCTTTTTTTCTTTAAAGATTTTATTTACTTATTTATTTGACAGAGAGAGAGAGAGAGATCACAAGTAGTCAGAGAGGCAGGGGAAAGCAGGCTTCCTACTGAGCAGAGAGCCTGATGTGGGGCTCGATCCCAGGACCCTGAGATAATGACCTGAGCTGAAGGCAGAGGCTTTAACCCACTGAGCCACCCAGGCGCTCCCCTCTTCTCTCACTCTTAAAGCAAATTCTAAGCATTAGTCGTTCTATCCATAAATAATTCAAAATACATCTCTGGGATAGATGTATTTTTAACATAATCATACTTGTTTGTCAAACAATAATACCTTGATTGTACTGATTCCTTGAGATTTGTGCAAATATGGCTTAGGTCTAATATTTGGTTAACTTTTTAAAAAGATTTTATTTATTCAAGAGAGCTATAGCAAGAGAGAGAAGGATAGAGAAGGAGCAAAAGAGAGAACACAAGCAGGGGGTGCGGGTGGGGGGGGCAGAGGGAGAGGGAGAAGCAGACTTCCTATTGAGCAGGAAGTCCAACCTGGGGCTCCATCCCAGGATCCCCAGATGACCCGAGCCAAAGGCAGACACCATAACCAGCTAAGCCACCCAGGCACCCCAATATTTGGTTAATTTTTTATTATCTATGTGTGTTTGAGAAGAAATATTCTCTCATTTTGGGGTGCAGAGTTCTATACATGTCAATCAAATCAACTTTGTTTGGATCTTCTATATATTGGATAATATTTTTTCTCCTTGGCCTGTCAATAATTGATAGAGATGTATTGAAATATCACTACAAGAGTGAATTTTTCAATTTCTATCATTCTGTCATTTCTTGCTTTATGCATTTCATATCAAATGCATGGGAGTTCAGAATCATTAAACCACACTGGAATTAATTAAAGTTTTTATTATGGTTTAAAACCATTCTTTATCCCTAAAAATGCTTCTTGCCTTACAGTCTCTTTTTTTCAGTTATTAACATAGATTCATAAGATTTTTTTTGGTTAGGATTTTCCTGCATATATTTTTCCATCCTTTACTTTCAAACTTGCTTGACTCCCATGTTTAAGTTGGTCTCTTCAAAAAAACGTGTGGTTAGGGGCGCCTGGGGTGTCTGGGTGGCTCAGTGGGTTAAAGCCTCTGCCTTTGGCTCAGCTCATGATCTCAGGGTCCTGGGATCGAGCCCAGCATCTGGCTCTCTGCTCAGCAGGGAGCCTGCTTCCCCCTCTCACTTTGCCTGGCTCGCTGCCTACTTGTGATCTCTCTCTCTCTCTCAAATAAATAAATAAATAAATTTTTTTTAAAAAAACAATGTGTGATTGGATTCTGGCTTTGCATCAATCCTACAATCTCTGCTTTTTAATCAGTGAGCTCCATTTACATTTTTTATAATTTTTCAGAATTGGGACTTGATCCCACCATCTGAATGCATACTTTTTGTTTTCTCCTTTTTCCCCATTTTGTATGTGGTGAAAGGTGATTCGACTTGTGTCTTTTTTGTTGTTTTGTTTTGTTTTGCTTTTTTCTTATTCCATATCTTCCTCTATTGGTTTGGAAATTTCATGCTCCTTTAAAAACAATTCTTTAGTATTTATCTTTGAAGTTTTACCATGCATACTTAAAATCTAAAGTTAACCTATGGCTTAACAATCTTTCTGAAAAATTTAAAAACTTTAAAATACTACAACTTAGATCAAACTGTAGTGGCTTACATGCTATCATCAGCCAATATTTTAGATACTGACTTAAAAGGAAAAGACATTATTAATACTTTCACTATTATTGGCTTTTTACTGCCAAGATTTATTTAGATTACCCCTATATTACCAATTCCTTTGCTCACTATCTCTTCTTGCTTCCCAGACCTTCCTTTTGGGATTGTTTTCTTCTTCCTGAGATACATCCTTTAGAATTGAAGGTCTGTTGGGGATACACTTCTGTAGCCTTCATTTCAACTTCATCCTTGAAAGAAAGCTTACTTACAATTCTAACTTTAGTAGCCATCTTCTGTCAGCATTTTGAAGGTATTTTCCAGTATATCACGCTTCCATTGCTGATTTTGAGAGGTCTGCTCTCGGTGTTGCTGCCATTCCTTTGTTAATAACCTCTTTTATTTTCTTACTACTTTTAAAAGCATTACTTGGCAGGGTTTCTAAAACTTGGTGGTTTATACGTACAACCTGTGTAGTCATCCATTCAGAAATAAAGGATTAAGAACAAGTGAATACAGTTCATTCCCTCTCTCTTTTTCTTGTCATCTAAACTAGTGTTGATTGCAAACATACTCCTGGTAAACATCCCAATGCAATTTACTAGAATAGAAATGAGAGTATTTTAGGGGCTGCTATGAACTTATTCTGCCATGTTATGTTAGAATTGGTTGAGGGTTTTTTTGTAATGAAGCCTGAAATTTAAGAATTTATAGATGTGGCTGGCTAAAGAATGGAAATTAGTCATGCAGTCCATCTACCTAAGTATCCAGAGAGATGTAAGAACTAAAAGAATCCCAAACTAAACGGTAATGCTGTGCTAAGAATCCTGCCCTTACAGTCACAATTCATTGCAAAAAAAAAAAAAAGAAGAAGAAGAAGATTAGAAGAGCCTTAAATGTAATAAAATTATCAACTAAAAATTCACAATATACATGATGGCAGAGAAACTAGGAGTTATGTGTTCAGCACTCAGTAAATGACTAAATAATTATATATCCATACTACAGAATACTATCCAGTCATTAAAGAAAAAAATGAAGGACACCTTCATGTAATGATGTGGAAATACATTTAAGATAGACTGTTCAAATGGAAAACAAATAAGTTACGGAATAATATAAAATAAAATTTTATTTTCCTTATAATTTATGTTCCCTTGATATGAAAATCTAGCCATTTTATCTTCTTTTGCTCTCATTCAGCCCATTATGGGTTGGGTTGTGACAAGTCACCTTGTCTGATAGGGAGTGTAAATATTTCATCTTCCTGAGAACTAAAGAAAATAGACTCCATATTTTCTGTTCCTAAAGCATAAAGCTCTGCTTGAATGAAGCACAGAGACTCTTCCAGGAGAAACAAATAAATAAAAAAAGATGATAACGAGACTTTTGATGTGAAGGGATAAAGAGGATTTTTAAGGGAAGCCAAGAGAGCCTGGAGAGTCAGGAGGATGGGGACATGCAATGTCAAGTCCTTGATGCAAGAAAGGAAGTAAGAAAGGGCAAGAGGCAAGAAGCAGCTGCTAGGACATAGTTTGAGTGCCCAAGAGCCACGCTAGCTCACGCCCTTTACCACCCACTAGCCCTCTCTCCAGATGGATCTCTAGAAGTTTGGTGGCCCATAAAGCCTGTTCCAGGTAAATTTCCACACTTCATGCAAGTGACCACTTCTCTCTCTCTGAGGCAAAAACCCTTTCAAGCCCTCGATCAAACTTGACTACATCACCTTGCAGCGTCTTTAAACAACTCAAGGCCAAGTTGTCTTGGACACTTAGTGGGATGGTTAAGAGATTCTCTAGCAACCATGCACTTGAGTGGGAAGGCAAGGCGGACACCAGAATCGAATACCCTAGATTATCGTGAGCTGGGACAGTTATGGGAGGGACCACTATGTTTCCAAATGTTGAGCAAATGTTCTATCTATCCTTCTCACTACTGCTTAAATTTTAAAATTTCTTAAACAACGTGAACATAAAAGTAATAAGAGACATGTTAAGTAATTCAGAAAAATCATGTAGCAGAGGAATATTGGTAGCATAAGACGTTTATATCAATATAATTATCAGGATGCCTGAATGGCTAAGTTGGTAAGCCTCCAAATCTTGGTTACTGTTCAGGTCATGACCCAGGATCCTGGGACAGAGTTAGTAGGTCTCTATGCTCAGCATGGAGTCGGCTTGTCCCTCTCCTTCTGCTCCTCCTCAGGCCTGAGCTCTCTCTTTTTCTCTCTCTCCCTCTCTCTCAAATAAATTTATAAAATCTTTAAAAAGTACATATATAGGGGCGCCTGGATGGCTCAGTGGGTTAAAGCCTCTGCCTTCCGCTCAGGTCATGATCTCAGGGTGCTGGGATCGAGCCCCACATCCAGCTCTCTGCTCAGTGGGGAGCCTGCTGCCCCCTCTCTCTCTGCCTGCCTCTCTGCCTACTTGTGATCTCTCTCTTCCTCTGTGAAATAAATAAATAAAATCTTTAAAAAATACATATATAATTATCAAATGACTATAA
Organism: Nasua narica; assembly: GCA_028533885.1. Taxonomy (NCBI): domain Eukaryota; kingdom Metazoa; phylum Chordata; class Mammalia; order Carnivora; family Procyonidae; genus Nasua; species Nasua narica. The sequence goes on from CM052797.1 coordinate 61,432,642, forward strand.
ATACTAGTAAAAAATACAACAAATCAAAATTAAGCAGGATAGGATTAATAAATAAAAGTAAAAACGAATGATTTGAAGTGCAAAGTAAAATATCAAATGTAAACAGCTTTTAACTGCCTTTACTGCATCTATGTAAATTATCATATAATTTCTCTTCTTAGCTCTATCACTATAGTGTAATATTCTATGATTTCTAAAATTTAACTCTCTTGAATTCCTGGAATAAAATTCAAGTGATTATAGCATATTATTTTTCAATATTCCCTTATAATTATTTTTGCTAATATCTTGGTAAATGTTTTGCATTGATTATTTTAGTAAGATTATTCACTGATTTTCTTTTTCTATTGGAGGTTTTTCAAATTTTGGATCAATTTTATATTTGTTAAATAAATTAATTTAATTTTTTCTATTTTATTTTGCTCTTGAATGATCTTTCTCTTTTTCACATTTTTATTTGAGTTCTAGTTAATTAACGTACAGTGTAATATCGGTTTCAGGAGTAGAATTTAGTAATTCAACACTTACAACACCCTGTGCTCATCACAATAGGTACCCTCCTTAATCCCCATCACCCATCTAGCCCATCCCCCACCCACCTCCCTCCATCAACCCTCAGCTTGTTCTCTGTTGTTAAGAGTCTGTGGTGGTTTGTTTCCCGTCTCTCTCTTTTTTCCCCTTCCCCTTTGTTCATCTATTTTGTTGCTTAAATTCCACATATGAGTGAAATCACATGGTATTTGTCTTTCTCTGACTGACGTATTTTGGTTAGCATAATATACTCTCGCTCCGGGAGTGCCTGGGTGGCTCAGTCGGTTAAGCAGCTGCCTTCAGCTCCGGTGGTCGTGGTCCCAGGGTCCTAGGATCGAGCCCCATGTGGGGCTCCCTGCTCGGCAGAGAGCCTGCTTCTCCCTCTCCTTCTGCCTGCCACTCTGACTACTTGTGCTCTCTCTCTCAGTGTCAACTAAATAAATAAAATCTTTAAAAAAATAAAAATATACTCTAGCTCCATTCATATATCTATATCTATATATAAAATATATCTCACATCTTCTTTATCCGTTCATCAGTCGGTGGATATATGAGCTCTTTCCATTGTTTGGCTATTGTTGATAATGCTGCCATAAGCATCAGGGGACATATGCCCCTTCAAATCTATAGTTTTGTACCCTTTGGATAATTACCTAGTAGTGCAATTGCTGGGTCATAGGATAGCTCTATTTTTAACTATGTGAGGAACCTCCATACTGTTTCCCAGAGGAATACACTCTATTTTAAAATGTCAAAATCCAAATCAGGTGAAACTGCATTTTGTGATTATTATCTGACACTCACATTTAGCTGGATTACAGTGATTCACTATATATGACCAAATGACACAGCATTAAAACGAGATTTTTTGATTGCTAGCCCTTCAAATCGCTGTGGACTAGGGCTCCCTTAAGTTGGGAAGATGCAAAAATTACAAAAAGACCTACTTCTGATAACTGATTTTAATGACTATTCCTATACGTGGAGTGCTAAATGCCCATCACTGTAGGCGAGTGAAGACAGCAAAGGTAGCTGGGAATTCCTGAGTTTGTAAGGAAATGTATTGCAGTTGAACACAGTTTACAATTTCATCATCCAGGAAATGAGAAGATAGTGCAGGGAAAGGGCTGGTCGTTATTCAGGATGAGAGGAAGAAATCGGATACAAATTCCTACAATGTACCTGCCAGTTTTCAACTTTAACATGCCTCAGCCTGTTTTCTTCCCTTCTCTCCTTTTTTGTCTACACCAAGAGCCAGAAACCAGGAAGGGGAGATGGCGGGAGGATCCAGCTTTTATTTATGTAAGGTTACAAGATAGAAGTGGGAAATCCTGTGTAAGTCTCCCCAGCCTTTCGAAGGCAAATACTGTAAAGTGAAAACAACAGGAAGAAGAATGTATTTATTTATTTATTTATTTTTCATCTGAAGATCCAGGAAGAAAAGATTTAGAAGACCAAATAGGTAATCACTCTACAGGTGGCCATCCTCAAAAGTGGTGTATAAACTGGATTTATTATCTTATCATCCCCTCCTTCATCCTCAAGATTTGTACAGGGCCAGAATTGGAAAACAAAAAAACCACAATATCAACCCTAGTTATTCACTGCAAAAATCATCTGACCCTTAGCAGTTAAATAGCGTGCACGCCCTCAAGCTCTCCCGTACATGGTACCTGCTAAGAGATTCAGTTCCAGTGCATTTAAGGCAGATATAAGGGTGTCTCTTACGGTTCATTAAAAATTATGACCAAACTTTAATATTTATTAGATTAGATTCATATACATTATAAAGGAAATCTATTAAATTATTTATCCAATTTTCAATCTGTTTAAAATATTTCATAATGTTAGTTATTTGTTTCATACATGGTAGAGAGGGGTCTTAGAAGACTTCCCACATATGGCTGAATGCATGATACACAAGGATGTGGGCTTTGACCTGGTCAAGTTCACTATCATTCCTGGCTACAACTCACAAGGGTAAAAGTGGGCCTTTTTCTCCCTTAGCAGATGGCTGGGTAAATGGCCAGGAATTTTGACCCACGAATCCCACCCCATTTTTCCTAAGAAGAAAATCTGCTAAGAGAACCACCACCACCACAACAAAAAACATGAAATTTGAGATGTCGTCCCCCAAATTTTACAATAAAGTAAATATTCAGCCATAAGATTACGTTTCAAAAAAGAAAACCTCTAAATATAAAGATTATAAAGTGAAATAGGAAGTATTTATAGGGTAATACTAACTTAAAGAAATAGACAATTCTGTTACCCCATTCCTCAAACATTCTCACTGTTGTGCCCACTAAATCCACTTGTTTCTCTAAGCTTCTGTCGCAATAATTATGTTTCTTTTTTTTTAAGATTTTATTCATTCTTTTTTTTTTTTTAAAGATTTTATTTATTTATTTGACAGAGAGAGAGCACAAGGGACAGAGAGGCAGGGAGAGAGAGAGGAAGGGAAGCAGGCTTCCCGCTGAGCAGAGAGCCTGATTCAGGGCTCCATCCCAGGACCCTGAGATCATGACCCAAGCCAAAGGCAGAGGCTTTAATCCACTGAGCCACCAGTCGCCCCTCAATAATTATGTTTCTTATGCAACGGTGTTTTTAAGGCTCTCCTCACCACCTTCCTCTTTTTGTCTTCACCTGAGACACCTGGATCGAGAAGAGCCCATATCTCTTCACAAATCACCTGAAAGTCCT
>CM052797.1:61436375-61469393 GCA_028533885.1 Nasua narica
GAGATTTTACCTTCCTTTGAACCTGTACTGATGGGGTTCAGCTATGTTCCCATCTTTTTTCTTGCTCTTCAGGGGATTAAATTGCCATAAGGATAAACCAGGCAGAAAGTCCTTAGATGTTAGGGCTAAATTCTAATTTATCCCCCTGTGTCTTTCTTTTATCAACACGAATATGTTTGTTGTCTAATTTGGTTTACTCTTGGAAAGATATGGTTTGATATACATAAAACAATGCTTCTTCAGGCAGCAGTATGCTAAGTTTTTAGGAATCTTGTAGCTCTGTTTTTCTACTAATTGGTGCAGGTTTTGAGAATCAAGTAAACATTTTAAAAAGTAGACATTAACACTACACTAAAGCTGATAGGGTTGATCTGTCTTTTGGCGGTTCTATCTTATTCCCACATCATTCAGGACAGAAGGGCATTCTTTAAAATTAGAAACCGACAACAGTGAGAAAAAGAAATCCATGTTATCAGATAGAAGGCTTTCTATAATATTATTCCGTGATGGATGAAGGAAGCTTTCAGTCAAAGTTCACACCATTTCTTTTCATCAGTATCTACAATCCACTCTGGACAAGCAATCAATAGAGTTAGAATAATCCCACTCACTCAGGAACCTCTGTTCCTGTCAAGGGAAGATCTTCTTGGTGCAGAATGTTAGGTGATGCTGTAGTAGACACATTTGGGGTCTGGAATGGTGGAAGAGAACAAAGACAATTCGGAGGAAAGAGAGGAGAGACAGGCACAGGCCATGGACAGAGAAGATTTGTCCCAAAGGGCACACTCAAGATTTGATATTACAATAAGCTTATAGCATCTCAAAACTAGAAACCAGTGTGGAAAGGAGGGTACACACGAAGACACAAGAAATAAATTAACTGCTTTGGAGACAGATTTTTTTTAAGTGGACATCTGTGCCTTTCATGTTTTTCCGCCCGGTAGAACCTCCATATTTTTGTGAGTGTGTAAGTTATTCACTGTACGTGTGGTAGCATCATTCACATCTTCGTCTAAGAGAGACAGACAGTGCTGAGATAGGAAGAAAGACAGACTTCTGAGAGCAGCGTCTGAGCCTGTAGATTCAGCTCTGTCTGCAGCTGCAAAAGTCAAAATACTGTCTTTGGGGAATGGCCCAGATAAGTCAAGATTCTGTCATTTAAAACCAAAAGATCCATAATTATTACAGCTGAAGGTAGACACTTAACCGACTGAGCCCCCCGGGCGCCCCAACATTCATCCTCTTTTTAAATAATCTTGAAGGGGTTCAGAACATGCCACCCCAAAATATGCCACTTTGACATATTGGTATTTTGAGCTGAAGGTACTTAGAAAAAAGCAGGAGTAAGAAGGGTCTCTGACAAGCCCCCCACCTCGCACACCTCTTTTTCTTCCTGATAGCAGGAGGTGAGACTCCTGTATAAAAGACACCCTCCCCATCCCAGAAAAGAAGCACTCCTAACACCAGAGCTGGGCGTTGTGCAAACAGACCTTGTCAACATCACTCTTATCTCCCCCTTGCATCTACCTGTACGTCCTAGTTCCTTGTCCGCAGTTGCCACTTTTGGTTCAACTCAGCATATAAGGACTTAGGTCTGGCTGCTCCTTGGTCCCCATTTTTCCACAAAACCTTCCCTGTACATGTGAAGTTATTAAATAAAAATCCACATGCTTTTCCCTTGTTAACCTGTTGACTTCAACCTAATTTTCAGGCCCAGCTGGAGACCCTAAAAGGGTCTCCAAACCCAGCCCTCTCTGTTGACAGCTAGGCTCATACCTACTATAATCCCTGGAACATCTATACTGGATGTCTAATTGGCATCCAATATTTAACATATCCAAAACACAGTGCCTGATTCCCTCCTAAAGGCCCTTCCCTTGCTCTTCTTCATCACGAAAAAGAATAAAGAAAAAAAAGGCAGAATAATGTACCTAGTGATTAGAGCCAAACACCCTAGAATCTTCTTTAACTTTAACTCTTCTCTTTTCCTCATACTTCACGCTGTCAAACAAACCAGCCACACAAGAGTTATTTCCTGTCAGAAGAAAAGTCTGATCTTATTTTTCAATTCAAATAATGATGCTAACTGCTGGGTTTCAGGGACATTAATGGGGCTCAGGGGCAGGCCACCCCAAATTATACCACTATGGCATATCTATTACTTTGAATTAAAGTCACTTAAGAAACAGCCAGTGCAAGGACACTCTGATACTCTTCTGTTCCTCTGAAAGCAGGAAATAAGTTCCCCATGTAAAGGGTACACTTCCTGCACCCAGCGGGTAAAAGCTATCCTTATGGCTGGAGACCGGGAATTTAAGGCCAAGAAGGCTGCCTAAACAAAACTTGCTACTTCTTTACTAATTTTCTACTTCAAGCCCAAACTCCTTTGTCTCGTCAATTCTTGACAAATGTATTGTTTCTTTGGATAAAAGATAGAAAAGCCACCTGCTTTGTTCACTTCTCTGAGACTCATATATCTTTGGGCTCCTCTGTGTACAAATAAATATTTTTCTTCTGTTAATCTGTCTTATGTCAATGTAATTATTAGACTAGCCAAAATACCTAGAAGGGAAGAAAGGGAAAAGTTTCTCTTTTCCCTGCAACAACCAATTCATTTTTAAATGCTAATTCTAAGTTGATAGATGATAGATAGATAGATAGATAGATAGATAGATAGATAGATAGATAATAGATAGATAGATAGATAGTTGCAATGAATCTTGTCTTGAGGTTGTGCCTAATTGAAATATATCCCTGTCTTGTTATAGTTCTTGCTTAGCTGTTAAGAATTCTCCTTCTGGAGAAGCCAATGAATTATCTACTTGTGTGGTACTTTGGAGATTTTGGCACTCTGGAGTAATATACCATAGTAATAAGATTCAGGATGGTTGAAACATATACTTTATTATTTTTTTTTAAGGGAAGGTTAGAGTGGAAAGGGAAATGGAAAAGCAGCAGCAGCATGACATCGGGTTCTCAAGCATGTTTTAGGGCAGTGTAGGTTTAAGAAAATCATATACACAGTTGGATTACTTTAGATATTATCTATGCCTACATAGATAGGAAGTCTTCGTACAACTCCAAGAGTACATGAACCCATTTGAAGACTACTGGTCTAAAATGGGACACTATCACAATCTAGAAGTATGTAGAAGAGATACAAGTTATTACAACATACAGAGGAGTCATCCCTTCCATGACCAGACACACACTGATTTGAGATGCTGTCCATCATATACTAAATATCCAAATACAGTTGGGCCTCTTTCTTGACCTGTCATTCCATTTAGTTGGCCCCATCTGCCTCCTCTTAGTTTGCACTTAAGAATTTTCCTTCCTTTCTCTTTCTTTTTGCTTTTATGCAATAGAAGATGTGCTCTTTTCTTCCACATGTTCTTTTAACTGTTTTTTTGGTTTTGTGTATAAATGCTGTATTTAAGTTGTTGTTTATATTATAACCTGTCTTTTGGTAGTGGTTTATTTCTTCTCTTTTAGGTATTCTGGCATATAATTATATCATCTGCAAACATGTAGGCAATATTTTACTTCTTTCCTTCCAAATCTTATGTTCCTAATTCTTTTTCTCTGACCTAACTGCATTATGTAGTTAACTCCAACACAATGTTAGATAGTGGTAAAGATAGTGGACTTTATCTTTCTCTTAACTGTTTCTAGCATTTCCCCATAAGTAGGTGCTGGTTTGGGCATGTGCATTTTTTGGGTACGTGCATTTTTTTTTTTATGTTAAGGAATTTGTTATTAATTCTTTTTTTTTTTTTTTTAGTGTTTTTAACATGAATATGTGTTGTATTTTGTCACGTGCTTTTTCTGCATCATTGGAGATGTTCATATGATTTTTCTTCCCGACTCTTATGCCAGTTATTAAGCTACTCGTTCATAACTGCAAACACTTAGCTCTTGTACTCTGCTTATATTGTTGTAAATGCTGATGCCTATCACACACTGCCCCCTGGAGTTAGTTAACTTTCTATGTGTTTTTTCCAGTCTCCCCAACTGTATGATTTGAATATTTTATTTTGTAACATTTTATTAAATATCCCCCCAGGGTTAAATTGAGCGAACTTCTGGTAGCAGGCACTCAACAGTTGACCTACTACAACCCCTGTCTATCATTTTTCGGGAAAATTGTCAATCTCCTCTAACTAGACACATCCTGTTGGGACCTACCGGGGATGTTGAAATCATCATAACCAAGACAGGAAAGAAAAAAAAATTTTTCAAGGGAAACTTCCATATAACTGCTAATTCTTCCAAACAACTGAAAAAAATGCCTTCTACTCTTCCCAGACTAAATTCCCACCTTTGAGAACATTCATGGTAAGTATCCTTATCAGCAGAAAGAAAAGCTTAAGAAAGACACCTAGGAGTTTGGCTAGCATTCCTGTGTTTCCAGATTTGGTTCCAGAAATCAGAAGACAGGGAAAGATAGAGCACGGTTCGCCTCTGACTCTGAATCTCTGAGACGGAGTTAACTCCAATCTGAGTTACAATTGCATTGCTCTTCAGGAAAAATACTGGAAGAAGCAGTCTCCCTATTATACATAATTTCATCCATGAAGAATGGAAGACCAATATCCACCATTAACATCAGAGAAGATCACAGCTCTTTACTCATCCCCAACTCTCAGCCACAGTGAGAAGTGAAGGGGGGAAAGATGGGGGTAGGTGTGTCAGGGCCAGCGCTTTGTCCAGGGAATACAGCTAAGGAAATGTGGTTAAGCGATAGGTACATAGAATCATCAGAGTGAACACTGGATGCAAAGAATAGAAGAGAACTTTCTTCCTTCATCTCTTTTCTTCGGGTTCCTAATCCTTTCTGTAAATGTAGGAAACCAGAAAACAGGGTTTCAGATAACTAACACGTAAAAACCAATATGAGAAATTACTGGAATTTGCACAGGTGCCCAGATCGAAATATAAGAAACACTCAGATTTTCGCAAAAGCATGTTTTTTTAAAGAATTTTCCTCATGGAGCACCCAGGTGGCTCAGTCAGTTAAGTGTCTGCCTTTGGTTCAGGTCATGATCTCAGGGTCTTGGGACTAAGCCCCAAGTCAGGTTCTCTGCTCAGCGGGGGAGTCTGCTTCTCCCTCTCCCTCCACTGCTCCCCCTGCTCATGCCCCCCCAAATGAATGAAAAAAATCTTTTAAAAGTGAAATATATATAATTTTCCTTCTTTATTTTACATTCCTTGGAAAAAAAACCCAGAGGGACTCCTGGGGTCCCTGTAGATTTCATTCCCAGAGCTGCAATATATCCCTCCCTTGGCCCTTCCCCTCCCTCTCACTCAGGTTGTAGGATGCACAGGAGCATTTTCAGTGTGAGCTGGATACTAGGTTGCTTTCTCACCTCTGAGAACATATTACAAGAAAAGATATTATATTTCCTTCCTTTGTATTTTCAGAAGGAATTTGGAAAAGGTCTAATTTTTTCAGCTAATTTAAACCTGTACAGATCGAAAGATATAACAAAGCCCAAACAGACCCCAACCAACTAAAGGAAAGGATCAGATCTTTTGGGCGCCTGGGTGGCTCAGTTGGTTGAGCAACTGCCTTCGGCTCAGGTCATGATCCTTCAGTTCCGGGATCGAGTCCTGCATCAGGCTCCCGGCTCCATCAGGAGTCTGCTTCTTCCTCTAACCTTCTCTCCTCTCATGCTCTCTCTCACTTTCTCTGTCTCTCAAATAAATAAATAAAATCTTAAAAAAAATTAAAATAAAAACTTAAAAAAAAAAGGATCAGATCTTTTCTCGACCTTTGATTTATACCCCGCAGAATACAGTCCGGAGTCATACAGGCAAGTGGGAAGTGGGAGGAAGAGAGTCCCAGGCACAAAGAATACTGGGACAGTCACTATTGAAGAACATGTTGACACTGTGTTTTGTCGTCTTTCTTTTTTGTTTGCTTTTCCATCTCTGTATGGTCTAACTTCCTTTGATCTACCAGGACGAGTTACATCGCATTAAGGAAAAAATGGGAAAAAAAAAAGTTAATAAAAAAGTTGAGACCACAGGGGGCTAGTCCTTCCACAGACAGAAGTGACTGGCTGGGAATTAGAACAGTGTGATGGGAGAAGCAGGAAAGAGGATATTCAATGATGAGTTTGACATGACAGCTCAGATTTTGATTGGTTGTGAAAACAGAATGAAGATCACCCAAGCTTCCCAAACCAAAAGAAGCAGAAGAAGCTACAACAGCGAACCAGTCCCACTGAACTCAGTCAGTTCCAGGTCTCCAAACTGAGTCCTCGGAGACTCCAGGAAGAGGCAGGAATGGAGATTCCCCTGAGAGCTTCACTGATGCTCCTGTGCATCCTGCTAACCTGTGAGTGAGGGGGAGGGGAAGGGCCAAGGGCGGGATGCGGAGCGGCCCTGGAAATGAAATCTACGGGGACCCCCAGGGAGCCCTCTGGGGTTTATTTTAAGGAATGTAAAGCAAATAAGGAGAATTCTTTTTAAAATTTAAAAACAAAAACAAAAACAGTTTCTCGCGTATGAAAATCTTCTCACTAAAAAAAAAAAAGAAAGAAAGGAAAAAAAAAATCTTCTCACTCCTCCTGAATAGGGTCTAATGGACAACCGTCAATGGAACAGAGCCCCCCTGACCTGAATGTTCAGGAAGGCAAGAGCTTCACAGTGAACTGCAGTTACAGAGAAAGCACTTTGGGTTTCTTCCGATGGTTGAGGCAGGATCCTGGGGAAAGCCTCCACGTTCTGATAGACATGCGATCAAATGAGAAGGAGAAGATCAGTGGCAGATTGACAGCCAGTCTTAACAGAGAGGATCTGTACTTTTCCCTGCGCGTGAACGATTCTCACCTCCACGACTCAACCACCTTCCTGTGTGCAGCAAGTAGCACAGCGCCGCTCAGACACCTGTGTCCCGCACCCAAACCCTGCTCAGCCCGGCACCCCCTTCCACAAGGGCTCCAGGGCACCGACTTTAACTTTGAGTATAAGGGAAACACGAGGGGCTTTTTATAACCCCATGTCAAATACTTCATTCGAAGATCAGGGGCAGAGGGGTGATGTTTTCAAATGCCCTCTAATGTATTTTGTTTCTCAGTGTGAAGTCTTTACTCTGTTAAAACTAGTCCAAAATCCTGAGGCTTAATATCAGAAAGGAGAGAGAACTAAAGGACAAAGAGAGAACAGAATAAAATTTTTGCCCTTGAACTCCTTTGTAGACTTTTACAAATATACTGAAAATATGAAATCTTAAAAGCCACGGCCGTCAAATTCAGTAGTGGAAGAAAATAGATTTTGACATTCTGAAAAGATTGGCTTCGAAGATCAAGTACCAAAAGCTGAGGGAAAATGGTATAAAGCTTATAAAGAGCATAGTGTAAAGATAGCATGGTTATGATGAAAAATCTGGTCCCTTCCCGAAAGAGGATAAAAGTCCAACTGGCTGGCTAGGGAAGAGTCAAAGGGGATATAATGAGAAGTTATAAGCCAGAGGTCTTTGAAGAGTGCCCAGCACCTGCTCTTCTCTAGGGCCATGAGCAGGTGAATGGGAGGAGGGCGAGTCACACTTGGGGTGACCATGAACAGAGGAGCAGTGAGTATAAGCACAGTGTTTGGATCTCCATGTCTCACATCAATGCCCGCCACAGAGCATCCACTACAAGGAAGTGCCCAGCAACCACGTGGACAAGACGATCCATCCAGAGGACGTCACCAGCCTGTCTCTAGTCTATTTCAATGCTTATAAGTAGGTTTGTGAACAGATTAACCAAGGTGACGGAAGTTCTCCGTGAGCCCAGAAGCATGGGTTTTCTCTCACTGCATCAGAGCTGCCAAATATCTGTCAGCGGCAGAGACAACATGGAGCTTCAATATGCAATCACCTTTCAAGGAAATCAACCAGCTACTGGTTGCCAAGTTGATTACACTGGACTGCTTCCACTCTGGAGGTAGCAGAAATCTCTTCTTATCAGGGTTCATACATACTCTGGGCATGATCTGCTTTCCCTCCACACTGCCACACATAACAACCTGAACTGAGGACTCAGAGGGGCTGGTGGATTATCGTGATTATTATAGGATTCCACCTCCCTTTGCATCAACAAATCTACTTAATAGCAAGGAGGTGTGACAATGGACATGTGACCATTGGGGATACTGACACTTCTACAGTATTATCCACAAACCACACTGGAATCATCACTTAAAGGTCAGGGAAAGAACCAGTTAGGGACATTGCTCTGAGGGCTTGGAAAAGTATTCCTTATGATCCTATGTTCCTATGAGATGAAATACAGGGGTCTGGGAGCCAAGGGGTGGAAGTAGGACCTATCTCCCCACCGATTCTTACCTTCAGTGACTCACTGGATGTTGATGCTTCCTGTTCCCACATTGTTCTGGGCTAGAGGACCTATTTCCCTTTGAAGGGAATGGAAAAGGGGATACTACTTCTGGGGAAACATGGAGAAGTTTTCACCTCATCTAAAGTTGCATATATCACTTGGTCATTGGGAGGTCCTCATGCCAGTAGACCAGAAGGCCAAGAAAGGAGTTACTACACTGGCAGCGGCAATCAATTTTGATTATCATGAGGATATAGGGTGCTTGCTACCTAATGGGAACTGGGAAACTATGGCTAAATCTCACTGGGATGACTTTTAGTGCTTTCGTGGCCTTGATTTCTATAAATAGGCAATTGTAGCAACTATGACCTGACAAAGGAAGAATAATGAGGGGCTTAGACTCTTCAGGAATAAAGATCTTGGTTATGTCATTGAGATAGAAATTTAGACCAATAGATTTATTAGCAAAAGTTCGGGAGGATCAAGAATGAGTGGTATAGAAGGTAGATCGAGAGAGAGACAATAAGTATGAAGTACACCCATGAAATCAACTATTGCAATTACAATTTGTCTCATTAATCTTCCTGTTAATCTTTTTTTTTTTTTAAAGAACTGGAGATCCGAGTAGATTTGACGTTGAGCTTAAGTGGATCTCAGTGGTGCAAGGGGTGGGCTGTATAGATGCTGTTGGTAGTCTCCCCACATCCCCTTGATAGTCAGCCCCACACACAGAAAAACCCAGCGACTCTGAGGTCTATTTTCTGGTCATGGGAACACATGTGGCCAGTGTGCAGGTCTAGCCAGATGTGCTGGAGAGTTAATGCCCCCGTGGCAGCCCTCACTCAGTGATGGACAATAAGTTTACGGATGGATTCTCCAGGTCCTTCGTGCCTCACTTGGAATAACTCCAAAGGGGGTGCTATGCCGTCTTCCAGATTTACCAGCTAGATTAAGCTCCAACTGGCAATAGTAGTAATTAGCTTTTTGACAACATCCTGTGTTGGTTTCCTTTCCTTCCTTGATTCACTTTCCACCACCATTTCCTGGAATGACCTGCAAATAAACTGCTTATGCACGAATCCTTGTATTGGAGCTGCCTTTCAGGGATCCAGAACCCAAATACAGGAATTCAAGTCAGGGGACAAGGAAGGAGATGATCTAGAAGAAATACTTCCATTGCTATCACATTGGGTTTGGGGGCACAAGAGATTTTCACAGCCTCACTCAGGGCTGGTCCCAATTGTCATGACTCCCACAGCTCTCTGAGTGGAGAGACTTGGCTACCTACCTCTGCTTCACAGAGAAGCCGTGCTCCTCAGACACTGCCTTCTCTGTGACAGGACCCATTCATACTCTGGCTTGGGGATTCCAACTCTGGAATTACATGAGTATCTTTGTCACTCCCACTGAAAAAGCAAAATTCTAAGGGATCATAGTTTAGTTTTTTAAATGTTCTGTGTTCAGAACATTTCCTCAAGATGGAATGAGAATGAGGAGGACAATTCTTTATATGAGTTGTGTGAGGCGACTCAGTACGGTGAGAACTCCCAGAATCATCGTTGTGGAGTTTCCTGGTGGAGCACAAACAAGGGCTTATTTTTTTAAGAATCCGTGGAAAATAAGAGCACACTCAGACATGCCATGTTCCATTTCTGAGTCTAGTCGGTGCTCTTTTCGGTTATAGACATCGATCTTTTTCTCATTCTTTCTGTGAGTAAATTGTAGAAATATAAACAATTGAATACATTCATATAAGAGGGGTATTCTCACCACTCTTAACTCATTGTTTATATTTATCAAAACTTGTTCTGTCATTTTTGCTTTTGAAGAAAAGAAAGAAAAATTACAGAGTTTGCCATCATTGCCAAGGAAACCCTGCCATCTTCTGCCTGCCATCCCGGGTCCCACTCTCCTCTCCAAGATTGGGAGCGTATCAGAAATCATTTTGCTGGCTCCCTTCTCCTTTATTTTCATCTCAGAACAGAAGAACTCAGGAAACATTTTACATTTTCGCTTGAGATCATATAACCAAAGGCCTATTTTCTGAAAGGGAGACCAAAAACGTGTTGGGCAAACTTTCCTCGGTGAGATAACATCAGGCACCCACCTGTCAGATCATTTCCGGCTCTGAAGCAGAAGTGCCACTGAGCGCAGAGAAGGACCCAGATCAGAGCATGCGACACTTCTCCACCCTGCAGGGGAAAGCCATCGGCATGCCGCGCGTCAGCCTGCTGTGGGCAGTCCTGGTGTCCACCTGGCTTGGTAAGGAAGGTGTCGGTCTTCCTGTGTAGTGTTATCTAATGGGGCTAGGAAGGAGGGAGTCCCAGCGCTGGAAATGCGTCATCTCAGAGCCCAGCTATGGAGAAGCAGGGAGCGGATATGTGCGGCCTGGGGCTTGGATCAAGAGGAAAGGCGGTTGGGGATGGGACCAGCTTGTGAGTCTGCCTGCCTGATCCACCTGGTGTGAGACACCCTCTCCTTTTTCCCGCAGGATCCAGCACAGCCCGGACTGTCACTCAGACTCAACCAGACACGTCTGTGCGGGAGACAGAGACTGTGACCCTGCACTGCACGTTTGACACTAGTGACCCTAATTATTATTTGTTCTGGTACAAACAGCCTCCCAGCGGGGAGATGAGTCCCATTATTCGCCAAGAAGCTTATAGGCAAGAGAATGCAACAGAGGGTCGCTTCTCTGTGAACTTCCAGAAGGCAAAAAAATCCTTCGGTCTCAGGATCTCAGACTGCAGGATGGAGGATGCTGCGATGTATTTCTGTGCTTTCTCTGGTGACACAGTGACATGAGCAGCAGGGAAAGGCTGACAGAAACCTCAGACCTCAGTGTAGATATGGGGGTTGGGGGAGGGGGAGCGGTGGCTAGGGTGCTAGGTACTAGGGTACTAGGAACATAGAAAATCATTGCCTTCTCTTGAAATAAAAGCTCTTTCATTCTGAATAGAAGAAGCACAAAGAGATGGATGTCTGCAAACTATAATCCTTAAAATAACAGTAAAAATAATAATATGGCTACTGCTTTCCAGTTATCTTCATACATTCTGTCACATGTAACCCTCATCGCATTGTATGGTATATGTGACAGATCAGACTTCCTAAGCATGTTCTCTGTCCAGCAAATATTTGTTATTTGCCTGGGAGCTCATACCTCCAAAATTCTTAAGCTTTTCCATTTTGCTGGTTGGCGAGTGTTCTTTTAATTGCCATCCACGTCCAAAACAGAATCTCTCTGAACAAGGTACCTATTCTAGAACACAAAGGGTGGGGGGTGTGTGGGTGGCTCAGTCAGTTAGGCATCTACCTTTGGCTCCAGCCATGGTCCCGGAGTGCCAGGATGGAGCCCTGCATCCACCTCCCTGCTCAGCATGGAATCTGCTTCTCCCCCTGCTCTGTGCTCTGCTTGTGCTCTTTCAAGTAAATAAATAAAATCTTAAAAAAGGAAAAAAAAAAAAGAATACAAAAGGTTAACAGTTGAAGGCAGGACCAGGGAAGGGATCCACTGGTCCTACCGTGGACCTAAAAGAAGATCTAAACCCATGGTACTCAGGTCAGATTAAAGGCTTGGCTAGGAAGCCAGCTTGACGGCATCATCCTTAGTGACTAGAATGCTATATTTCCAGAAGCAATAATATTCATGAAACCAGCGACTGATAAGGTGACTGGTACCTTAGTTAAAATACACAAACTGCATTAGAAATGCAGAAATGGAGGTATACTAGACTCTTCTGCTATCACGGCCTGTAACTCATTTCCAGAATTTGTGTTTTGCTTTCCCACAGCCCTAGGCTCTGCTGGATTAGGGTTCCCAGGACCCAGGGGAAGAAGGCTTCCACCAGAGGCTTCAATAAGGATTCCACTGAATGTGCAGCTGTGGTTGCTGAGGCCACTTTGAACTCCTTGTGCCAATGGTCCAGGAAGCAAAGAAAGGAGGAGCGATTGACTCTATTATCATGAAGCATCAGGTTGTTACTATTAGCGAGGCCAAGGCAGGATTCTAAGTGTTTCATGGTGAGTATTTCATGTCCAATAAAAACACCAGGTGGCAGTTGTGGCCTGAAAAGGACAAAGTGATGAAGAACTGAGACCCCTCCACAATGAAGGCCTGGGCCACCCTATCAAGTCAACAATCTGGGTCCACTAAAGTGCTACCCAATGGCAGGGAAATCTAGAGAATGTGGTGGAGGAGGGAAGAGACTTTCAATTATAGCCTTGGTACCAGTTGAAGAAGTGAGGCCTGGAGGTCATAGGGTGCAAACTTCCTGTATTAAGTGTTTCAGATGGATTTCAGCCAGCCGTGACCTTGAAGACTCAGTGACACAGTGAAAATAATACAGGGCAAGCATCCATCTGAATAGTGCAAAGAGAGTATTGTAACAAAGATCTCATGTGCTTTGTGGTCGCATCCAAATGCCCAGCTCTGATTTTATCAGTAGGTATGTAGATAATTGTATGGACACTGAGACTCATCTCGGGTTAATAACACCCAATGTGACACATGCACTGTGTGTTTTTTTTATTTCTTACCCCAGAGCCTTCTCTGGCTCCTTAGAAGGTCACTCGGGACACAGGCAAGCCCAGCCCGGAAGTACAGGGGAATTACCACCTCTGCTGGCAAGGCCCAGTCAGTGGGGAGAGAGGACCTAGGCAGGCCCTAGCTTCCTGCCCTCCCGCAGACAGTCCCCGAGAGGCATCCTGTATGGGGTCCCTGGAGAACCTGGTGGAATCAAGTCCCAATCTCAGGCTATCAATTTTCTCACTCCTGCTTCCTCAGATCTCTTCCTAAATAAACTACCTTCACCCAAGTCCTTGCTTCAGGCTCTGTTTTGGGGAAGACGAAATTAACATAGTCTTTGAAAATTTAATAGAGAAAGAACAGAAGAGAGTTCAAAGCGAATTTTCCTGGGCTGATTGCTTAATAACAGCAGGTGGGTGCTTGAGCGATTAATTGGAAATATAGAAGATGTCACCTTATTTTTTCAAAAGATGGTGAAGCAGATCACATTCATGAAACTCCAGTCTCTGCAGATGTGTGGTCATGTCTTTTCAGTGCACGGAAACTTTACGTACCAAATCTAAACTCTCCTATCATTATCCCTTTCCCTGTGTCTGCTCACCCTCTACTATTTAAACCTCGTTCTTACTTCTTCCCCAAACGTAGCTCTATTCCAATCCGTCCAGCCTCCTTACTGACCCATAAACACTTCACGCTCTTGAATTTCTTGAATTTTTTGAATTTCTTTTCAAGTTCTCTTTATTGAGTATAAACAGAATTCTGAAATTTATATGAACAGATTACTTTCAGAACAGATTTGACTAAACAAACCAAGAGAAGTAGAGAAGTAAATCATACGAATTGTCTCAGTTACTAATATTGTGGCCTGAAGAGGGCACTGCTTACATTCGCTGACAACAATTTTTTACAAAAACCTGTCTCATGTTCTAGCGTCTAAGTTGGAATACCAAAAAAACAAAAAAAAAAAAACTGAAATAAACCCTTCTTTATCGAAAGCATCTAAGTCAGATTTCCACATCCTGGAATCAAATCCTCCATGGGCTTACGAAGCCAAAACATAAAAGAGCTTCTAGAAGCAATATTTATGATCTAGTGGCTTCAGATGGGATGTGTGCTGGGAGAATTTATGTCATCGGGAACCCAGAGGACCCAGAAGTTTCCAAGCACTAGCCTCTGTCTTTCATAGAAGGGACTCAAAGAACAAATGAATTTTTGTAATCCACTCTTCAACATTTCCTTTTTAAGAAAATTAACCATCAAATACAAAAAAAAAAAAAAAAGTCCTTCCTAAAATAGACCATTCAAGAAGGCAAGAATTTTAATATTCACTATAATCACTAGCATAGTATTTTAGATCCATGGGTATAGTATGGAAAGCATCTATGATAAATCTGGTCCCTTGGTTCTTGTTCTGGTTGCACAGGTCTTTGGAGCACAAGGGATGGTAAGCAGTCTCCTCAGGTATTAGTCCCAGCTCCACCACTCCCTGCATATCCAGAATGTGACAGTAGTTGCCAGACACTGTTGATACTCTGAGGGACATAGTAGACCTTCTCACACTGTCTAGATGGGGCACTGTTTGTTTTTTAACCTCTTCTCCTATTCTCTTCCCCCTTCCTTTCTGTTTCATGTTCTATACTCTGACTTTGCTCATCGCTTTCTATAGATTTCCTGAATGACCCAATCTAATCATTGTTCTTACTTCAAACAAACAAAAACCCCAAAGACAAAAACAAGGATCATCTGGACTTAATACCTATTTAAAAAAAAAAAAAAGGAGGAGAAAAGAAAAGGCAGTTTTCTGCCCAGTCCAATATTTGCCCACTTGTAAGTTCTTGCTTATGCATTATCTTGTTCAATCCTCAGAGTTCAACAGCCAGATCAGCTGTGGCAGCTAGGGACTGACTGGATGATGGATAGAAGATACTAAAATTCTGATTGGTGGGGCCTAGAGGAGCAGGAAAAGATCTAAAACGCGGCAAGAGAGGCCCTCTGGTTTGGGATCCCCAAATATCATTTTGTGCACAATGAATGGGGGCAAGAGGCAGAAAACATCCCCTCCTGAGAGCCTCATTTTGTGAATTCATAGCTTCAATGGGACTGACATGGAGAGAAAAGACAGTCCATCATCTAGAGTTTTCTAAAGACTGAAGAGAAGAAGGGAGAAATTGTAAAATAATCACATTTTACCAATGTTCTGGGACTCTGACCAGGAAGTGGTAGGCACGGCAGAAATTTAATCACTAAACAAACAGGAAGAAGAAAGGGGACATCGACAGCAATTTACCAGGCTGTACTTTAAAAAGTTTTCTGGGGGCACCTGGGTGGCTCAGTCAGTTAAGCGTCTGCCATTCAGCTCAGGTCATGATTCCAGGGGTCTGGGATCGAGCCCTACATCGGGCTCCCCACTCTGTAGGGAGTCTGCTTCTCCCTCTCTCTCTGCCCACCCCCCACCCACGCTCTCTCTCTCTCTCTCTCAAATGAATAAATAAAACCCTTAAAAAAAGTTTTCTGAGGTTAAGAATGGTGCCTGTGGCCAAATGCCTACTGTTTACCACATCTCCCGAGCAGAAATTATAACAAACAGATTGGGGGAGTTAAGTTACCATTCCTTAGACAGCAAGACTTTTGCCTTCTCTTTTTCCCTCCTTCTTTTATGCAGAGGAAAAGTTTGCATCAAGCTGGACCACAGAGATGGCCTTTTCTAAGATTGGATGACAAGAACTGCATCCTCTGTCTTTCATAGAAGGGACTCAAAGAACAAATGAATTTTTGTAATCCACTCTTGCATGGAGCCCTCAAGAAGGGCTCCTTGCATCATGAGTTTTCATTTTTGCTCAACTGCCTCCTCATAGGAGAGTGCATGCATGAGGAAAAATGACATGGCAGTGAAACGCAGTCAAGGGTGTGACACAGAGTGTTCCCAAATAAGTCGTATACCAACTGTACTGATTCTTCATTTGCACAAGCTACGTACATGAAAGTCCTTACGGGAACGTTTCACCAGTATTGTAAAGTTGTGGAGCTCCTTGACACTGCCTAAGCGAGGTCTTCATTTTTTTTTTAAGAATTTATTTATTTCACGGAGAGAGAGAGAGCGCCGCAATGCAGAGGTGAGGGGCAGAGGAAGAGAGAGAGACTCGAGCAGATTCCCGCTAAACATGGGGCCCAATGTGGGGCTCGATCCCAGGACCCTGAGATCATGACCTGAGACTAAGAGTTAGCTGCTTAACTGACGGAGCCACTGAGTGGCCCCCTAAGTCAGGTATTCTTAGAGGAGGAGGAGGAGGAGGAGGAAGAGGAGGAGGGGAAGTCTTCAAGCAAATAACAGTGCAGTTAGGTATCAAAATCCTGGTTCCAATTTTCTCTAGACCATCTGAGCATTGCTGTTGTCTTTATCACTATTTGGAAATTTGGAGGAATCAAGACTTGAGTTATGGCATCCCAGAGACCATTATGATATTGGCTTCAAGACTTTAAAAAAGAAAAGAGAGAGAGAGAAAGGAAGCTGACAGAGAAAGCTGAAGTCATTACATTGGCTTTGCCTGTCTTTCCCCCACCCACGCCATCCTCCTCTCTTAGATCAGGTCATCACACAAACAACTTAGCAGCTTCTTCTCGTCTTGATTTTCATCTCAGAATAAATTACAGTTCTGACCTCTCTTTTCATGTGGCACTATAACCAAACTTCTCTTCTCTGAAGCCAAAGACAAAAAGCAGTGATGAACTTTGAGCAAGGCATAACCAACGGCGCACCTGACATACGGTTTCCTGTGGTGGAACAGTGATGTCACCGAGCACAGCTGATACTCAAGAAGACTCAAGTCAGAAGAGGAGCCTTTTCACCCTGCAGGAGAGAGCTGCTGGCATGGCTCGCCCGGGCTTGCTGTGGGCACTCGTGGTTTTCACCTATCTTGGTAAGGAAGGCAAACCTTTTTGCTTCTACTATTAGCCAATTGAACTGGGAATTAGGGAGAAAGATTAGGAACACAGGCATCTTACCTCCTGGTTGGTTCTGGCTACTGGGGGCAAAGAAGCTGATGGATATTGCCTGAAGTATGATCAAGAAAAGGAAAGGCGGTTGGGGGATGGGACCAGCTTGTGAGTCGGCCTGCCTGATCCACCTGGTGTGAGACACCCTCTCCTCTTTCCCGCAGGATCCAGCACAGCCCGGACTGTCACTCAGACTCAACCAGACACGTCTGTGCGGGAGACAGAGACTGTGACCCTGCACTGCACGTTTGACACTAGTGACACTAATTATTATTTGTTCTGGTACAAACGGCCTCCCAGTGGGGAGATGAGTCCCATTATTCGCCAAGAAGCTTATAGGCAAGAGAATGCAACAGAGGGTCGCTTCTCTGTGAACTTCCAGAAGGCAAAAAAGTCCTTCGGTCTCAGGATCTCAGACTGCAGGCTGGAGGATGCTGCGATGTATTTCTGTGCTTTCTCTGGTGACACAGTGACATGAGCAGCAGGGAGACGCAGACAGAAACCTTAGACCTCAGTGTAGGTGTGGAGGTGGGGGTGGGGTAAGGGAAGGGGGAGTGTGTGGGGCACCAGGAACATAGAGTGGAAATCATTGACTTCTCTGGAGAAAACAAATATATTCTATAGGACTGAAGGAAACACAGAAAGGATGTCTATAAGCTGTAGTTCTCGAAATAGTAATGGAAATAACGAATGTACACAACGAGTTACGGGTTTGCAGAGTACCTTCACGTGCATTTGTTTCATGTAACCCTGATGGCCCCGTGTGTTTTTGGGGATGGATCAGACATTCAATCCAGGGACTCTCTCGTAGCTAGAACCAAAGCTACATTCTAGAATCATGCCTTAACCTTTTCACAGTGTGTATTACTCATTTTGTTATCTATCTGAACATCCGATCATACCAAAGGCAGACTATCCAAAATTTCATTTCCCCACAAATCTTTTTTTTTTTTTTTTTCATTATTTTTCCTCCTCTGCCTCTCTCAGGATTCAGGCACACAATAAAAACCTGCCGCTGCTGAGTCTGGAGAATTTCTCCACCCTCCATCTCCTAGCCTAGGCTCTCTGAGAGGCTGTAGCATTTGCCGTTCTCGGGGGAGGCAGAGGGTCCAGTGATTTATGAGCCACACATACAGTGTGTGATTCTAGGCAAGTTAGCCTCTTGGAGGTTTGCATGTGTAACATGTTATTCCTTTCTAATTACAAAACCAAAAAACACTACATCGTGTCTATCTCATTGTTTCCCAACTGCTCTATCAATCATTCTCCCTGATTAGAGCCTAATTTCACCCGGTATTTCTTAAGTGTCTTTAATGCACCACCGGTCCGACCTAAGAAAATGAGGAAAGAGAACAAACAACTATCAAATAGAATTTCACATGCTGCTAACGCTCATCAGCAAATGCTTGAAAAAAGAAAAAAAGACGGACTGCTGGTAATGCTACCACTGCTCCTGATGAGGCGACATGGGAGGAAGTGGACCATTTAGAAGAACCGGGTCCACATTCACCAGAGTCACTACCCCAAATGCCCTGGGACGTGGGGAGTGTTTAGACCTGGGGAGGAATCCATCTTGCTTAGGCTAAAGAAAAAACAAAACAAAACAAAACAGCAGGATGGAAAAAGTAATTCCAGCATTTTTTTTACGTCCATAATTCTCTCAATACATCGCATTTACTGTTAAGACCCCTTGCAGAGTATTTATCTGCCCATCTTTTTTTTTTAAAAAAAGGATTTTATTTATTTATTTGAGAGAGAGATCACAAGTAGACAGAAAGGCAGGCAGAGAGAGAGGAGGAAGCCGGCTCCCTGCCGAGCAGAGAGCCCGACATGGGGCTTGATCCCAGAACCCTGAGATCATGACCTGAGCCAAAGGCAGAGGCTTTAACCCACTGAGCCACCCAGGCGCCCCTCCATCTGCCCGCCTTGAGTGAGTGGGAGACAGTTGGATGAGATACTCCAAGGCTGAAATACTCAGTCCACTGAGTAGGTTCTGGAGCTAGGGTGGAGGAGTGTTTAGAAGGAGCAGTGGAAGTTACTAGAACTGGGAGAGGCCAAGGGGAGCCAAAGCCAGATTGCTGAAGAACAACTAACACCAAGTACTCACAAGAACCCCTTGTCCCCTGTGAGTTAGCAGTACTAGCACGAAGAACTCAGTACCCAGACTGAAACAGGAGCCAGGGCTGGTGACAAGCAGAGGAGCTTTGGGATTTCTTGTGCCCTCTCCACAGTCTTCTTCGAGATCTTTTCTACTGGCTGCCTCAGGCCAGGGAGCCATAGCTCAGGGCCCACGCATAGTCCCGTGGCACAAGGTGGAGTTGTCTGGAACCCCCTTTAGTTTCACATGCTAGAGCCCGAGGGCAAGTCATGCCTCCCGTGTTCCCCAAATTCCATCCCCTCTGACCACTCACTGTAATCCACTCCTTCTGGCCTCAACGCCCAGAACACCACAAGCCAGCCCCAGCTCACACGCCTGGAGACTCAGTGAAGGAAAGGATTGCATCTCACACAAGTCAGATAACCCTGGGCCATTCAAGCGTACCCTCTCCTGTATCCCTCTCAGGTCCAAGTAGCCACCAAGACTTACAGATTCAAGCTAGTTGTCAGTTTCATATCAAAGTTTGCTTCTTCCTTTTTTTTCCTTTTTTAAGATTTTATTTATTTATTTGAGAGAGACATATAGC
The DNA here is from genome assembly GCA_028533885.1 of Nasua narica. Classification (NCBI taxonomy): domain Eukaryota; kingdom Metazoa; phylum Chordata; class Mammalia; order Carnivora; family Procyonidae; genus Nasua; species Nasua narica. The sequence goes on from CM052797.1 coordinate 61,455,908, forward strand.
GACAGAGATAGCAAGAGAGAGCACAAGCAGGGTGAGGGGCAGAGGGGGAAGCAAACTCTCCGTTGAGCAGGGAGCCTGACATGGGGCTCGATCCCAGGACCCTGAGATCATGCCCTGAGCTGAAGGCAGAGGCTTAACCAACTGAGCCACCCAGGCGCCAGAAAGTTTGCTTCTTTCCATCGTTGCTGCCAGAGCCTTCATAGAGCTCCTCTTGGTTGAATTAATTAATAGTCATCTAGGGATGCACATCAAAGGTGGCGAACCTAATACTTTATGGGACTTACATGTATTTTTTTACTGTACCCCCACTGAATCGTAAGCTTTAGTCAGCAAAGACTGAGTCTTATTCATTTCAATAGCAACAGTACCTACAACATTACTTAATTCACAGATACGATTTTTATTTCTTTGAATGAAGTTAATTAATTGATGGCATTTCCTCATTAAACAGGATAAAATAAAAGTTGATTCTGGGCTAACTCAGAGGAAACAGAGACTATATGTTATACAGAAAATTACTATTATTAGTAATAGAAATATTACTATCCATACTGAATAGTAACTGACAATATTATATTAATAAGATTAGAAGTAGCTGATACTTATTGCATATATCTATGTGCCCCACATTCTGGTAGGTGCAGAATATGAATTATTTCACTTAGTAGTTTCAACAAAACTATGTTGTAGATATTACTGGTAACCCTATTTCGTATGAAGAAATTAAACTTCCAAGAGGCTAACTTGCCTAGAATCACACACTGTATGTGTGGCTCATAAATCACTGGACCCTCTGCCTCCCCCGAGAATGGCAAATGCTACAGCCTCTCAGTCTTATTAATTTGACAGATCCATAGATAGATGATGAGAAAGAAAGAAATACACGATAATAGTGCTACAATATGCATACACTTGTAACCTGCTGTCACTTTTTCTGGGTTGTAATTGCCTACTACCTGATTTCATTCATTTTTGTTAGTGAAGCTAAAAGTCGAATTAACAGTATTATCATGATTGTGTTTCTACATAGAGAATTTATGCCTTAATATTAGTTTATTATTGTTTGGCTCAGAAATTTCCAATATTTTAAACTTCGGTGTATTTTTCAATAGCATTTGAAGTTTAAAACACAGTTTTGGGCACAGGTGTTAGTAAGTGTTCCAAGCTCCATGTTATGTCACTCAACAAACAATGCAGTTTAAAAAACTTTTTTAACCTTTCCAAATTATAGTAGGAAAACGCTTTTTTGTAACTTTTTTGAACTGTTGGGTGTTTCTGTGAATGCTCTGTTCAGATTTATTTCTTCCAGTGAAAAACTATTATATTCTAAATACTTTCCCACATAAATAAACAGTTCTTCCATTGCATGAGTTCCCGTGGCTTTAAAGTTTTACATCTTTGGGACATACTTCAGTTTACTCAATCAGTCACTTTTGCAGGTGAGGGCCTAAGTATATTGTTACCAAACCGGGGCTATTCTAAGTAAAATTGAGATAGTAACGAAAAACATTTGTACATATGTATACAAGTAAGAAAGAGCCAGGTCAAGGAAACGGAAGCACAAAACAAAAAATTTGTTGGCTAAAAAAATGGAAAAACCCAGGTTTCAAGAAGTCTGGATCCAAGTGCTCAAATGATATCACCCAGACCTTGCCTTTCACTAGGGCTCTTCTTTATTTTGGCTTCATTCAGAAGTAAGCTCTAGCCAGCTGATGAAAGAAATGGCCACCAGCAGCCTCAGACTTATAACTTGTTTCCTGTTGTTGCTGAAACAAATAACCACGCATTTAGTGGTTCAAACAAGAGAAATTTATTATATTCTGAAAGTCAGAAGTCACACTGAACTAAAATCAAGATGTTGGTGAGGCTGCATTCCTTCTGGAATCTTGGTGGGGGTGGGGGTTGGGGAGGGGAAACCTTGAGCCTATTCTGGCTTCCAGAGGCTGCCACACTCCTGGCTCCTAGCTGTTTTCTGTCTTCAAAACCAGCAATCATGTCATTTTGACTTCTGCTTCCACCACATCTCCTCTGTCTTGATGCTTCTGCTTCCCTTTCACGAAGACCCTTTAGAGTGCATTGGACTCATCTAGGTATTCCAGGATAGTCTCCCTATCTCAACATCCTTAATTCAAACTTTCAAAATCCTTTCTTCGTGTGTCTTCATTGGCCTCCATCGGCTTTCTCTCACCTAGTAGACTATTTGTTCTAGTATGATATTGTATATATTGTCTTTGATGTAGGAAAGACGTTAGGACTCAAAGCCAATGGCCAGGAAAGAATTCTTGAAACATCTTTGGTGCAAAAAGGTGGTTTTATTAAAGCACAGGTCAGGACCTGTGGGAAGAAAGAGCTGCACTGGGGTCATCAGGAGTGACCCATGATATACTCTCAAGTTGGGAAGGGGTTAAGGATAGTGTAAGCCTCTCAGGTATTTTGGAAACAAGGTTCCCAGGATCCTAAGTGAGCTAGCTATTATTAGGAAAGGCCATTTTCTCTGTTTAGTAAAAACTCAGTCATGAAACCCTTCAGATGTGTATCAGTGGGTCATGTGCTTGGGGGATGACTGCTAACATGTACCTTGGGAGCGTGGAGGCAAAGGAAGTTTCCGAAGTAATTTTTATAGGTTAAAGTAGACTTGCAGGATCCTGGGGGGCTGAGATAATGTTAAACTACGATTGCCTTTTGCCCTCAGCAAAGTATTAACATTGAGGCAGCTGAATTCCTAGAGGAAGGTCACTCTGCCTGTTTCAAGGACTTGTCAATGGGCTGTAAGTAGTAAGAAAATTTAATACTTTTTCTTCTGCCTTCATTTCCCACATCAGTGTTTCCTTCCAGGCAGGGGTGATATTAAAATTTTCTAGCCTAATATCTAGTAACTCATTTGGCTTTGGTATGAATATCGGAATGGACACAGGTTGAGAGGAGACAGTCATAGTGTTAGAATAAAGTCCTGGTGGGGTCCCCTTACTCTACCAGATGTTTACTCTTTAAATTGAAAGGTCCATCCTGTGATTGGTTCCTCTGCCACCAGCCCCCATCCTCAGGTACTTTCCCAAAGTCGCCTCATTAAAATAACCAAAGACACTATCCCTTTCACCAAATGAAATTCCAGGAGTTTTAGGTGCTCTGTGCCAAAAAACTGCCAACAAAGACCAAATATATATTTCTTATTATAAGTCACAAATATAATATGTGCCTATATTAATCTTAGTCTCTGCTTAAGAGCTTGGCCAGAGTAGAACCTTTAGGTATGGAGACTGCATTGGTTAATCCCAGAGGATATTTTGCTTCTTACTAATGTGCTTTGCTACCACTTGTCCTCTGCATTGGTGGGAAACAAAAGCCAACAGCATGGAGCTTTACTGCACTCTCCTCTACATCTGGGCTCTTGTTCTTAGGTCACCCGACACCTCTCTTTGGGCACTTTATTCCTGCAACACCAGGAATCAGTCATTGTAAGCAGAAGTTTCAATCTCTTGGCAGGAGGAAACACTTTCTGCATCATGCAGGGGCTATGGCAGATAACCTTAGATACTGTAGAGACAGTATCTCAGAATGACAGCTTGATCACTTCTTGCACAGAATGTCTGCAAATTGAGAAGGATGAATGCTGTCAGATCTAAATGTCTCTTGTTCTGTCTTATTTTGTTCAGATTCACATTTAAGGAGAAGCATCCAAGAAGTTGCATGAATTTCTGTGATATTTTCCACCAGTCTGGAGAAGATACAAATTTAAGGAACAGCTAACGGATTGCACATACATATCTGATGTGGGAAACAAAGGCAGAAAAGAAATTTTTAAATTTCCTTACTACCTACAGCCCACCGACAACTCCTTGAAACAGGCAGAGTGACATTCCTCTGGGGACTCAACTGCCTCAATACTAATACTTTGCTAGGGGCAAAAGACTATCCTAGCCCAACCCCCTACCCCAGGATCCTGTAAGATACCTACTGGCAATTACCAACCCCCTACTCCTCCCCAGCATATGACCCACCAATACACCTCTGAAGGGTCTCATGACTAAGGTTTTATTAGACAGTAATAAATTAACTTTTCCTAACAATTGCTAGCCCCCTCAAGGTCCTGGAAACCTTCCTTCCAAATTCCTTAAAGACTTACACTATCCCTATCTCCCTCCCAACGTGAAAGTATATAATGGGTCACTCCTCATGACCCCTGTGCAGCTCTTTCTGCCCACAGGTCCTGACTTGTGCTTTAATAAAATCATCTTTTTGCTCCAGAGATGTCTCAAGAATTCTTTCTTGGCCATTGGCTTCGAACCCTAACGTCTTTCCTACATCAATATCCACTGATAATAATTCTGCATGCCATCAAAGCATATTCCTGTTTGTAGGCCAACCAGCACATTAGATTGATGGCAGCCAAACTTTGGGAAACTATGCGACCACACATTTTTAAGATGACTTCTAAAGTATTTTATCAGTACTTTAAATGTTTAAATAACCATGGAGGTTATAAATTTCCCTGTATTATAAATATTGACATTTTCAAATAAAATTATATAATAGCTTTGAAATCTTAATACTGAAATGATTTGCTACCCATAAACATCCAATTAAAATTTATGAACGAACTCTTGATTAACAATTGAAGATTTTATATTGCTCCTTTCTTTCCTCAAAATCATATTTCCATTCAACTTCTACAGATTGAATATAACTTATTTTTCATTAAAAGTCTTCTGTTAAAAAAATGTCTTCTGTTGACTTAAAATTTCTGCAACAAAAACATGTATGAGATTGAATTTTTTTAATTTAGTGCTCTAAGCATAGACAATAACATTAGACCATAATTCTCTAATTGTTCTTTTTTCTGGGTTGAATTGTAAATAGAATGATTAATAATGCACATTTAATGAAAACTACTTGAATATACTACAATTTAAAAAAGATTTTGAAGATAAAGCACAGAAACTTCTTTGGAAATGCATTTCTTTATAAAATGACAGAGATCTACAATTCTTTGATTGAAGGAGGTTTTCCTTACACACATAAAAAGAAGTACTCCTTTCATTAATGTCCCTGAGGTTCTCAAACTGCCCAACAACACTGCAAAGAAAGATTCCTTCTTATGTAAAGTTGGAGAAGCACAGTTGTGAAATGAGAGTCACGGTCAAGTTCTCAGGCACATCGTTCTTAGGAAAACATACATAGAGAAGCTGAGGATCAAGAAATTGATTCCCTTAAAAAAATACCTCTGTTCTTTAGTTTGAAGATCACTGCCTTAGACTGTTGTCAGTATTACTGACTCATTCTCAGTAAGCCTTCATTCAGTAATGAGGTTTAAGGAAAACCCACAGGAAATTTGAAGGAAAGTGTCCTAAGTTTCAATAAACCTGATAAATTTCCTAAAATCTGTTTGACCTTCCCGGATTGGAAGAACAGCTACTGATGAGTCAGAAAACAATGGGGACTGAGCTCTTGCACGACACAGGTCATTCTGTACACCGACACTGTCGGATATGATTCCCAGTCCATTTGTTCATGACTTAAGTGAAGTGATGTTTATGTTTATGATGAAGTCATGACAGATCATGATCTCAGGGTCCTGGGATCCAGGTGCACATGGGCTCCCTGCTCAGTGGGGAGTCTGCTTCTCCCTCTCCCTCTACTTGCTCATTCTCTCTTTCTCTCAAATAATAATAAATAGGATCTTTAAAAACATATATTTAATTACCAAGTGTTGATGAGGAGTCTCTGAGAGTGTTCAGTCTGGGCAAGGAGGGTCTGCTGTTCTTAAGAGGTCTCTGGAAACCTTGGGGGCAATTAGCTTCTGCCAAGGTAGACTCATTTACCTGGGACGCCAGGGAGGCTCAATAGGTTAAGCCGCTGCCTGCCGCTCAGGTCACCTTCCCAGGGTCCTCGGATCGAGTCCCGTGTTGGGCTCCTTGCTCAGCGGGGAGCCTACTTCTCTCTCTCTGCCTCTGCCTGCAACTCTGCCTGCTTGTGTTCTCTCTCTCTCTCTCTCTCTCTCTCTGACAAATAAAGATATAAAGTCTAAAACAAAACAAAAAGACTCATTTACCAGGAATGCGGAAAGCCATACAGTGGCCCCAGGAAGATTAGCTTGCCTCTCAACATCAACTCCATCGTTCCCTAGCAACATACTCTAGCAACAGGGGACTTTTACTTTGGGGCTTGCAGCTGGACAGCAGCTCTTGGCTGGTCCCACCTCTCCCAAGTACCAACTCCTATAAAGGTACGCTTAACTTAATAGGGACTTTATTCCTTTCATCTCCCCTTGCCTGGAACAATAATGTGATTAACCGATCATTGGTTTGGAGTATATTATTTATTGGTATATTAAGAAATATTTTCCTGCACGCTATTGGCTTGTGACATTCCCTCAGCAGACCAGTATGAAATACATTGCTGGCAAAGGCAAATCAGTCTCTGAACATAATTTGCCTCCTCAAAACAAAACACACATGTATCTTTATCTTGGGAAAAGCAGTTTTAAATGTCATAGTCATTCATTAATAACATTGTGAAAGAGGAAGTTGTCCCCTCTTGGGTGGAAAAAATGATGATTGCTAGATCTCTTTTCCTCTATCATGCAAGAGAATTTTCCAATAAGACCTTACCCGACACTCTTGGGGAATGGAACTTTGTTGTCACAGCGTATTTACCTAGCAATCCATAACTGAGAAAGGCTCATATGGTTTATACTCCTGTGTATTGGAAGTTAACCCACAAAAATAGAAGAAGTATTATGAGTTCATAGCCTGGAAGAAAAATTAACCTCAAATTGTTGTATCAACTCTACCAATACTTTATTTTGCTGTCTGTACATTTATATCTTTTTTCCTGTAAGCACTCATGGAATCAGCTATTTTTATTATTAATGTTCTCTCACCAAGAACTTTAATAAAACTTGGGCACAGGCTCACTCTTTATTTTTTAGCACATTTAAGGCCATTCTGGTTCTGAATCAGATAATTACTTCCTAATACTTAAACTATAAAGTCTTGGTTCCATATACGTCTTGGTTGGACTGGCCTTTTTTTTTTTTTTTAATTTGATATCCTGACATTTAAAGATTTCTTTGTCAGAGGAAATCTAATGGACCAAATGTCTTGAAACATTCCTAATTATTGTTCAATAGTCTGAATTTAGCAATGAAGTTCAACAAAAGTAGATGATTCATTTATAGTAAGAGTGTCAAATCCCACAGACTGTATATATATATTCTGGCTTTGAACACCAGCTTCACCAAAGAGTGGACTCTGCAAACATAGAGACCCTTTGCAAGAAGAAAATTCAAGGGGCACCAGGGTGGCTCAGTGGGTTAAAGCCTCTGCCTTTGGCTCAGGTCATGATCTCAGGGTCCTGGGATCCACTCCCAGCATCGGGCTCTCTGCTCAGCAGGGAGCCTGCTTCCCCCTCTCTCTCTGCCTGCCTCTCTGCCTACTTGTGATCTCTCTGTCAAATAAATAAATAAAAATCTTTGAAAAAAAAACAAAAAGAAGAAGAAGAAGAAGAAACCTCAAATTCATATCTTCCTCAACGGGTTTCAGAATTGTAGGCCAGAGTTACTCCTGGAGATGAAGAAAGTCGATCAAATGTCAGCATGAAGCCCTCTTCCACTTGAAATGACCTTTATCATTATGCTAATGATAATATTAGCATACATAAAATCCTGTACAACATAATATCCTGATATCCTGAATACAAAGCCCACCCTGACTCAGCTAGGACATGCTAGAAGTACACTGTCATTAAATAATTCAAAAGCATAATTTCTTAAAAATTTCCAGGTTTTTCTCCTATCTTCCTAGCTGTTCCTACTTTCTTCTTCCTTTGAAGGCTCTACATTCTCTACCAACTTCTTGAATTGGGGGTTTTTTAATCCCACTTATAAAGGGAAGCAAAATATATGCCACCTCAAAAATGTGTCACTTTAGCATGGGGATTATTTTGAGCGGAAGTCAATCAAGATGCAACAGGCTTAAGAAAAACTTTTCCCTTCTCCCTTAAACTACCTAAAAGAATTTAGATAGGGGGCCTGGCACAGAAGGAGAGGAATTACTAGAGACAAATTTTATCTGAAAAACCCATTTCTCTGGCAGGGCAAACACGTGATTTCCATACATGTGCTCTTCCTATTACCCTATGGAGGTCCCTTCTCCCTGTTACAGGTCAGCACCCCCAACCCTTTAGCTGAGGATGGCGTGTAAGCCTCAACTCTTCAACTTGCCCTTGAGTCTCCCATCTCTGAGGCTCCCATACACACTGAACTAAATTTGCCTTTCTCCTGCTAATCTTTCTTATATCAGTTTAATGATTAGGCCATCCAAAGAACCTGGAAGGGAAAAATCTTCGGTCCCTACACTATGCACAGATTCCGAGCCATCGCATCAACTCCTAAACCCCAAACACCCATTGACTGGTCTACACTGACAAATTGGTGTCTGTAGCCAGGACCCTTCTCACTACAGACCCACCTAGATGCTTCATTCTCAACAGGCCCCAAATTGAGCTCATCATCTCACCTGTATAGGTCCCCCTCCTCCAGAGTCCCCATCGCAGTGAAAGAAATCATCACTCCCTCCAACATATTTTCTTCACTATAGCCAGTTATCGTATAAGCATGCAAATGTGATCATTTCACTCCTGCTAAAAATTAACTAATGACTGCCCATTTCTTGTAGGACAGAATCTAAGATCATCACCAAGCCTCACAAACCTTCCTTGCTCTGGGTTTCCTTCTCTGGCCTCATCTCCCACCTCTCAGCTTCTCCCCACCGCCATTGGACCGTGTGTTTCATATCTCTTGTTTGCCCTCCCAGGTCCTCTCTCCATCATTCTGTACCCTGCTCTGCGCCCCAGGCTGATCTGTAGGGACCGCATCGATGGGCTGTCTTGTCTGCTGCTCTTTACTTAGTTTGGGCCCAAGGGGAGCACCTGCAGAGAGAAGGGAGAAGGGGAGCATAAGGTCAGGATATCTAGACCCCCAGCATCTTCTCTGTGAGATTGACATGGGCTGGCATTGACCTTTTATCATAAGGTCAGCTCTTAAAGACAATCTGTTCAGACAGCCTCTCTAGCTCCTGATTCCAGGAATCACTCTCTCGGTTCCATTTAAGGCCTGGACTGATCCTCATCCCGGGTTGCGGCATTATCCCTTATGTTTCCTACATCCTACTTATACTTTTATAACTAGTGCCTCATTAAACTCTATTTACATTTTGCAATTTTTGTGTATATGTTTCCTACTAGAACCCTGACTGCTGTCTGCTTTCAGATGCTAAAACGTGCCTATTTTGACTTAAATGTCACTTCTCCAGGATTGTCCTTCCCAGCCCCTTGATTCAGGTATAATCACCTAACCAACCTCCTGCCCCTCCCTGTACTTCTCCTGTCGCACATCCTCCAGGTTTAGTGGCAATCACCCAGTCTGGTCATGTCACCTTCTCCAGGAGGCTGCACATGCCACACAGATCAAGGATGGACTCAGTCCTGCTCATTGTCATAGCCTAAGAGCGCCACTTGTAATCCAGAAGATTCTCAGTAGTAATTTGTTGAATTTATAAATGGATGGATTGGGGAGGGTATGTGCTATGGCAAATGCTGTGAAATGTGTAAGCCTGATGATTCACAGACCTATACCCTGGGGTAAATAATACATTATATGTTAATAAAAAATTAAAAAAAATAAAAATAAAATAAAATAAAATATATATAAAAAAAAAAGAAGCTTCGAAAGCCAATGTATGATTTGTCCCATTCCCTCTGACCTACTAGAGCAACTGGAAATTCAATGGGGAGAACGTTCAACCATCTGACCCTTGGATAATTATGAAGAGCAGAATATCCCTGCCAACCCACATTGGAGAAGCCGTGCAACTGAGAAATAAAACTCGTTATCTTTAGCCACTGAGATTTGGGGGACTATCCGTTACCTCAGCAAAACATGGCCTATTCTGATTGACAGCCTACAACCCAACTTTGGGAAATTTAAAATGTTTTGTGCTCAACTGAGATTAAGATAATACGTGACAATGAAAAGGGTAATTTTGATAAAGTAAATGTGCTTACTTATGAAAAAAAAATAAAAATAAAAAAAAATAAATGGATGGATGAGCTCATGAATGAGTCCATTTTTATTCAAAACAAGACTGCTTCAGAAAACAATAAAACAAAATTTGTTGGAAATATAAGAATAATTTGAAATATTGTCAATAAATTGACAATATGCTAAGTATGGGATATTTTAATATCTATTTCTCAGAGAAAGAAAGATGAAAAATAACCTTGTTTTATATATATATATTTACATATATATGTATATGTTTATATATATATTTACCCAACCACCCTCTGTACCACTGTTTATACAAACATATACATATATACATACGTATATATATATAGCTATGGAACATTTACCAAAACATAAGCATATATTATGACTCAAAGAAGCAATAGGAAAGATTCATAAAAGCAACATCCTCTGAACACAATGCAATAAAGCTAGAAATTAATAATTAAAAGATAGTCAATGGCTGGGAAGGGAATTAACCACTTATGGTATTCTAAATAATTTCCAGTTCAAAGAACTAAAAGTTAAAGCTGCAGGTCATTAAAAATTAACACTAACGATAACACTACATATAAAAATCTGTGGATTTCTTAAAGCAAAACTCATAAGAAAATGTGCAGCCTTGAATACATTTATTAATAAACAGTCAAATAATGGAGTCAAATCTTCAATTCAAGAAATTTTTAAAAAGATAATAAGCAAAATAAGCCAAAATGAAGAAGGGAAAAATCTAATAATAAAAGGAGGAAGTAATTGAAAAGCAAAACAAAAATTGGAATTTATTAATCCAAGAGTTCTAGAAAATCTGTTAAGAAAAAAGAGAGCAAACACGAATAGACATTAAGAATGAGAAAGGTGAGGAAAAAAAAATGAGAAAGGTGATATAAAACCATCTCAGGAAGGAATTTTTAAAATCATTAGTACTTTGTGTAAATAGATATCGATGAAATGGAAAATTTTTAGAAATACGTAACTTTTGGGGCACCTGGGTGGCTCAAATGATGAAGCATCTGCCTTCAGCTCAGGTCATGATCCCAGAGTCCTGGGACTGAGCCCTGTATCGGGCTCCTGGCTCAGTGGAGAGCCTGCTTCTCCCTCTGCTTGCTGCTTTGTCTACTTGTGTTCTCTCTGTATCTCTCTGTCAGACAAATAAATAAAATCTTGAAAGAAAGAAAGAAAGAACGAAAGAAAGAAAGAAAGAAAGAAAGAAAGAAAGAAAGAAAGAAAGAAAGAAAGATGTAACCTTTCATTTGCACTTCTTTTTAAAAATTTATATTATTTTGGGGCACCTGGGTGGCTCAGTAGGTCAAAGCATCTGCCCTAGGCTCAGGTCATGATCCCAGGGTCCTGGGATTGAGCCCCAGGCTCTCTGCCCAGTGGGGAGCCTTCTTCCCCCTCTCTGCCTGCTTGTGATCTCTCTCTCTCTGTGTCAAATAAATAAAATCTTAAAAAAAAATAAAATAAAAATTTATATTACTTTTGTAATTCCAAAGTCTGCATTGAATCATAAGGAAAAAAATCCTGAAATCTGTCTCTTCTACGTTCCCCACACACTCAGCACACAATTACTACACATATAATTCCTCCCACCGAGCTGAAAGGAATCCTCCCCATTATTGGTCTTCCTTGCCCTTCACCCCATCCTGCCAACTCCCAATCACCCTCCATACCACTGCCACAACCTTCTTTTTATATCACTTCACTATTCAAAATCTCATAATAGTTCTTATTTTTTACACAAACATAAGCTCCTTTGACTAGTTTTCCACGACCTCCATCATCCACTCCTCATTTTACCAACCCGCCCTCATTCCCAGAGGCTACTTCCCAGCCTCTGTTTTCCGTGTTAGTCAAACCACTCTTGTCACTTTTTCACAAACACATCCTCCTCACCCCACCTCCCTACATTCCCTGCAATGCCTCTCTCTCTCTCTGTGTCAAACATTATGTATTCTTCCATTCTCAACTCCTCCAAAATGGCTGCACCAAGTTGCACCAAAATGGCTGCAGCCTTCTATAATCTCTCCTTTCTGAATTTATTATGTAGAGCCTATATGCCCCCATTTATATTTATATTTAATACTTATATTTGTATTTTTATTTTTTAACGTCTTGATTGTATTTTATTTTTTTCAGTGTTCCAAGATTCCTTGTTTATGCACCACACCCAGTGCTCCATGCAATACGTGCCCTCCCCAATATCCAAAGTATTCTTTTAAAGGAAGAACTGAGTGAATTGCAGGAGGTGATTCTCAGTGGTTGGAATATCTGCTGAAATTGTGCTTCTGTGGAGAGAGAAAAAACTGCCATATTTGGAGATCCCTAGCTGATTTTCAAGGCACCTACATCTGAGTGTTCAGGGAACTGGACAGAAAAATAAAAGTTACTAGTAGTGACTCTGTGGCTTCATCTAGACTGAAGTGAGGGTTTACTGGAGAGGGAACCATGGGGGTAATGGAATCGTCTTACAATGTTCATGGATGGAGACAAGGTTCAGTGTGACTCATCTGAGGTTCTCTTGAGGAGGAAATGGATCATAGGGATAATTATACTTGTCCTCCTGAAGTGTTCTCTTCAGATAGGGTTAAATGCAGAGGTGAAAGCAAAGCAAAGCTTTTTCAGGAGGGAAAAGACTGTACCATCTGGGTGCAGTTACTCAAGTGCTACTTTAGACGGACCGCAGGAGAAGATCTGGAGAAGAGCCTGGAATCTGTTTTTATTGGTATCAAAATGAGCAATGAAGCAGGAGGATGATTTCCAGCTTCACTTGATGCCAAAGCCCATGGCAGCGTCCTGCATGCCTCGGCCTCCCGGCTGGCCTCTTTGCCACCTACTTTGGTGCCACGTCAGGTGTCCCTGACGCTTTCAGTCTGTATCCAAACCTGGGCTCCAGCTCTGGCCACCCTTGCCACAAGGACCACAGTTATGAGGCTTACTTAATGGTTTCTCTATCATTTCCTGCAAGGAAATTCTGAAATGAATGAAAAAAGATGGTGATTTTCACTCTTATTTCTTTACTGTGAAAATGTTCTTGAAAAGAAAATAGGGAGAAAAAAAATCTTAAATATGTCTTGTTTGAGAATATGAAGTCTCAACCTTTACTGCCTCATAGTCAAAATACGCCAGCCTTATCACAATTCCTGACTTCAAGCTCTATTACAATGTTGTAATCATCAAGACAGTGTGGTACTGGCACAAAAACAGACACATAGATCAATGGAACAGAATAGAGAGCCCAGAAATGGAACCTCAACTCTATGGTCAACTAATCTTCAACAAAGCAGGAAAGAATATTAAATGGAAAAAAGACAGTCTCTTCAACAAATGGTGATGGAAAGACTGGACAGCCACATGCAAAAGAATGAAACTGGACAATTTCCTTAAACCACACACACAAAAAGACTCCAAATGGATCAAAGA
>CM052797.1:61469893-61591267 GCA_028533885.1 Nasua narica
AAAAAAAATAGTGGCCAACATTAAAAAAAAAAATACGCCAGCCTTCCATACAGAATGATTTCATATTACACAACTATCACATATAATTCCTACGAAGCATGGACCCCTTATTTGTTTTAGATATGAACATAGCCTATAGCATTTACCAATGGATGGAGAAAATAAATAAATGTTTTATAAAATAATCTTTTTTATGATTTATTTATTTGACAGAGAGAGAGAGAGATCACAAGTAGGCAGAGAGGCAGGCAGAGAGAGAGGAAGAAGCAGGCTCCCTGCTGAGCAGAGAGCCCGATGCAGGGCTCGATCCAGGGCTCGATCCCAGGACCTGAGACATGACCTGAGCCGAAGGCAGAGGCTTTAACCCACTGAGCCACCCAGGCGCCTAAAGAATCTTCTATAAGAAGGTCCTTACCTAGTTTTTCCTCCTGAAGTATTGACTACAGTCATCAGGTAATATCCATGTGATTCAGATATTTATTTATCCCAATGTGTAGAGAGATTCTTATTAGAGGACCTGAAAGAAAAGAAAAAGGTTATTGGAAAAACAGACCTCATGCTATTTAATGAAAACATTATGCATATATGTAGCCTATAAACCCACGGTACAAATACCCTCAGGTCTCTTATTTTTCCAACTAATTATTAGAGCAACAACCTGTCAAATAAGCAGAAAGTTCATCATATCCCTCTTGAGGCCTTCCCCACACCTGCCCCTGACCTGTCAGAATGAACAGGCTTAGGCAATGCAAAAAGAGCTAGTCCCACTCCCGTGTCCGTGCAGTGGCCCCCTCCCCATGGACTTGGGCCTTGTTTCTTGCTGGCATCCAGCAAGAAGGGTGACCCCACTCCTTCAGTGTCAGCTTGGCCAAGGTAGGCCTCATGCCTTGGTTGCAGAGCCCTGCACTCATCTTCACAGACACACAATCATCACCCAAACCCTGGAAAACCAAAGAATGCTTGGTTCGGAGTAATCCTGGCATTCATACGATGGGTTCAAACAACATCCTCTTTTCCATCCTCCATGGAGAACCATAGCTAAGTGATAAGTATCTTTTGTTTTGCATGTCTCAGCCCTTAACAGTCTGATTCCACTCACTTTCTCTAGAGTGACTATAGGGTCACTCTAGAGAGTGACCCTTTTTTTTTTTTTAATTGGATTTTATTTATTTATTTGACAAACAGAGAGAGAGATCACAAGTAGGCAGAGAGGCAGGCGGAGAGAGAGAGGGAAGCAGGCTCCCCACTGAGCAGAGAGTCTGACTTGGGACTCGATCCCAGGACCCCGAGACCATGACCCGAGCCGAAGGCAGAGGCCCTATCCACCAAGCTACCCAGGCGCGCCTGTGCAGACCCTTTTAAGGAAAGATACTCCTACTAACCCCTGAGGATTCCGCAGCCCCTCTCCAACCAAGGCTACCTTCAGTGACTCAAGGGTGACTTATCCCCCAAATGAGATTCTCCAAGGTGACCTATGCCAATTTTCTCAGAGGACCACCCATAATGATTCCATAGTATCAATACTTCCTTTTCGAAGGGATGCTGGCCTCAGTGAATATACAATGGTTTTCTGGGATTTTCTTACCAAATAACAGAACTGACTCAAACTTTACCACAGTAGGCACCCTACTATATGCTTTTGTGAAGCGAACTGAGCACAATTTAATATAATGACATAAAGTTACACATTAAGTTCTAATCTCCCCGCTAAGGGATTGGCAACACATTAGTTTATTGGCAAAGTAAGTGGCATCTACTCTGATAGAACCTAGGTTTATCTTTCTCTAGGTCCAATTGTGCCTCTACTTGCCTTATAATACCCTTGTCCCAAAATAGTTTGTAATGACAGTAATGAAATTTCGGGATGTTTCTAGTATTTACTTACACACTTTCTCAAAGTCATGATGTTAATTCTTTATTGTTTTCAAAGCTTTGATTCCCTCTAATTATTTTGCAAAATGTCCATTCCTGCCTTTCTTGCCACCCAGGAATGGTGGCACTGTCCTCCAGCTCTGCTCCTTCCTCTGCCAACAGAGTGTCTGGTGGTTTGTTCCCCCCCGCCCCCCTTCTCTGTAGGGTAATGCTTGTTAGCGGGCTGGGTCAGTTACTATCTAAAACCCAAGCTACTACCCAAGTTACTATCTAAAACCCAAATCAGATTCCTTCACTATGTAGAGAGATAGATCCCGTGACACTTAGATGAACATCAGTAAAAGCCTCCTGGGCATAAAAGGTCAGAGATGTTGTTTCTTGGTCATTGTAGACGCAATAGTGTTTGTAGCTGTAAACTGCGATCCATCTTCTTCATCATTCAAGAATATATAGGGAAAAATGTATGGCCCCACATATAAATACAGATTTATTTATATTGTACATTGGCTTTGAAGTTACAGTCCTTGAATAAAAATTTTAAGACAATATGACAAGACTTCTTGGTCCAAAGACCTCAGTGTGTCCTTTTTTTCTCTTCTTTTTCCTGTTTTCTCATTGGAGCTTTATAGCAAAAGAACATGATTTTTGTGTGTGAATGAGAGACACCACCTTGTTGATAAATTCTGAGTAGGAGACACAGCTTACTGACTGGGTAAATAAGAGAAAATATGCTACAGGAGAAGGAACTTTTTAAAAATATTTTAGTTATTTATTTATTTGAAAGAGAGAGAGAGATAACAAGTAGGCAGAGAGGCAGGCAGAGAGAAAAGGGGGAGCAGGTTCCCCACTGAGCCCAGAACCCGCCCCCCAGGATGTAGGACTCGATCCCAGGACCCTGAGATCATGACCTGAGCCGAAGGCAGAGGCTTTAACCCACTGAGCCACCCAGGCGCCCCTAAGAGAAGGAACTTTTGACTAAAAAGTTCCCTGATCATCCCAAATTCGTAAATATGAAGGCCCCAGAAATTACACTGTGGCTTCATTTGTGCTGTGAGTTGCAAAGATACAAGGATCGGTCCCATTCAGCTCAAGGATCTTATGGAGGCTGTGAGAAAAGGAATAAAGTCAGAGATTGATACCCCAATGACTTATCGCACATGTATCACTGTGGCTCCTGAAGCAAAAGTGAATATGCAACCGGGAACAGAAACATTATCTGCCAAAATTACTCCAGCCGCATTTTAAATAGACTTCTGTGAAATAATAAAGTCAGAAGAGAAAACCCTACCAGCTAATTTGGTAACTTTTTAAAGAAAGGGATTGAGTAAGAGAGTCATCCATAATGAAGCTTCTCTTATTAAAGCAAATAGAATTTTTAATAACTTTTCACCTTTTTCATTGGGGAAGGGATAGGGGATGGAGAATAGGAAGAATATAAGAGCCCTGAGCACGGTGGTGTTTCACCTCAGACCAACCAAGGCTGAGGAAGACAGCAAAGTTCTCTGGAAACACCAGCAGTAACCGTCTTTGAATGGGGAATTTATTGTTTTCTGCCCTCCACTGCTCCCACATCTATAAGATGGGGTCAATAATTGTTCAGCTTTCTCAGTCCTGGGAGTGATTTTGGAAAAATAAGATGCTCCCTGAAGCCACCAGTCAACAAAACTATACTTAAAAAATTCTATCTAAATGTAGCTGTTTCTTTGCCACTCGACCACAAGCAATTGTGAACCACTTTTCCCATGGTTCCAAGCTCCCCAGTGCATACAACACCTCCTACAGAAGTTGCAGGGTGGAATCTCAGAAAAACCTAATTTTGGGATCTTTACCTGGATTTGCCTCGAGACTGAGTATATCCTTGCCAGTCCAAAGAACCTAGTTTTTTTTTATTACCTGCCGGTTCCCTTTCCTTCTCCCTCCATTTTTGTTCATTTTGTTTGTTTGTTTGTTTGTTTGTTTGCTAAATTGTGAAATCTACTTAAACTTTGCCCTTTTCTGTCTAAATGAGAATTAAATTTCACTGTCAGAAAAATCATCCTATAAGAATGAGCTTTAGGGGCGCCCAGATGGCTCAATGGGTTAAGCCTCTAACTCTTGGTTTCTGCTGAGGTCATGATCTCAAGGTTGTGAGATCAAGGCCCACATCCGGCTCCATGCTCACTGGGGAGTTTACTTCAGATTCTCTCTCTCTTTACCCAAAACAAATAAATTAAATCTTAAAAAAAAAAGATTTATATAGCTTTATATAGAAATAATTGAGAACAAGTTTTCCTGATCTACCAGAGAGATGGAAAAGGCTTCATCAGTACCCCTGGATACCGGTTTCATCAGATTTTTTTCCAAAACCCCTAGAAAAATAATAACCTTGATTCGATCAGGCTTTAGGTGAAAATATTCCAGCAATAACAGTTCAGTGTAAAACCTGACCTTAACATTTCATTCTTTGGAATCTCTTAAGCAATAGCACTTTTTAAAAAAGAAAAATCTTATTTCTCCAAATAGCCCCAGGATCTTCACAAGCTAATCAGCATCCACAGCAACTTGCTGGCAGGATAAGAAAGATCAGCTCCAGTAGGGATAGACCAAAAGCTCCTTACACCGCCCAGAACCTACAGCACCGACTATAATAACTTCCATATTTAGACAAAAAGTAATTTGACTTGAAGAGCTGACTTAGTTCCATCTTCCTCTGAGTCAAGCAGAGGCTCCATTCTTACAAATTAGGCTGAAAGAACATCGACCTTGTATATATAAATATTCATAATGTGTCTTGAATTTCAAGTTTCCTGAACTGCTACAAAAGTGAGATTCCTTGCTGGCAACTTTTTTTTTTTTTTAAAGATTTTATTTATTTGACAGAGAGACGGTGAGAGAGGGAACACAAGCAGGGGGAGTGAGAGAGTGAGAAGCAGGCTTCTCCTTGAGCAGGGAGCCTGATGCGGGGCTCAATCCCAGGACCCTGAGATCATGACCTGAGCCGAAGGCAAAGGCTTTAACCCACTGAGCCACCCAGGCGCCCCTATTGGTGACTTTTTGTGAGAAAACTTTTATTTAGCATTTATGAACTCACTCTCAGCATCATTATGTGATCAGACAATGGTTTTTCTCTCAGAGTTCCTATAACCTTTCTGTAACATTAACATCGTCACCACGAACTGATTTTGATATTGAAAACAGTTTCACAAAGGAAGCCATTGGTGACAGAAAGAAAAAAAAAATCAAAAAAAAAAAAAGAAAGAAAAAAAATCATTGCTCAATCTAATTGAGTTTACTGAAGGAACAAATAAATATTCTCTTGAATCCTTAAATCTCCTTCTTAGTAGAGTGGAATCAGATTCTGAAATTAACTTGTGAGCCTTTTTAGGGTGAAGAATATAAGCAAACCCCAAAAGAGATGAGAATGACTCAGACATTTTAAAGATAGCATTTAATTTGACATTTAAAACACAAAACACCAAGTTCTTCTGGCCGCTCCTACTGACCCTTCACAATTTATGAATGCACAGATTTTTATTCTCTTTTCCTCAGATCACCTAGTTTCACCAAAAATATGTCATTACATGTTATCCTAAAAGATACAGATCCAGGTGGTCAAAACTGAACCAGCTTCATATTGTGAAGTAATAAGATGTATTATCTTGTGTAATAAGAAAGTATTATCAGAGCTGAGAACATCACCAACACACCAGAGCATGCGAAACCAAGTACCTTCTTCCTGGAGGGATCCCCAAAAATGTTTCTGGTGATGTTAATCCCACCTTCCGGCAGTTGTTGCCAATGACTAGAGCTTTTACTAACAAGATCCATAAACATTCAGTTTCGTCCTGATTGGCTGCACCAGTTACCAACTCTGCTCAGTCTAAGGATTAGGAGAGTAGAAATTCTCAATTGTGCTATTTATGCCTTATATTCTTCCACTCTGTCTCATAGGCTTTGGTGTGAACTACTCTTTTTCTTTGTTTTTGGCATCCTAGTTTAATTTTAAGTTTGACTGCTCCGAGTTTATCCAGAAATTCATTTCTTCATTTCAAGAGTTAACATTTTTTACCTTTTTATATTTTTATGTTAATTGGATTATGATCGGAGAATATGCCTATAAAAGCTCTACTTTTCAAAAAATTTTAAGGTTTACTTTGAGGCCAAGTACATAACCCTAATTAATTTTATTTGAACGCTATGAATTTATATATGCATGGATAGCTATGTACTCCACTTTTTTGATTGTATCATTAAATTCTTTTATGCCCTTGTTTTGTTTTCTACTGAATCTGTCACATTCCTAAAGAGGGCTGCTGAAATCTTCTACTTTTTTTATCAACTCCTTGCAAATTGCTTTTGTTTCATTTATTGAGCTTCTGTGTTTTTGGTGAATATGGTTTATGACTTATATCCATAAAGTCTGTCTGTTTAGCATAATGCCCAGAAAATCATCTATTTCTTCTTCATCCTGTGTAATAAATACAGCCTGCTACTTTCCCCTCAATATCCATTCTGCTCTCTTTCCCTCCTTTATTCTGCCTTAGAATAAAATCTGTGTTGCCCAGACTTCCTTGAAGCTAGATATGACCATAAACGAAGTTCTGATCAATGAAATGTATCAAGTGACAGCTTCTAGAAATTTCTCTAAGATTCCTTGTGCAAGCTCTTTAGTCTCTCCCAGCCATCTTGACTCCCAATTCCCTTCTTACTAGAGTTGTTGATCCTCTGAGATTCACCCACGTCCTTCGCTTGGTCTGTGCACCATGTACCTTCCTTAATGAGGTCCCCTTGGATGAACACAACAATTCTCAAATCCCAGCTACCTTCCATGAACTCCTTCAGGGCAAGCAAAATATTTTCAGATATTTTTGAAAACCAGTGTTTAAATAGACCATAGTACTATTTCTACTCTACTGTGACTGAAATGTGTTGGAGTACATCATTTTACAGAGCTGGGTCCCCTCAGAATTCCAGACAGAAAGCAGAAAAATTCCCTTTGCATTGGATAGCCACTGTCCTGTATTTTTTATCGCCAGCATTACTAGGTCAGGGTTTCAGACTCAGAATTCATGATAAAAATTGCCCCAGGGGCACCTGGGTGGCTCCATTGGTTAAGCATCCGACTCTTGATTTCAGCCCAGGTCATAATCTCAGGGTTGAGATCAGGCCCCATGTAGGGCTCAGTCCTAGGCAAGGAGCCTGCTTAAGATTCTCTCTCTTCCTTCTGCCCCCCCACCCCCTCCTCTCTCTCTCTCTCTCTCTCTCTCTTTAAAAAAAAAAAAAAAAAAATTGCCCTGAAGCATCAGACTTTGCCCTTGACCTATAAATTTTCAAAACAAAAAATGATCAGGCGCCTGGCTCTTGCAACTCAAAAATGCTTTCATTTTTAGGATATCTTCTCTTAAGACTTTCAAAGTCTATTTTGAAAACCAAAGTCAAGAATTTTAATCTTTGGTCTCATTGGATTCTTTTGCAATCTTCTTTTCCTGGATCAATAAAATTCATCCCCAGAATTTATGGCAAAAGGGTTACAGGGGGAAAAAATGAATTTTAAAGAAGGAAAATATGTCAGATGATATTTGAAACTCTTAGCCCACTGCATATAGAATTGGAAACTCTAATAATACAATAGCATGAACACCAGACTTGATGTCAGAAGGAATTTGTTGGTATTCAGACTCTTCTACTATGAGCTCAGTGCCTTTAGGCAGGTTACATAATATACCTAAGCCTCATTTTTCTCATCAAAATATGTGAAAAAATAATAACCACTTGCCAAAGTTCTTATGACATTTAAAATGAGATGCAATATATTTCAAGTAAACAGTACAAATACCAGACCTCCTAGAACAGTGTTTATTGAAGGAAAGTCACAAAGATAGGAGAAGAGGCAGGTCTATGGTTTCCCCAGGGGCAGCATACACCCCCACATCCTGGGGCACTGTGTGGCACTCTAGAAGGGGCCAGCCTCTAAGAACAAGATCCCAGTCTTGAGCCATGCAGATTTTAAGCTGCTTTATCGGGAAGCACCAGACCTGACCCCAGCATAAATGTTGGTCCCCAAACTCTGTAATTACAGCAGTAGAAAATGATGGAAACTGACCTTCAGTTCATATCTATCACCCCAACACTCTTCCAAAATCGATTGACTTAAGCAAGGGGCTGGTGTTCTTCAAGCCAACCTTCCCTCTGGAGGACCAGCCTGCAGGGAATCAGTTATCTTTACCTCTCAGTGTGTGAAATCCACAAGCAAAGGGCCTGGCACAGAGTTGGTAGAAATGTAGAAAGAATGTGTGTAGCCATGGGGGCAATGTGTCCAGTCCCTTTGTAATATAGGAAGTATTTTTGTTCTCAGATTAAATATTGTGTTCAACAAGTGCTTATGAAATGTCCACCCTGTACCAGGCTTTCTTCTTGGCATTTGTGATATACTTGTTAACGAAATGCTCAACAATATCACGTTTATGGATATTTCATTCATTTTTTTAAAGCTTTTATTTAATGTTTGGGAAAGAGAGAGCGAGAAGGGGAGGAGTCTCAGGACCCAGAGATCATGACCTGAGCCGAAATCAAAAGTCCAACCCATAGCCAACTGAGCCACCCAGGGGCCCCTGGAGATTTCATTCTAATATGCACTAAACATAAAAAGTAAGTTCTGGGGGCGCCTGGGTGGCTCAGATGGTTGAGCAACTGCCTTGGGCTCAGGTCATGATCCTCGAGTTCCAGGATCGAGTCCCACATCAGGCTCCCGGCTCCACGGGGAGTCTGCTTCTTCTCTGACCTTCTCTCCTCTCATGCTCTCTCTCTTTCTCTGTCTCTCAAATAAATAAATAAAATCTTAAAAAAAAAAAGAAGTAAATTCTGTAGTATATTAAAAGATAAGTCTGTAAAGATAAACATCGAGCAGGGTGAAGGGGAGAGGGATTGCAGAGAGTGGGGGCTGGGGAGGGCAGTTCCCTTTGTAACTGTAGGTAAGGCCATCAGAGTAGGCTCACTAAGATGGTAACACTCGAGCAAACATGTAGAGAAGATAAGGGCCTGGGCCTTAAGGATCTCTGGCCATAGAGCTTTCCAGGTAGAGGAAAGAGTCCAGTTTTAAGTCAGAAGCGTCCTATGGGTTCAAGGACTGGGCAAAATGAGGAGCCACAGGAGAGTTTTGAGAAAGGAACAATAGGATCTGACTTACTTGCATTTAACAGTCTCCGTGGGGCTGCTGTGTGGAGAACAGACTACAGGTAGGCGAGATGAAAACAGGGAGGATTATTGTGTAAACTTCAGAACCATGGTGTCTGCTGTGCCCCTGAGCTCAGAGCTTCTCAGAAACTTCTTCCACAAGAAAAGCTGGCTCGGGAGCAGCCGTCGTTTCTGCTCCTGCTGATGGAGAGGCGGAGATGCATTCGATAGCCTTGCCAGGAGTCCTCGGCAGTGGACGACCTGTGAGCTTGGGGGGAAAGGATAAGAAGGAGACCTGATTGCAGTTACCAGAGGGCTTGTCACCAAGACATCATATTGGAGTTTTGTTCTGTGGTGTCAGACCCCCTCCTCAACATTGGGCATGTTGAGGACCTTAGAAAATTGTCCTGTGATGATGAGGGTGAAATGAAACGTGTAACGAAGCAGAGAGAGAGTAAAAATGCCTGGGAATAAACATCTCCGCTGTCTCGTCACTCTGAGCAGGAGCCAGTGACCCACAGTGGAGAAGAATGCTCAGTCCTGAGCTCCCAGGAGATGCAGGCCTCTGGCTGGACTGTCTGCAGAATTGGTAGGGCCCAGTGCCAAGTGAAAATGCACGCCCCTTGTTCAAACTTAGGAAGAATTTCAAGATGGCAGCAATAAAGCATTAGACTAAGTAAGCATGGGGCCTGCCGAGCGTGGGGTCCCACGAGGCTGCACAGTTTTCACACCCAGGAAACTGGTCCTGGGCTTTAGTTTGAATTTCTATTAGCCAAACAAATGTCCTGATATGGATGATACAGACAGGATTATGGGGAAGAGCTTGCGTTAATTTAATAATAGTTCAGTCCCATGAAAGACACACTGAAGGCAAATTCACGTGCCATTTGGTGCGGCACGTTGCCTCTTCCAGAAACTTCTGAGGTGGTGAGACGTCCAGTTCTCTTGGCATCTGAAGACTGAATAGGATCTGTTTAACTAGGACCCCAGTCTCAGAGACCTAGGTAGTCGGAGAGACCTATCTGCAAAGGAAAATAGTATAATAAAGGGATTGTTAGTCCAAACAAACAAGGGGCTTAGATTTACCATGAGCTTTTTTACAACTTCAAAGAGAGAAGCATCTGCTGCCCTTCCCCCAGGTGCTATCTAGGCCAGTGTTGGAGGAGATCATGGAGAGGTTGTGACTGGTGGACTTGGGCAATTGGAGGCTCCTCACCCCCTTCTCTGTCCTTAGAATGTGTGTTCTGCCTGCCGTTCCCACAGTGGGAGCCATTTTCAAGGATGCAGCCTTGAGAGAGCGATGGATTGTTGAGACCATCGGGATGGTATACTTGACTTGACTCCAGTAAGACCTTTATAAATATTAAGATTCTGGCAGGTGGAGATGGAGATCTAGTCACCCTATGGCCAACCAAGCCTCATATGTAAATTCCTTTGCTCATTACCTGCCACCCACCAACCTGAGTGGTCTGCTTCTTTCTTCAGTCTTTCTCTGCCCTCTGCATATGGGAGCCAGTTTTTGAACCAATGGCAGACTCCCCGGCTTTGTCTCTCCTGATAACATTTTGAAGTCCGCCCCTAACAGGAGAAACTGCATCATCATTAAAAAGCATTTAACAGAGCCAACCTGCAGCTTTTTGCTGAAAACTTTGGTTGTCTTCTCTTCTAGGGCAAGGCGCAAAAATGTAAACAAGTAACCCTTAGAAAGAGTGTATATTCTAGTGAAACGCCCAGGCTCTGAAAGCTAATATTTACTCATTCCTCATTGATTGAATCATTCGTTTATTTGACCAATATTGAACTTCTATTTGACAGACTTGTATAGTGTCTAAAGCCTAGTGAATATGTATTGAATGAACCGTGAGCAGATACACAAGGCCCGTGGGTACAGGGAATGGAGAGACAGACCTAGCGTTGAGTAGCGTGTGACCTTGCACAATTTATTTAGCCTCTCTGATCATTAGTTCTCTCATCTGTAAAGTGGGAATGACAATAGTACCAACATTCGCTTTCGTAGCCATATAGATTAACGTATGTAAAGAATCTGGTTCAATGTCCAGCCCTTGGTATGCCTCAGGAAGCACTAGCTATCATCATTACTATTCATTTCTATTGATTTAACTAGACACAGAGAGAGCAGCATGTGTCTCACAAACCAGAACGTCCTTATTGTCACTAATGCAATAAGAATTATGAGAAATGTTCAGTGTTCACTTCCTACCCCTAGTAAGGTGCCATTCTGTTTTATTTTGTTTTGTTTCTTCCTCTAGTACAGAAACACTTGCATGCATTGGCATGTCTAAGATAAGGAAGATTCCTACATGGCATCACAAGTACTTCTATATTCATGCCTCTAAGGACCCAGGAGATGCCGTGCGTCTCACATCTAAAAGAGAAATCACAGGGCACCTGGGTGGCTCAGTGGGTTAAAGCCTCTGCCTTCAGCTCAGGTCATGATCTCAGGGTCCTGGGATCGAGCCCCGCATCGGACTCTCTGCTCAGCAGTTAGCCTGCTTCCCCCCTCTCTCTGCCTGCCTCTCTACCTATTTGACAGATCTCTCTCTGTCAAATAAATAAATAAAATCTTTTTTTTTTTTAAAAAAAAAAGGCACAGTGAGAGGGACCAAAGGAGTAGCCAAGTGTAAATCCCAAAGGAATTTCCTGAGGACAGGGTGTGCCCACTTGTGGGTGTGCAGTTTCCTTTTCCCTTGGGGCAGAGCTCAGTAGTGTGGGGCATTTCCAGGAAGGTGGACAGACCTCATAATTGGCTATCCTGGGTAAGAACCATTGTGAGACTGCTTTTTGGGAATGGGGAAGGGAAAGCTTTTCAAAATCCTGACCAGGCCAGGCAGGAAAAAAATTGTTATTTAATGGCAGCTCATTGATCGAACCTATAAGCCTAGCAATGCAGTGGAGGAAGTTTATTTGCCATCAGTTATTTTAAAATATGCACCATGTGATTTTCTGATAATATCGTTGTAACTAAAATGTCCTTATAAATTAATAATAAAACTTTGAGATGAAAAGTACGGCTTAGGGAATATAATCAATAATATTGTAATAACGTTTTATGATGATATGACTATGCGGTACACCTGAAACTAATATAATATTGTATGTCAACTGTACTTCAATTATTCTTTAAAAAAACAATTAATATCCCTGGGTGGTGTGGGGTAGAAATGTAATTCACAAAAAGAAGTACAAATAGCCAGTCAATTTATAAGAGGTATACAAATTCCTTAGCCATCAAAGAAACAAAAAAAATTACAATGTGATTTATTTTTCCACCTATCAAAATAGTCAAGATTATACACACACACACACACACACACAAACACACATAAACACACATGATCGTGGAATTTCTTCTCATTCTTTCTCTGTTATTCCAAGAACCTCCCCAAACTCTCCCCAAATGGGCTCCACTCGCCTTGAGCCGTTCACTCTATAACCAGAAATAAAGACGACAAATACTCAATTCTGAAGCCCAATTACATCTAGTCTCATTGCAGACTTGTATACTCAAAGAACAATTTTTCTGGTTCTGAGAAACTAGATTAAATGATGCCAGGGTTGAGGAAGAAAAAACAGGGAGAAAACAAGCAAGAAAAACAGAACAAAGTGTACAAACCATTTTGCAGAAAGTACAACTTCAATGAAGTTGCACCAATCTTCAAGTCCAGGTGCAGAGGGGATGAATGTACCACTGGCGTGACCCTCTCCTAAAAGAGCGAGCCAAAAAAATATCTTGCATTACTACATTTTCAATACAAAGTGTTGCAAATGTGAAATAGAGTGATAACAGGAGCAAACAATAGACAGTCCTGAAAAGTTATTCTTCTGTACTATATAGTGCTCAATCTTAAACATGTGAATGCTAAAACTTTTAATATTATAATTATAATAATAATTAAATTTTGAATAAAATTTTGCATTGATTCTTGTTATTACTGAGGTTAATTCTGCTTTGTTGATATTCAGGTTCAGCTTTAGCTTTGGTTAAATATCGACTTTGAGCATCTGGTCAAAATGTGTTTCCAGTACACCATATTTTAAGGGAATAATGGGATGGATGAACGAAGTTTATGTAAGCACGTATTTGTCACAGCATTGTTTATTAAAACTGGGGGAAAAGGGCGCCTGGGTGGCTCAGTGGGTTACGCCTCTGCGTTCAGCTCAGGTCATGATCTCAGGGTCCTGGGATCAAGCCCCGAATAGGGCTCTCTGCTCAGCGGGGAGCCTGCTTCCTCCTCTCTCTCTCTGCCTACTTGTGATCTCTCTCTCTCTCTCTTTGTCAAATAAATAAATAAATAAATAAATAAATAAGTCTTTTTAAATAAATAAATAAAACTGGGGGAGAAAATGGAAACCACTTTATCTAAAATACTGAAGTTTGTCTAAGTTCTAGTGTAAGTTATTCTCCCATAGAATATACGTCCTAGAAACAACAGACTTATTAGGGTTGTGGTAACTTCCCTTTGCACCAAAGAACCAATTTATATCCAACAGGTTCCTTAAGAATGAGGACAGTGGGGCACCTGGGTGGCTCAGTTAGTTGGGTGTCTGCCCTCCGCTCAGGTCATGATCTCAGCGTCCTACGATGCAGCCCCCGTCAGGATCCCTTCTTAGCGGGGAGTCGGCTTCTCTCTCTCTCTCTTTCTCTCTCTCTCTCTCTCTCTCTCTCTGGCCCTCCCCCTGCTTGTCCTCTCTCCCTCTCTCTTAAATAAATAAATAAAATCTTTAAAAAAAATGTAGTGAGGACAAACAGCAGATTTTTGAGTCAGAAAGATTATTTTACAACCTGTTCACTAACTTGTCACATGGGGGCACTGTTTGCTAAGACGGTCATCGTTTCTGTGTGAACTCTGAGCACAGCCGTGATCTCTCTGTCTCTTCCTTTCAATAGTGAGCCTCCCCTCCAGCAGACCAGACACACTAACATGAACTCTTCTCTGGGCTCTCTGATTCTGATCTTAATATTTGGTAAGTACAACTTACTGAAATGTTTTTTGTTATTTCAAAATAATGAAAACTTTCTCGAAAAGATATAACTCTGGTCAAGTTCATGAAACGAAGGCTTTTTTTTTTTTCTTTTCCTTGCAGGAGGAACCAGTGGCAATTCGGTCCAACAGACGGACCAAATTACTGTCTTAGAAGGAGCATCTGTGACTATGAATTGCATATACACATCCACACAGTACCCGACTCTTTTCTGGTACGTCCAATACCCCAACAAAGCTCTGCAATTTCTTCAGAGAGAGACAATGGAAAACAGCAAGAACTTTGGAGCCAGAAATATTAAAGACAAAAACTCCCCTATTACGAAATCTATGGTCCAGATGTCAGACTCGGCCGTGTACTACTGTCTTCTGAGAGATACGCACAGTGCCAAGGGCACAGAGGGGGAACTATACAAAAACCTCAGAGGCCTGGCTGAGGGAAGTAGTTGGGATGGGAACCCCAAGCCGAGGAGCCTTGTTCTCTCCCTCGCAGACAGTCCCGTCGGAACATTGTTAGAAGATAAAGAAAGGCAAAATCAGCTGCAACACCCTCTAATTCCGGAGGCACAGAGTTTCTTTCTCTTAAAAAGAGGTGAGGGGAAAGGGAAATTATTCCATCAAGCAGAATAATTTTTCAACTGCAAAGAACAAATTGGAAAGTCTAAGTGAAAAGCTACTAAGACACAGATGCTTTCAATATAATCAAGTCTTCTGGATCATTTAAATTAATTTCCAAAACACAAAAAGAATTTTCTGGCGTAATTTGAGAGAGAGATTGGGCCATATCTTTGAAAGCCTAAGGGGAATGAAGGAAATCCCAAATGCATGAAAATGGAAGAAATGGATTGATATCCAGCAATGCTTTCAAGCGTATTATTAACAGATAATGTGTGTGTTCTTAGAAAATAATGCAGTAATCAGTAAGAGCTAGAATGAGTTCACTAGAGATATTTTTTAAACAAGCCTGCTAAATCCAAGGTACTTCTTTAGACTAAAATTGTCTCAAATGTTTGCAAGTCACTTGATTAGTTTGTTTCTCATTATATCATTAGGGAAATAGGTATTATCATATAACACTTGTTGAGTGATGTATTTATCACGGACCCTACCTTACTATCAATAATAATAATAGCTAGCATTTATCAAGTGCCTGAAAGGTCTGAAGTTTTGTTTTAAATGCATCACATACCTTTATTCATTTTCTCTTCACTACAACCCCATGGAGCAGGTACAATTATTACTCCTAAGGAAACTGAGGTATGGAGAAATGACCTAACTCGCTCACGAACAGTGGGTGAGAGGAGAACTAGTGTACCAGTGCAGGGAGATTGGCCCAAAGCCTGTGCTCTTACCTGCTAGACTTTGTTAACTCCCAGTGTCATCTGCGATCGTCACCACAAACCACAAGTCTGTGCGTTATTATCCCCATTTTACAGAAAACTGAGGACTGGAGCATTGGGATAACTTCTCAAGACCTGGTATCTAGTAAGTGGCAGGGCAGCAACAACTGAGGTCTAGCTGGCTCTCCATATCCTATCCACTCTTCCTACTGCCCCTCTGCATAATGCTACAGTCCGTGCCCCTCATCAGAAAGAAGGGCCTAGATAAAGATTCAATGGAAAGAACCATCTCTATTGTTGTATCACATGATTTTATCTTTCATCTTGACCTATTCGTATTCATCTTACGTGAATTCACATAAGGTATGTTCATCAAATGTGCAAATAGCACAATATTGAGGTAGGTAGTTAATATATTAGGTCATATTAGATGAACTGAAACAGCCAAAACGGAATTTAATGGGGGTAACTATATATTTCTGCATGTAATTTTATAAAAATCCATTCTGATAGATACTACGAGGGACCATGATTTTATAGCGTTCTTTGTGAAAATGATGTGGGCGTGTAACTCACACAAACTAGCTCGAGGAAAAGGAGATTTGCTGAAAGGACACAGAGGAGTCTCATAAAATCTACTTGTGAAAAATACAGCTGAGCTTCACAAGAAGAGCACCATCAATTGGCTATTCTTTCTGAACCTACTTCTCTCTGAATATATAATCAGTTCTCCTCTTAGGAGACCAGATTCCATGGTAAGCTTGTTAGGTTCTACTCCACAATAACCCAAGTTAGAGCATACCCAGCTTTGCCAAGGGTTGGCTCTGGTTCAAGTCCCAAAGGGTTTTTATAGCTCTAATACTAACAACTGTTTGTATACCTCGTCCATGTTAATAAGCCCAGTATATACGCAGATCCAATAAGCTATAGCCAGGGAAAGGAAGGCACTTGTTACAAACATGACCTCTAGATGTGTTCCTTAAGGGGCACCTCCATTGGAGGGGCTGGAAAGGAGGCCCCAAATTAGAAAATGACCCTAAGCTCAAAATAATTGATCACTGAGACAAAACCACTAAAATGGTCACAGGGAACACTCACAGATGAGTGGAACCCGGATGAATAAAGTAATACTCTGGCAAGGCACCAACATTTGAAACATCTTTGGAGAAGTGTGGAAAAAAAAGAAAGAGAAGACTAGCAAAGGAGTCTGAAATCATATGACATAGAGAAACCTGGATGTCATGTGAAGAAACGGGAGATATTTATAAGGAATACCTTTAAAAAAATAGAATGGAACTGTCCTTGGGTTTTTCCCAACAGTACAATGTGGCATTGGAACCACCAGCTGAAGCCAAAGAATTCATCAGACATCTCTCCCCCACCCTACCCCCCACCCCCACCCCGGGGGACTCCTAGTTGGGTGATACTAACCTTACTTCTTAGATGTCTTGGTTTTTCCCTAGTGTTTGACCTACATAACAAATTGCTGCGCATCTTGCCACTAGGTGGCAATGTGGGCATTTTATTTAAAAGATCAGGACCCGTTCATAGGGTGGCTAGCCCTATAAATAGTGCAAACGTGCATTTGTGCTGTCTCTGATGGGCTGGGAATCCCATTTGATTTCTAAAGTAAATGTACAGAAGTTATAATAATAAAACACTCCTTAGACCAACTAACATATATTCTACACCCCGTAAGAGAGATACCGTGTGAGACTTAGCTGCGGTAATAATGGTGAAGACCCAGCAAGTTTTGTTGGCTACTCTGTGGCTTCAGTTAAGCTGTAAGTTGGGAGGGTTTGGGGATATGGGAACAGGAAGACGAAGTAGATATTTTTTCGGAAGTCTTTTTTTAAGATTTTATTTATTTTGACACGGAAAGCGCGCACGCGCACAAGCAGTGGGAGGCGCACAGG
Source organism: Nasua narica (assembly GCA_028533885.1). Lineage (NCBI taxonomy): Eukaryota > Metazoa > Chordata > Mammalia > Carnivora > Procyonidae > Nasua > Nasua narica. The sequence goes on from CM052797.1 coordinate 61,487,177, forward strand.
GAGAAGCAGATTTCCCGCTGGGCGGGGAACCCAAGGTGGGGATTCGATCCCAGGACTCTGGGATCATGACCTGAGCAGAAGGCAGACACTTCACTGACTGAGCCACCCAGGCGCCTCTATATTTTCAAAATTCTGAAGAGGGGAGATGAGGGGCTCCAAGTGGCTAACCTGGAGTACGCTCTGGGAAATGTATAAAGGAAAGAAATTTGTAGTAATGTTGCGATAATAGTGATACCCTGTGTCTGACGGTGTCTTCGAGAATAGGGGTAAGTGGCACACCTGGAGTGGCGCACAGTCCGCAGTATCTGACTGCCCGGGAAGGAGACCCTGTCACCGTCACCTGCAGTTACTCCATAGGAATGACCGCTTTACACTGGTTGCAACAGAATCCTGGAGGACGGATTGTCTCCTTGTTCATACTGAGCCTAGAGATGAAGGAGAAGGGGAGAATGAGGGCCACCATAAACACAGAGGAACTCCACAGCTCTCTCTACATCACAGCCTCCCAGCCCAGAGACTCTGCCACCTACCTCTGTGCTGTGGGGACACAGTGCTCCACAGTCATCTGGAGCCCGTACCCAAACTCTGCAGCTCAAAGACATTATTTCACCTCATTCTCGTCTTTCTAACCTTGTCTGTCTCTCTCCTTGGACAGATGATATCAGTTTTTTTAAGTTGTGAAAATGTAGTATTTTCCCCCTCTTGACCATCTCTAACACACAAAGCCACATCTCCAAGTACTTTAACCAAAACAACGCATGACCTATTATATTAGGAGTAGAATATGCAGCCTTGGGAGCTAAATTGCTAAGGTACAAAAACCTTGATTCTGCCACTAACTATCCGGATGAATTAGCCAAATTACTCCTCTGTGCCTTGGTTTTTCCTCAACTCTACAAAAGAGAAAACGAGGCGCCTGGGTGGCTCAGTGGGTTAAGCATCTGCCTTCGGCTCAGGTCATGATCTCAGGGTCCTGGGATTGAGCCCCTTATCGGGCTCTCTGCTCAGTGGGGAACCTGCTTCCCCCACCCCCGCCTACTTGTGATCTCTCTCTGTGTGTCAAATAAATAAATAAAAATCTTTTTTAAAAATAAATAAATAAAATAAAAAAGAGAAAACCATATGCCTAACTTCTTTGTGTGGGAATTATGTGAAGCGATACATGAAAAGTGCTTAAAATAGTCCCAGCACAGAGTTAGCATTATGTAAGTGGTAACTATCACTACTATTAGGTTTAGATGTACCATGAGTTGGCTAGTACCCACTGATGGGTTAATACCTTAAGTCTTTGGAGAAATGAATGCGATATAAATAACAAGCACCTAATAGTAATTTTAGTTTCCGAATTATTTCCTCACAATGCCCAGGAGTCATCAGCCTTTTAAAATTGTATTAGGAAAAACAGAGAGTGGTTTTAGAAAACCCGGTAGAAGATGACGCTAGAATCTGGTTTGTGTGTTGAGTTCGATGGGTAAGAATGCTCTTAGTGAAGCTCAGGGACTTCCTTTGGAGAAAATGCAGTTCTAATTTTCTCACCTGGGGATCCCTCACGGAAACTTGCCTTTTTCGAAATTCATGGAACAGAATATCAAACCCAGTGGGTCTCGATCACTGGGTCTCAACCTTTCTTTCACCAAGGATTCCTTCTATCATTATTCCCCACCCCACTGGAATTCTTACGTTGAAATGTAAGTATTACTGTCCATGTGGTTCTTGTTACTCAGCAAAATGAATGGCACATAACTTATAACAAGGTCTTTTTCTTTTAAAATCAAAAGGGTTTTTGTTGTTCAAGAACTACCTGCATGTGGGGCCTCTGGGTGTCTCAGTTGTTAAGAGTCTGCCTCCGGCTCAGGTCATGATCTCAGGGTCCTGGGATCAAGTCCCGCATCGGGCTCCCTGCTCAGTGGAAAGCCTGCTTCTCCCTCTCCCGCTCCCCCTGCTTGTATTCCCTCTCTCAGTGTGTCTCTGTCTGTCAAATAAATGAGTAAAATCTTAAAAAAAAAAAAAAAAAGAACTACCTGCACGTATCTAAAAAGTCATTAGTGTTACAAATGTCTGTTCCCCCAGGCTCCCCCAAAACAGCAATGCCATGCTTTACTCCCACTTTCCAATCCAACTCCGTTTTAGCAAGTTCTAAATTATACGCTTTCCCCTTGACTTATCAATAGTAGACATTATCTATTTACTCCTTGTATGGTCACACAGCACAGTCTCGCCTTCTGAACATAGTTATATCACAGTACGGAGTTAAATCAATAGTCAGGACGTATATGATTATGACCATGTAAAAATTGTCACTATCCAGCCAAAATGAGTATTACGGTTACATTTCCTTTCTGGTATCATTTGTTTTTAGTTAATAATTGCCTCATGTTTTCATTTATTCTATATCCATATCCTCGTTTTTGTTTTTCTGAGTTCTATAGCAGAGCTCTAAAAACTTGTTAATTATTTCCCCCAAGCACATCAAGATGATTATCCATTTTTTTCTTTTTTCCCTAGAGATTCCCTGTCCCCAGACCTCTATCCTTTGCCTGTGTGAATTGATTGTTCTTAAGGCCTGGTGCACAAATGTTATTCTAGGACCTTTTCCTGTTTTTGCTATCTTGTCTCTTGAATCTCAAACATCTTCATTTCTTTGTTTAGTCCTTTGTTTTACTAAAACATATTCTCCCAAACTTCTGTAATAAAGCATGCATAAGATTTTTGTCAGTCTTTGCATGTTTGAAAATATCTTTATTCTACCCTCATGTTTGACTGCTATTTTCACTGAATATAAAATTATAGGTTGAAATGCCCTCAACATTTCCAGTATTGGGGCAGCAAAAGTATTTTTATTGGCTCTTTCTTTTTTTCAGAAAAAATGTGGAGAATACTCAGTTCTCCCTTAATATTTTGAAGGTATCATTCCCCAATTTCCTAATATCCAGGATTCCTGTTAAGAAGGGTAATGCCATTTTGAATCATTCTCTTTTATGACCTTTTTATTTTCTCTGTAGAGGTTTAGGATTCTGTCTTTCCCCTGATATTCTAAAATTCCAATTTAGCAGATATATATGAGTGACTAGGTAGAAAGGATTTCTCAGCTCCATGCATATAATATGCCCGAGACACAGTGGTTGTCTCAGAGGAGTTTATAAACTGATACTCTCTACCGTTCATCCCATGGTTATGTTCACTTCATATAGGTCCATATTCTTTGCCCTGGATGAGACTGTCACCGAGGGCAATAGACAGGCACAACTTGCTTTTCAGAGTCTATCACACCTATAAAAAATTGATAAGAATAAAGTATTTCCTCAACATTAAAGGAGAGTTCTCTTCATTAAAAAGCCAAGAAAAGTGTTGCCGAACCATCTTCCCCGAATGGGAGTAGGAACATACAATAATTCATCTCAAAGATGCTGAGTGCATTAATCACACTATTTTATTCATTTGTTAACTTAATAAATATTTATTGCGGGACCCTGAAGGGCCAGACATTATTCAAGACACTGGGTACATAGCAATGAACAAAACAAGCAAAGTCCCTCTGACCGTGAAGCCTTTATCAATAGGGTACACAGAGACATAAATATACAAAAATAAACAAATAAATTCAATAATTCCACATACATTTGTTGAGTACCTACAATTTACCAGGTTTGTTCTAAGACCTGAGGGTATAGCAGTGAACAAAATAAATGAAAAAAATCTACTCACATGGAAAGTGAAGAAATGAACAAGGTAAACCAGATACTATAAATATTCAGAGGAAGATAAAAGAGACTAATATGACAGACTTTAAGTGGGGGACACTTGCATCAAGTGGTCAGGGGAAAAAATTCTCTGAGCAGATATTTGGGCTGAAACTCAAAGGAAAATAAAGACCACGTTACGCTAAGATAATGGGGAGAAAGCAGTCTAGGCACAGCGAAAGAAAACACAAAGCCTTAAAATGCGGAAAGGGTCAGTGTATTCCAGGAACAGGAATAACAAGGGAGAAGCCAGAGCATAGTGAATGAGACAAGTACAAGATGACTCCTGGAGATATTGTGTGGAACCTTACAGAAACCATGGTGATTTTGATTTGGGATTTATACCAAGTATACTGAGAAGCCACTGGGGAATTAGGAACAGACCAGTGACATTTACCTTTGATTTACTTTTTTAAACAACATTACTTGGCTCCGGTGTGGAAAGTTGATAAGGAGAGAGGAGAGGAGGAAAAAGAAAAGGAAAACAAACAAAGAACAGAACATTTAGTAAATTGTTGATGTAATCCATGCAAAAATGATGGTGGTTTAGACTAGAATGGAACAGTGAAGATGAAGAAAAACATTCAAATATAAGATATAGTTGACAGTGAAATTAACAGGTTTTGCTCATGAATTAAATGAGGGATAAGGCAGAGGAAAAGGACCAGAACAAAAATAACTTCTTGCTATGTGGCCTAAGCAACTGAGTACTTCTTGATAGGCGTTCTTGAAAAGACTGGAATAGAAACAGGTTCCAAGAGAAATCAAGATTTGTGTTTTAGCCACACTGGGTTTATGATGCCCATTAGAAACCCAAGTAAAGATGTCCTAGAGAAGTTAGATAAATTAGTCTGGAGCATAATAGAGAGGTCAGGGATAGAGATAAAGCCTCAGATGTCATTGACCTGTGGGTGCTACTTAAGGCCAAAGGGCATGGTGAGCTAGATTTGCTAGGGAGAAAATATGGTGAAGGGATGAGAGTGTGGGTCAGACTTGGGCACTCCTGAAGAAGGTGAGCAGAGAAGAAAGAGAGCAGCACAGGGCCCTGGAAGGAGCGGCCGTAAGACAGGAGAAACCCAGAAAGCCAGAAGAGTCAAAAAAAAGGACTAACTGTGAGAGGGTACTGGTCTACCAAGAGGTTGAGTAAGATGACTGAGGAGATGTCACCATTGGCTTTGCTGTGGGAAGCTTCTAGTGCATTTAAGAACAGTTTCAGCGAGTGGTGGGAATGGCAGATGAACTGAAATTGGTTGGGGAGCTAATGAGAGGCAAAGAAATAGAAGCAGAGGAAAAAATAATTCATTTCAGAAGTTTTATTGGGAAGGGAACAGAGAAGTGGAATACTAGCTGAGGAAAAACCAGAGATGAGGGAGCAATGTGTTGCTCTGTTGGTTAGTTGGTTTTTCAAACCGTAGACAACAGAGTTTGCTTTCAGAAGACAGAGCTATTTTAAGGTGCTACTTTATTGTTACTGGTGATAGAAACTCATCTCGAATTTATTCAACTGTGGATATTCAGTGTTAAATCACTAAATAAATACAAATGATTCACTTGCGGAAAAGTGACCTCTGGGGGATTGCCTAACATTCTTCCTTCCAATTTAAATGTATTTTTCTGCATTAGCCCTGAGGTTTGAGCAACTCAGGTTTAAGACTTTTGAATTGAATTAGCATCTGGCCTGGTTACATTCCTTATTAAGGCAGTACCTGAATCTCTGATAGAGTAACAAATGTATAAAAAAATAAATGATGACTGTGGAAAGTCTAACATTGTGTCAGTCAAAATGAAGTACTGAGGGGAAAGGAGAATTTCAATCATTTTCCAAAAATCTCATGAAATTCTTCTCTTTGTCTAACTGAATTCAAGGTAGCACTTCAGAATTATATTTCCACTTCCCAGTTGGAAGGAAAGATCTGTAAAGAAATCATGACCTAAACAATGATAGCTACCTCACTGTCATGCACATGACACAAGAACCCCAGAGTCCCAAGACTCTACCCACCCACAAGACCTCCCCATTGCACTGCTCTTGAGGGTACCATTCATGCTTTATTCTATGTGATGGTACCTTCTAGAATTTTGCGATACAAAGACCAAGTCAACCAGCCATTGTCCACACTATGCCATTGTTTTGGCCCACAAGCCCAAAAAAGACCCTTAAAGTCTGTAGTATGGGTTTGTATCCACGAATTTTAGTTTGTGTCCTTCCCACTGACTCCTGTCTGTCCATGTTTGGATTTGATTACTGTTAAATTAGATGCTTTTTAAAAAAGTATTCTTTCTATACTTTTTCAGAAATTTGTGATGATTTGAAGCATGTTTGTGTGCGTGTGTATGTGAGATTCGATGATATTTTATGAGAATTAAATTCCCTCTCTGTTCTGACTTTTTAAAAAGTTCTGATCAGGAAATAAGTCTTATGAATGAAGTATCCTTATTTTGTCTCTCTCTCCTAGAAGTCACAATGTACTCTTACATAGAAAAATTAGGCTATCAGAGACTATAAAAATTCATTTATAAGATTGTCTTGTCATTTTAAAGTTTAGGAACATCACTGCTTGGAAGCTGAAGAATGGACAGGATGACCCTTAAATTGTCTGTTAGTCATGAGTCAGAGACTTCATACATTACACCCCCCCCAATACCACAGTCTGTGATATGCTGGGAAATTCTAGATGATCCCTAACAACTTCTCCCAGCCTGAGATCCTACATTTGGCCTCAAGTGTGAAGCACTTAAAAACGCGTCAGTTAAGGATAAAGATTTTGTGATCCCTAGGACTTGGAGTAAAACTCAAAGCACAAATGAACAAGCAATGTTTTTCATTTAGGCAGGATGGTTGTGGAGTTTGTGAAAGTGTATAGATAGCGTTATTCCCTTAAAGGAAAGGGAAGACAAAGCAAATATTTGCTAAAGAGCTAAACTCAGGAGACAAGGAAAAAGAATGAACAAATGTTGCAACTCCATTTATTCAGACTATACCTGAGATAAATGGGTCCTGCCAGGCAATAAATAAAAGCATCTTCCAAAGAGGCTTACAGAATTGGGGGAAAAAAATCATGGGACACTATTGCATACTAGCATCCTAGAGATCATGGACATTTTCTGTTACTGGGAAAGACAATATACATTTTCTTAGTTTTATGGTCCTTTCTTTGAGGAGATCTTTTTTTTTAAGATTTTATTTATTTATTTGACAGAGAGAGATCACAAGTTGGCAGAGAGGCAGGCAGAGAGGGGGGGAAGCAGGCTCCTCGCTAAGCAGAGAGCCCGATGCAGGGCTCGATACCAGGACCTTGAGACCATGATCTAAGCTGAAGGCAAAGGCTTTAACCAATTGAGCCACCCAAGCACCCTCTTTGTGGAGATCTTATTAACCAAGCTGATCTATCCCAGAAGGAGCATATAGATCAGTGAAGGAGAAAAGGGGCAATCTTTCTGGCCAAGGTCAGAAAGATCAGAAAAAAGACTCTCCCATCCAGCAGTCCCATGAATTACATGAGTTCTGGTGTCCCTAATTCTTCCCTGGTTGCTCTGAACTCAATCATGAGAGCATGAAACATTTGTATTTCAAAGGATTGGACACTGGAAGAATTAGAGCTTAAGGTCCATTGACTGAAACCCAACTCCCTCTATGGGCACAGGCTAGTTAATAGGAACAAGGCTGGATCTTCAGCTCTAAAGGTTTCTTATCCTGCCTCGCATACTACTTACAGATGCTATTTGGTTTCCAGGTGCAATATAATTTTTTTGCTTCTAGGAATGGTTTTATCTGGCACGTTAATTGACATTAATTGACTCCACTTCCTTTTCAAACTTGGTAGGCCTTCCTGAGTTGTGAAACATTGCTCCCTTTTCCTGTTGAAAAAAATGCAAGACTCATCTTCTAAACCCCCTTTCCATGTCACGGACAGATACTCAACCATCATCCATCAGACATATTTTCATTTCATTTGTTTAAATCTTCCACTATTTCTACTACCAATAAAATGTTTACATCTCTTCAGTGAAGTCTTAAGGTAATGAATCTTATACATATTTCTGCTGGGAAGTGGGAGTTTAATAGCAAGTTGTCCAGACAAAGGCAGTAAGTCACAAAGATGGCCCTGAGACCATGCTCTGGGGATGCCAACTGGGGGAAAAGACACAAAAGAGGATCAACTTTAAACAAGCAGACAACTTCCAAAATAGGACCCCAGTAGGAACGAGAGTATCAATGGCAACCTGGAGGAATCTGTCAAAGTCCTTTTACCACATACCAACAGACCCTAACAGTGCTTTCTCTCTTCTTTCTCTTTTTTCTTCCTTCTTTCCTTCTCTTCTATTTCTCCTTGAGACCCAGCAGAGTTCTCCAAAATCCCAACAATCTCCACTAGTCTCAGGCCCGGCTCCATTTCCAAAGCCTTATTATATAGCTATATCAAGTCAATTCTAATTTCAGGCCCCCATTTTCTGGTGAGGAACCAACGTTGAAATTCCATGAGGTGTGAACAAACTTTTAGAATACCTTTGGTTTTATTGACAGTTGAAATGGTAGAAAGCAGAAGCAGTGAGATTTTGTCAATGATGTCTTAGGGAGTGGATAATTGAAACTGAAGTCGAAGAACCAAAAATGGTTCCTAGACCTAGACTGCAGGAAAATAAGTAACAGCTAGGACCCATGGTTTGGGACCAAATAGGAGCAAATACTTTGGAAAAAAGAAAAAGTGGCTTAAATCATATCCTCCAGTACATAACTTCATAGCCCATCAGCACCACCTTTTCTGTTGTCACTCTTGTGGCAGCCAGCTTCTTCAGAAGCCTGTAAGCTTCTTCTGGCTAGATGCAGGCATGGCATGTCAGTGACTCACCTCGACTGGCCAGAGAGGTGTTTCTCTTGTTTCCTGACTGAGGGCTTCCCTGACATCAAGGTGTAGGATACCTTAGGAACACACTGGGCACTCTTATCACACAACCTAGAAGTGCAGGGGAATGAATGCTCTCAGGACTACTTTTGAACAGTGGGGGAAAACCACAAATACATGGTTTCGCCTTCACCCCAATCCTCACCTCCACAGGGAAAAGGCTGTGGCACCTTCCGTAAGGCTCTTTAGAAGGTCCCAACAGGATCAAGCACTGGTGTAACAATGGTGGCCAGCTCCACTGAAGGTGTGGTTTTCCCCACTGCCCAGTTCCACTTCCTTTATCCTTCACTCCTTCTCCCAGAGATCACTTCCCAAATAGATGCCCTGCACACAAACCTTGGTCTCCAGCTCTCCACTTAAGGAAACAAAGACTAACACAGTTTTTCTCCCACTGAAGAGACAGGACACAAAACAGGAAGACATGAGGCCCTTCCCATCTGCTCTCAGGAATGCCTCTTCCCCTTCAAAAGCCATAGATTCTGGCCTATGTAGCTATCCCAGTGACGACCAACAGCAGCCTCCATGTTGGTACATGTTCCCAGCTTTAAAGACTGGACACGCCTAAGCCACTTTGTGAAAGATAGTAGAGTGTTGAATTCAGAAGGTCTTAGTGGGATTACTCAGTGAGACAGAGGGAGGATGCTGGCCCTAATGGAGAGATAAAGTAAAAAAAAACTATTCTTACCTGTTTGACAGCCAATTGGTCCTTCTCTAGAACCAAAAGATCTTTTCCATCTAATAAACCCACAAGTAACAATAAAGAGAAAACACAAACATGGATGAAAGTTGCCTCGTAGAGTTGACAAGATCATCCACAGAGACAGACTTCGGGGTCTCAACTTCCTCGGTATCCTCAGTGATTACTGTACAGAAGATATGAGCACAGAAAGAGTCTCAGGTGTAAAGATGAGGAAGCTAACAGTTGTATCCAATAATTTCTGACAGAAGTCAATATCCTCTTGTAGTCAAATGAATGAACTGGTGAAAACTGGTCTGTCGAAAACCTGGTTTGGTTAGCTTTTTCTCTCCTGTATCTGGTCCTCAGTCACTAAATCAGTAGGTACTTGGAGGTGTGGGGACTGCAAGGGAACGTTAGAATCCTCTTTGAAGGAAGTCAGTCTACCCCAGTGTGTCTTACCTTAAGTCTCATTTCCATGAATCAAGCTGTTCCTGGGATTGAAAAATTACAAGCTCCATGAGGGCAGGAAGTACACATTTTTGTCATCGATCAGTCCCAAGTTCTTAGCAGAGAGCTCAGAGAGAGGAAGGTTCTCACTGACCCACCCGGCTTTGTCATCTGTTTTGATAATAAAAGTTTCTTATGACGGGTCTGTTTTGTTCATTTTCATATCCACAGAGCGATTAGCACTTTACTTTGCCAAAAGTAGAAACTGAAAAAAAGCAATTGTGTGGAATCACATTACATTGCATTCCAAGGACTGATTTGTTCCTCCTGATTTTCTTTCTCTGCCGCCCTATGTTGCCTCTTTGTTTGCTGACTTGCTGATTGTCTTTTTTGCCCCAGGGAGAATTTAAGTAAGGACAGAGCCTTGAGTTTCTTGCTCACGGATGTCTCTCTAGAAACATCTGGATATCTGATATCTAGATGGAGCCCAATTAGTAGTTTTAGGAATGAGCGAAGAGAATAGTTATTTCTAAGCTCCTATTGAAAAAACCTCTTCGCAAGGTTTAGGAGGCAAAGCCCTGGAATCCTGGTCCCGGTGACCTGGGAGCATAACTTTAGATAAACCACATCATCTGTTCCAGGTCTTTCATCACCTGGAAAACTAGAATAATAACGAATACTCTGCTTTAATCCAAAGATATTAGCAGTAATAAGTTAGATCATGCACAAAGATTTATGTTTCTAAAATGATTATGATTATGATTAAGGGCAGAAACATAATTATGATTATGTTTCTAAAATGATTATGATTTTAACTTCATTTAAAAGAAAGGAAAAACCTAAATGTCTAACAATGGAAGAACTGATTTAGTCTTTTGGCACACCTGCGTAATGGATACTACCTCTAAACGGATACATTCTCATGTTACCTGGATTTCTGCTTCTAGCCAAGACAGAATGACAGAGACCAGGTTTACCCTTCCATCCGAAACAACCACAAAAAGCCCCAGACAAATTAGATGAAACAGTAATTTTTAAGCCACCATCTACCAGGCAATGAATGAGAGTGATCCCAGAGAGATGAGAACTAATCAGGTAAGTCCAACTGTTGCCACAGATTACTGCCTTGAGAGAGGCTCCAGGCCATGCCCCCGGGAGGAGAAAGGGAGGTAGGGTATCTGCCGTGGTTCCCTGAGTTGAGGAGACAGCGCTGAGATGGGAGGAGCTGTAGTCCCTAGGACAGAACGCCATAGGAAAGAAAGTTGTGCAGAGAAAAGTCCCTGAAGAGCCACAAAGAATCCCCTCAAGTATTCAGCAGGGTGTTCACCAGGCAGGTGGAAACTACCGGAAGCCAGAGAAAGAGCCATCCGAAAGGATTAGAGAGAGCAATGCCTCTTCAAGTATGTCTATAATTTAGAAGGGACATAATTGTTTGACCATGTATCTCTCAGTTCTTTGATTAAGAATTTCATATGTTTCATTTTCTCTGGCTCTACTCACTAATGATTGTTGGCCGTTCCACACAACAGAAAAATCGTTTCATATGAAAATTTAGAAAACAGCCCTGTCTGCTTGAGATAGAGAGTGAAAACCAAAAATGATACCCCTGGCGCCTGGGTGGCTCAGTGAGTTAAGCATCAACCTTCCGCTCAGATCATGATCCCGGGGTCCTGGGATGGAGCCCCACAGTTGGGCTCCCTGCTCAGCAGAGAGTCTGCTTCTCCCTCTCTCTGCTCATGCTGTCTCTCTCAAATAAATAAATACAATCTTTTAAAAAAATAAAAATAAATGATACCCAGGGATGGCATTGACAAAAACAGTCATTAGTAAGCCTGTTTTTTTTTCTGCTATCGATAGTACATTTGTCTTTAAAAATTATGTTTTATTTCTAACCCTTGAATTCATTTACACATAGTTTCAGGTTAGGATAAATTCGAACCACGCTGATATTTGTAACTATGTGGTTTTGTATGTGTAAAGCCCTTATACTTAAATCAACTTAAAACCTCAGCTTTAGGGGCGCCTGGGTGGCTCAGTAGGTTAAGGCCTCTGCCTTCGGCTCAGGTCATGATCTCGGAGTCCTGGGATCGAGCCCCACATCGGGTTCTCTGCTCAGTGGGGAGCCTGCTTCCCTCTCTGCCTACCTCTTTGCCTACTTGTGATCACCCTCCCCGTCAAATAAATAAATAAAATTTAAGAAAAAGTATCTATCTATAAAAAAAAAGCCTCAGCTTTACTCAGTTTTTCATTATCAAGTTCATTATACTATCTATTGTGACATTATTAAATGACTAAATACTTTCTATAATTTCTCTCATTCTTTATCTCGTTAGATTGAGAATTTCTAATTCTTTAGAATTTTTCTTTTGGGACGCCTGGGTGGCTCAGTTGTTTGGGCAGCTGCCTTTGCCTCAGGTCACGATCCCAGCATCTTGGGATCGAGTCCCACATCGGGCTCCTTGCTCGGCGGGGAGCCTGCTCCTCTCTCTGCCTCTGCCTGCCTCTCTGCCTGCTTGTGTTCTCTCTCTGTTAAATAAATAAATAAAATCTTAAAAAAAAATAGAATCTTTCTTTTATTCCTTTAATCCTCTTTGTTGTTTTATCTCTCTGGGTATCCTTTTTTACTTTGAAGAACAACTACCAGTAATGGCTTCCAAAAAGATTCAAACTTGATTTCCACACTGACAGTTCCACATGCTGTGAATTCTGCCTTCCCAAGATAGAAATGTTTTTAATAACTAGATTTCCCAGGATCCCTTGCAACTAGGGTGTGGACCTAAGCCTTTAGTTGGGAGATAAGCCACATAAGAATAGTCTAGGCAGGGACATTCCTTTTCTTGGTGGTGGTGAGGATGGGGCCGGGTAGCAGTGACCTCTTTACCAGGCTAATTGGATGAATGGCTCTGGCCATTGCTCCTTGGAAGTCAGGCCCAGAGTGTTTCTCCAGCTTGCGTGATGATTCTGTGAGTCATCTAATATCCCTCCCCAAATCCCTAGCCGCTTAGACAAAGTTAAGCCAAGTACTCTTTCTTTTTATTTTTTATTTTTTTTAATTTATATTTATTTATGTATTTATTTTTTTACCAAGTACTCTTTCTTGTCATTTAGCACACAGACCTCTCACAGTGTTTAGTCCGAGGCCCATCATGGCTTTCATTCCAATATACTTCAAGCCGATTCTGAGAGATGTTTCACCATTTCACCGGGGCACACTCAGCTTATCCTAACAAAGAACAGGTCATACTGCTTTCCAAGGATTTCCGGTTCCTTTCCCAGACAGAACTGTGGCTATGCGTGAAAACGAAGTCGGTTTTGATGGCTGGCCCAGGACCTGTCATGGAATGAATGCACAGTAGATCTCAGAAGCTAGATTCCACAGGAACTAACCTCCTGAACATTACAAAGAGCCTTCAATGTTACAGACGTGGGAATGAGACAAACTGAAAACCTTCCAAAACCCTCTCTTCTTGTAGTGTTTCTTCACAACTTCACTAAATACCGTCACTCGATTTCTTTCTGACCCCCCCAGAGTCACTCAGGACCTCGGATACAAAGGATCTTTGAATTTCAAGTTTAATTAAGGAACATTTTCCTCATTTGGTGGGAGTGGGGAGGCGGTTCCATGACTAAATTTAAAGGTTACCTCATGCCTTTCTTACCAGCTCCTCTCCAATCAGTTTCCAGTCACTTAGCTAATCTGTACCCATTCTTCAAATCTCGAATTAAATGTTACTTCCTCGATGAGCACTTTCTTGCCCCCAATCTAAATTTGTTCCCTCCGGTTTATTGTTTCAAAGAACCCTGTAATTTCTATGAAATAGTAACACAGGTTTGACTTTATAGGCCTTATCATAATTTCTGTGTATTTCTGTGTGATTATCTGTGTAATAAATAGCTGTCTTTCCCATTAACCTCTCAGTTCCACTGAATGCCCCGTGTTCAGAATAGTACCTGCCACAAAAGAATGGGATGGCTGATGAACGAATGAATCTGAACCAACAGGCTTCTATCTTACTCTGCCCTGGACTGTTGGGTAAATGTAGACACTCCCGGTGACACATCTCTTAATTCAAATACTCTAATGCCCAAAGAGGATTGGAAGCACACAAAACGGTGTTTCTGAGAGTGAAACTGTAGTTCACTCTGAGTGAAGACAAAAAATAAAGACTGTAAGGAGAATTCACACACAAGTAAATGCCAACATGGAAAACCGCGGAAAGTATGTTTGTACGGAGAGACATAACACAGTCACAGTGTTAGACTACCCGTCTCCAAACTTGAACCAGGCTGGGGTGAGAAACCCCAGAGGGCCAGGCCTTGAGAAATGATGGGAAAACTTGGATTACTGACAGTGAGATTTGCTTACTGTTCCACTAAGTGCAGTAGGAGATTGAGCTTTGCCTGAAGATGGGACTTTGTCCCAGCTCCTGGGATGGAACTCACAGACCCTTGGATCATCCTGAATCCTAGGAGTATCTTTGTTGTAGATGGTGGGCCTCTCGGATCAGCCTGATAGTTTCTGCTAACAGGACATTTCTGCATGGGACTGGCTACACCCAATAGTCTCAGGGTAGGGGGTTGACCATGTGCCAGAAAGACTGACCATATCGTTTATGGTGGAGGCTTTGGGTATCAATTAAGCCTGAGACCGAGTTCAATCACATAGGCCATCAATCAATCACACCTACATAATGAGGTCCCAATAAAAATTTGGGACGCCAAAGCTCAAGTAAGCCTCCTGAGTTGGCAATACTCAGTGAATACTTGTCACATACCGATGTTGAAAGTGTGACCTGCCTCTAAGGAGAATGGATATTTTGAATTTGGAATTCTCCCAGACTTTCCTATGCATCTTTTACCTTGAATGTCTCAACATATTCTTTTTTGGTAGTAAAAGTAACCATGAGGGGTTCCTGGGTGGCTTAGTCGTTAAGAGTCTGCCTTTGGCTCGGGTCATGATCCCAGGATCCTGGGATCGAGCCCCATATCAGGCTCCCCGCTCTGTGGGAAGCCCGCTTCTCCTTCTCCCTCTTCCACTCCCCTTGATTGTGTTCCCTCTCTGGCTGTGTCTTTCTCTGTCAAATAAATAAAATCTTTTTAAAAAAATAAATAAATAAAATAAAAGTAACCATGAGAATAATACATTTCAAAGAGTTCTATGAGTCTTTCTGGTGAATTCTGGCACCTGAAGTGGTTTTTGGAAACTCCTAAATTTGTAGTTGTCACAAGTAAGGACAGACTTGCATAGATGCTTTCCTTTAGCTTTATAGTGGATCCCTAGCTCCTTGCAATTGGGGTCACAAGTTCTGTGTACATTTGTCAGTCCGGAGGTCTATGCTCTCAACCTCACGAAGTGACCAAATCTGAGTGGCTATGTTTTGCATGGAGCAATTCCACGTGGATAAAATAAGATGTATCTGTGCGATTCCTAAGCAACTAATCAATTATATTGTTGCAGAACCTGGACTGGATCCTGGCAGAAGAACCAAGCGACACTCGGAGACTTGGGAGGTTCGGAGGTTTATTTAACACCAGTGGGCTCAGAGACCCTTCTCCAGAGATCTGGTCCCCAGGCACAAGCAGGGAGGGTACTTTATACCCTTCTACTTGCTCATACTTGGAATTTTGGTGCACACGGGAAACAGGGTAGGATAGAAGAACCCGGAAGGGCTTTGAGACAGGGACTAGACTTCCCTTGCCGCTTTGGTCGGCCAGCTTAGAGTACAGTTTTTTCCTTATTAATATCAAGAGAGTGGGGAAAAAAAGTTGAAAGTTGACAATATGGGCAAAGCAACTGGAAAAGGAAGTAAAGGTCTACGTGTGTTATTTGCAACACACATGTATATGAGATAATTACTTTTAAGTGTTCTCAACATATGTGCTAGCAACATCTAAAAATAATAATTAGTATTTGTTAAGTGCTTACTATTGAAAGTTTCTGTTCTGAATATTCTACATATATTAACTAATTTAATTCTCAGAACAACTTGAGTTATCAACCCAGTTTATAGGAAGGGAGGCACAAGGAAGCTAAATAACTTGCCCTAGTTTACATACTCCCAGGATTTGAATCCAAATCATCTGACTCCTTAATTTATGCTCTTACTAGTGCTCCCATATGGTTTCTCAGAAAGTAATCATTTATATTTTCTCTGATTTTGTAGAAAGCTGTCAGTAAACCGGTTATCTTAATTCCCAATCTTAATCATCTTTGTGACAAAGTAAGATTTTTATATGAGCGGATGTGTATTTTATTTCTGATAATCCCCTTTTGCCCTGTGATCCCTTTCATGCTAGGCAGGACGTCCTGACATTTTGTACTGGAGGAGGGAGAACACAATGAAAACACCAAAGAAAAAAGAATAAGGAAATTCTTTGCTTTCAAACTTCAAAATAAAATTTGGAAACTTTCTCTAGGAACAGTACAATGAAAGACAGGGGTTTGAGTTAGGGTTATGTATTTGGAGTTTTAAAAAAAATAATAATCTGTGCCTTAGAATGATCTCTAAGAATCTAGGTTGATACTCAGACCAATTAATGCAGCCCTGGATTTAACGTGTTTTTTGGTCTGTAGCAATTGCTAGGGGTGACGGAGACAAAAGCAAGAAAGTAAGACGTTGGTGACAATCTCTGTGCCCTATCTCCTCACCCCTCTCCCAACAATGGGGTCAAAGGGGCAATCATGGAGCCCCAAAGTGCTTTGTAGGAATGTGAGAGAATATTAACAACTAATTCCTGTCAGAAAGCCTCGGTGACATATCCTTGCAAGTTTCCAGAGATGACTGGGTAATGGTGCCTGATGAGGGAACAGAAGGCTGGCTGAGGACAGAGCAAAAGCTGACACCCTGCAACCTTCCCCCACCCTCACTCCTGGGTGGGACACACGTGACATTCTTTAGGAATCTCTCAACTATGTTAATGTTAATACCTTGCTAAGAAGGGAAAATGACTTTGACAATGGCAAGGCCTCTGGTATCCCATATCTTGTAGGTTCTCTTTAACATATGAAAGTTCCTTTGAAACCTCCCTATTTCCTTACCTCCCCCAACCCCATTGTACTTAACCTGCCACCCCTCACAACCCCGAGGCAGCAGCTCTTTCTGCCCACGGGTCCTGTCCCTGTGCTTTCATAAACCACCATTTTGCACCAAAGGTGTCTCAAGAATTCTTTCTTTTTTTAAAGATTTTTTTTTTTTTTTTTTGAGAGACGGAGAAAGTGAGAGCATGAGAGGAGAGAAGGCCAGAGGCAGAAGCAGACTCCCCGTGGAGCCGGGAGCCCGATGTGGGACCCGATCCCGGAACTCAAGGATCATGACCTGAGCCGGAGGCAGTTGCTCAACCAACTGAGCCACCCAAGCGCCCCTCAAGAATTCTTTCTTCAGCATTGGCTCCGGACCTCACCCCACTGAACCTCACTTATATTCTAAACTTCATCGGTTTCTAAAACTTCATCAGCGCCAATGGGCTCAGAGAGCCCAAGACCGCCTGCTTCTGCCAGGCCCATATCACAGCAGATGAATTTTCACATGTACACAAAAAGCATGGAGGGGCGCCTGGGTGGCTCAGTGGGTTAAAGCGTCTGCCTTCGGCTCAGGTCATGATCTCAGGGTCCTGGGATCGAGCCCCGCATCGGGCTCTCTGCTCAGTGAGGAGCCTGCTTCCCTGTCTCTCTCTGCCTGCCTCTCTGCCTACTTGTGATCTCTCTCTCTGTCAAATAAATAAATAAAATCTATAAAAAAAAAAAAAGGCATGGAAATTAACCAAGAGAGCCTCGGTGAATCTGGAGTGGCCTCAATTTTATGATAAAAAGGAGGCAGACCATGTGGATCAACAACCAGAAACCTACTCAAACATCTGGACAGATGACCCAAGGCACTGCACCTTAACTCGTGCCAGTTGGGGGCCGGGGGACCCCAGGCAATGTCAGGAACATTTAAGCCCTCTAGAACTTATGTCACTCCAAGAAGGTGGGAGATGGGGGCGGCTCGAAATGGTGGAGAAAATCCCGAACAGATTTCCAAAATTATGATTTAATTGTGAAAACCTTCTATTTGCTTAACTTAGGTTTTCTGATACCACGCAAGTGGTTGCCGGAATTAGAAATTCAGTTGTTAGAGAAAATAAAGCTGTCCCGTTTTGTACATCTGCGTGGATGGCAAAGTGTTCAGCCACAGCATCTGTATTCATCAATCAGCCATATTCAATGTCTTCTCCGTTCCTACTACACAAATGACAAATGGCTTTCAAGTGTATTACATCCCCCCTTGGGCCAAAGATGATGTGCTCTTTCTAAGGCCAAAACCAAAACACTACAGCTGAAAAACCAGTATCCTGAATACTTACTAAAAGAAGTAGTTTGGGGGTGCCTGGGTGGCTCAGTGGGTTAAGCCTCTGCCTTTGGCTCAGATCATGGTCTCAGGGTCCTGGGATCGAGCCACGCATCGGGCTCTCTGCTCAGCAGGGAGCCTGCTTCCCCTTCTCTCTCTGCCTACTTGTGATCTCTTTATCTCTGTCAAATAAATGGGCAAAATCTTTAAGAAAAGAAAAAAAGAAAGTTTGAGTTAGTATGGAATTTGGTAGCACTGTGAAATATGAGCATTTGTTACTAAAGGCACCGGGGAAAGACATATTCCCTGTTAGGGGGCCCTGCTGACAATGAAAAGAATGAACTGAACGTGGTGATTGGCAAGCAGTCATTTCAAAGAGCACGTAAACAAACATTGAAAAACAGTAAACACATAAGATAATTCATTTGGACACTTTTATATGCAGCATGTATAGGATTTAAAATAACATTCCCAAGTTAAACTGAAAACATTACTATGTAAATGCCACAACTAAGCCAAATGAAAGAGTAAATACCAGCCTTGCAAATTGGTCTCCCTTAAGGGCACTCAAAAGCTTGGACCGCATGCTGCTCTCTAAAGAAATGACCTCCTCTCTATCCATCTTCTCTGTTTTGACAGCAAGCTCATTGACCGGCATATGTTTTGGAATTTCTGAACAATTGACTTTCCAGGCCTAGCAAACACTCATTTTCCACCTTCTTAGAAACCTCATAGGAGCCACCGTTGCCAATTAAAAACATCATAAATCTAACCCCCAAATTGCATTATTTCCAAAAGAGAATGGACGCCCCCATTCCCCACGTTGTTTGTACACATCTGTGTCGGTCCTTTTGTTGAATAGGCCACGCCAGGAGGAGATCATCAATCAGCAGGTGGCACCGAGCCCAAGTACAGAATGGCTTAATAGGAAAATGGTGTCTTTTTTTATTCCCTGTTGTCACCTACTAAAATGTAAGTTCCTTGTTGAACTCATCGCACTGAGTTATGTTTTAGTAAAGTGCTGAAAAGACCCAGCCTGCACATATTCTGGAAGTTTTGAAATAATGTCTCAGTGAACAGATGTATACTTTCTCCCAGCAGCTCTTTGTGGAAATGAATTTTTATGAGCCCAAATCATCCTTGATTCGACCCCTATTAAAAGTCAAGTTAAAACTAAATACTTTTTTTTAAACTAAATTCTGAAAGGAAGGAAGGAAGGAAGGAAGGAAGGAAGGAAGGAAGGAAGGAAGGAAGAAAGAAAGAAAGAAAGAAAGAAAGAAAGAAAGAAAGAAAGAAAGAAAAAGAAAATTGACAGAAATGTCAAGAAGTTATTGACACCAAGACTTCTGAGACTGGAAAAACTCTGGGTTAACAATAAGCCTTTGTTTAATGGAACAAATTTATAGTATAGGAGAGAGATAAAAAGTACAGCCTCCAGGTACAGACTATCTGCATTCAGATCTTTCATATTTCAGTTCTGACCTTGAGCAAATTATTCTGCTTCTTGTTTCAGTCTTTTGGAAGAATTGGGATAGTGAATAATAGGTACCTCATAGGGTTGCTAGAGCCTGGCACATAATAAGTGTTCAATTAATGCTAATTATTATTTGCATATAGGTAGATAAGAGAAGCAGTTAATGTATAGCTATATACCAGTGATTATAGAATATAAGATTCAGGGGGGGTCGATAGGGATATGGACATTGGGGAGGGTATGTGCTATGGCAAATGCTGTGAAATGTGTAAGCCTGATGATTCACAGACCTGTACCCTGGGGTAAATAATACATTATATGTTAATTAAAAAATTAAAAAAAAAAAGAATATAAGATTCATGCTTTGCACTTCATATTGATAACGAAGCGTGTTGCTTATCTTTCACCGAAAAGAGCAAAAAACTTCCCTATAAAGAACAAAGAGCTTTTCCTATAATATTGAAAATATTATCCTAATGTTTCCAAGAACTGTTAACTAGGAATGTTTGTTACAGAAACCTCACTTGTGAGATGTTAGAAAACACTGATTATTGTAATCATAAACTATATTTATCATGGGAGGCTATTGACTTACCGGCCAGTGATTAGTAAGCACTAAATGTAGCATTGCTGATTTCGGTCTAATTTATTCAATCAATATAGAAGGACTGAGCAGATTCATCTAAATTTTGTAACATAGCTAAACGCATTTCTCACTGTAAAAATAATTAAAAAAAAAAAAGACGGTTCTAACAGATTTACTTTATATCACATTGCAATTTCTTTTTTTGAGATGACAACAATATCTTCTGTCTGACAGCATTCAACTCGCTTTCAGATTTATTCAGTGTTTTCTCAACTTCAAATGCACTTGAAAACCCACAACAGAGGGAAAAAATATCCTTGTTCGTTTTCAATAGTTACATGAAGAATACTTTCCAAAAGTCCATTTCTCGTGGCTTTCGCAAGGAGCCCTCACAGTACTCTGAGAGTGTCAAAGCGATGAGGAAGAAAAGTCAACGCCGTTCCTTTCTTGTCTTTCACCGTGTGAAACAAAGTAATGTGTCCTTTTCCTGAACTCTCCGACTCCACCAGGATGAGGGGATATGGAGGAGGTGGCCGAGGACTAAGGGATCAGGAGCTCCTAGGCCCCGGGATGGTTTGGGCGTCCTAGATTTGGGTGAGCAAAGGGGAAGGAGGAAAAGAGGGAGGGCCAATGCTGATGACTAGGCCTTTTTTCCCATTGGGACTAGGTGATTAGACATCCAGATGTGCTCCGTCCTTTCACACTCACTTTTGGCTTGGCTCTTATCTCCTACCCAACCCTCGCTAAACCCTGATAATAAACGTCCAGAATAATCGTCCGCACAAACTGAGTGAGCCACCAGCTACCCCAAAGCAGCCTCCAGAAAAGACCCATGATCCCCCAGTGGGAAGCCTGTTCCTCCTCCCGGCCTGGGAACTAAAACTGGGTGCAAAAACGAGGACTATGTGATAGCCTCAGGTTCTGGGCCAGAAACAGGAGAATAAACTTAACGTTTCAGTTTCTGAATTCCTGAAACTTACCCTTCGTCAATCACACTTTTATTCTTACGTCAATCCTCAGTAAGAGAGGTTCTGTCCCAAGCCCCATATATTGCTGGGGGCATCTCCACCTTTTTAAACACGGAGACCTCCTTTTTACATCCAAAAATTTTACAGATAGTAATAGATTTTCAATATCTACTAATTGAAAAATAATATTATGAATACAGTAATACTTTTAAATAAATGTGTTTGTTTTTTGCCAATCACAATACATCCATGTGAATGTTTAACCTAGAAGGACAAGTATGTATAAAACAAACTTATTATAGCACCGGGGTGGCTCAATCAGTTAAGCATCCAACTTGTGATTTCAGCTCAGGTCATGATCTCGTAGGTCGTGAGATCAAGCCCCACGTTGGGGTCCACGCCGAGCATGGAGCCTGCTTGAGATTCTCTCCCTCTGTCCCCTGCTCCCCCTGCAAACAAATACATAAATCTTTAAAAAAAAAATAAATAAATAGGGGCACCTGGGTGACTTAGTCAGGTAAGCATCTGCCTTCAGCTCAGGTCAATCTTGGGATCCCAGGATGGAGCCCCACATCAGGTTCCCTGCTCAGCGCGGAGTCTGCTTCACCCTCTTCCCCTCACCCCGCTTGTGCTCTCTCCCTCTCAAATAATCTTTTCCCCCAAAAAATAAATAAATAAAAATAAAATGGAAATAAGATGAACTTATCACAGTGCCTAATGCAGTAAAAGCACTCAATAAAGGGTAGCTGCCAAAGAAAGCTGCTAACAAATGACGGTGCCGTTGCCAAAGTTTATTCGGTCCATTGGTAACGCCTGGTGTACCTGTGGATTCTGTTTTTACAGTTTCTCAGTAACATATGAGCTATATACTAGGCTCCAAATTTCCCATAGCAGTAACTTCGTCTGATTCATATTTCGACACCAGCCGCATCAAGCACCGTGTCTTGCTTATAGACAATCCTTGATGGATTAATTGAATTGAATCTACTTCCCTCAAATGTCATGAAGAGATGAAGTATCTTGGCTCTGCTCCTTGGCATTTTTAAACTTCTCCATTGTTTTAATAAAAATTTGTAGGTTTCTACTTCCTAAGAGAGAAGAAGATGAAGAAGAAAATTGATCTGAATGTTATTCGTGAAAACTATAGGAAAGTCTTCTTGGAGAAGAACAGGTATAGTGAGTTCTGCTGGAATTTGTTCGAAGCATAACCTGAGCATAATTCTACTCAAAGAGCCAGGGCATTAAGAAGGACTGAGCCTCTAGTACCCTAAAATGGGTAACAGACAAAATTGGCCTGCTGGCCTCATGCATAATCTGAGTTCCCATCCTTTCATAACAGATGGGCTTATGCACTAAAAATAAATTATAAACAAATAAGAAAATTTCACACCTCAGTAGAAACATGGAGGAAAGCCATGAAAAGGCAATTTGCAAAAGAAGCAATAAAAATGGTTAATAAGCTTTTGAAACAAATTCAACCCCACATATAATGAACAAATACAAAATCAAATAAGGAGATGTGGCATATTTTTACTACAAATTGATGGGGATTTGGGGAACGGGTTCTGCCTAGAATAATGAAGGTGTGATAAGACACACTCTCATACACTACTGATTAACATGTAAACTAGTGCAAACTTCTTAGACACTAATATTTATCAAAAATCCTTAAGAAGATTAATGTTAGTGACCTGAATACTCATCTGTAGTAAATTGGCAGGCTAAATAATGGAATGTGTATGTGTGGTAGATTGCAGAAAGGGGCACAATTGCATGTGGCTCCCTGAATCCATGCCCTTTGCAACTTGGCCGTTCTTCCTTGAAGAGGTAGATGCTATTTCTCCATCCCTTGAATCTGGGCTAGACTTATGACTCGCTTTGGCCAACAGAATGTGCCAGAAGTGACAGTATACAAGTTCTGAGCCTACACCTCATGAGACCTTCCCTGCATGAGACTCTTCTGCCTGCTCTTTTGAGGCATCTTTTATTACTGTGTGAATAAGCCCAGGCTAACCTCCTGCAGGATGAAGACCCTGTGGACCACACAGTCACATCAGCCCAGTCACCGCTGAGGCCCTGGACATGTCAGAGATCAGCAAGATCAGCAAAGTTGACCTGCAACTGGTCACAGTGGACTTCAGATGTATGAGGGAGTCCAACTAAGATTAAAAGAAATACCCAGCTGAGGCCCACTTACATTACTGACCCAGAAGTAGCAACTAATCTGGAATATCATGATTATGACGTCACCATGAGAAAGAATATGTTATAATGATATGCACTGGCCTGGGAGGATATTTATGATCTATTTATTAAAGAAGAAAAACTGACAAATATTGCTTATGGTAAGATTCCATTTTATCCAAGACCAAAACAAAAGAAAACCTATACACATAAGAGCCTATAGAGTGGGGGGCCCGGGTGGCTCAGTGGGTTAAAGCCTCTGCCTTTGGCTCAGGTCATGATCTCAGGATCCTGGGATCGAGCCCCACATCGGGCTCTTTCCTCGGCACGGAGCCTGCTTCCCCCTCTCTGCCTGCCTCTCTGCCTACTTGTGATCTCCCTCTCTCTCTGTCAAATAAATAAATACAATCTTTTAAAAAAAAAAAAGGATTGAGATTTTTAAGAAAAGCTATAGTGGCCAATGTTGAAGTGAAGGGCTAAAGAGTGCTTTGGAAAACCTGAAGGCTTTTGATGGAAGCCACACAGAGGTCCAGTGGTGGAAAGAACATGTACTTTGGAGTCTGAGCTTTACTGCAAGGAACAGGGAGAGAGAAAGAGAGAGAGAGTTTATGTGCTTGTCTCATTAATTCTACTCCTGCAAATTTAATTCATAGGAATTAATCTAAATGTGCATAAATAATTATACAGAAGTATTTCATCGTATACTTTTTATTATGTCAAAAATTGGAAAAATATAAATATCTACCAGTTGTGGAATGATTACATAAATCATGGCAATTTCTCTCCAAATGCAGCCATTAAAGCCATATTAATAATCTGAAAATACTCTAGCTGTTAAGAAAAAAAATACAATAAATACAACTGAATACGCCACATTGTTACAATTCTGTAAATGCACATATATAAAGCTAATACACGAGTCAACAAAGCTTATCTCTGCATGTTTGATTTAGAAGGTGATTTTTATTTTCTTCATATTTTTTCCTGTGCTTTCCCAATATATTGAATGAATATACATTCCTCTGAAGTCAGAATAAAAAAAATACTATAAATATTTTTAAAGAATCCTGAGAGAGGAAGGAGAGGGACATAACAGAGAAATAGGTGAGAAAATATTAAGAACACCCACTTTTTTTTTTAACCTCTCCATGATACAGAATTAAAAACTGTCAAGCAGGAGATATTTTATGGGGTCGGGGGTATGAGACAACATCGATGGCAGTATTGAATATTTATATATACCGACTGGAATGATCCATCAAGGAGAAATTGATAATGCAGAGGGAGAACCTAACATTATAAAGTCCTTGAGTTGGCAAAGGTGACAGGGTCCAGTGCATAAACCGAGGAGTTGACCTTATGATGCGCAAGGAGTATTCATCCATTAAACAGAAGGCAAGGCAGAGACCACAGCTTCACCTGCAGTGGGGTCAGCTGACCTGGAACAAGCAGGTGAAGAAGTTGTGCTCTGGTCACTTCTATTCTCTTAGGGAAACGGGAAGTGTGTTTATTAGTTGAGTGTGAAGAGTGGGAGGGGAAGTGTGAGAAGAGTCCGTGCCCTGCCTGCTTTCCCTCTTTCTAAGTGTGAACAGGCCTTCGGGGTGCCGGCAGAGCCTATGCGGGGGCAGCTGAAAACACAGATAAGTCCAGAAGCCCACAGATGATCCCGGACCCTTCTCGCATTTATTTCCTCTGCCCGGCACCTTCTCTCCCTAACCAGTGCCCGTCACTCCCTGCCTCCCACCAGCTGCACACAGCACGCGCTCAAAACCATCATTAGATCCTCAAGTAGGCTTCATTTCTGGTGGGGATCCTTTTAGGTGGCTCTCCACCCACCAGACCAGATCTAAGCTGTGTGAGATCAGCAATCACGCGTCTGTCTCTTATTTACTGTATGTCTGGCACTTAGTACAAATATCTGGACATGATGGGAACCCCATACCTGTGGAATCAGTGAACCTCAGCTCTCACTCACCTTGCCGCACAGTCAAGCCTTGGCCTGGAGAATATGCGGTTGTCATTCTATTATTGTATTTATTAATTTTATTTTTAAGATTTTATTTATTTGTTTGACAGAGAGAGAGAGGAGGAAGCAGGATCCCGGCTGAGCAGAGAGCCCAATGTAAGGCTTGATCCCAGGACCCTGAGATCATGACCTGAGCGAAAAGCAGAGACTTAACCCACTGAGCCACACAGGCGCCCCTATTTTTTTTTTCAAGATTTGATTGATTTATTTGACAGAGAGAGAGATCACAAGTAGGCAGAGAGGCAGGCAGAGAGAGAGGGGGAAGCAGGCTCCCGGCTGAGGAGAGCCCGATGCGGGCTCGATCCCAGGACCCTGATATCATGACCTGAGCCGAAGGTAGAGGCTTTAACCCACTGAGCCACCCAGGCGCCCCTGCGGCTGTCATTTTAGAGATGGGTCTGGAGATGTAAAAGCAAAAACAAGGAAACAACATCAACAGGCAGGCAAGTGTTCGAGCAGATGTGCTATTAGCCTGTCCTTCCAGAAACCCCACTTCCTCTTCTGGGACAGTAGAGCCAAATAGCTCCAGGGGCTCTGAATATGACAGGTCAGTATCCCCAGCAGAGGGCTACTGTCAAGGGTGGAAGACCCACCCGGTTGCTCCAGCTGGACCCGATGGTGTTCATCTTCCCAGCCGGGGACGGCCCCAGCACGGGACGGGGTCACGTCTCAGGCTCAGCAGCCTTGGGAATGCTGGGAATGTATTTGCCCGTGGTTTGGGGCCTCTATAATGAAGAATTAACTTTCCCAAAGAGAAGTCTGGTCTTTATCCTCAGCCCCTGGGAGGTGATCTCAAGGCCCTGGAATGTTCTGCCTCATAGGGAGTATCCTTGTTTGCCTGAGGGCTTTGGCCACCATCTGTCTAACAAAGTGATTTATGATGAGGGCTTTGGAACAACGCCTTTTGAGTTTCTTGATCTCCAGAGGAACCAAAGACAAACGGTATTATCCAGAACCTCCAGGAAGGGTGAAAGCTTAAAGGTCAGCCACATGAGCAATATTTACGATCAAGTCCTAATAAAAGCTCTGAACCTCTGGGCACTACGGCTTACATGAGCTTCCCTGTGCGTGCCACGTGTCGTGGTCGGGAGGAAATAGCATGATCCAGGTCTGTACAGGCGGAAGACGACCAGAACTTTCATGTTTAGCACCCTCCTAGATGTCGTCCTATGTATCTCTCCCATTGGCTAATTCTGATTCTCATACTTTTTGCTATAATAAAACTAATCAGAAGTTTAACACTTTCCTGAATTCTGTGAGTCATTCTCTAGGACTATCAAACTTGAAGGGCTATGGGATTCTCCGAATTTGTAACCAGCTGGTCAGAAATGGGGGTGGCCCGAGGACCCGGAATTAGCAACTGATTTCTGAGTTGAGTGCAGTCTTACAGAGGCCTATGCCCTTAGCCTGGGAAGCCTGCCCTCTGTCCAAGTAGCTTGTACCAGAATTTATCAGAGGGCTATTCTGAAGGAAGCATGGGAAATTGAACCAATGCTACCTGACACCTACCTGGAGTCCTTAGGAAGCCCATCAGGAGAGCCTTCTGCTCTCTTCTCTAATCCATCGGTCCTAGAAAGGTTCCAGGGGCCATCAATGCGACAGCAATGTCTGTGTAGGCGAGGAGCTGCGATTCTAGTCTAGAAGAACGCTATCTGTGTTATTAAGATGCGAATGTTACAAACAGCTTCCCAGTAGGTGGAAGATTTATCTTATTCTTCTGTGCAATTAGAATGATTATTCGACAAATGGATGCTATTCAGTGAATTTCCAAGACGAGACTAAGTTCACCAACCTCATCAGCTCACAGGCCTGGCCAGGGACCCATATTACTGTGCTTCCAGAGAGGGCAGAGAGAGCAGAGTGGTGGCAAAAAAAAAGCTCCAGGCTGCAGGAGCCTGGGGATGCCCCCTCTCCACACACACACACACACACACACACACACACACACACGAAGATGCTAGAAAAGAGGAATTGTGAGTAGTTGGTCCTCTGGGGTCTAGGGAGGAAACTGCTGATTGTATTTGAAAAACATTCCCACTGCAGGGCCCAGAGAATAGAGACGGTCATGATGCCCAGACCTCCTTCTGAGCAGCATTCTCCTCCCTGAATCTAGTACGTGAGATAACTGGGCAGCAGAAGGAAAGAATATTTGCCCAAAATAAAGCAAGTCATTTTTTAAAAAATGGTCTGCTGTCTGGGCTGTCTCCCTATGGAACTCAGAAACCAAGCCAAGCCCTCTAGCTGACACACTGGCTGCAGGTCTCAAATGGAATATTTCTGACTTTATCCCCACCTCTCCCCTATCACACAGGAAGGAGAGGGGGCTGGGACAAGTAGTTAAGACAGCTGTTCCCCTCTGCTGGCTTTACTGCAGTTCCCCCCCAGGCCCCTCACACATGCCCAGAACCCTGAGGTCCTGCCCAGAGCAGTCAGATCAGTCTTCTGGACTGTCTCTCTTCTCCGAACTATCCCAGGATTCCTCCTGAGAGTAGTGGGCTTTCCCTGAAAACACAGAGTGCGTTCCCACTTCCACACTCAGGCCATTCCATTTGCCTCAAGGACTCTCTACTCCCCATTTTTTAATACTGAGCCCCTGACACATACCTATCCGAAGACCATTTCCCTCATCCTTGCCCACTGTAAAACCTCAGAACAATCTCGTTGCTTTAGATTGCATGTATTAGTGGACATCAGTGGTCGCAGGCACTGTGTTAGATGGCAAAGATACAATGCTAGGGGAAGAATATACCCGACAACAGGTCCCATATTGTCTAACGGGAAAGATAGGATAAACAGATACATAAACAAATATATATGCAAATTGGGATGAGTCTTATTGAAAGCAATAAACAGGAGGCTGAGAGGAGATTGAAGAGTGCAATTTACATAGGGTAATCAGGAAATGCTTTTCCCTCCTCGGGCAGCAGTGACTGAAAGGGTGGAGAGAAGTCAGAATTTTTACACTAGTGAACATTCTACTGCTGGCAAACACAGAACAAGGGGAAAGGAGTTTCCACCCAACAGAGGCGTAGGAACACTTCGATCACACGGTCCAGCGAATGACACTACCTCACAGGGAATGTAACTCAGATCGGTGCCAACCCACCACGCTTCCAATGTCACTCTCACTGTGATAAGACGGTGCGCATTTTGCACTGTATCTGCCCAGGAAAATTGTATTCTCAGAAGACTAGAGCAAAATTAGTTGATTTTCATGGCCACCAGGGTTCTTTTTAGAATGGTACTCTAGAGAGCTGTGCTAATTGACCAGAGATCAGAATGCATATGGGTGGATACCCAGTTAGAAACTGAACTTCTCGTGTCCAACTAGGTTCTAAATTCATGGTCCACTCAGCAGCTCATTATTGTGTTCCTGGAGTTAGAACTCCAACATAAAAGACATCATCTGCATATGCAATTACCACTTTTTCTTTTCCTTCCTTCCTTCCTTCCTTCCTTCCTTCCTTCCTTCCTTCCTTCCTTCCTTCCTTCCTTCTTTCTTCCTTCCTTCCTTCCTTCCTTCCTTCCTTCCTTCCTTCCTTTCTCTTTCTTTCTTTCTTTCTTTCTTTCTTTCTTTCTTTCTTTCTTTCTTTCTTCTTTCTTTCTCTCTTTCTCTCTTTCTTTCTTAGCAAAATGCATACAGACCTTGAGAGTGCAAATCTAAAAATCCCAGGGTTGAATCCCAGGGAGGACAGCAACTAATGTGGTGTGACATGATCTGAAGTTAGGCAACCTTGTTTTTCTTATGCAACTTTTTTGGAAATGTGTGACACCACACCCAAACCAAAATAGCACACATTTATCATCTCATAATCCCGTGGGTCAGGAGTCCAGGCACAGCCTCGTTGGGCTTCTGCACAGGGGGTCACAAGGCTGCAACCAAGGTGTTGGCTGGGATGCATTTTTCATCTAAAGGCTTGACTAAGGCAGAATTCACTGCCATGCTCATTCGGGTTTGAGGCACGATTCATTTCCTTGCAGCTACATGACTGAGGAGCCAGCTTTTTTGCCAGCCTGTCACCTGGAGGTACCCAGGTCTTATTCCCTAGAGGCTACCCAGAGTTCCTAGAGGTCTCCTGAAGTTCCTTTTGGCCTTTTCCAACATGGCTGCTTATGTCATCAAGCCAGCAAGGAGAAACTCTCATTTCAGTCGGCTGAGACAGAATCTTTTCTAATATAATATAAAAACAGAGGGATGGCCTATCGCCTTTACATACTGTGTCGGTTAGAAGTTAGTCACAGGTCCCTCCTCCACTCAAGAGAGGGGATGTCCAAGGGCATGGACACTAGGAGACGGGGATTTATCTCTACCACAGTTCACCATCTGACCCCCAAAGATTCATATCCCTCCTCCTTGCAAAATACATTCATACACACACCCAAAGATCTCAAGAGTCTCATCCCATATCACATCAGCTCATAGCCAAAATCTCATCATCTAAATTATGGCCAAGTTCAAATGCAGCTCCTGGGTGTAATCTGTTAAGTATGGCTCCTGGGGCACAATCCCTCTCCATCTGTCAAACTGTGAAACAAATGACTTGCTCCCAAACACCCAGAAAACAATGTTAGAACAGACACGACCAGGAAGGTATAGGATAATAGCTGTAGACATTCGGGTCCAAAAGAAGGCAAAATGAAAGGTAAAAAGGACTGACTGAAGTCCAGCTGGACGAACATTAAGAGTTCCTTGATTAGATTTGAGACCTGGAAATCATTCTCAACTCTGCCCTCTTGGCTCTTAGTTCCACCCTCAGAGTCATCTCTCTTCTTTCACGAGAGGTAACACATGTTTGCAATTGAGTAGTTTTATCAGCCTGCTTCCTGTCAGTAGAGTCTTAGGGGTCTGAAAGCCTTCTTTTATTTTGTTCTTTGTCTCTCTCGATCCAAGTTGGTAGTGTTTCTGCTGAAATAATTTTCTCGAAAACTTCGTGGGTCTCCCATGGATTTCAACAACATTTACTCCTTTAGAAAAAAGCCACACTGACAGATCTTTTCCAGATAATCTATACCTGTGGCCCCTGCTCAGATGGCTGAAGGACCATCCTCTTAAGCTTCCTAGAAGTCCCATGGTTTGGTCAAAAGTCATATCCAAACTTCTTGAAAGAGCTCCTTGTGTGACTGAACATTCTCGCTTCTCAATCTTTCTGAGGTTTTAATGAAAGCTTATATAGCCACACTGTTTTGTTCTCTGTTCCACATTATCTTAATTTTAGCCTCTTTTTCCATTTGAAAAGATTGAGAATTTTCATGTTCATCCAGTCCTGGTTCCTTTTTGTTTAACAATTCTTTCCTCAATTGATTCCTCTTCTCTTCATTTCATTATTCTCTTCTTCTTCTTCTTCTTCTTCATTCATTTCATTTCATTTCATTTCATTATAAGCAGCAAGAGGAAACCCAGTAGCACCTCCATACTTGGATTCAAAATCTCCCTGACTCTACAACCACATTCAACCTCCTGCATAACTATAGGAGGCAATTTCAAAAAGTTTTCTACCACTACCTAAAAGGATTACATTCCTCCAATTCCCAATAACATATTCTTCACGTCCTTCTAAGACTTCACTAACCATATCCTTGAAGCCCAGGTTTCTGCTAACCCTTGCTATAGGGCAGAAAGAGCTGTATCTAGAAAAACATGGCCTGATTTCCCTTTCTGAGGCACACCAAGAAGCCATGACCCTGCAGAAAGTCAGTTCGTAACTTAAAACCCATGAAGGGTCAGACCTGAGAGTCTGAAATACCTGAGAGGTATTTCAAGGACTGTTTCCCTCCTCTCTCCATCTATTCCCAACTGTTCGGCATCCACCATGTTTCTACATCCAGAAATAGAAACTCCCAGAAACAATTTAGAGAAAGTCCATAGGATGGCTAGCAGTGCTTTGGTTCTTTTAGGGAGAGACAGTGGTAGGAAAATCTGTGACTAGAATAGAAAGAATTCCCAGGTAGTGTGAGCTGAGAATTTTCAGAGTTTTTGTATCCCATTAGTTCAGGGTATGAGAGGGTCAGAAAATCAGGATAGAGAAGTTATACTTTACCTTTATTTGTTTGTTTGCCAAAGCTAAAATGTTATAATGGCTTTTACTATATCGTTAAAATAAGGAAGTTAGGCTGGGGAGCCTCAAAAATCCCTTTAATCCTAATTTCTGTGTGTGTGAGTCTATGATTTGAAAAGATACAACTTAAATTAGTGCTGGTGTTGAAGTGTAACTCTCAAAATGCTAGTCTTGGCACTGAGGCCAAGCCCTTGGTGAAGGTTTAGTTGATAGCTTGGAGTTATTGGCCCCTATTCCAGCCACCCAGAACTCAGGGAAAGCTGGGTGAAAAAAGTAAGTTCTAAGAATTAGGAGGCTAACTTGGGTAATCAGCAGTCAGCTTATATGTGAAAATGAGCACCTTTGTGGGAACATCAAAAATACACACCAAAAATCTGTCACACTCAAATTCCAGGTCTCAGCGTTAGATTTTATAAAATGAATTACCTCCCCCGACTGGAGGTAAGGTAAACCTACAGGTAAAATATCTCCTTTTTTCATCCACCAGCATCTTTTATTTACTTCTTACTATTAGTAATTCTGCTCCTGTGTATGTTTAGATTTATTTCAGAGCGGTCGCTTTCATCATCGTCTTATTTTTTCACTCAAGTGTAAACTTTAATACGGTGATACGGGAATGAATCCCTACAGTCCCAATGGTCTAGGGCTCAGGACTGAGCACTTTTTGTTAAAACTCAATGTATCCTAATGTGCAGCCAGCCTTGAGAAGCACTGGCCTGGAACATTTTAAAGACGCTGCTCCTCCGTCTGGCCTCTAGGGGGCAGTTCTGTCCACTAATGCAACTCTCAGAACTATGGGAGCAGGCTGATACTCTCTGGGGACCCTTGAGAGGCCCGAGGCCAAACTTAGGGCAAAAAAAGGCTAGGGCTGAAAATTAGAAGCCTGAATAATATTGAGGTCATTGAAAATTTCTTTAAGATTCTCCTAAACTTTGGGAAACTCTGAGCAACACTTCCTTCTCTTATAAGTGCAATTTTCCCAAGGCCTATCTTATATACCATCCCAGGCTTGTAAACCTCTTCATTATGAGAACCTCCCCCATTTCATTATAATTTCTTTGGACACAGTTCACTTAATAACAAGTTCATCTTTTATTACAACCGCTCTCAGAAGAATAATTTGGTCAGAAGTTGTCCCTTGTCTTGAGGAGGTCACCCTGTTACATGTGCCCATTGGTACTCATGTCATCCTTGACTCTTCTGTAATGACAACTGCAGCAGCCAGGATCTCAAGGTCCTCTGAAATATTTCTCTGAAATGACGTGGATAAAGACCACAGAGGTTTTGTGGTTTAAATGTAAAGATACATCAAGGGAATGGTGAGTTGTGAGATTGGGAAGGCCCAGGTACACGATTGGTTCAAGGAGTTTATAAGCTGTCATAATAGACATTCAGCCACCTACCTATCTGGTTAAGAATCAATAGTGGATTCTGGGACATTGATCTTTTATGAACAAACCTATTTAATATCCTTAAAAAATAAAGTATTACAAATAAATTAGAGAAAAATTGTACCAATTTAAAAAATGGCAATAGATAGGCACAAATCATTTCCAAATTAAAAAAATAACAAATACAAATATGAAAAGACTCCAACATCAATAATAAAATGCACATGAAAACAAGGAAATAATATTTTTTCTCTACAAATCATTAAATAATATTTTTAAGCTTTAGATACTGATTTCATGAAACAAAACTCTTAGAAAACACTATAGAAATGTCAATGTGTACAGTCATTGTAAGGGTAATTTGTTAATACATATAAAATTGTTTTACTCAACAATTCTGCATCCAGAAATTTACCCTTAAGAAATAATCAGAATAATTGACCACAGAAAGAGCAAATCTCAACAAGTATTAAAAAATCAATATCATACAGATCAGGTTCTTTTACTACAGTGAACAAAGTTAGATACTATTAATAAAAAGCCAACTTCAAATACAAAGAATTGCACTCTTAAATAATTTATGAACCAAAAAAGAAATTATAATTGAATTGTTAAAATATTTACAACTGATCATGAAAGATCCACACTTTAAAACTTATGTGATGAACCTAAGCACTACACAGAGAAAATTTTATAGCCTTAAAACTAGATCAAAACAAAAAGACTGAACCTAAAGAGCTAAACATTCAATCAAAAAGTTTTAAAAGAGAATACGACTATACAACAAAAGTAGGAGGAAGAAAATAGTAATAATAAGAGCTGGAATTAAGGAAATAAAGACAAAGAAGCAAAGGAAAGAATCAATTTAAAATGGTTCCTTAAGGGGTGCCTGGGTGGCTCAGTGAGTTAAAGCTTCTGCCTTCAGCTCAGGTCATGATCTCAGGGTCCTGGGATCAAACCTCTCAGGGTCCTGGGATCAAACCCCACATCGGGCTCTCTGCTCAGCAGGGAGCCTGATTCCCCTCTCTGTCTGCCTCGCTGCCTCCTTGTGATCTCTGTCAAATAAATAAGTAAAATCTTTTAAAATAAATAAATAAAAATAAAGTAAAATGGTTCTTTGAAAAGAATCAGAAAATGGATAATTCTCTGATAAGATTTGTCAAGGAAATAAACAAGACAGAAAAATGTGTAAAGAAAGATTATAACTATGTAGTAAAAATTTAAATAATTATAAGACAATGCAAGAGATAAATTCATACAAATAAATTTGAAAACTTGAACAAGATGTAAAACTTTTTAAAAATTATAGTCTAGCAAAACCAGCAAGAAAAAATTGAAAACTTGAAATTATATGTAAATTAAAGAAATCCAAAACTCTATACATGCATATGGTTTCAAAAGCAAGTTACATCAAACTCAAGACCAATAATTACCATACCTGAGTACTGAGAAAAATGAAAACAGGAAGACTAGTACTCAACACATTTTATGAAACTAAGAGAACCACAATAACAAAAATAAACGGATGATAGATGAAAATTATAGACCAATATTATATATGAAGAGCAATGACTACTCCTAAAAATATTACCAAACCAATATTAGGTATTAAAAAGTATTACCAGTGCACCATGATTGATTAGGATTTATTTCAGGATTATGAGGAAGGTTTAATATCAGTGCAACGTACTGCACGTAAAGATATTAACTACAAAATTATCTCACTAAAACGCAGGAAAGTGATTTGGTCAAGTTTAACATAGTATTTATAATTAAAATTTTTTCACAAACTAGGAAGAAAAGGCAACTTCCTTAACCTGGCAAAGGGAATCTTTGAATTTGTTTTCAAAGTGAGGTGTTAAAAGCATTCCCTTAAAAAAAAAAAAAAGAACGATTTCCAATAGTATTTTTTCTATTCTACATTTCACTAAATGTCTTAATGAGTGCAGTAAAATAATAAAAATATTAGAACTGGAAAGAGAAAACACATCTACCATTAATCACACATGGCTGATTGCATTTCTGGGGGAGAAAGTGTAAAAATGAGCCTAGAATATCTCTTCCTCCCAGAAAACTAGGAAGCATCATAGACCACAAAAGCCATGTCAAAAAGCCAGCAACCAGCCTGAAAAACATTTCTGCTGGTAAAGATGGGACAAGTCCCACATCATTAAGATCATGAATCCAATAGATTGAAACAGACCAAGTATGTTTAAATCCATGAGTTCATAACAGAATCTTCCTCAATTACTTTTGGGGACTTATCCTGGTTGCCTGGGATTTGCTTGGAACTATTTCGGTGTTGGTACCGAAAGACCTCATGTCCTGAGAAACCCCTCTATCTCGTCCAAACAAAGGTGTTTGGCCACCCTACAGGTCACCAGCTCATAATCTTGAAAACTAATAAATGAATGGAAAAAAATCGGGGCACCTGGGTGGCTCGGTGGGTTAAGGCCTCTGCCTTCGGCTCAGGTCATGATCTCAGGGTCCTGGGATCAAGCCCCACATCGGGCTCTCTGCTCAGCGGGGAGCCTGCTTCCTCCTCTCTCTGTTTGCCTCTCTGCCTACTTGTGATCTCTCTCTCTCTGCCAAATAAATAAATAAAATCTTTAAAAAAAAAGAAGAAGAAAAGAAAAAAATCACACACTTAACCTCCAATGATAATCAGGTAATTACAGAATACTTCAGTTAATGAATGAAGTAGAAATATCATTAAAATATTATCATTTTGCAAACCAACTCCTAATCAAACAATAGATCTAGTCATTGCTTATCAGCAGTCACTAACACACACATACACACACACACACACAGACACACACACCCCAAAAAACAATCTGATACGAGGTGTGTCTGGAGTAAAGTACACAAACCCACAATGTCTGGGGTTTGCTTTAAACTAATCAGAACTGGGAGAGGTATAGATGTGTAGAATGATGAGGTTGTAGACTAACAAGACTGGCCATGAGTTGGTAATTGTTGAACCTGGGCAATGAGTACATGTGGTTTCATTACACTGTTCTCTCTTGTGTAGATGTTTGAATTTTCCATAATTAAAAACTTTAAAACAACATAGTTAATATACAAATTGGCAGAAAGGCAAACACTTATATTTACAATGTCCACTGAATCTTACTTAAACCAGTCAAAAGGGGAAACAAAATGGTATCAAACAATGATGCTTAAACAAATTCAGGTACCCTTATACAACAGAGTAGTGCGAAGCTGTAAAAATCACATTTTCACATACAGTTGAATGACATATGACATCTTCAGATACCTAATGGTAAACAAAAAATTTTAATTTGATGCCAATTCCATGAAAGTATCATATTTGCATTAAAAAAATACTGAAAGAAATATAGCCAAATGTTAACAGTATTTATCTCCGGGTAATGAGATTATGGTTGGATTTTATTGTCTACTTTCTCCTTTTTGGTTATGTCTACATTGGACGAGTTTTCTTTCATGATGAACAATAAGCATCATGTTATAGGTCAATTAGAGAAGAAAGGCCTGGAGGAAAAGGTGCAAACACAGGCGACAGGAAGTGTGACTCAGCTTGCTTAGGCGGAAACCCTGCTTCCAGCTCTATAGAAGCAAGGTCACAAGGCATCCCAGCTCCAGTGACACTGCAGAGGGCTTGGCAGGTGGCAGGCAGAATAAGAGCCATTTCGCCAGCAGGAAGGACCCCGAGGATGCAGTCCAGACTGCCGGCTGTGTTGTGCACGGTGGCGGCCTTCATCCACCTCGGTAGGTAGCCCGCCAACGCTTCGGCCCGGGGCCCGAGGAAGGAGGTTTGGGAAAGGAGTTAGAAGAGAACGTGACTGTGCCTTTCCCCATTTTGTTTTCTGGGTCAAAACCTGGCTTTTTGTTACAGCTTTCTTGGGAGCAATGGCAGCAGCTAAGTCCTATTTTTCTTCTTTCCTACAGGTTCCAGCAATACAGACAAGGTCCGTCAATCTCCAGGTGCTGTGCATGAAGAGGAGGGAAAATCTGTGACCTTGGACTGTAGCTTCACACTCAACTTTAACTACTATGTAATGAACTGGTATCACCAGCCTCCCAATGGAAAGATGACTGAGATTATTAGTATGTTTTCTGATAGCTACAGCAACAAGCAAGGACGATATGCTCTGTCCTTTCAGAAAGGAAACAAAATCCTAAAGCTCACCATCACAGGCTTGACACCTGCAGACACAGGCGTCTATTTCTGTGCTGTTGGAGAAGTTAGTTACACGGTGAGAAGAGTGACAGGGAGGACCTTACAAAAACCCCCTGGGCTCAGCACGAAACAGCCACCTGCTCCAGGAGCTTGGGAGAAAACAACCCGCAGAACCGGAAAAGGGTAGACAGAAGGCACAGTGGGTGGCACTGGTGGGTCTAGAGAGGAAGCTGATGAATGTCCTAACAATCTTCCCACAACTGGTATCAAAGAGAGTTGTGGTTTTCAGATCCCGGCCTCAAGAGCATTTTCATCTCGGAATCATGGTGCCTAAAGATGATCACATAGCTGATCTAGATACACATCTGTCTTTTCCACCTGCCCAACACCCATCCCCCCTTTTCTGGTGACAACACCTGGATTTTCTCTGGATAACCAAGCCACGCCCCCTCCTGCCCATGTTTGGGTGTAGATGAGGCTGCCCCCGCCCTTGTGCTCCCTGGCCAATTAATGTACTTCTCCTCTCTGACTGCAGTTGGTTCAAGGATGGGTACCTGACCCAAGCCCCCATCGCAGAACTTAATATGAAATTCTTGGGAGTACTGCTGGGGATGGAAAAGGCTAAGATGGAAACCTAGAGCTGCTGGCAGCCCTCTTCCCACCACAAAGGGAAAGCATGATCCTGAAAAGAGAGGGTGAACCTGAGCCCCCACAACATTGTTTGAGGCTCCGGACCCTGCAGTGATTAGAGATCTACTCGGGATTTTTTAGTCATACACCCCACCTGCCTTGGCTTATGTTACACCAGAGGAAGATAAGGATTCAATGGCAAGTGGTTTAGTTGGGAGGTGATCCCAGGGGCACTGGGAAGAGTGACAGGAAGGGAAGTCAGCCAGTAAAGGACTTGTGTGTTCTCAAGCCAGCTGCCACTGTGGACACCCAGAGTTTCATCCTACCAGGGAATCTCTGAGAACCAGTGTGAGACACTTGCCTCAACTTGTCCCACCTGAGGGCCAAAAGGAGCTAAAGTATCGATACTCCAAATCCTGTGTGTCATGGGTAGAAGACAGCTCCTGGGGACATGAGTGCTGATTCCTCAGGACTTAGGTCTGCAAAGCAGGCTGGGCAGTAAGAGAAAGCCCTTAGACCAAGAAACTCAAGATCTGGCAGGAGGAAGGGGACAGTGGGCACCCAAGTCATAAGCACGAAGGGATAGAAGGAAGACAACAAAAATAACACACAATTATTTTCTCTTTTTTTATAAATTATTTTGGGTTGGGTTTTCTATCATTTGCTATCAAAAGAGACCTAAGTAAAAAAGATAATAAAGACAACATTGTGTAGAACAAATAAACCAAACAAAATACTTTAAAATTACTTTTTTAAGCTTTTGGCTTATTGCTATTGAGAAAGGTTACAACTCCTCAAACTGTTCAGATTAGGTCAGTTGTTCACCACTTTCCTCCCACATGATCCAGGGTAGCAAGGAGGAGGGACACATCTAACCCCTGTACCTATCATTGCCCTGGGCATTTAACCATTCCTCCCCTTTCAGACTCTTCCTGCTCAGGGTCACCTTGCTTAGTGCTGCCAGATGAATTGCCCTGTAGCGTCTATCTAAAGAATCTTGCTTGCTTGAAACTTCTGGATTCCCTGTGAGACGGTGCTTTCCCCAAATCCAAAATTCTGCTCCTACTGTTTGCCTCTCCTGCAATGTGTTTCCTTCCATTTTTACCTTTTGAATTCACGATCTCTCAAAATCTATTTCATACCTTGATGTTTCTGAGGATAGCACAGCAGCACTGAGCATGCCTAGATCTCCTATCTTGGTTTCTCTCTCTCTCTTTTTTTTTTTTTTAAGATTTTACTTATTTGAGAGAGAGAGAAAGAGAGAGAGGGAGCATGAGTAGGGGGAGGGGCAGAGGGAAAAGCAGACCCACAGAAGCACAGAGCCCGACAGGGGGGGACTCGATCCCACAACCCTGAGATCGTGACCTGAGCTGAAATCAGCAGTCTGATGCTCAACTGACTGAGCCACCCAGGTGCCCCCTCGTATCTTGGTTTCTAATATCATTTTTCAATAAAAGGAACCAGAGCTCCTTGGAGAAATGGCTGATTCTAGGGCTAAGGCAAGATGAAGCTGAAGCACCTTAAGAATGTTCAAAAAAAAAAAAAACAATCACCACTGTCAATGCTGGGGCTATGTTAGAGGGACATAGGAATCAACTGAGAAAGCTGGCTGTGGCCAAAGCTGGAATAATTTGAGCAATAAAATAAAGTAGCATTGAGTAATAACCTAAAGTTTACAATAAGTATCCAAGTGTCACTGATATAAATTATTGAATGAATAAATGAGGGAGAAGAGGCAAATCTCCCATGCTGAAGAATTCTAAATATGTAGACACTCCACACTTGCCACTCCTTAGGTGTGACTAACATGGTGCCTTCCTTCTAAAAGGGACAGGATGGAAAGAGTGACAAAGGGCAACTTTACAGTAGAAAAACCTGAAAAGCACCACCTTAGCCCAGTGATCACATTCAGCCTCAAGAGAGGTAAGTCATGTTGGTGGCACGTCCCCTTGATAGGACGTGATGAGAAATGACACTTTACCTCCCTGGTCTTCCTCCCCAAACCCCAGAACCCCAGTCTAATCATGAGGAAATTATCAGAAAAATCTCTGTTGAAGGACATTCTACAAAATATGTAACTAATTCTCCTCAAAATTATCGAGGTCATCAAAAATAAGAAAAATCTGAGAAACCGTCATAGCCAAGAGGAGCCTAAGGAGACATAACTAAATGTAATGTGGTCTCCTAGTGGGATTCTGCAGGAGATAAAGGACATTAGGTAAAATCAAAGTAAATCTCCTTTAGTATGGATTTTAGTTATTAATAATGCATCAGTATTGGTTTATTAATTGTGATAAATGTATCATTGTCAAGTGTTAATAATAAGGGACACTGGGTGTATAGTGTATGGAAACTATGTGTACTCTCCTCACAACTTTCTGGTAAAGCCAAAACTGTTCTAAAATTAAACATTTATCATAGGGGCGTCTGGGTGGCTCAGTGGGTTAAAGCCTCTGCCTTTGGCTCAGGTCATGATCCCAGGGTCCTGGGATCGAGCATCAGGCTCTCTGCTCAGCAGGGAGCCTGCTTCCCCTTCTCTCTGCCTGCCTCTCTGCCTACTTGTGATCTCTCTCTGTCAAATAAATAAATAAAATCTTAAAAAACACACATTTATTATAAAAACTTACAAAACTGTAAGTTTCATAGGGCCTGCATTTGGTGAAGGGAGAAACACAATTTTATGTATAGCCTTATCATTATCTATACACCAAGAGAATCTTGAACTGTGTGTCCAAAACATAGCCACTAACGACATGTGGCTCTTGAACACTTGGATTGTGGTCCAAACTGAGATGTGCTGTGAGTGTAAAATACACACCACGTCTCCAAAGACTTAGTATGAAGAAAAGAATGTAAACAATCTCACTGGTTATCTTTTTATTGACTAACACTGAAATGCTATTGGGGATTATCAGGTTAAACAAAATATATCTTTACAAATAATTTTATACATTCATTTCTAGTTTCTTCTAACGTGGCGATTTCTATTGGTAGCACTGGCTTAAAAGGGTAGGCATGAAATGTTAACAACAGCTATTCTTGGTAGTGGAATTCAGGGTGATTTTTTTTTTAGCTTTCCTTTCTCTAATTTTTCTTCAGCAAATGTGGGTTCCTTGTACCATAAAAAAAAGTAATAAAAAGAAAAAGACACAAAGAACTATTGCTATGAAATGTCACACTAAAAGACGGAAGCACAGAGCAGAAATGTCAAGCCACAGAGTCCTTCATTAATTGGTTATTCACCCATTCATTTGAATATACATATATTAAGTCTCCCACGCATAAGGCACTGGAATAGTGGCTGGGAATACAAATACATACAAAAAAGATGAGTTATCATTATTTCCTTCAAGTTCACAGTCCACTTGGGAAATTAAGCTTGTAAATAAAATATTAGAACACTGGACGGTCATTGATACTATGGTGATACCCACAGTCAATTCTCCTCTATTTCCTGCTTTAAATGCTGGTGTTTCTCTGGTTTCTACCTTAGTCTAATTCTTTGTCCATGCCTTGATTGCAACTAATACTTATGTCCTAATGCCTGGGAGCTTGCTTTTGCTCTAGACCTATGTATACCTCCAACATCCTTTTGGTCAGAGGACCTTTGGGCAATATAAACTGTACAGCCTAAAACTCATGTGTTTTCACCTCCCCTACTCCAAACTCTTCTCTCTCTCTATGTCTTGTCTTAGTTAATGATATTCTCTTGCCTTCCACCTTGGTGTAAAAGGCAAATTTAGTGATTTTACTTCACTTCTCAAAAGTTTTTAGACTTAGCCTGGTGTAAGCCCACATATGATTTGCCTTTAGCTACCAACTCAACCTCATTGCCTGATACATCTCTCACCAACGTTGACCTAGAAATAACAAAATACTGAATTCAGGAAACATCATGAGTGAACACTTCTCTTACTTCCATCCTTTCCTCTACCCTTCCCTTTGTTTGGAGTTTCCAACCTCATCATCACCTCCTCGTCATGGTCCCCTGACATCTCTCTGAAGCCTTCCTTGATCTTTCAGGCAAATTTAAGGTCTTCCTCCTCTGGCTCCCTTTGAAATTTGTACATACCTCCAGAATAGCATTCATCTCCTTATATATTTATACATTTATTGCCCATTTCCTCTAGGATACTCAATTCCTCGAGAGCAAGAATTATGGCTCTTTCACCTTAATATCCCCAACATTGCACAGAACATGAAAAGTAGAAGACTCTCAAGTTTACCGAATATTTCCCATCTTCCTTCACCTTTCTTACTCTATTGTGGTCACTTTTACACCCCAGAATAGTTCCTTGAATGGCCCAAGAAGACTTCCACCTCTGGGTTTTTTTTACTTGAATATTCTTGCTTCAAATGGTTCCCTTCATCCCATCATTCAGATCACTGCTCAAATGCCACCTCGTCACAGAGGTCTTTCCTTCAATCCTGTGTAAGATAGTCCTTACCCAACCCATCCCTTTTCCCCCTTACCCTGTCTCACATTTTTGCATGGCAATCATCATTAACAGACATCATATTATATATTTGTTGGCATATTTTTTATCTGTCTACTCACCAGAATATAAGCATCAGGAAGCCCAGGACTTTGTCTGAATTATTAAACAAATAAATAAAGATCTGATGCATGTATAAAAAAATAAATGATGTTATTTACACCTAGACATGACACTGTCTCTCTTGCATTTATCCTTCATATGCTTTTATGCTCATCAAGCCATAAATCTAGGACAAATGAAGGATGAAGACACAACTCCAAGAATCGTCAAGTACAATAAGGCTGAGTAAGCAGTAATGTTATAACTTGCAAACGGGTGGTTCAGCTAATCATTTAATGAATTTGTCTCAAGAATGTGTTTTACCTTCTAATTCATTTATTCAACAAGTATTTATATCACATCTATCACTCATTCTTTTTGAAAAGTTAAAAGCGGTCTCATACATTTGTTATCACTGTTTATAGTTTACAAGGCCCTTTCTGACACTTACTCCAATGTATCCTCATAAACAATTTTTTGAGGTAAGCAGGTCTTATGAGGAATGAGTTGGTTACCAGATTAAGAATCACTGGGTTGTAAAAATTTTCAGCTAGGAAGGTATTCCATCATTTTATTGTTGATACAACTATGTACAGCGGCCCATTATCAATTTATTTATTTCACCTCAGAGGGCTGTAATACACACATTGTCCATCAGTACCAGTCCATTAATTCCCAGTTCTGGGATTCCCAGCTTGCTCTAAGCCTCAGTGTTAATATGAATATTTCACGGTACAGTGTACAAACTTTGAGGATAAGTGCAATGCCTTCTCTGTTTCTTCTACTTACTTTAAGGCTCTCACACACTGTGTGTTGCCCATAAATAATTGTTAGTAAGGAGAATAGTTACTAAGGTAAGAATTTGTCTATTCAGAGAGTTTTCAAGGCCACTGTGATGGCTAGTCTCCAAAGATGGGCCCTCCAATGAACTGTGCCTCTCAGTAGTCAGACTCCATGTCGACCCCTCACCTTGAAACCTGGATTCAACTGTAACCAGTCGAAGGTGGTAGAAATGATGTTACGTGACTACTGAGGCTCTGTCAGAAGCAGCGTTGCAGTTTCTGTCTTGGTTTCTTGGAAAACTCACTCTGGGGGAAGGCAGCCATCATGAAGCTGTTCAGTACTCGAATACCACCACGCTGTGAGGAAGCCAAATGAGAGAAAGATGCCTCGTCCGCCCTCACCCGGTTCAGGAAAGCACCCCCATTCCAAGCTCCAGCACTTAAGAAGCCATAGAAGACGTCACACCCAGCTGAGCCATCGGGTGACTGCAGTCCAGCCGATACCTGACGGTGAACATCAAAGACCTTGAACAAGAACCACACAGCTGAGCCCGTTCAACCCACAGCACTTTAAGAGATGAAAATAAAGGGTGCTTTTAAAGCACGTTAAGTTTGGGGTAGTTTGTTACACAGCAGTTCTAACTTACCATTTTACAGAACTCTTGTTGTGTCTTCTGGTGAGAGAGCATCTATTTGGGGGACCAGGACCACCAATCCTTCAGCTCTCTTTTTCTAGGCCCCTTTCAAAATTAGAAGCCTTTCAAATCACCCAGTAGATTGGTCTAGGCTGTAACAACACAGCCAAATAAGGTATATGTTGCCTCCGAAATCCAGTGCAGCACGCAAGGTATTGTGACTCTTTCTTAATGGCAGGAGAGACCAGAGGTAGCAGCTTGTTCTTGACCCAGCAACAGCCTTCTCAACTTGTCCCAGACCATGGAAACTCCAAAAAAGTTCACTGAATGAGCAGGACTCTAAATTTTTCTAGGATGTATGCCCTACCCTTTGGCATATATGTGTCTCACCAAGGTATATACAGTAGTAGGCCCATCAACATAGTGGATCCATGTGATGTCCTGTGGAGTGGAGAGGCAACGGGACAAGGTGTGGAGGATTGATATAACCGTAAAGAGGAACAATGAAGGTATACTCCTGGCCCTTCTGGATGAAAAAAAAAACAAAAAACAAAAACCTTCCCATAGTCTCTGCTAATATACATAGAGAAGAACAGAATTATTTTTCCATCAAGTCCCAAATCAAAGGGTTTACTGATTTAATCCAGCAATGAAACCACATCTCGAACAGCAGCTGCAATTCTATTCACGATGTGATTAAGTTTACAGAAATCTTTCGTCATTCTTCAAGAGCCATCTACCTTCTACTCAGGCCAAATAGATGAGGCGAAAGATGTGCTGGGCCTACGTCTTTTAAGTCCTTTATGGAGTAATTAATCTCTACAGTTTTTCCAGGATGCAGTATTACTTTGGATCTACTGCTTTGGAACACAGTGGCAGTTATTAATGTCTTCTACTTGTCCTCATTCC
Organism: Nasua narica; assembly: GCA_028533885.1. Classification (NCBI taxonomy): domain Eukaryota; kingdom Metazoa; phylum Chordata; class Mammalia; order Carnivora; family Procyonidae; genus Nasua; species Nasua narica. The sequence goes on from CM052797.1 coordinate 61,531,618, forward strand.
ACAGATCAGAAAACGGTTATGGTGATTCTGCCGTTTGTTGAGCATGTCTCCGTCACTTAGGTATTCCAGAACTTGGGAAATAACCATTAGGTGAGTTCAGAACCCAGCTGGATACACTGTCAGATGGATCTGAACCAAAATACCATTAATCATTCGACTTTAATAAGTCCCTACTCTGAGAAGTAGACGGACCGGCATATTGGGTTTCTAAGATTTAGTTTCATTTCAGAGCCAGTGTCCAGAAATCCCCAAAAAGTCTAGTTATTTGCCCTTCCCCAATGCACTATCACCTTAGTAAATGGTTGCAGGTCTTTTGGGAGAAGGGAAGAAGGAAAATTTATGATTATATAAAATTAGAAAAAAATTTTAAATTATATAAACTTAAAATTTTTAATTGTATAAACTTTTGGCCATATAAGTATAAATTAGAAAAATCTTACAATTCTATTGGCATGTATGACACCTCATTATTTTGTACTTGTCCCCATGGGGCCTGCCCCATGTCTCGTTATAGATAGAAGAACAATGAAAGATGTTGAAGGTATGTCTCGAGGAGTCTCAGCATTTATCCAGACGATAGGTTATCACAGATTCTTCAAGCAAAGAGGGACTAAACTCCTCAGACGAGGGAGGAAGTCAGCTTCTGAAGAAAGGAGACTGAGGGGCTGCAAGGCCTCAGTTTCATCAGAGTCTGCCCACATGTTGCTATCTCAGTTTTCAGGGGCTTAAGTCAATCCCAATCAATGCCCTGATTTTAACCACAAGAGGCCTTGAATTAAATTAGTTTTATCCAGTTACCCAAAAGATTAGCCTTTAGGTCTGGTTTTCAGAAATATCAGACCCTGCAGCTATGAGAAATAAGGATTTCCATTAGGGAAGTCAAAGAAACTTTTCAGCTCCTGGCTTGGACTTTGAGTTGAAAAGATATTCCCCTAAGTTCATTATTTTCTTTCTCCGATTTCTCTATGGCACTTAGAAGCAACCAAAAGTCCTTACACTCTTTATTTGAACTAATTTGTTCTATGGCGACAGCTACCTGGTAACCTTACTCCTTTTTTCTACAGGTGTCTGATGTCAGGGACGACTAGTGTCCCATTTACCATTGGCAACAGGATTGCTAATCCTTGTCAAATCAGAGAATCAAAGCTAACTCCCCTTCTCCAAGGTTCTGTTCCTCCGAATCAGCCTGAGGGCCAATTATTATCACTTACGGGTTGGCCAGGTTAGGGGAACCACTATAACTCCAAGATGGAATCAGTTACCACCATGTTGCTCCTCTTCTGTGGACCCACTGCCAGCCTCTGGTGATGGGCCTGGGGTCACTGTTGGTCAGCTGAGCCAAGAGTCAGAAAGATCAGCCGGACATAGAATGGAGGAGAACAAAGACAACATGGCGCCTGCTGAGTACCTCCGCATCTATCCCTGTCTGCACCTGACCACATTGAATTGTAGCCCTTTCGCTTTTGCCTTCCAGATCACGTGCGATTTCAACTTTTGGGCATCTCTACTGCAGGACTACATGCGGAAAGGGATTCTGGGAAACAGAGTTGTCTGCTTAACCAAGTTGACCAGCACAGTCCAGCAGTCTTAAAGTGCATGTCCTTTTCCCAGGTCTCAGAAGTCAGGGAATGTGGGCAGAAGAGAAAGTGGAGGAGACCCTGAGGCACATGGTGATCTTGTGACTGTGTGCTTTGGGAAATGCCTGGAAACAGCGGTCGAGGCACACAGGGAGCGTTCCTTTCCAAGATGAGAGTGCCAAGCTGGAACTACTGGAATTCTTCTTGGAGACAGTGAAACTAAAAGGTACACTATAAGATATGATGAACAAAAGCCTCATTTCTTGTCTCAGACTCAGTCTTCCAAATGGAGGGGAACACCAAAAGCAGAGCAAACAGAGTCCTTGGGTCCCGTAAATTCTAAAATATAGAGAACTTTGCTCTGAACTGTTTTCCGAAGGCGGTGCCTGCCTGTCAGTGATTCGGGCAAGACCTCGTCAAAGGACAGAAAGAGAGAAATGAAGTGGAAGATTCCTAACACAGCTCAGTAAAGACGCCGATCTCTCCTTGCACATCACGATTCCCAGCTCAGAGTGTTGGCCCCCTTAAGCTGTGGGCAACAGTTGCACCGTGCTCCCCAACACTTGCCTCCAGCAACTAAGGGCTATGATGCGGGCTCCAGCCTCATCCCCTGCCAGGCACTCTGGCAACAGTGGTAGCACCAGAGAACAGAGGCGAAAATAGCTGCAAAAGGAACCTCGGAGTTTCCAACCTGCCAGTGATGTTTCTCAACTGGAGTCAGATATATCTCCTTTATTTATTTATTTATTTATTTATTTATTTATTTATTTTAAAAGATTTTATTTATTTGACAGAGAGGAGAGAGATCACAAGTAGGCAGAGAGGCAAGCAGAGAGAGAGCGGGGAAGCAGGCTCCCTGTTGAGCAGAGAGCCCGATGCAGGGCTCGATCCCAGGACCCCGAGATCATGACCTGAGCCAAAAGCAGAGGCTTTAACCCACTGAGCCACCCAGGCGCCTCCAGATATATCTCCTTTAAAGGAGAAATCGCTTTCACAGGCCCCAGTGTTGATTACACTACTTTGAATATAATGTTATTTAAATATGTAGAAGCATAAAATGGTGTTTAAACTCTATGTACTCATCGCTCTTATGCCAACAATAAAAAAATATAAGTTAAACATGCACGAAACTTCAAAACCAATAAAACTTTAAAGATTTTATTTTAATATGCAACATGAAGTTTTACTAAAACTAAATTATGGGGGCGCCTTGGTGGCTCAGTTGATTAAGCATCTGCCTTCTACTCAGGTCATGAGCCCAGGATCCTGGGCTCGAGTCCCACATTAGGTCTCCCTGCTCAGTGGGGAGTCTGCTGCCCCTCCCCCTGCTCCTTCTCTCTCTCATTCTCCTTCAAATAAATAATCTTTAAAAAAATTTAAAAATAAAACTAAATCATCAATTTTGAGCTGAATAGATAAAAAAAACCATATGTATATGGTATTGGGTCTTACTTATCAACTTGATTCTTCTGATTTTGTGCATGATTTTCCTCATTGTAATTTTTCCTTTGCCTAAAAATAAATTCATGTTAAATCGTTAATCTATTCACTTGATGATCCAATTAATTTATTCTGCACCAACAGCACAATATTGAAAGAAATATTTTTAACTTTTAATGGAACATTCTTTACTAAATTATTACTACTATACTTATTGTTAATCAATTGTAGCTAAAAGGCTTATATGAAAGATGATTTCCACACAGTGTAGTCACATGAATAGTGAACACACTACTGATCATACATTGAATTTTACATGTTTATGGCATCCAATTTGTGATGATCCCATTTTCTTGTAATTGTTATCTATTGAAGCCACCAGACATAATTTGACTTTCATTTGGTGCTAATATTACTAAAAAAGCAAAAGACGGTATTGGAGTCTTGTGGCATTATTTGCTTACAAGATCATTATTAAGATAAGCCCCAATGTGAATCCTTTGCATTTTATAAGAAATATATATTCTGGGAGAAGTCTCTGCCTTAGGCTCAGGATGTGATCTCAGGGTCCCGGGATGGAGCCCCGCATCGGGCTCTCTGCTCAGCGGGGAGCCTGCTTCTCCCTCTCCCTCTGCCTGCCTCTATGCCTACTTGTGATCTCTCTCTCTGTCAAATAAATAAATAAAATCTTTAAAAAAAAGAAATAAATGTTCCTTACAATCTTGTATAATTCAGGATTGATTTCCCAATGGGGGAAAATGAGGAATTGTTTTATAGAGCCCATATATATACACAAATTCATAACACATTTCTGTTCTGATGCTGCCCTTTATTTTCTTAGAATTATCTATAATAGTTAGCAATTGGTCCTTTTAAAATTAATAATTAGACATATCAAAGTAGTTGTTGGGTTTTCTTCATGGCGCCAAATTATTTAAGCAGATTTAAACATCTGTTTAAAAGTTATGGATAAAAAAAAAAAGTTATGGGGCGTCTGAGTGGCTCAGTTGGTTAAGTGACCAACCCTTGATTTTAGTTCAGGTCCCGATCTCAGGGTCGTGAGATGGAGCCCCCCGTTGATGGCCATGGAGCCTGCTTAAGATTCTCTCTCTCTCCTTCTGCCTCTTCCCCCACCAAAAAAAAAAAAGTTCTCTCTCTCTCCTTCTGCCTCTCCCCCCACCAAAAAAAAAAAAAGTTATGTGCTTAGATGCACACTTTGCAGCATGAGCTTTGGTACCAACTCTTGACCAATGCTAATATAATGAGGTATAAAATTTTATATTTTATTTGAGAGAAATTTTCGGTGACTGTTAAAAATAACGGCAAAAAAAAGAAGGAACCAATATCTCTTATAGATATTCTCATGAAGCAAAAGGTAGAACACAGCATGCTAACAAAGAATGTCTGGGTGCTTCCATTACAAGCTGAAGTGACGCCACCATGTGGCAGGAGTAAAAGTAATTTACAATTCTTTTGGCTTGCCGACTGAAATTATGCAAATCTTAATTTAAATTTGGTGAAAACCCAATATTATAAATTTTGCTTATAAACCATGGGTTATTAATTTTTATATCGTGCTGCTTACATTACACATAATTTATGCTGTTCAACGACATGTGTTAAACTACCACTGTATTGAAAACACATCTTTTTTTTTTAGGATTTTATTTATTTGACAGAGAGAGAGAGACACAGGGAGAGAGGGAACACAAGCAGGGGGAGTGAGAGAGGGAGAAGCAGGCTTTCTGCTGAGCAGGGAGCCCGATGCGGGACTCGTACCCAGGACCCTCAGATCATGACCGGAGCTGAAGGCAAGACGTTCAACGACTGAGGCACCCAGGCGCCCCTCAAAACACATTCTTAATTCTCATAAAAACATGAAGACCCACAAAACTCCCAAGATAAGCCATTCCAAATATGATAAAAACAAAATATAAATGAATTTTAAGTCCAATTTTAGAATAATCCTTATTACTATTATAATTTCCATATGGGTCTTAGAAATGACTTAAAAGTAATGATAATTTTGTCTCTACAAAAAGAATACTATTCAAAAAAGGGATTAAAAACTTAACAAAATATAAAATATAAATATAAAATAAAATTCATAAGTACTTTGCTTTCTAAATCTTTTAATCAGGGGCGCCTGGATGGCTCAGTTGGTTGAGCAACTGCCTTCAGCTCAGGTCATGATCCTTGAGTTCCAGGATCGAGTCCCACGATCGAGTCCCACATTGGGCTCCCAGCTCCACGGGGAGTCTGCTTCTTCCTCTAACCTTCTCTCCTCTCATGCGCTCTCTCTCACTTTCTCTGTCTCTCAAATAAATAAAATCTTAAAAAAAAAACAACAAACAAATAAATAAATAAATCCTTTAATCAGAAATTTAAATAACCTAAAATCTTGATATATTTAAGGCATAATTTTTTAACTTATTTATTTCAAAACAGCATAATGTAACTGGATTATTAAAATTAGCTGTTACCAAATTATGATATTTTTATTTCAAGGAAAGTATCTCTTAGTGAGTATTGAATATCTGAGCTCATGGGGATTGGGTGATTACCTCTTTTCTTTTCACTCTTTCATATTTTCCAAATTTTCAATATAATAAGTATATATTAATTTTATGTTGAAAAATGAGAAAGTTTGGTGCAGCAAGTTGGGGTTATAACAAGCTGAGCATGACATAATTATATAACAGAAGTGGTATAATAAATTATTATAAGTCTAGTTTCCATACAGTTAAAAATAATGAAGTGAATCTATACATATAAGAGGAAAAGATCTTCAAAACGCATTATTGAGTGGGGATCAAAGTTGCAGAACAATATATAGAGTATGATGCCATTTATGTTAATAAAAATATTTGCATAGTGCAAACCTTGAATATTGCACAGTAAAGGGACATTACCGGTTTACAAGTTGGCACCCAGATCCATGTCATCCACATCTGTTGCTTTTGATAACTTTATTAGAACTAGCAAATTTTACTGAATCTTTTCCCAATCAGTTAACATATTATGTTATATAATATATTCGTTTTACAAAACAAAAAGGCAAAAAACACTTGTTTTCCAAATGGCTTTGAGGTAGTGATGAGGTTTGCTGCTGGCTAGAAGAAACTCTCTGTGGCAGACTGGCCACTGAGAAATTGGTTTTTAGTTTATATGGTTAAGAAAGTGAATGATAGGGGAGCCTAGGTGGCTCAGTGGGTTAAGCCTCTGCTTCGGCTCAGGTCATGATCTCAGGGTCCTGGGATCGATCCCCGCACAGGGCTCTCTGCTCGGGCTTCCCCCTCTCCCTCTGGCTGATTCTCCGCCTACTTGTGATCTCCCTTTGTGTCAAATAAATAAATAAAATCTTTAAGAAAAAAAAAAAGAAAGTGAATGGACTTAGTAAACCCAGAAGTGATTAGCTCACCAATGGCAAACTTAACCTACGGATGCGATTCAGACTTAAACCCAAATGCCAATGCATTTGCACTTTTAGTCTCTGTGCAAGGAGCTTCTTCCCTTTCTTATTATGATACCTGGGAAACCAAATTATTGATCATAAATTTGCTTGTTGAGAACATGAGAGGTTCGGTGGCTTGGGAGAAGAGAACTTTCCCCGAAGTTCCAACAAACCACCATGAAAAACCTACCTCCCAACAAAATCATCTCTCCAACAACTGGATTCCACAGGCATCTACAGTCTTAACATCCCTCTCCTCTGGACAGTGCAGACGACTGTCCTCCTGGGAACTATTATTTCCTTAAAGGTATAACGCCAGAGTCAAGTGGGAACCTCAATCACTCTCCTTGCAGAAGTGGGAGGCATGGTCGTCTCCTGTCTTTATACATTAATTTAATTAGGCAAACTTTTGCAGTCTCTCACTATCAGCCTACGGTCTCCCTGCCTTCCCAATCCTGGCAGAAGCCTTATCACACTGAGAAAAATAGTGCCATATGTGGCACCTAAAGGGAATTCCTGAGCACGTTAGCAACAAGGAGACACCTGGCTCCGAAGTCCGCTAGTACGATCAACTCTGATCAGAAGTCCCAACCAAGTCTTCCTCCCAACCCAAGCTATTCTTCCTCCATCCAGATTTTGTCCCCTCCTTCTGAAAAAGGAATTTCTGGAGAAAAGGCAATAAACAAAATTATCAGGATATATACAAATGCAGAAATTTGAGTGCATAAAGTCAAAGGATTTCTAAATGTCCAAAAGTGTTTTAATTAAAAGATCGATAGTAAATTAGTTTTTTTAATAAGTCGTATAACAGTCAAATGCTAATATGCTTAATATAGAAAATAAAGAGTTCCTATAAGTGGATAAGGAAAACACTAGCCTGATAAATATATAGGGAAAATCTAGGCACAAAAATTATCTATAAATTGCTAATGAATATTTGAAAAAGTCAACCACACTTAAAACCAAAAAATTCAAATGAAAACAACTATCATTCGTACCAAAAAATATGGATCTTTTTAACAAGCGCACCTCAGTGCTGGTGAAATTGGGCACATTAAGGGCACTTACATCTATTGCTGCTATGATTACAAGCTGATAAAATATAACATAGATATCAAGACCTTTTAAGATGGTCATTCCTCTTGGCCCAGCAATTGGTAATCAGTCTTTAAAAAAATTATCTGAGCAGATTTTTTGATAAACAAAGAGGCCCATTAAAGGTTATTTGCACTTCCAATAATTGGAAATAACCTACATACCTTGCTCTAGTATAAATGGAAAACAGAAAATTGAATATATAATATGGCTTCAACAATGTAAGAAAATATACTGAAGACTAAAAACTAAAAAGAAATATACCAAAATGATACAGTGTATATCTCTGGATGGTAGAATCATACATGATGTTCTTTTTTAAAACAATAAGTAATTTACAATTTTTTCTTCAATGAACACATATAGTGGGAAAAATGATCTAATAAAGCACCTCTTAAATACAAGATTACATGTTTTAAAAATATTCCTAGTTTCCCTTTAAGTGGGTTGTCTAACATAAATAATATTGTCTAGATCTCACTGGAACACACATTAATATACGGTATCCCTGGAGTAAGGAGTTCCTAAAATCAACTGCCTACTATGTAAATTAGAACTGCCTTTTTTTTCCACCCTGATTTTAACTGTTATCAAACTTCAACTAAAGCTCTCTATTATTTTTGTTTAACAATACAAGCTAAACACATAGTCTGTTTGATGAACTATTTTTATTCAAAAGTAAAATAATGCTTTGTTTCTAAACAAAGGGCCAGGACGAAGAGGATGCCTAACACTGAGGACAGAGGGAGCAATCTAAATTGACCACAGAATCATGTCTGACCACCATCCTCAAAACACTCAATGGGGGACGCCTGGGTGGCTCAGTTGGTTGAGCAGCTGCTTTTGGCTCAGGTCACGATCCCAGCGTCTTGGGATCGAGTCCCGCATTGGGCTCCTTGCTCCGCAGGGAGCCTGCTCCTCTCTCTGCCTCTGCCTGCCTCTCTGCCTGCTTGTGTTCTCTCTCTGTTAAATGAATGAATAAAATCTTTAAAAAAAAAAAAAAATTCAATGGAATTCGGTCATTCTGAACACCAACTTCTACCAAGCACCCTGCTAGGTCATGAGGCCTGAAATGAGGGGAATTCAAAGAGGAGCAAAACGTAGAGCCATGAAGGTTCACCTTAGGTTCCCGCCCCCGCTAAAAACTGACCAGTAAAAGAGAAGAACTGCTTTACCAGTTATTTCAGAACGAAACGGGACAGTTACCGATGTTTCTATAAGGAAATCTGTACTGGAACAAATCTATTGATAACTAAACACTGGACTCTCTAAAAGCAGAAAGGACAGACACCCTCTGGGAAAAAAAAATCATCCAAAAAACTGTTAGGATAAGCAAACAAACAAACAAACAAACAAACAAACAAAAACCCACAAAAACAAAACAAAACAAAAAACCTCTTGTGCAGGCAATCGAAGAATCACTGCCATTTCCGCAGCAAGAGGAGAGCGGGTAGTCACCCCCTGACTGGCCCCAGCAGCGAACCTGCATTCTAATCATGAGGCCCTCAAGCTCATCATGAGATCTTGGCACTCTCTGATCTGTCTCCCATCCGCAAGAGGAACAAAGGCGTTCAAAGACTAAATTTTCTGTGCTCGCTTCGGCAGCACATATACTAAAATTGGAACGATACAGAGAAGATTAGCATGGCCTCCGCACAAGGATGACACGCAAATTCATGAAGCGTTCCATATTAAAAAAAAAAAAAAAGACTAAATTTTCTGGCTCTGACATCTTACGAGTCTATGAGGAGCTCCCTCTTGGTTGGCCCCCAGAGGCACCTGGAGACGGGGTTTAGAGAATCCAGGAGTCCCATCCCTGAATGAGGACATAGCTCCTCAGTGTGGAATTTTGGACCTTCTGCAAGGACTTTAAAATAATTAGTTGGTCCCTGAGCTATCTCTTAAAACTTTAATATTTACTTTATGACAAAGTGAAAGTGCTCATTAGTGGTTGAGCCAAAGCAGTACCATTCTCTTTATTCATTCCAACAAGCCTATTTTGCATTATCAAGAAAAAGCTGGAGAGCTAGAGGTCCAGTGGGTATTTGTCTAGCCAAAGTGGATCTCAGATGGAAATACAATTGAAAAGCATGAGCCAAGGAGTCTTTAAGAAGTGTGTCCTTGCACCTGACCTCCAGAGAGAAAGTGAGGTCCAAGTAAGTGACTTCCAGCATGCTTTCCCTGGTTCATCCTAAAGAAGCTCACAGAGAACTGGGGGAGGGGGGCGGGGGGGGGGGGCGGTGATGGCAGAGAGGGGCGGGTAAACAACAGGAGCAAATATCTCTTCCATGCTTCTCCTTCCTCAGAAGTCCAGGCTCCCTTAAGACTGCATTTTCTTAGTGACCTACCTCAATTGTGATGAGTATCCCAAAAAGGAACAGCCCCCGTCTGAATGTATGATACCTCCCACTTCATTTCCAATGGAGTAGGTCATGGTAACACTTAGAATCTGCCCAGAGGCCTATTTCCCTTCCATAAACCGGGGGTGAGCTCTCACCTCCCCAGGGCAGCCATGACGTAATGGAAGGCCGGGAGCGCACGGAGTCATTGGGCCTGAAGGAAGTGACGTCACTGACCCGGGCACCTTCCTGCCTTGGGGACTCTTCATTTCCGCTGGTGTGTCCAGTTTCATCAGGGGCCTCTGGCTCCTACTGAAATATCTACCAGAGAACAATCTGGTAAAGCGCAGCAAAGGTTTTTTGAGGATTAATTCTGTAAGAACTTCTTGCATAGAAGGGAATTCTCCTCCAAGGGAAGATGTTGAGCTCTGATGGTCGCGCCATCCACAGGGCCTGCAGCGGAGGGCGAGCATCACCCTCGTCGGCTGCTTCTCTGTAGTTCCAGGAAATGGCCAGAGGGACAACACAGCTGTGCCAGTTTGATGTTTTCTCTAACATCAAAACCTGAGCGTGATTTGCATTTGAAATTTTCCACAATACCTTATTGTACGTCGGGACTGGCCTTACCTATAAGTTAGTTACGTGGCAAAAAAAAAAAAAAATTCGTCCCCTAAAAAGATTATGCCCCCACCACCCCACTGTAACATCCGAAATCTCTCCATTAGTCACCCCTTTGGCATGTAGCTATTGAGAGTGCAGGTTAAAATGCAAATTCGTTCCTTGAAGAAGTATCTTAGAGAACTGTTCTCAATTAATAATGCCCCAGTATTGCTGGAATGTCACACTAGGAAATTTGAGTTAAAATCAACATACCAGTAAATGAGGTCTGGCCATATAAATATATATTTAATTTGTGAAAGTGGTAACACTAGAAGGTGGTACCGAAAGATTAAATAGATTCAAGATCATTTTGGATCAATGAGTTCGTGACAGATCCTTGATATTTTAGTCAAGGGTTTAGTCTGAAGTTATAATTAATCTTGGAGATTACAAGAGCTACTTCCCCCCCTGCCCATGTCAGAGGCAGAACTTGAGTGGATTCCCCCGGCATCAGATTTAGTTGGTAATTCAGTGTAAGCAAGGTTTAAGATAGAGCAGCACAATCTGGTTTTGACTCTCTCTCTACTGTTTATACAGTGTGCAACCCTAATCAAGCCACCTAAGCAACGTGAGCCTCCGTTTCCTGATCTATAAATCTGGATGTGGAAAAGAAAATGCATTGTAAATAAACCGAATATTTGTTTGGTTATTCTCCATTAAAGAATCTCTCCCTTTCCTCCATTCGCACCCACCAGGGAGAGGAGTAGGCGAATGGTACTGGCCATGACCTTCAGCAGACCTCTCCCTGAGCCCTTGTTGGCTCTGAATTGGAACAGGCACGTCACTCCTGTGCTTAATTTCTTGCTCACTCTTCTGAAAGGTGCTTGTTTACAATGTTGGCGATAAGTTTATTTCCTGGGTTGGAAAGGAGAACTTTTTGTTGCTTTCACATTAGTCTGTGTGTCTGTCTGCCTTGCATATGAGAATCATCTCATTAATTCAGACTGGAATTGTCAAGAAGGCAGGATTTCTTGCCATTGAAGGGATGGAAGATGATGCCCACTAGAGAACCACACTTGACCGGGGCTAAATCGTCAATGACGTCATGATATTAAAGGAAACTTCTCACCAAAGCGACAGCTGCTTTTCTCACTGAATTAGTAATTCCCATATCCTGTGAAAACAAAACCAAACCACAAACACTGCCACTACAAAGGAACCTGGGGGTGTTGGCTAAGTGACTAAATACTCTCTGTCAGCCAGGGTGATTCCGGAAGTTTCGGAGCCTGGAAGGAAACCTCTCTGTGACTCCCCCACCCCCACATTTTTACACAAGGGAAATCAAATTCGGCTGAGTGACTACAGCCAGTTTCCAGAAGAAAGGGGAGAAAACAGCTTTATTTAGCACCATAGGTGGTCTTCGCCCCTTGACCAAGGATTAAACCAGTTTCAGGCCAGAAGCCCACTACACCTCTGTGCTCTGTGGTTTCACCCTTTTACCAGTTCTACCTGGTGATGCTTTGCTCTGTAGTGTGACTTGTGTGGCCTCTTCCTGCCTCACAAACATTCATGTTGATTCTTCTGACATGTTCCAAAACCAAACAGAGCCTGTGGGCAAAGGGCAAAACCCCTGCTGAGCCCCGGGGTATGGCTGAGGCCAAGGAATCTGGGGTCACAGCCAACTTTGTCGCTTCCCTCCTCCAAAGGGGTGGAAGTCCCCGAACTTTTATGGTCCCATGTGATTGTGGGGATTCCTACATCCACTTCAGAGGAGCCCAGGAGAGACTGGAGCCGCTCAGCCCCCTGTGGGAAGGAGAAGGGAAGAAGGGGTCTGCGTGGAGGTCACCCACCACTGATTTTCTCACTCAGGTCTAGACTGTCAGAAGACAGAATGCCGCAGTCCGACTAGGTATCTGCTTCGCCCCCTACCCTCCTCCTCAGGGTAAAGGAACTGCTGTGATCCTTCCCTGCCCAGCTGTGGGGCCCGAGGTCTCAGTAACAGGGCTCTAGGGCCACAGAACACAGCTGGGGGACCTTCCACGTCCACACCACCCCTTCCTCTGACAGACAGGGGTGGGCAGAGCAGGCAGGAGGAGAATGGACGTACCCCCTCTTCTTTGCTGCCTGTGGTTCTAGAAACTGCCTTATTAGCTCTAAGACTTTAGGGAATTCCTTGAACAGCCCACGGCCCCCTCACTCATCAGACAGGAATATCACACATACCTCACTTGGTTGTGAGAGTTAAGGGAGCCAGTGTTGTTGAAGGTGCACAGTAAGCACTCAGTGACAAACTTCCTTGCCCACTTGCTAGCTTGTGAGATCGGAGCAAAACTCCCATAATCCCAGGGAAGACGTGATGGGGGCTAAAGGGAGGAGGACAGGACAGGGGTTGTGGTCCCCACTAATCCACACCAGGCATCCCATGACATGCTACTCTCACCACGCCATAAAACTGAAAAGAATTTTTCTTCTGATTTGTGGTATTTCCAGAAATGAAAAAAGGAGGGAACCCGAGGCATGGAGACTCTGATCATTGGTTTTACTTTGGTTCCAAAGCCAGGAGCTGATGGCATCTGGAGGGTTTGCCTGTGCAGGGCTGTGGGGAGACCGCCAAGGTAACTCAGCCCACCTCCGGGACTCAGTGAAATCAAAGAGCCACTGTGCTCCTCGCCGATGGGGAGGCATGAATAATTTGCTGCCTACTCTCTCCTGGCAGTCTCTGTCTCCAGAATATAAAGCCCCAACCACACAACTGGCAAAGAAACGAGGCTCCAGGATACGTCTCCTAGAGCCCCTTATTTCGTGTGGTTTGCTAAAAGAAAAACGAGGCTCCAGGGGAGGGGAGAGGGACAAAAGGATGTCTCTACAGTTTTCCCACTAAAGGAAAGACACACACACAGAGAAAGAGAGAGAGAGAGGAGAGAAGAGAAAGTTAAAGTACTAAAAGTTTTGTGAGTTCATTTACAGCCCAGTTCAACAAATTATATTTCCTACGCAAACATTCTGAGGATTAAATGAACAATACAATACTTGTTAGAGCTCTTTGTGATCAAATGCTTTGCAGTAAAAGTGTTATTCCTGGAGAGCTGGTATCAGAGCTTCTTGCTCCTTGTCAGTAAACATAAGAAGGGGCCAAACCCGTGTAAATTTAAATTACATAAAACCTTTCCCCCAACTGCCTGGTCTCTTAACAGCCGCTTTTCACCAACCTCCGTGGTCGCAGAATGTAAATATCTTTATCTTAGCAGCACAGACTTTTGAAAATGCGACATAATGGGATTTCTTCCTCACAAGGCATATCAAACACCATTGCGAACTACAGTCTATCTTACTCTTCACCAAGACTAAATCAAAGGGTCCTTTCTTTGTTTATTTTTAGACTTTCTGTTTCTCCATGACCCACGAAGTGTCATCTCTGGCCGTCCTGCGGAATAGAAATCCTACAAACCAGCCCCAAGTCAGCCCCAGAGACCAGAGTATGGAGGGATTGTGAGAGCAGGCAGCCTCAGAGCTAGGCTGCATCTCTGTCTGAAGTGAGCTTGGGGGAGCAAAACGGGGGGATGACCACATGGGCAGATACCTAAAAGCAATAAAGAACTAACCAGTACTTCAATGAGGCGACCTAAGATGGGGACAAAAGGGACGATGATTTTAGCTCATCTCATCTGGTTCAGTGCCAAGCTGGTGTGAAAACTTAGAACTTTTTGTGGATTTACTTCTAGAACCCTCAGGCTAGAATAGTATGTGTTTCTTGAATGAGTAAATGAAGGACACGCCAACCCCATGAATGAACAGCAATGCCAAGAAAGGGAAGAAATCTTACAAATCAATAAACAGGGGGCCCTGGGAGATTCCCCTTCACCTCCCTGTGTCTTCTGACCCAGGGAGAATGGCCAGCCACTGGAGCAGAGTCTCTAGCTATGGGGACCTAGATGGACCACACCTGAGAGAGCATGTCACCATCACGCCCAATTCCTTGGGCAGTTTAAGTAATTTACCTCCATGATGCGCTCCCCCACTATTGTAACCACCAGCAATCCCTCTCTTCTCGGGATCCTTACTTCCTATGCTAGATGTTGTCCTCACTTAGAGAATCCATCAGTACTATTCTAACTGTTGTGCTTCTTCCTTCCTTCCTTCTCTAGATAATAAGATCCTTAAACGTTGAGACTGTGTCATATGCTGCTCTTTGTGTCTGTTTCACTGCATATTCCAGAGCTGAGTACGCATGGAAGAATGAATCAACTAATGAAATTAACAAACACATGCCAAGGCTGAAAGAAAAGGACATTAGCTGCTTGGCTTGACAACAAAGAGCAACATCACTCTTTGTGTTTCAGTTCCCAGCCCAGAGATGCAGTCACCCTCCTCTCAGTCAGGAGCCCACAGTGATGCGCAGGCACCTGCAGCCCGTGCACAAACTCTGCAGCTGGTGCGTGCCCTGCCTGCTCTCCACTCACTCTTCTCGTGAGTTGCGTGTTGCCCTGGGTCCTCCATCACAGATACCCACACATCCCAGCATACCCGCCCAAGACCCACGCTGATGAACAAAGGCTAACATCCTACTCCGGTGCCATCACAGGCGATGCAGCCAATGTCAAACAAGGTCGGTCTTGGGGACCTTGGACCCTGAGTTGAGAGGGTGGGACCCGGACTGGAGCGAGCTTCCACTTGCAAGGACTTGCAGCTGAAAAGACCCGTGGAATTCCCCTGGGGCACTGTGACTTTCTCCATCTCAGCCTCTGGGGATTCCTCAAGATGCTGGGGGAAATGTCGGTGGGGGGGGGGGGGGACTCCGTCTGCCCCGAGTCACAGAATTCATGTCAGCTTTTGGCAAGACCTGTTCAGTGTGCCAGATTTTCAAGATTTAACATTTAGAGTCTAGAAGATAGATAGATTTATTTAAGAAAAAAAAAAAAGTCAACAGACGTTGTCTCTCTGGAGGGGAAAGGACCCTCTGCGGCTCCAGGAGGCAGTGCCAGGGTGGTCCGGGACCCTCTGCGACAACAAGGAGACAAAGAGATCCATAGCTGTGTGGTTTATGTAACCTCCCTACTTCTGCTTCCCAGGCACAGGACCTTCCGCCCCACAAGGGAGACAGTGCCGAGAAGGGGCCAGTGGCCACTAGATGGCAGCAGAGGGCAAGAAAAGTGAGTTCCAGGCTGCTGGGGTGTGGAGGGGGGGCTGTGGGGTGTGAGGTTTGCAGCCCCTCCATTTTGCTTTACATCTTTAATGAGATATGTGAAGAAAATGAGTCCCTTACATGCCAGACACAGATGCCAGAGCATATGGAGAGATGCCGCACGGCAATATTTCTCTGGTTATTAAACAGGAGGCACCTAACTAGTCATTCACTGCATCATCATGCGGAGTTGTCCTTTGTGTCTTGGATGCCGCTGTCGACAAGGTAATAACAGGAGAAAGCAGTTGAGAAGACTGATGCAGGGACGTGGGTCTCCGGGCTCGCAGCATTAGCCCTCCGGTGGCGGAGAGGAGGGGTGGTTGCCGGGCGGATTTCCAGTACATGCCAGCAGCCCAGCCCACAGAGGCCACCTTGCCAAGGGACGTTGTGTGGCCTCCAGACTTGGTCCAGGCCTGGCTTGGCAGCTCGCTGGTCTCCCTGGCAGTCCCAGAGGCCTCATTTATTCAGAACCCGATTACCACCAGACGGCGCTGGAGTCTGACCTTTCACCACAAACCCCAAATGGGAATGGGAGCTCCGGACATTTCAAAGAGCAACGCCTGCTTGCTTTTCTGGCAGAGCTGAAGACGTACGGTATCATGAAAATGCATTCAAATGCACAGAGATAGGGGAACACTTTTTCCATGTGGCCCCAAGGAAAGGTGAGCAGTCTAGTCCTGCTGAGCCTTGAAATATTTTCACTTGGAGAGCGGCTTCTCCTGACGGACTGACCAGGGCCGAGAGCAAGCACACATTACTCTATTTGATTTCCATATTCCACGCACTTTCCCACCCCGCACACTTTGCCCTAGCCTCGGCCACTCAGCCTCACCATTCCTTAGTTAATTCTCCCACCCTTCCAACCCAAGGTTGTATACCGCCATTTTTCATACGGAGAAACTGAGGCACAAAGCCGAGACAGCTACAGGTCTCCAAGTCCCCATCCCTTTCCAAAAGGTCTGAACCTCTGATACAGTCTCCAATGGAAAGGTAATAGCAAGATTCACCTACCACTATTTCCCTCCCTGTTTTGGAAAACGGGGCTCTCTGCTAGACATCCTTACTTGTCTGTGTGCCCTCAGACAAGTCCCCTAACCTCTCTGTGCCTTATTTTTTCATCTGTAATGCGCGGGGCTAGAATTAGATGATGACCAAGGCCCCTTCCAGCTCTACGATCCTGCGGCTTTAATTTCACAAGCCTCTGCCAGCCCTCAAAGAGTGTCACACACGATGCTTTTTCCAACGAGAGCCACGCTCAACAGGAGCAAGCAGAATTTCGTCCTCCAGTTGGGAAGAAATGTGGTCGTGGTTGGAGTCTCGTTGGTGTTCTCTGTCCTCAGAGCAAGAGAAACAGGGAAGTTTCCCATGTTATTGACACTCACAGCAGGGCCTGGAGGTGGCCACACTCTCGCGGAAGAGATCACGCCGAGCTGTCTCTGCGGGCGGTGGAGATGCATAGGCAAGACTAGAGGACATTTTAATAACTATTTCTCAATAAAAAAAAAAGACCCATTTTATTCCGCACAGGGGTCTGGGGGCAAATCCAGGTCTCCCAGGAGGAAGCTACTCTCGCCCATAATGGGGGATTCGTTCAGCTCAGCTGCTCCTACAAAGGGCTGAATGCCGTGCGCCGTGGTGAAGGCTGTTCCCCACAGCTCCATGAGAAAATGACTCACAGCAGTTCTGAATATCAAGCCTCCTTTGATAAATTCCCAGACATGAGGAAGAGCCACAGCGGGGAGGAGCGAGACTCTGGACGTTAGTTCTGCCGGGCGGTGCTCAGAGGGCCTGGATGCATCTGGCACCAGCCCGAAGCAGGAGAAATCCAAGCTGCCTAATTACCCCAGGACTTCCCAGGACCACAGAACTCCCTTTCATCCAGCCCTCTCCCTCTCTCTCCCCTCTCTCTTCCTCGCTCCGTCTCCAGCTACAGAGGAATTAGATTCTCTAAGAATTACAACCTGTTTTTATACCTTCACCCTTCCCGAGGGGATAACAATTCACTTCCCCGAATAAAACTGGTTTTATTGAGCACGGAATGAACGCGCCCCCTTACTCAGCATCTGCACGGATTGCTTTAAAGCCACAGACCTGGCCCCAGTCAGCCGAGCGGAAGGCTTTGCCTCTGTTATGGCCATTTCTAGACACTCAGCCTTTCAAGTGGCTGCATGGCACCTTGTGCTCTTAATAGGTTCTCGATGATGATTGAAAACAAAGCCTCGAGTCTCTCTTGTGTTGGCGGCTCCTGAAACCAGGTCAGTTGCAACCATCCAGAGCAGGAGACACAGCCACACTGACTGTGTAGTGAGCACCGGGGCTCAAAGCAAAAGGGGAGGGTCAGCCACGGCCACCTCAGGCCTCTTGTAACCCAGAGCTTCCATAGGTGCTGAGGGGCCTCCCATCCTGGACAGGCTTCAAGAGTCCTGTGGTTCCTGGAAATTTGGGCAAAGTCTTTCTAGTTATAGAAAGAAGTAGCCAAGGGTGTCCAGGGAGGAAATCTGCACAACCCCAAACCTACGCATGGTTGTTTTCTGAAACGGGGCTGATTTTAGTTGCTAGTTAAGTTGGGCTTTGACTGGAAAACTCTCACGTACCCGCTGAGACCTGCGCATGCGCACGTGGGAGGAATGAAACACCTCCTCTAGCTGACCACTGACCGTGTGCCGGGCGCAATGCCCAGGACTTTACCTGGGCCAGCTCCTAGGGGCCTCACAGAGGCCGGGGGTGGGGCAGGGGGACATATATTATTATCCCTGCTTTACAGATGAGATACCCAAGGCTCAGAAAGGCTAGAACACTTGCCTGAATGGAAAAACTGGGGGCGTCCGGGTGGCTCAATGGATAAAGCATCCGACTGTTGATCTCAGCTCAGGTCTCGATCTCAGGGTCCTGAGTTCAAGCCCCACACTGGGCTTCACACTAGGCACAGAGCCTACTTCAAAAAAAAAAAAAAAAGGAAGGGAAGGAAAACAAGTAAAAAAGCTTGCATTCAAGATTGCTGGATTTTATTTTATTTTATTAAAGATTTTATTTATTTATTTGACAGAGAGAGAGAGAGAGAGATCACAAGCAGGCAGAGAGGCAGGCCGGGGGGCAGGGGGGGCAGCGGGGAAGCAGGCTCCCTGCTGAGCAGAGAGCCCGATGCGGGGCTCCATCCCAGGACCCTGAGATCATGACCTGAGAGGAAGGCAGCCGCTTAAACAACTGAGCCACCCAGGTGCCCCAAGATGGCTGGATTTTAAAGCATCATCTCTTAACCCCCGTGCTGTGGGGCAACCCGTTTATCATTCGGTGCTAACTGTGGCTGAGGCTCTGGAGTTCTGGGGGAGAGCAGGTCTGGGGGAGAGCCAGTCAGCAGTGTGCACGGAGGTATTGTGGCTTGCGTCCTCCGAGACTCCCATAACCGGGGTTCCCACGTTCCGTCTTTGCCTGTCCCACTGCTCTCAGACCTCCTGCCCTCGAGTCGCAGTCTGAAGAGCATGTGTGCCACAAAGACCGGGTGCCTCTCCGTTAGAGCTTCCGATGCTTGGGTTTTATAAGCAGCAATGAGAGCGAGTGGACCGCTGAGGCATTGTGCTATAGTTACTAAGCTCCTGAACTAGCCACTGTTTGTTTTAAACCATTTTTTAATTTGATTGGGAGGTTTCTCTAACCCATTCCTCTATGTTTGCAGAGAAGGAAGGCAGAGGAGCAATAGGGCAGGGCCACGGAAGATTTCAAGCTTGGAGGTCCAGGAAGCCAGGCAATGGATAGATCAACCAGAAGAAAAAAAGCCAGGTGGGCTGAAACTCCATAGCTTCCATGACCTCCGGAGGGTGGTGATGATATATGAGAAGGACACTGGGATGAAACAGAAAGAAGGAAGTAAGTGCTGCACTAATTACAAATTTTGCCAAGAGCCACTGGGCCGCCCAGACTATTTCAGCCTTGACTCATAGATCCGTGATCTGGGAGACAGCACGGACTCCGGCTGTGCTGGACATCTTCCAGGGGCACTGACCCAATGGGGCATTGAGGGGAGGACTTCCTGTTGCTCGGAATAAGAAACTTCCCTCCAAAGTCGAGTTCCTACACCACCTACATGACCGACATGGGAAGACGGAGCGAGATCACTTAAGTCCCACAAGGGGTGCTGAGAGCAGAGTCCAGGTGGGTCTCTGGACTAGACCCTTTTGCAAACTGAATTTTTTACAAGTTCATCACGCACAAATTTGCACCTGATTTCCTTTCAGGAGATTCGTGCTCATTCCCGCACTGCCCATCAATCTGAAGATGTTTATTCTAGATCAAAGTCTTCCTAGAACCTTGACAAGGATGTACTGAGAGCACAGGAGGGATAGCTCTAGGCCACTGTCCCCACCATCACTACCGCCGCAGTCCCATCTTGTCACCCAGTAATTACTTCTGACAAAACCCAAATTGAGAAACCGACGCGACCTTTGTTTCTGGTTCTCTCTACGCATACCATCCAGGGACCCGCTCATTGATGAATCTTAGTCCCCACTTTAGTTTCTCAGCTATGCTTTCTGGTTGCTACTTAGCCAGCCTCATCTGGGGGGGAGCCGGTCCCGAGACCCCTCATTATAATCCACAGGCACCCACCTCACTCCCGGAATCCGTCATTCCCCAAATGCCCACATTTGACCACTGGAGGGCAGTGCTGGACCAGCCAAACCTCTTCAGGAGCCTGCCCCCATCTTTGTCCCCGCCGCAAGGCCAGGGCAGAGCCGGATGCAGCCGTTGGTTGGAAGCCAAAACTGGGGACCTCTGGAGCGCCCAGAGAGCGGCAGCACAGCCAGACCAATGACAAGAGCTCCCCGCACGTGGCATCCTAGGAACAAAAGGCAGGTCAATGGAAAGCAGACTTGGCTCCCTAGGGGGCACAGTCCCCTGGAAAGAGACTGAAAGGAAAACTTGCCTCATCATGTCGTTAACCGGGAACAATCTGTGTCTCTGAACAGGGGCTGCAGATCCCTACCTTTCTTTGCCCCTCAGATGTCAGCTCTTGGCAGCGCACACCGTGGGATGCGTGCACGCATGTATACGTGTGCGCAACTGAAATGGGCCGTTTGCACATCTGCTGCTGTTTTCCAGCTCTTATGACATCTCAAGCTGAAGCCATCAATTAGCTGCCGAGCACTCTTAGTCCTGGACACAGCTAAGGGTGGCCAGGCTATTTGAATTACAGCATGGGTTGTCGAGGTACAGATACTTCAAACACCACCTCAAGAAATCCAATCTCTTACTTTTAGGAAGTCTTCCATTATGTCATCCATGTGTCCTCAGACCTCACCAGGCTGTGGAGGAAAAAAATACAGACATTATTACCTTAATATCCAGCTCACAAGAACCACAGTCCCTAATGTGAGAATATGGAGTGGCCATTCTCTCCGCGGGGGATTTGTGGCAATTGTGTCCCACACTGGGACCCCTCAGGCCACCTTCGGTCATCTCCTGAGGCTCATCTCCAGGCTACTCTCCCCTCTCCCTGCCCCCCACAGATCACGTATCAGTGTGGATTCACAGTCTGCTCCCGTGATCATTTGGAGCCCAGCTAAATGCATGAGGAGAGAAAGAAGAGCACATTTTGAGACCCCAAAACCCAACATGAGACCCTCCCTGTCTCCCCACGGGCTTTCACATCACAGGGACCAGTCTGTGCCCCAATAAATATCTGCAGATGTCCCCACATCTCCAAGTCTGAAGTCCAAGACTGGCTCCTTTCCTGCCCTGTGTCTAAGGACAGTGGCAAAAGTAATTTCCTGCTGGGAAGCTCTCCCCACACCCTCCAGACTTAGGCAGAGTCTGGCCTTCCAGGCCCTACAGGGCAAAAACGGTGCTACTAGGTCCTGAAATATCACACACGGGGTACCAGTGACCCTGATTAAATTCATACTGGGGGGTTGGAAATCTGCCCCCTAATTCTAATTAGAAAGACACCAATTAATTTTTAATCAAACTCTTACCATCTTAATGTATAATACCTGCATTTAGCTCTATGATAACTTCATCATCTCCACGACTATGAGAGGATATTTGTTTCAGAGGCGCATATGCTCATTCTCAACCTCACTTTAGTTTTCCCCACAAAAGAAGAGTGCTCTGAACTTCACCTAGAGTCTCTATTCTCCCAGTGGAACCCCAACATCGCCGAAGGGCCTTCAAGGAGCATTCCTCTAGCCAAAGGGGGGAAAAATAAAGAGAAAAGAAAAGCCCTCCCTTTATAAGTTGTCCCTTTTGGGAAAATTTCTAACTGAAATTTCACTCTCCAGTTCAAAGTTAGGTCCTCAGAGGACATGGCTGCTCCTCATCCTTCTCATAAAAATGCTGTAAGTCAAGGGATACCTTTCTTGAGAGCAAACAGAAATCAAAAAAAAAAAAAAACAATTCATTCCAACACAGCATTTTTCTATCACTGAGATTATAAGCTGAGCGGAAGGCAGAGGCTTAACCCCCTGAGCCACCCACGCACCTATGTACTTTCTCAAGATGCCTTCACTGTGATAAAGGGACAGGCCTCCAAGGTAGTGTCTCAGTTCTGTACCTGGAAGAAATAATGTAAGGAAATTTCTGGAAGAGAGGAGATTGACAGTGGATACATAAGAGAAGGATGGTCCCCAGGGTTAGCTCCTGCATTCAAATACAGACCTGTTTAAGGCTCTGATTGCCAAGTCCAGGTCTCTGGTGGGTGGATAATGCCCAAGGCCTTGCTACTACATCTAATGTCCAGGTTTGACACTAATGGCACGCTTGTGATTTTGAAAAATTCATAATCTTTCCCAAATTCTCAACTTTCTGACACCTTGTCCTAGGGGAGAAGTGTCTAGATGGTTCCCCTTGAAACCACAGGCCCTTCTTACAATTCCAGGGCCATGCAGCCCTGGTTCTTAACTGGTGGCTTTTATTTCTCATGCCGCTGTGGCAGTGAGATCAGATGTCAGGTTAATGTAAAAAATGAGGTAGACAAAGAGAAGGATCAGAAATAAGGACCTGGAAAGAGGAAAGAGATTCAGGAGACACTTCAAATGTAAATGAATGATACGTGAGGGCTGAAGGAGAAGGGAAAGACTTTTCCTGGCATCCTGGTGGTGGGCTGGAATATTCTTTCATTCCCGTGTTCCATGGCCTTTCCATCAGAAATGAATTCTTACTTTTTTTTTTCTTTTATAAATTTTTATTTTATTTTTTCAGTGTTTCCAGATTCATTGTTCATGCACCACACCCAGTGCTCCATGCAATACGTGCCCTTCTCAATACCCACCACCAGGCTCGCCCAACCCCCCATGAAGCCTTAAGGTGTCAATCCTCCTAAAAAGTTAGAGCCCCTTTCCAGTAAGATGGCTTTGGGTATCACGGTCCCCCCGCCACCAAGGACAGCCTTCTCCCTAGGAATCTTCGGTGATCCTGTCTGCGGTCACCATGAGGGCATGCATATCTTCCCGACCAACTCCCAAACACCATTCATGCTGCTATGGCCATGCCTCTGGAGGACCCCCGGCCACCCTGTCACACCATCTGGTTGGCAGTCACACCCAGTGCCGTGCCACCAGCCCCCACCTCCAGATGCCTCTGTGTGTGTGTCTGTGTGGCCTCAGCTGTCCCCAACTCTCCTCTGTGTCACCCGGAGTCCAGGCACTCTGTGATGAGTGTCTCCTTGTTTCTTTGTCCACTGTCCCGTTATGCCTTTAAAGTTGCTCATGAGAATGTCTTCCAGAAAGATGAGCAGTCTTGGGAAAGAGACAAGAAAAAAGATGAGCTAAGATGCGAACAGAGGTGGGAGGAAAAGCTTGGATAATGGCGATAAGACAGAAGAGAATTCTTGACCTCCATCAGCCCCAACTCTCAAAATAAGATCGGCCCTAAAGAGAGCTTATTATTTATCCCAAATTAAAATTTCCTGGCTCTGCAGTCATTGTGTCCACAATGAAAAGGAAGCCATCACACAAAAGATGTAGTTATCTTCACAGTGGGAACCATCGCAGCCCAGCTGATTCTGTTCCAAGAATAGACCAATGACAGTGCTAAGTCAGGAACTCCAAGACTTTGGAGCGTCAACAAATAGAATGATCTCTCGAAAGGAAGATGGCGAGAAGGGAAGGTCAGTGGAAAAGGAACCCTCTGACTCTTGAATGGGGTGTGGGTCGCCAGGGAAAATTGCAGTCTGCACTCCCCCACAGTGAGCTCACAACTCGCTGTGTTAACTGGGAGAAAACCCTGCCTGCATTTGGGCAGACCCCAGGAGCCCCTTCCCCTGCCCCCAGTCAGCTTCGTATACTTTACATCATGGGCTGTACCTCTCTTGCCTGAAGTTAAACATCGCTATAATCAGACTTTTAACTCCACGGTGGCAGAAACTTGGGCTGG
This sequence comes from Nasua narica, assembly GCA_028533885.1. Lineage (NCBI taxonomy): Eukaryota > Metazoa > Chordata > Mammalia > Carnivora > Procyonidae > Nasua > Nasua narica. The sequence goes on from CM052797.1 coordinate 61,555,669, forward strand.
TTTCTGCTTCTACTGCATCCTCAGCGCTCAGCGGAAAGCTCGTATGCCGTTAGCACTCAATGAGTATCTGATAAATGGACACTTGCTTGATTAATCAATTAATGAAAAATGAACAGATTACTTCCTCCCTATCTGGTGTCTGAGGCATGGGTCCCAGAAGCAGAAGCTGCCAGGCGGGCCACAAAAGACATAGGACGTTCGGGAAAAGGACTGTTTGTACCTTCCCTCATCCTTATGCGCATGAGAGATCCCTAAAACTCAGGAACAAGGACCCCAGAGATCGTGACCCCCCAAATGTCTTTCAACAAAAGACTATCTCCCTGGTTGTTTCCTTTCAAAGAATCAGCCTCCTGGGGCTGATAAGAGAATGGCACCATGTGCTGGAAACACAGGCGCCGAGCAGCAGAGGGGCACCAGAACCTCCTCTAAGAGGCCTGTTGGATTGCTGCCTTTGAACGAATCTGAGTGTGTCTTTCGATAGCGCAAGCAGCACCAACCACCCCCAAGGACCTCTTTCCTTTATTGCTGCAGCAATGAAGCAGCCTCATGGCTGTTGCAGATAAGGTGGCCCGAGTGCCTCATGCATGCAAAGTAGGCTTCGTGGTAAACTGCACGGAGAAGAACCGCAGACGCACCATGTCCTGGCTTCTCTGCCTTGTGCTGCCCGTCCTCTGTAAGTGGCTCCCAGGTACGTGTGTGCGATTTCCCTCCACTTCTCAGTTCTCATTTCCTATCCTTTTTCCTTTGCCAGATGGCTCCTGCAGGACTGAAATTATCCAGTCTTCCAACCTGGCTGCCACGATCGGGACAGATGTGACGTTTCAATGCCAATACGATATTCTTAATGGGAATTATGATTCTGTGTACTGGTATCTACAAAGAGCCAACCAAAGGCTCACCTATATCAACCATACATCTCAAGGCACCGTGGAATCGGAGCATTACCAGTTGTCTGTGAATAGAGAGCTGTCCTCCAGTACCTTAACCATTAAGCATGTGCAGCCAAGAGACAAAGCCATTTACTACTGTGCTCTCCGGCACCATGATGCAGACTGTGCATCACCCTGAACAAAAACTGTAAGCCTCAAGCAAGTTCAACGCTGAAAATCCAAAGGGTCATCCAACAAGACAGAAGATGTTCAATGTCATCTTGAACTTCCCCCAGTCATCCTTCAATTCATTCACTCAACACTAAGGGGCCCTTATGGTTTACAAACCATGATGGTGGCGATGATCTCAGGATGATAATTCTTACGACAAGCCACGTGCCTACCCCTGGGCTGGGTTAGACCTTGAGGAGCTTGTTGATAAAAAAGAAGTCCATGTCTTGGGCAATTAAACATTCTTTTGTATATTAGTATCCCACCTAGTAGGAATGAAATTTCAATGAGAACTGAGCGAAATACAATTCAAAAGATCTTCAGGACCTTTTTCACTAGATGCTGATAAATTATTAAAGCCTTCTTATATAGAAAAAAATAAAACCAGAGGAAAGTAATTTCTGCTTGACCCTCATAAACAAGCAAATAGAGACTTTATGAGATATTAAAATACAAGTGTAGCCCCCACTTATTAAATGGATAGTGGAATAATTTATAAATGGAGAGCCCAAAGTAAAATTAGTTTATGAGCATAATTATAAATAAAGAATTGGTCCCATCAACATCACAAGCATACTACGTGACCTGAAAAATTTCCCACCTCTGAGAACATTACAAATTAAGTCAAAGCACATCTGACCTTAGGACATCCTAAAAAATTATCAAATGAAGATTATCCCAAGGTTCCAAAAGTGCGTCGGCTCTACAAAGACACATCCATATCGGCTTCAGCTTATTCAAGGAACCACCCAGGGAAACTCCTTGGTTTGACAGGCTGAGGTGAGAACCGGGAGTAAATAGGATTGTCTTCCCTATTTTCTCTTCTGAAGATGCACTTCTCCTGCTGCTTCAGATGCTGCATTTATTCATCAGTGGAAACCCTAATCCCCTGCTGTCTTGCTGGCTTTCTCATTTGCAGCCAACATATGGGCTCCTCAGCACTGGGAGCCCCCAAGAGCAGCATTGAAGGGCACAGAATCACACAAAACAGGAGGGCTTTCTTGGGATAAAGAACTGGAGGAAAACCCTTTGCACAATTTGGCTTTGGGGATCAGATTTCAAAGTCTTCATCCTGCCAGGATGGGCACAGAGCCAGAGAGTGTCTGGTAATGGAGCAAAGTCACTTTTCTCCTGGGCTTGCTCTTCTCTGGGGCACCTCGGAGTTACTGATGACACATCTCCAGAATTGCTGAATGTTATATTGGAGAACCCAGGTTTTCTAAAGGACACTTACCACTCTAGGAGTCGGTCAGGGCTCTCTGCCAATGGAAAAACTATTCTGTAATTCCAGGTCTCTGGTTCTGCCATGTTAAGAGTCTCCATGAGAGGACTCATTTTTCTTTCTTGACAAAACCTGCTCCTACCAAAGATAAAAGAAAATTTGGAAGAAAAACAAAGTCATTAGAGAACTATGTGCCGACTGAGGAGTCCTTCCCAAGGGCAGGATTCTGGGTCGTGATCTGTCCTGACCCCCTTATCACCTAACTGGAAGATGTCTGTTCTCTCCACGTGATCCTTAAAGGACAGTCAGAGAAGAAAAGGTGAGCAGGAAAGTTAACTAGTGCTCATCAAGCATGCATAAGCCTCAGAGTATAGAATTGGCATAGTTCATTTTTTATTCAAAAGTATGTATCGACCTCTGCCTTCAGCTCAGGTCATGATCTCAGGGTCCTGGGATCAAGCCCCACATCGGGCTCTCTGCTCAGCAGGGAGCCTGCTTCCCCCTCTCTCTCTGCCTGCCTCTCTGCCTACTTGTGATCTCTCTCTGTCAAACAAATAAATAAAATCTTAAAAAAAAAAAAGGATGTATCAAGCATCTACCATGTGCCAGAGACCACACCAAGGGCCGAGGTGAGTGGGTCACATGACACAAGCTCTCTGCCATTCTGGAGTTCACACTGTAGTCAGCCTCACAACCCAGCCGAGCAACCAGAGGAGACACACGTGGGAGCAAGGGTATAGAGTGATGACGGGTGTGTTCCAGGACCAGAAAGCATGGATTGAAATGAGGACCTTGAGATTTCGGGATGTGTTGGGAGATGGGAGCCAGGAAAACATTTTCAAGGAACTGAGATGAGACTAAATACGGAAAGGTTTATTTATTTACATCTCAAGGTCCCAAGTCAGTAACAGAAGCAGAATCACAACTCAGAAAAGTCCCAGCTGGCCCCTGCACTGCTCTGCATGGCAGCTGTTTCATTCAGCACCACACAGCTGGGGAAGCGAGCCGCAGATGGGAGAGTGGCGCCAAAATCTTTGTAGAGACAAATGACACTGTGATTTTCCCTGACACCCATTGAAATTCCTAACTAATTTCCAAAAATATCTTATGTTTGCTTTAAAGCAACCAGTGGGGCTCAGACATTTCAGCTGAAAACACATCTGAGAAACAAAGCAATCCCAGACGCCTGAGCGTTCCGAGTCTGAAACCAGCCAGACTGAGAAGAACCACTTACTTACGGAAGGCCGTGCTGGGACACTGAGCTGCTGAGATCCTGGCCAAAGGAAATAGGAATGGCGTTTTTCTCTCTTCAGTCACCTGCATCCTTGTTCTTCAGTTGCTTGCCCGACCAGCTGGTGTCTGAGTAGAGGAGGCCCAAGAGCAAAGACGGCAAGTGGAGACGGGGCAGACAGCCATATAACTGCCATGCCTGGACAGAGAGCAATCGTGGCCCACATCAGAGTTTGACTTTGTTGTCCCTAAAGCTTTATGGAAGAGCTTTAAGGCTAATGAGGATGAAATAACACAAGCAAAGAGCTTTCCTTCACTACCATTTCTCTCTTTTTTTCTCCCAAAGAACTCAAAGGGAATGGGGAAAGAGTGGATGTGTTCTCAAATCAAAGGCAAAGGAGCTTCTGAAATGTCCAATTAGTGAGAAAATAGGAAGTTCTGGCATTCTTTCCCACTAAGATTCCAGTGATCCTGCGGATAGATGCTTGATACCAAGGACCCAGAGTGGCAGAGACCATCAGAGAGAATGGCACTGGGCAGGGGTGCATAGGAGTCAGTGTGGGTTGATTTGATCTGACCGTGGGGTCTTTTTGCTTCTTCAAGTCTTCCTATTTCTTTATCCCAGATGGACAAGAAAAAAAAAAAAAAACCCATAAAAACAAAAAACAAAACAAAACAACAACAAAAAAAAAAACCCACCAGGACTAGGGCTCTAACTCTTATGGGCCTCTATCTTTAGCTGCCCAAGCTCCTTTACCTAAGGACATAGAAGCCAGTGACACAGTTCCATTCCGCTCCTCCTGCACCTGCCCAAAGTCCTACACACAACCTAATGTAGCTCCACCAACACCTCCTTCCCTCTGCAGAATGCTCTGAGGCACACTTGAAATTATAATCTCTGTGTCTCCCTTGGTGACTATGGCTCAGGTACAGAGGTATGACTAAGGCCACTACTCCAACCACGGCAAAGCAGAAGGGATGTGGCAAAGAACCAGCATCTGCCCTGGGCTTACCAGCATGTGCCAGGCACCGGGATAAGTGTTTGACACATGTTCTCTCATTTCAACTTCACGCTTCTGAAAGGTGACTTCAATGACCCTATTTGCAGATGAGGAAATCAAGACTTGGGGATGTAACTTACTCACCTACTGGTAAGTTGCAAAGGAAGATTCAAAAATTAGAGCCATTAGCCCTGCAAAGCTAATGCTCCTTTTACCTACAGGTGACAGCTTCCCACAAGCCCTTGCGCCTTGACGATGCAGCGCTGTCTCCGGGGATTGTTGCCCAGAGGCCGGCTGATACCCCCCTGCTCAACTCTCACAGCTCCCCTCCAGTCAGGGGAGAGTCTTCTTCGTGTCCCAGGCGGGGAGCACCCCCTCAAAACTGAGTGTTTTGAAGACAGAAGCCATGTCTTGTTCAGCTCCTCTGCTCCCAAATAGAATCTGACCTGTCGTAGGTAATTAGCCAGGGTTTGCAGGATAAAAAGCCCAACCCGTGACCTTACAAGCCTGTCACACCTCTCTCTGAGGAAGTGACTAACACCCAACTCCTTGATAACAGAAAGAACTTCTTGTGGGCAGACAGTGGCTGATGAGGGCCAGCCAGGGAGCCCCTGCAAACTGTGCAGCCGCCTCCCGGAAGCCATGCTGCGGACCCATCCCCTCCTCTACCTCGCCATCTTCTGTGCCGGTAAGGACAAGCTGCTGGGCTCCTTACTCTTAGGGAAATGTGCTGCAGGAATGATTTGCAGCAGAGGGAGGATTCCAGGGGGAGTTAGTGAGGGGAGGCATCACCAGGCTTGGCTCTGACACCCATCCCCATGCAGTGGAGGGAGTTCCCCACAGCCTCTCTACCTGGGCTTTCCCTTTCAGAGGTCTCATTGGATATCCTTTTGGAACCAGACACCAAGACCCTGACTGTTCTAGTCGGGGAGCCCGCCACCTTGCGCTGCAAAGTAACGGGAGGGGACTTGAAAGATTATCAGGTGAGCTGGTACAGGAAGAATGAAGATAACTCTCTGACTTTAGTATACAGACCAAGCAACAAGACTAATACTAATGACCATTTAGAGAGGAATTTTAAAGGAAACACCAATGCTTCAAAGAGTCAACTCGACATTCAAAGAGCAACAGTGGAAGATGCTGGGACCTACTACTGTGCGTGCGATATCCACAGTGCTCTAGTCCTGCTTCTGGTCGCCTCAGAACCTCTGGGTCAAACCGAGGTGGCAGGTCCGATCACAGACCACCTGTGGTTCAAATGTGCACCACACCCGAGCCGAGAGCACCTGACAGCCTCAACAGCAATACCTGATAAGAGAGATAAGAGCTAAGTTGGGGCAAGGACCTTATCTTTGTGGTTGGTTGAGAGCAGGCTTATTTATCAGTCGAAGAGGGCAGAACGTTCATTAGGGTTTAGGCAAAGAGACCAAGGGGCCCCTCCATCTGCTTCTCAGGGACTTCTGAGAAAAGGTTGAAATGAACAACCTTCTACACTGAGAAGGTTTTCTTATTGTGGAGGCAGGCTGCAACAAACAGAATTTCTGCTATCATGAGTGCTGTAGTTCATTCCAGAGACTCTATTGTGAAAGCCTTCGTGTGCATAAACTAGATAAAGCAAGGATGGTTTTCCATTACCATCCTAATCAAAATTTCCAAAGCTATTAGAGATAACCTTAAATCTTACTCTGCGAAGAAGGATGAATAGAGAATCATTTTCTGAAATGCTCCATAACTATTTCAGGCATAGAATGTTTTAGGTCATCCCTTAGCTACAGAGGAGTCCTGGGGGCCCACAGGGATGGCCCAGGTGGGGTAACACCATCTCCTTCATGTCAGTGGCTAAGAGAGATCTTGGAGACTAATACTTACGGCAGTGTGGGATTTCTGAGTTGGTCATGAATCAACTGAATTAAAAAAAAAAAAAAAAAGATCCCAAGTCCCAAGTTGAAATGAGGGAGCCAAAAGTGTCAAAAGTATCTGAGCCTCCAGGGAACGAAGGCCTGGAGGAACCCACTGAGCAGACTGAGAGACAGGAGGGCTTACAGGTACCTTAAATCATCACCAACGGAGTGCTTTCAGCCTTTTGGCTCTAGTAACCAGCTCTTTGTTTTTCTGCTCAAGTGTCTGGTCTGGAATCCTCTCTCCACATTAAGTTACAACTCGGGCATTAGGATGCAAAGTAGACATTGATTCGTGAGAACAACCGCTCTCCTGATACCTTCTATTCAATATTCCTTCCAACGCACTATCATTTTCATCACATATTTATTTACAGGGCAATTATTATACTTACGATATTGGGATAGGTCATGGGAATAGAAATCGTTGTTAAGTCACGTTCTAGCCTAAGTTCTATTCTCATCAATGTGTCTACAGTTTATTTTAGAGACAGCATTAGAATTACAATTAAAGATTATAAACAGATTCAAAAATACAAGAAGGCACATACTACCTAACAATGAGTGCTACTGATTTCATATGCAGTGCTCTAGGAACTCATAAAAGGACAATCACTGTGAGAAAAATTTCTTAGACTAGCTAAGGCTTGAAAGAGGCAGGACTTAGGTAAGTGGGAAGAAAGAAGAAGGATTTTTTTTTTTTAAGATTTTATTTATTTATTTGACAGAGAAAGACACAGCGAGAGAGGGAATATAAGCAGGGCGGGGTGGGAGAGGGAGAAGCAGGCTTCCCACTGAGCAGGGAGCCTGATGCGGGGCTTGATCCCAGGACCCTGGGATCATGACACGGGCTGAAGGCAGACGCTCAACGACTGAGCCACCCAGGTGCCCCAAGGTGAAGGGTATTTCGAAGCGGTTGTACTCATTATTTATTGCTCTGTAACAAATTACCACAAAATTTAGAGGCTCGAGCATTCATTATCTCATATTCTGTAAGTCAAGAATCCACGTGTGGCTTAGTTGGGTCCTTCAGCTCAGGGTCTCTCATTAGGTGTAATCAAGAGGTCAGCTGGGGTGGCAGTCATCTCAAGCGCTGACTGAAAAAGATCCATTTCCAAACTCACTCAAGTGAATGTTGGTGATCCTCACATGAGCGTCTCCATAGGGCTCCTCATAACATAGCAGCTTGCTTCCCTAGAGCAAGAACTTGGAAGGATGGCTTCCAAGATGGAAGGCACAGCCTTTTTGCAACCTAATCCTGGAAGTGATATCTCATTGTTTCTGCCATGTTCTATTCGGTACAAGTGAGCTCGTAAGTACAGCTCACACTCAAAGGGAGAGGGTGATTACAGGAGAGTGTGAATACCAGGGAGGAGGGATCTCAGGGGGCTGTCTTAGAAGCTGCCTACCTTGGGGCGCTTGGGTGGCTCAGTGGGTTAAAGCCTCTGCCTTTGGCTCAGGTCATGATCCCAGGGTCCTGGGATAGAGTCCCGCATCGGGCTCTCTGCTCAGCGGGGAGCCTGCTTCCCCCTCTCTCTCTGCCTGCCTCTCTGCCTACTTGTGATCTCTCTCTCTCTCTGTGTCAAATAAATAAATAAAATCTTAAAAAAGAAGAAGAAGAAGCAACAGCAGCAGCAGCTGCTTACCACAGGAGATTAACCCAGTAGATCAAGGAAAGAGAGGGCTCAAAAAAATCTGGTTGTGACTAACTTATTTAGAGACCCCTGACCTAAAAGGCTAAAGAGATTGGATTGGATCTTATAAGCCAGTATTTCTCAAACCTCATGGTGCATGGGAAGCACCTGGAGAGATTGTTTCTAATTATATTTTTTTAATTTTTTTTTAGATTTTTTTTAAAAAAATTTATTTAATTGACAGACAGAGACAGTGAGAGAGGGAACACAAGCTGGGAGAGCGCGGTAGGGAGAAGCAGTCTTCCTGCTGAGCAGGGAGCCCAATGCAGGATCTCGATCCTGGGATCATGACCTGAGCCAAAAGCAGATGCCCAATGACTGAGTCACCTAGGTGCCCCATTTCTAATTACTTTTAAGCCCCAGTTTGAAAATTCTTAATCAGGTTATCTGGGGGTAGGCCTGGGAATGTGTATTTATAACATGTGCCCAGGTGATTCTGATTCTGGGTTCAAGGACACGCTTTGAGAAATTCTGCTTTAAGCAGCAAAACTCTTAGTTTAATACAAGGAAGATGTGCCCAGGTTCTCCTGCTCTCACTACAGAGGAATGGATATTAGATATGGTCAAGGGCATTTCTTGAACAATAGCTCTCAATTCCAATTGCATATTGTAAACGCCTGGGGAAATTCTTTAAAAATACCAATGTCTGGAACACATCCCCAGAGATTCTGATTGAATTGGTGCAGGCATGGACCTCTGGTTTCCCAGGTAATTCAACCTCCCTCCTCTGCCCTCCCCTCTTCCCCTCTCCAGTCTAAGATCTTGCTATTTCAAGTGTGGTCTCTGGATAGACAGTGTTAGCATCACTTGGAATTTTGTCAGAATGCAGGATCTCATGCACCACCCCGGATCTAGTGAATTAGAATCTGCATTTTAACAAGATTCCCTAGGTGAGTTATATGCATATTAAAGTTCGAGAAGCACCAGTCTAGGGAAGCCATCACTATTGAACAATTTCATAGAGGTAGAGAAATATAAATCTGCTTTTCCCAAATGCCACCCACAAAAATCCGTATTTGTAAGAAGCCCCTAAAGGGATGCTGATGTGCAGCCAGGTGTGGGACTTATGACAAGCAATCAGTCATCCCAAAATCAGGTTACAGATTATTCCTGTTGCCAATATAATAAATATTCTCATTGAGTCATTGGGGTGCTATCGTGTCCTTGTACACTCCTTGGAAGAAGACATTACATAAATTCCAGGTATGATCATTTCTCATTCATCCACAAGCAGATTAGGAAATGAATGAATATTTATAGAGCCAATGTACCTTTTACCATACCACGTGACCGTCATAGATTATCCACTGTAACCCAGAACCTTGTGCCACAGACCTTCAACTCAAGATCAAACCAGAAAAAAGAGCATGAATCATTAGGGCCTGATTAAGTCTTATTGGAAAGAAAAGGGACAAGAGTGAGACCATGTGTCTCTAATTGTCCATTCCTCCTTCAGGATAGATGAGAACATGAAGTTCTGATTCACGTTGGGGTGCGGCATCTCAGAACGTGAGAAGGGCATGGGGTGAGCATGAAAAATAGCCTAGAGCCAAGGAAGAGGGACATCTTGGGAGAAAACAAGCAGACTGCCCAACAATGATATGAAAGAGTCTGAGCACAAAACAGTGAAAAAAGAGACCAGACATAAATTAAGATTAGAGACTTGGAGAAATGCCCTGCGCGTACCAGAAGGTAATTGAGGAAATCTTTTATTTATTACCTGGGGCTCCAGACTGAGATGAGGGTAGGGCCACCAAAGGCCCTAGCATAATAAAACATGGACAAAATGTTTCTGCAGAAATTCCAAAGCCAAATGAATGACAGGAAGGTCAATATAAAAATATTGTCCCTGTTCTTCTCCACTGCACTGGTAAAGCCAACTGCAAGTTGACTGATGTCATATTATTGTTGTCCCCATTAGCCTGCTTTCTGTGATTCTTACCCATCATAAACAGTGCTCACTTGAAAGAGTTCAGAGCAGTGAAGAGAAATCCCAGAGAGTGTCTGTCCAGGCTGTAAAGGGTCTTTAGGTTCAGGTGTCAGGGAGTGATAATAGGCATGGTACTTCCACCAGGCTCCCCAGCAAAGGAGTCCTTAGGCATGCCCTGTGGCTAGCAATGGAAGATGTGATTGCTCAAAGGCAGCAAGAAGGTGATAACTTGTGTCTAGAAACAGTGCCATCAACTGACTGCACATATGAACAGGCCATCCAGCACCAGGGAACCATGGCATGGAGTGACCAGCAAGAGGAAAGAAGGGAATCAGGATATACCTCTTCCTCTGCGTTAAAGGAGGCCACAGCCAGCAGAGGAAGGGAATGGGATTCCTACCATACATTGTATTTTCTGAAAGGCTCACAACCTCTAAGAAGTTATTCTTTATAGCACCCTGAAAGTGCCCAGGGAACATACAGATAAGGTCCAAGAAAGGAAATGGACTCAAGGAAATCCAAGTTGTGACCTTCATTCTGAACAATTAAGGCTTTAAACAGAAAATTAGAGTCATTGAATCTGAAAGCCAGAAGGGATCTTAAAGGCCAAGTAGGAATCTTTCCATTCAATTTTTATGTTCATTAAATAGTAATTGAATAAATGATCATCTAAACTCAATTAAAATATTTTCAATGACAATTCTTATTTTAAAAAATCACCTCTTATACAAAATTGAGGTCTGCTTCCCTAGATCTCTCTTTTTTTTTTTTTTAAGTATAATTCACATACAACATTATTTTAGTCTCTGGTATAGAATATACCGATTTCACAATTCTATACATTGCTCAGTGCTCACCATGGTTAAGTGTGGTCACCATCACAGAAGGGGGGTGAGTGGGGAAATGGGAGAAATAGATAAAGGACATTAAGAGGTCCAAACTCTCAATTATAAAATAAAAAAATCTCAGAGATGTTTCCTTATAACTTTCTATGTTGGTATTTGTTGTGCCTTCTGAAACAACATCGACCAAGTCCCTACCTTTATATTTTCAAATATTTAAAGACAGGTATCATGTCCAAACTTTCAAGCCCTCATTTCTCTATACCCAATACTCTCAACCATTCCTTATGGCTATCTCATAAGCTTTAGGTCCTCAAGAAGAGACTCCAAGTGAAGTATACTTTTCTGTTCCACACAATTCTCAATACTGTGATTCTCATGTGGTGGGGAGTCAATAAATATGATTGAATGCATGAATACATATGTGTCCAATGACTGTTCAATGTGTCCACTTAGATGTCTCAAAGTCACTTCAACTCAACTCCAAGACTTAACATCAAAATCTTCCTTCCAGGGGCGCCTGGGTGGCTCAGTAGTTTAAAGCCTCTGCCTTCAGCTCAGGTCATGATCTCAGGGTTCTGGGATCGAGCCCCACGTCGGGCTCTCTGCTCAGCAGGGAGCCTGCTCACCCCTCTCTCTCTGCCTGCCTCTCTGCCTACTTGTGGTCTCTCTCCATCAAATAAATAATAAAATCTTTAAAAAAAAAATCTAACTTCCAAATATGGTCCTTTCCTGAAGTTGCCTGTCTCAGTGAATAACATTGCCATCTCCAAACCAGGTTCTCCTCTCCATCCTCCGCTACCAACACCGTTGGTCCAAACTTCCATTTTCTCCTTTGAAATATTTCATTGGTTTTTGAATGAATTATCTGGCCTCTGGAACCTTCCGATATGTCCTCCCCAGGATTTTTTTCAACATACAAATATTATGTTACACCCCTGCTTAAAAACCCTTCAATGACTTCCCGTTGCTTACAGGCAAAAGGCCATACAAAATCCCCAAAGTGGCCTCCACAACCCTGCACAGTCTGACCCCTTCTCACCTATACCACCAATACTTCTTCCCCCCTCCTTCATTTCCCGTGCCCTGCCAAACAGACCTTCTCGCAGTTGCTGAAATGCACAGGTGCCCTCCCACTTTTGCACATTATATCACTCCCTCCTTGTGGAACACATCTCCTATCTCTTTTTTTTTTTTTAAGATTTTATTTATTTATTTATTAGGAAAGAGAGAGAGAGAGAGCATGAGAAGGGAGAAGGTCAGAGTGAGAAGCGGACTCCCCATGGAGCTGGGAGCCCGATGTGGGACTCGATCCCGGGACTCCGGGATCATGACCTGAGCCGAAGGCAGTCGCTCAACCAACTGCGCCACCCAGGGGCCCCCACATCTCCTATCTCTTGATCACCTGTTTAACTTCTCCTCGCCTTTGAGTCAAAGTTTACACATCAATTCCTCAGAGATGTCTTGAGATCTCCCAGCAAGTTCAGATGTATGTTGGGAGTTTTTAAAATCTGCCTCTGGGGGTGGAGGGGAGGTCGGGCAGGGAATAAAAAAAAAGAAAGAAAAATAAAATGTGCTTTCATATGCCAGTTTGTAATAATATTTCATTAATTTGATTAATGTCTATTTTTCCAGTTTGTACACTCTGAGAGATCAGGGACTGTATCTGCTTTTGCTTATCATTGAACCTGACAAATTGAATAAATGCATTTGTATGAATAAATAGACGACTCTGGGATCTTAAGATTTCCCAGAATCTGGTGCTCATCCCTGACTCTGGGCTACAGTAAGGTCCCAAGAAATATTCTCACTTTTCAGTGGTCTTGGAGACCCCAGAGTCACTTTTAGCTAGAGGCCAAGCATTCTCAGAGACCAAGGATTTCCACCCATTCTCTAGTGGTCCGACATTCCAAGGAGCCCATTTGGGGGTGCACAGGACAACTGAAAGGTCAAAGGGTCCTGCATATTGTTGAGCCAGTTACTGCATAGGGATTTGGAACAGGTAAGCAAAGCCCACCCAGAAAGACTGGCCAGCTATAAGGAAATCAGAGGAGCCGTTATGATTATTATTTTCTCCATGACTGGGCTTACGATGAACCCTTTTGGTGTTTTGGATTTTGTGTATGTTTTCAGTAGCTATATTATTAAAAGATGGAAGTCTATAATTATGGGGATGCATATCCTCATCCCTCAAATATGTACTGAGCACATATAATATTCCTGGTGTTGGGTCATATGCTGAGTTACATAAACTTCCAAAGCTCAATTCCTATCCCCGAGGTCCTCTTTCCAATGAGAGAAACAGACATGCAAACAGAGACTAACTGACGGAGGAAGGAGCAAACACCTGTGAGAACGTGGAGAAGACAGTGATGGCTGGAGGCTGGGGAAGGTTTCTCAGAGGAGGTGACAGGAGCTCATCAAAGAGAAAACACGTGCTTCCCTGAGGTAATGCACGCTTGGAGAATTTTTAAGATGACCCAGTAAGGAAGACAAGCATTCTCAACAGTTACACACACACACACACACACACACACACACACACACACAGCCCTTCATCAATGATGTTCTCAGTTTAAGAAAGTAAATAAACAAACAAACTGATGGAAAAATATTGAACCTGGACTGGCCACAGTCATCATTTTGTGAGGAAGCTAATGTCACAGGGGCTCCTTAACCACAGATGTAGCCAATTCCCTGCCTAAGAAAGCCTAGAGATTTCCAAAATGCTGGCATTGTACACACCACAAAACAGACAGCTCAAGGGTGGCAGTGTGGGCTGAGAAGATAAGAAGTAAGCAAGAGGAAGGGAGAGGGAAAGAGGACCATTGTTTCCTTGGATAATGATCACTCCCTTTAACTTTTTGTTCTGATTAAAGAGCCCTCCCAAACCCGGGATTTCCCAGAATTTGCTTTTGGGCAACTGGCTGTCTCCCTGTCCCACTGATGACAGCTGTGAGGAAATCTGGAGAGGCTATTAAGAAAGTAATGTGCTCTACAGGGAACAAATAATGCCAGCGGGACTGGCCACAAAGGTCCACTTCTGCGTGCTCTTTGATTTCATTCAGTTCGAAATATCGAGATTTCTTCTCAGATATACACCTATAAATCTTGATCTAGGCTGATTGAGTTGTTTCAATTCGTGGAGTTGTTTTTAGGCAGAACAAGAGTACAACTTTTCTTCTGTAAAATAGAAAAAAAAATTTAGCTATAAAAGGACCTCTTTTCTGCTTCCCCTCCAGAGTTGTCTCTCTTCTAGAAGCTCTGGAAAGAAACGGCTGTCACATTTATAACAGCCTTGCATATTTTCCTCCTTGTATTAGTCAACTCTGTTGTGGTAACAAACAGCATCAAGACCTCAGTACTTTAAACTGTGGACATTTACTGTTTGCTCCTGCTTTTACTACCGGTCGGTGGCTATGAGGTGTCGGCGGGGCTCTGCTCCCTGTGCCTTCCCATTCTAGAATCCAGACTGAAAGATAACCCACTGCGTGGGACACACGGTTCTCATGGCAGAGGAAAAAGAATAAGAGAGCTGCTGGCAGAAACCCCAGATGCTCCTTAAAGCTTCTGTTCAATCATCATCGCCATCATGTCTGCTCGCATTCATCACCCAAAGCCCTTCCATGACCAAGGCCACTATCAACTGGGCAGGGACTCACACCCTCCCACAGAAGCTTCTGCAAGACCAGCAACAGCCAGGAAATGGTAATCTCACATGGAAGAGGGAATCAATTGCTTCGAAAGAGTAATACAACCTACCATTCCTTTCCATTCCACCCACATAATTTGTATCTCAGATAGGAAGTCTCTCCCCTGTCAACTAAAAAGAAATGCGATATGATTTTTTTTTCCTCTTAGAATTGTTACAAACCCCCAGGGCAACATTTGCCAAATGGTTCTTCAGAATATTACTGTCCCTTGAGATGTTAATAGTTGTTAAGCAATTAAAAAGGATTCTATGGTCAAATAAGTTGGGGAAGTGTTCTGTATTAATGGCCCTCTCTTAATATTCACAGTTCTTTATTATCAGATTAAATGTTCTGACAATGCCTGCTGTAAAGATCCCTACTTAACCCAAGACTGGGATCACAGATTTCTCTCCAAAATAGCGTAATCAGGGCGCCTGGGTGGCTCAGTTGGTTGGGCAACTGCCTTCTGCTCAGGTCATGATCCTTGAGTTCCGGGATCAAGTCCCACATCGGGCTCCCAGCTCCACAGGGAATCTGCTTCTTACTCTGACCTTCTCTCCTCTCATGCTCTCTCTCACTTTCTCTCTCTCTCTCAAATAAATAAAATCTTTAAAAAAAAATAGCATAATCATTAATACTTCATGAGATTCTAGTCACTGACACTGCCCTAAAGGATTATGGGAGAACCACCCAGACGGATTCTTCTTTCATTTGTGCCGCCAGATTGAAGGACACCTAATGATGCTGAGAGTCAATATGCATGAAGCCAGCATGTCTGTGCGGGCCCCCCAAATAAGGCTCGTGTTTCCTACTAAGATCAAACTCTATGTTAGAAATCCGAAAATGCTAATTCGGATACTACCTTTTGCCTACTGAATTAAGTATAAATACTGCAGACTGGCTTTGACTTCTTCCTTCTTTTATGCAATGAACACACCTTGAGTCCTCCTCCATGCCAAGTACCCTGAGTAAGTACCGTGTACTGAGTAAGTACATAGTGTGAACAAAATAAACCTGGCCCCTGCCCTCATGGATTGACCAGTTAAAGAGGGGAAAAAACATAAAACACACACAGGCATAGGTAGCCAGTGATCATAGACCCTCTCAGCAGTAGACGACACAAGTGTTCACCCTTTCTTCTTGCAACACTTCCTGTGCATAGCTTCTGAGATGCCACACTTCGCTGATTTTCTTCTGCATCACTGGCTTCTCCCTCCAGCTATCCTTTGTTGGCTCCCCCCGCCCCCCAACTCTAGCTTCTAAACATAGAGCACCCAGGGCCCTTGCTTGGGTCCCTCTCGCCTTCTGTCTCGCTCCTCCCCCCCGCCCCCCCCATGATCTCACTGACCCTCACGGCGCTAAACTCCACATATGTGCTCCCGACTCCCGGATTTGTATCTCCGATTCGGAACTTCGCTGTGAGGATATAACCTCCTGCAGCTGAAGCACCTTAGCACTTACCTCTCTTGAGTCAATTCATGCGCTCTCTCGTTTTCCAAGATTGTTTGGATACTTCCTTTATGCTCCTCCTAATTTATAAACTCCTCCAGGGCAGGGATCCTTGATCTGTTTCATGTTCGGTTTCCACAGGGCGTCGCATAGTAATTGTTTAATATCTGATTATTGAATTTAACGTTTGAACCACATTTCTGCTCTAGGGATCACTGAGACACAGACGTAATGAAAGGGAATGTTTTATTTCAAGAAATAATACCTCACCTTTCTGTATTTCTAAATGAACAGCCTCAGATGAGAGAACACAGCTCCATACGTTGGCATGAGGTGAATACTTAAATTCGAAAATGCTAAATCGAGCCAGTATCATCCCTTGTGGTCGCAGAAACGGTCACTAAGGTTTTATAAATTGCTTGCAATCGCGTACCCCATCTGGCAATGCTGGCATCTTACAGCCACAGATGACTAACTCTTCACAACAATCTGCACTTGAATCCACTCCTTCCTTTAAAATGAAAAGGTAAAAGAAAACAGCAAGAGTTTGCCCCATACTCTCCCACCCAACCAGAGCAGATCCAACGGCATAAAGCTGACTCCTCGATTTAGCCATCAGGCCCAAAGAGGACATCACAGAGGAAGACATCCCCTGAACCCAGGCACCTGGGTGGCTCAGTCAGTTAAGCATCTGGCTCGGTTTTGGCTCAGAGGCCATGATCTCAGGGTTGTGAGATCGAGTCCCACATCTGGCTCTGTGCTGAGCGTGGAGACTGCTTAAGATTCTCTCTCTCTCCACACCTCTAAAAAAAAAAAAGACGACGAAGAAGACAGAGAGAAGAAGACACACCCTGCATCACGGAAAGGTGTGTTTCCAGCAGCTCTAACAATAACATGCGGGACCCGCCCCTCTGATGCTTCATCTGAGTTTTGATCCTGTTTTTTCCAAGCCTCTCCCAAGGCCTCGTCCACCATTCAAAAGCAGCTCGGTTTTATACGCCTTAGAAGAACAGAGGACCAACGGAAACTGAGCATTGTCTAAAGAAAAGTTTTCCTGTAGGCTTCACATGCTTGAAACTTAGGATTCTGTCTCCCCAGATAAGAAGAAAATTGTCTTCCTTTTCTGGGAGTATCCCTTCCCCATCACACTTCCCTGGATCAAGAGATCCTTCCCTGGATAAACACATATTCACTAACAAGGGATGGGGTGGCTTCAGGATTTCCCCGGGATTTGGAGTGCTGTCCAGCTGGGTCCCCGGCTGTGTTGGGAGTCAACGCATACGCAGCCGACTGGGAGTAGAGGCAGCAGGTCCCTCCCTGGCATGCTGCAGCTGTGACCCACACCCCCCCACCCCCAGTGAGCGTCTAGGTTACCAATCCAGAACCCAAGCTGGTATTTTTAAAAATAAAGTATTGTGACAGCGAGAGATCATTATCAGCTGAGTCCTGCAAAAATCCTCTTTCCCGGTGCGCCTCGAGTCTGTCTTCTTGGCATGTGCTATTCTCCATGCATCTTCGGTTATCCCACACCTCTGATTTCTCACCACAGCCTGGACACTGCTGTCGGTTTAGATGGATACCGTGCGCTCTGTCAGCTACCTCGATGTCCCTTGTAATGCTGGAGCCACTTGATAGAGGCAGGTCGTTCATCATGTGGAGCAGCCCCGCTGTGCCCTCCACCTTCTGTAACTTTGCAAGTTCACACAGTCGCTGCCCAATCACGCCCATGGGCAAACTCCAGACTCCTTGGCAATTACAGCCCTGCCAGCTGGAGAGCTTGTTTTTCTACTCCATAATCTTTGCTTTCACTCATACTGAGCATTCATCACGCCGCCCCACGTTCACCGCGCTTTCCCTTGTCGCCTCCATGCTTGCGTGTCCTAGCCCCCCATTCCAAACCAGCTCGCACCCAACAGAGCCGCGGCTATCCTAAACAACCACCCCAGATTGGGATCAGCCGGGTGAGTGTGATCAACAATATTGAACTTACCTCTGCCATTGCCCCTCCACCCATCCCCACTTTCCACCAAAGACTCACCACAAGCCACCAGTAACCAACCGCAGAGTCAGAGCGTCTTTGGGTGTGGCGATGGGGCAGCGGCAGGTGCAAAGCAGGCGGGGATCCTGGGACGTGAGGAGGGCTCCAGGTTATGGGGACCCAAGCTGCTGTACCAACATCCACCCAGTCAAATACTAACTTTTCCACTTCGTTGGTTTGGGGAGTCTCTTATCCTAGTCCCCAAAGCCACCTTGTGGGGCCGCTTCTTTGTATCTACACAGCTGCCTTCCCCAGAGCGCCCAGAGGAAGACGGGGCCACATTTCTTGTCCATTGTCTCCTCAGTGAGCTCTGTCTCTGTAGAGTGGAGGCCATGTTTTAGCCATTCTTTCAGGCCCATTCCTTTTTTTCCTCCCAACCTGTGTAAAACTAAGCAAAGTAGTAAGTGTGTTAGCTCAGAGCCCAAGAACTGGGAGGTGTCTTTGGAATGATCTCCGGGCCGGAAGTCCCACTGGAAGAAGCACGGAAGACGCCAGTTGCTACTGGGGGCTGTGGAAGCCAGGGGCACGGAGGGCCAAACTGCATGGGCAGCTGGGCTCACCACATGCCTCTCCCAAGGAAAAGAAAGTGAGGCTTCCTCCATCTTGTCGTTTACCTTCCTCTGGCAGGAAAACTCAACCCAGAGGATCGGATCATCTGGTTCTCTTCCACTGGAGGTAGAATAGGGAGGGTCTCACTCCCCTCCTCTCCTTTTCACTGAAGGGTAAGGGGCTTTATTTGCTTCCCTATGGAAGATGAAGCAGGGAATTTCCCTAGGGTTCCGGGAGAGCCCAGTTACATCATCCCCCTCTGTTCTAGGGGACAATGGGCAGGTTGGCGGATACACGATCTGTATGATAAGATCTTAATTTCATAGCTGTATTGTTCCAGAACCACAGAGTTTGAGCCTCCTGTTGATAAGGAAAAAACTACTCTAAGATGGCTGGCCAAGCTGGCAAGGGAACTCCAGTCTCTGTCTCAAAGCCCTTCTGGTTCTTCTTTCCTACCCGGTTTCCCGCGCGTGCCAAAATACCAAGTATGTGCAAGTAGGAGGGTATAAATTACCCTCCCTGCTTGTGCTCAAGGCTCAGATCTTGGGAGACGGGTCTCCTCTGAGCCCACCAATGTTAAATAAACCTCCAATCCTCCTAAGTCTCCGCGTGCCACTTGGTTTTTCCGCCAGGATCCAGTCCAGGTTCCGCAACACTGTAAGCACTGAAATAACTACACTTTACTCTTTCATAAGCATCTATCACCAAAGGAATAAAAAAGCATTTATCTTCTCCCTATCCCTGCCCTGTCCCCCAGCCCTACTCCCTAACCAAGAACCTTGAGCAAAACATTTTTCTCCATTTCAGAGGAGAAAAGCAGGGAGGGCTTTTTCTAATGTGCAGAGAAATGCTAAGAAGAAGGGGCTTCAATTCAGCCCCTTTTAAACTAAAAACCTATCTGCTTCCAATCCAAGTTTTATTCCCCTTTTTCTTTTCTTTTGGGATATTGTTGAATGGAAGGACAAAATTATCATTGTTTCATTTTGGTTTTTTTATAAAGAGGTGTCTACCAACAAAGGCATAAGATTGGTCTCTTATCAGCATGAAAAGCTGTGTTTTGGCCTCTCCATGTTCTACCCGAGGACCACCAGCCCCCCCCAACTCCCCGCCTCCACCCAGTTCTTCCAACAAGCAGGGGGAATCAAAGAGGATTTCCAGAGGCAGTAATAGCTTTACATTCTGCCCACAAGTCTCTCTATGTGGCAGCAAATCTTCACTGTGAAATCAGCAATTCCAGAAAAGCAGAAGGTAATTCAACCCCTCCAAACGCAGGTGGCCACTTCAGGGCACTGAACACATTTTCACTCTTAAAGGCAGGGCTCCTTGACTGACTATGGTCTGCTGTGAGCCTAGGAATTTCAGGGCAAAAACAAGAAAGGGAGGGTGGGGAGGGAAGAAAAAGAGAACACAAAGTTGGAATACAGCAAGAACCCATTACTTTCTGGGTCTGGTGTGCTCCAGGTTGCATGCATTCCATCTCTCTCTCTCTCTCTCTCTCTCTCTCTCTCTCTCTCTCTCTCTCTCCCTCCCTCTCTCTCTCTCTCTCTCTCTCACACACACACACACACACACACACACAGAGTGATGTGTTGTTCAATGTAAAGAATCATAGTGAATGGGCTCCCCTGGCTGAATTCTGCCTCTCAGAAGGAAGTTGAGTGGAGCAGAATTTGGATCTTGAAAGTCAAGGCAGGATTAAGAGGATGAACGAGAACCACAGACCTAACCCATTTCAATCAGCATATGACCTGGAAGGACAAGGAACACAGTCCCTAGCAAAGATTTACTAAGCACCCAATAAGTGCCCAGCACTGCTGTGGGGCAATCAAGGAAACAGAGATGGCTGATGCTAACCTAAGCACATCCTGATGACCTCTGGTTCACAGGAGGCCAGTGGTAAGCAATCACCAGGCAAGAGAGCTATCAAAGGTCTATGCTGATCCTGGAGAAAGGGCAAGGAGAAGCCTGGCTTTGCCTTGTCTCCTGAAGACCACATTGTAATAAGCCTGGACTGTACTACAAGGTTTTTTCTTTGACTAAATGATTCTCTTACACAATGGTTTTCAACCCTGGCTGCACATCAGAATTGCCTAGGGAGCTTTTCAAAATCCTGATGCCCAGACCCTATCCCAGATCAATTAAAACAGACTCTCTAGGGGTGGCACTTAAGCTTCAGTATTCTTCCAACTGCCCCCCGTGATCCCAATGTGTGGCCAAGATTGAGAACCACTGCATGGAAGTAATTGTCCTAATTCCTTCTCTGGTTTTTCTCTGCCTCTACATTCCTCTCACCCAAGCTGTTATATTCTCTCTTTTTTTTTGGTTTGTTCTACTTTGTCCTTTCAGTAGATAATTCTATAATACTCCATTAAACTCTTTTTCATGCTTTAACTCTGATTTCTCCCATTTAATTTTCATTGCCCTCTCCACTTACTTCATCTTCCCATTCTGTGTGTTTTGTGTTTTCTTTAGTCCAGCATCAACATTTACAGGGCACTTGATATGGGCAGAGTACAGAGTGGTAGGCTCGTAACAGCTACTAAAAATTAAATCCAATGCAATACTATTTTCTATTAAATTCTGTGCTAGTTATGGGCTCTCATCCCATGGAAGACAGGCATAGTGGCAAAATCTATCTCCCTTCCTAGGAAGCAGCTCCCTTGGTATATAAATAAAAGATCATTAATAAATATATTGCCACAAAAAATAAAAGGGACACCCACAAATAGGGGAGAAAGAAGGATTCAAAGCTGCCCAAAGCAAGGTGCCTGCGTGGCTCAGTCGTTAAGCATCTGCCTTCAGCTCAGGGCATGATCCCAGGGTCCTGGGATCAAGCCCCACATCGGGCTCCCTGCTCAGCAGGAAGCCTGCTTCTCCCTCTCACTCTCCCTGCTTATGTTCCCTCTTTTGCTGTGTCTCTCTCTGTGTCAAACAAATAAACAAAATATTTTTTTAAAAAAAAGCTGTCCAAACCTAAATAATGTCTCCCCTGCCAGAAGCTTGACCTCACTCTAGCAGGGAGATGCTGCCATTTTCAGCAGAAAGAAAAAGTCTCCAGGTGGTCTGAACACCTGGTTAGGCTGTTTTCTGGGGGCAGAACATGTGTTGGCTCAGGTTCATTTCCTCATTGTCCCTAGGCAAGCCTGAGAGCACACGGGAGTGTCACTGAGCCACCTGGGGCTGAGATATTGAAGGAAGGGCCAAGAGATGGTTTTGGACGCTAAGGACTTCAGTCCTCAAGGGAACCCACACAGTGGATCTGCCTGCTTCTTCTGCTGCCCAGCTGCAAGAGTGGCCGTGGAGCCTCTAGATAGTAGGCCTACAGCTTCCTGAGCAAGGTGAGTCCCAGAAAGCCTGAAACATTGTCACCCCCAGAGACCCCAGCCCAGCCTTGAGCACACCAGAGAAGCTGATGGAGGTTTGCTCAATAATTGGGTGAATAAATAAATGGCTCCCTGATGAAATTACTTGTGGGAGAGTTTGTAGAAAGACTGAAATTGAAAGGTGGCTCTTTAATCCCATCCTGGTACCATAGTCTCTTGATATTCCAATGTGGTTCCTCAATTTCTCCTATCTTCCTTTTCCCTTAATTTTGTATTTCAGAAATCAAGCCAGATGTCTTGTTGAAGTAACAAGAGATGTTTGTTCCTTTTAGAGGAAGCAAAATTTTGCAGTGTAAAATCACAGGGGGCAAAAATCAATAATTACACTATCTACCGATTTAAGAGGAACCAAGATGGCGTCCAGAACTTTGTAATACCAACAAGGAGAATTCTGTGGCCCTGATCTCCAAAGTGACTTTACTAATAGATGCCAGTTCTCCCTGGAGATTCTTGAAGCCCCAGTAAGAGAGGAAGGAATGGATTATTTTGCTGCCCTCCCCACGGTACTACCCCTCTGCCTCCAGATGGGTCACAAACCAAAGCTTCCTCCTCCGGCCTTCCACACCGACCAGCTGACCCCCAGTGCAGGTCTGACTGTAGATGAATCACAAGGTGTATTCACATCCATTATTTCATGGCCAGATGAAGCAGTATTATCCCCATTTTTTTTTTACCCAGAAATCCAAGGCCCGAGAGGTTAAGTGACTTGCAAGTAGGTTGTGGTGTCAGATGCAAACCCAGAACTTCCAAGCCTAAATCCAGTGGTCTCTCCATGACAGTACAGCTGTCTCTTGAGAGCTAGAGTGGGCAGTGATAAAAGAGGGTCCCCAAGTTCCAGGACCCTGTCTCGACTCTTGCCTGAGCAGGGTAAGGTTGTCTAGCTGCCTGTTTTCCACAGTCTGTGCCAAATCAAAGAAATGAATTATAAGCTCAAGGAATGCTTGAAGAACAGGAAAAGCAGTTCTCTGCTTGAGGTTTTGGGGATGTGAAGGCTGACACTTGGATTCAAAGTCTTGTGAAGGTCCCTATTGAAGAGGGAACAGAAAGCTGGTTGAGGACAAAGCAAAAGCTGACACCTCGCAACCTTCTCCCACCCCCACTCCTGGGTGGGACATATGTGACCTTCTTTAGGAATCTCCCAACTACCTTCATGTTAATACCTTGCTAAGAAGGGAAAAAACGACCTTGACAATGGTAAGGCCTCTGGTATCCAGTATCTTGTAGGTCCTCTTTAGCATATGAAAGTTCTATTGAAACCTCCCTTTTCATGCCCCCAACCCCATCGTATAGAACCTGCCACCCCTCACAATCCCGAGGCATCAGCTCTTTCTCCCCACGGGTCCTGTCCCTGTGCTTTCATAAACCACCATTTTGCACCAAAGGATGTCTTAAGAATTCTTTCTTGGTCGTTGGCTCTGGACCCACCCCCACTGAACCTCACTTATATTCTAAAACTTCATCACTATCACCCTCAAACCTTTCATTCTTCCTTCTTTCTTCATGAAACCAATAGACACATCTTCCTCCGTTGTCATGTGATCTATCAGTTGATTTACCTGGGACTCCCAAGCAGCACCCCAGCCCTGAACATGAAGTATTAATGACCTCAGCCTTACAGCCATCGCTAGCCATCTTACACTACTAGGGAAGCAGGAAGTGCCCGTGGCAGTTTATCTGTTGGGTCATCAGTGCCTTTGTCAACCCTTCCTTTTCTGGTAAGGCTGAAGAGAGCAGAAGTTCCTATAAGGATATGGCCTGTCTTCAGATCTATAACCCAAAGATCTGGGGTCCTTCCTATGGCCGCCATGTTGGGAATGCACTCCTCGGTGGTCTTCCTTGGCTCTCCTTGTATGTTACAGACAGCAATTCACCTTCAGGTCCGACATCCTGTGGGCAGAAGAAATCATTTCACTTCAACTAGAATTTTTGAGAATCAGTATTGGCTCAACCAGTGCTTTGGAGAGATTACACAGGAGATAAAGACAGACCAATCAAGAAGTGCAAGGCAGCACTCAAACATCATAAAGCATAATATAAAATGACAACTTCAAAATTTCTACAAATGAGGAACTGAGGGGTATCTGGTTGGAAGATGCCTCAGGATCATGCCTTGAGGCTGTATTTTCATAGCACCTGAGATCGAGAAAGATGTTAAAGAACAAAAGACTAGTGAAGATGATGGGGGAGGATAAGTTAGGCCCCCGAAGCACTCTTGCCCTCTCCTATAAACTGTTCAAGTCTCGGGTATCTTAATTCTTATTTTTACTTCTCTCTCTCTCTTTTTTTTTTTTTTTCATCGTGATAAGTAGTGAAAGAATAGACAACCCCCAGGGCCCACGAAGCTATGGCCTACTTGGTGACCTTGACACAGAAAGAATGACCGAACACAGGGAACACGGGCTGCACAGAGCCCGAGAACGGCAGAGTCCACAGGCTGGGTCCCGGCACACTTCCCACCTTCCACCCCAGCACCCCACAATACGCTCTATTTGGGTACAAGTTCCAGTTCATTCCTGCCCTGCGCCCAAGCCCGGCCGGCGGCGGCAGGTGCCAGCTCTCCCCACCTGGGAAGGCGCACCTTGTCGCCACGCTCTGTGCCAAGCTTCCCCCCCGAGCATCACCTCTTCCCTGCCCCTACTGTCTTCTGCTTCTGGCTTTGATTTATGATTCATACAGACTCTGTCCTAGCCACGCCCAGAGAAAGGTTGCTTTTGTCCATTAACAGTCAACTCTTACAATTACTCCTCAACTCTGGCAGATATAAATCACCATCATAAACATAAGCACATTCTGGGGATTTCTCAGAACGACTTTTTGCACGATTTGGGGTAGTTCTGCAATAATTACCTAGGAAGACAGGCTTCTTTGAGCCCTGCTAACTGTTCTTTTGATATTAATGCAGCTTTAAGCCCACAGCACTTCCTCCTGCCTCGGGGCTTTCTTTCTTTCTTTCTTTTTTTTTAATGTCCTAATTTCTTATTTTGAATGTTTTTCCCTACAAATGCCCCTATCCTTGGTGTGTATCAGGCAGAGTCCTAACAGGAGACAGAGGGCCCTCCTAAAGGCATGATTAGAAAAAAAAATCTAACAAAAGGGACATTTACAAGATGTGAGCAGGTGTTATGGATTGCATTGTATCCTTAAAAAAAAGATACATTGGGGTACCTGGATGGCTCAGTCGGTTAAGCGACTGTCTCTAGCTCAAGTCATGATCTCAGGGTCCTGGGATGGGGTCCTACGTCAGGCTCCCTGCTGAGCAGGCAGCCTGCTTCTCTCGCCATCTGCCTGCCACGTCCCCTGCTTGTGCTCTCTCTGTCAAATAATAAAATAAATAAAATAAAATAAAATAAAATAAAATAAAATAAAATAAAATAAAATAATAAAATTAAAAAAAAATGTTGAAGTCCTAAGCCTCAATACCCAGAAAGGGATCTTATTTGGGAATAGAATCATTGCAATGGAGATAATTAGTTAAGATTATTGTAGTAAATTAAGATAAGGTCACACCAGAGTAAGGCGAGCATCCTAATCCAAAATGACTGATGTCTTTGTAAGAAGACAGCCATGGAAAGATGGAGACACAGAGAACACCATGCAACTACAAAGGCAGAGCCTGGAGTCGTGCAGTTGTGAGCCAAGCCAAGGAACACCAGAGATGCCAGCAAACCTCCGGAAGCCAGGGAGAGTCAAGGGAGGATGGCCCTACAAATCTCAGAGGGAGCACGGCCCCACTGACACCTCGATCTCAGAACTCAAGCCTTCAGGACTGCGAGACAATGAATTTCTCTCGTTTTAAGCCATCCTGTTGGTGGTCCTTTGCTAAGGCAGTCACAGAATGCTAATACAGCTGGATTACGGGAAACCATAAAAAAGATGATGAGCCACCCCTGGGTCTGGAAACAGAAACCGTGACCACCCTAGGCCTGAAGCATGGAGAGGAGGAGCCTTTCCTGGGACCTGCGGCTGCAAGAGGGCAGCTGAGAGGGGCTGTGGCCTCCTGCAGAAGGGGGCAGGGGCTGCCAATCCACAGCCTGGCAGGAAGGCATCTGGCGTGATACCCCTCCGCCTCTCTCTCCTCCTTCTCTCCAGTCTCCTGATGGTGCCTCCCATTGGCCAAACTAAATGGGAGAGAGCCAAGGAGCCAGGCAGATGCTGTCCATTCAGGTCAGCCTCCTCAACGATGAGGTAGAGTAGATCCAAAGGGACAGACTCTACCTAGCAAGCCTGGACTGCTTCTTCCTATGAATCTCAGCTGCAAAGTCACTTCTTCAGGGAAGCCTTCCCTGATCTCCTGACCAGGTCCTGGCCCCTGTAACATGCTCTCATAATTCCCCTGCTTCTACAGAGTGCTTACCACAACTGCAGTGAAGGAATTTATTATGCAAATCATTAAGTGATGATCGGCTCCCATGTTAGAACGCAAACTCGGGGAGAGAACCACATCCGCCATTCATCAGTGAATCCTGAGAATCTGGTGCATAGTAAAAATGACTGATTTCTAGGATGTGCCAAGAGCTAGGCAACCTGATATAAAAAAAGATGAAGTAAAGGGCGCCTGGGTGACTCAGTGGGTTAAAGCCTCTGCCTTCGGCACAGGTCATGATCATGGGATCAAGCCCCACATCAGGCTCTCTGCTCAGTAGGGAGCCTGCTTCCCCCTCTCCCTCTGCCTGCCTCTCTGCCTACTTGTGATCTCTCTCCTCTCTGTCAAATTTAAAAAAAATAATCAAGTATGGAAGTCCAGAGACTTCCTTGGCAACTTTCAAGTAACTGAAGAGAATGAGCACCTATAGGTAGGTAGTGATGGTGCGATGTGTAATTCCAAAGAATGTGACCAGGTTAGGTACCTGGTGATGGTCCTCTAGGAATGCTGTGCAAGACGGGCCATTGGGTAATGAGATGAGGCCAGGATAAGGAGAGTAAGATCCCGATCCATGAGATCAAGCCAACTTGAGCTTTTGTTTCTATCAGAATTTCCTTAGGCCATTCTGATTCCAGCCACACTGGAGAAAACAGAAACCTTAGGTGGATGTCTCCTCTACTAGCATGAGAATGTATGTCCCTCACCGCCCTCTCTCCCAGGTGCTGGATGCCACCTTGGCTCTGACCTCTTCGTGTACCAAGTGACCCTCTTCCCCCCTTCAGCTGCACCCTTTAGTTTCCATTATTAACTTAGCTGTTTTATTTCAAAGTTTCATAGATTACTGGTCTTGCAATTCGAAAGTATAAGTCCCAAGAATTCAAACACTCCTCTCCTTTGAAGTACATATACATGTAGGTTGTCATAAACGGTGATGGAGTGGTGGTTTTAAGTTTTTTATGATATTTTGCTTCGTGTAATTCAGCTTAGGTGACCTAAGAACTCTTCAGAATAGAAGATAGATGAGCTCAATAAAGATCAGGAAGATCTGGCTCAAATGTGGAGACCGTACTTCATTGGATTGCTCTTTTACACTTGGGTGAATCACCCTTATCCAACTTTCCATGGAGGGAATTTGCAGTAAACACAGCGGTCATTGCAACACCCGCAGTCCTCGTGCACATCCCATATTGATCTGCTCAGTTTGTGGTTCTTTTGATTATAGCTGTAAATGTCAATAATTCTTCTCGGAATTAACTGTTAACTTCACCACCGAGCAGACAACATGTACATCTAACATGACAATGAAGAAACAGCAACAAACTTAACTTCTAGGGCGAGAAGCAAAAAACTTGATATCAATCAAATAAGCTGCCTTCACCTCCTCTCACTTATCTGGACCACATCATGGATCTTGAAGGTGGCCTTGTCATCCTATTAACAGCCAACTGGCTCCACAAGCCTCCTGTGATTGGCAAAGTCCCTCCTGGGGAATGGAGCAGCTGCCCACAGAGACTGGTTTTTTCAGGCACAAATGCATCCCAGAGTTGACTCAGAAGGACCAGGCAGAGGGCGAGCTGGGAGGCAAAGCCGTCCCTGGGGGGAACCTGTGGAGGGCATACTCCCTCATTCATCTCAGCCTCTTCTGGACAGGGGAGGCAGATCCCGGGACCTCAACTGAGCAAGACTCAGCAACAATGAGGCATGGCGGCTGCCAGGTCCTCATACTCATGGTCAGTGCCCCTTCCATGGAGATCTCAGGCCCCAACCTCACGGATCCCCTCTCATGTCTTTTCTCTCAAGAGTCATGGCTGCTATTACGTTGGTGCAAGACCTAGTAGTGACTGTGTGTGTCTGGGGGCAAAGGGAACTTCTATCTTCCAGGGCTCCATGGAAGGAGAAACAATTACTGACTACTGTATCAACTGGCACAGGAGGACCTGGGGGACACAATGACTTTTAGATGTCACAAAGGACCATCTACGGCCCCGGTTTTTAGGACAGGTTCTAAAGTGAAATTGATGCTTCCAACAACCAGGATCTACTTGAGATCCTTGAGGCCTCAGAGAGAGATGAAGGCTCTTACTACTGTGCTGGTGACCCCACCTTGCTGCAGGTCCACTTCTGAGTAGCTCAAAACCATGGTGATCTATGTAGAATGGCAGTACCAACAAGACTGTGACTGTGTCTTGAATAAATCATTTAAGAAATGGGGGCCAGATAAGGCTAGCATTCCTTGCCTTTCCTTCAGGCTCATCACTTTTGGCCTGCCCATGAACACCCGAGGTGTCCAGACAGATGACTCCCAGTAGGGTGTGGCCAGGGGGGATGGCATGCAGGAGAGAGGAGAAATAAGCCAAAGTCAGGTATTGCAGCATTCCCTATACACTCTTCTTTTTTTCAAAGATTTATTTATTTATTTATTTATTTATTTATTTATTTGAGAGAGAGAGAGAGAGTGTGTGTGTGTGTGTGTGTGCGCACGCACACACGCACACGGCAAGAGGGACAGAGGAAGAGAGAGAAGGAAAGACGCAGACTCCCTGCTGAGCACAGAGCCAGACCCTGGGCTGGATCCCACGATCCTGAAATCATGACCTGAGCTGAAATCAAGCATCACACACTTAACCAGCTGAGCCACCCAGGTGCCCCTCCTGTACTTTTAATGGTTTTTTGTGGGGTTTTTTGAGCTTCGTAAAAGATTTGACCACACACGCAAAGTGCTTAGGGCTTGGCACTTTCCAAAGTATGATAATTGGTGATGTCCAGTTTCTCCCTTACCAGATTCACCAGAAATCTAGCTGTGCTATTGGAGGAGGCTGTGAAGTTGGGAAGACCTTTCCCTTCCTCCAGTTTGCACTGCTAGTCATCTTGCCCAACATGAAGGACAAGACTCCATCTCTGGCATTTACATTGTTTTCATGATTACTCAATGGATATGTCGTTTGCCCTCCTTTCCACCTCTGTCTCTTCACTTCCTCTTGTCTATGTGCTAGAGACAAAACATTGACGACTTTTCTTCCACTGGAACCTCCACCTCCTTCTTTGAACAGCTCAATTTAAACTCCACTTTAATATTGACTTTTCCAGATTTAGGTGATGGACAGCCTACACTGAGCCTAAACCTATGGCCTTCCTTTCTGCATCATCAAGGAAATCTACAACTCGCCTTGTGAAACACCTCATGGGAACTTCAGGTGATGATGGATATGTTTGGCAACTTGATTGTGGTGATGGTCTTATGGATGTTTAGGGATCTCAAAATTCATCAGACTGTGCACTATAAATATACATGGTTTATTGCATGTTGAGTTTAATTTGATAAAGTTGTAAAAATACTTTTTAATTTAAAAAATACAATTTTTTAAGAGCTTCCTTGGACTATTTCAGACAATGTCTAGGGAAAACTTTCTCCAACTAACACTTCTTTTTTTTTAATATTTTATTTATTTATTTGACAGAGAGAGAGAGAGAGACAGAGAGAGAGGGAGCACGAGCAGGGGGAGTGGGAGAGGGAGAAATAGGCTTCCTACATAGCAGGGAACCTGATGTAGGGCTCGATCCCAGGACCCCAGGATCATGACCTGAGCCGAAGGCAGATACTTAACGACTGAGCCACCCAGGCGCCCCTACACCAAGGGTCTTCACAATCCCCCAACTCTCATGATTCTGCCTGATAGATATATATTTATAGAGGGGGGCAGGAAGACAGAGAGAGAGACACAGAAAGATATGATTAGATAGCTATAAACCCATATATATGTATATAAAATATATACACACACTATATATAGTGATAAAGTATAATTGTTCTCTATATTTTAGCCATGATTCCCATGAACTCTCATCATTTATCTTCCCAAACAGCTACATTCCAAACCTTTAGGGAATCTCTCCTTTTCACTTTCCACTCCCCCAACCCCCACTCATTCTGTCCTAGCACCCTGATTTCAACACAGGCCTGGGCCTGGCATCCCTCTCTGCCCATCCTGTTGGGTTGCATCTTTGACTGAATGATCAGCAAGGCTCTGGGTATTGACTCTGCCCTTGGATAAAATCAAGTTCCTGGATCCCCATCTAGATCGGGCACTCTGAACCCCACATTCTGGGAAAAGAGTTTACACCCAACCTTCCTAGCATGCATCCGAGTTACCACACAGGCCCTGTTACGACTCATCAAGCCCACTGCCTGCTATTCATCTCCAGTTATTTTTGTTTGAGTGAACAGTAGGCAGGAAGGTGGAGTGCATCTCCAAGACTAAAAGGGTACAATTCTTCTCCCATTTTGAAATCATGACTTTGGAAAAGAATGACATTTGGAAGCTAGCTACAAAGATGGTGTCAAAGTTTTGGAACCATGGTTTTATAAGGCCGGCAACATGAATTCCTAGGAAAACACCCAGTGGGTCCTCCTGCCAGACACTAGGAAGACTGCCTTGGAGGAGGAGGAGAAAAACTATGTGGACCAATCCATAAACCCGCAGGTTAGCTGTACTGAGAACTAACATCTGTTGAGTGCTTACTGTATATCAGGCACTATTGAGTACTTGACATGTGTTATGATTTAATCCTCTCAACAACCCTATGATGCATTTCCCATTATTATCCCCATTGTACAAATGAGGACAGAAAGGCTAAAACACTTGCCCAAAGTACCACATCTAGTCAGGGAGGGTGACAGTTTGCAGATTCTGGAATCTTCTTGAGGACACAGTCTGTGATTCAGGGCAGGGCAGGTACCATAAAGGAGGCAGCCTCCAGGATGTGTCAGAAATAAGAAACAACAGGGACTGTGCCCAAACCACGAGACCTATTCAGACTGATGATCTGTGACAATCTGTCAAGAAACTGGGACAATGCAGCCGTGGTCCCACATGACTTCTCCAGTGTTTTCTAATTCTGAGATTCTGTGATCCTGACATAAGCTTCATACTGTCTTCTGAAATCATCTGTATCTCTTCATCTCTGAAATGCGGATGATGTGTTCCAACTTCACTGTGTTGCTGTAAAAAGCTAACGATAGAAAGCAAAGTGCACTACACGTAGCAGCTATTCAATAGTTGTCACATATCGTAAGAACAAATGAGAAAATGAGATCTTCAAGGAGAAAGCAGATGCAATTATTGAGGGCCAACAACAAGAAGCCACTTTGCAGGTGTGGACTCCCCTCAATCCTTCTGTCAATCCATGAGGTCATTACTGTCCTTTGTGTTTTATAGATGGGGATACTGAGCCTCTAAGATCCCGGGTGACTGAACTAAGGTCACAGAAGCAGAGCCAGGATCGAGGTCTGAGTTGAAGGTTGATGGTGCCGGCCCTGGGCCAGAGGCTGGGGGTTTACTGACGAAATACATCACTTATAACAATATCTGAGTTAAAGAATGGCTGGGAACAGGCGTGTGATGTGCAGTCATCTGGTGCTACAGACGTTGTCTCCGACTCCTTGTCCAGTCCCCAGAAGAGGGGATGGGGATAGGGGGTATCTGATTCCTTTCACCTCCCATCTCTCCCTCCCTTGCTTTAAAACATCACTTGCAATTTCAGCTTCCAGGCTGTTCTCCTGAGATACCTCACCCTCTTGGCTGAAGGAGGACAGCTACTACCCAGGGGAGATAACAGCCCCCTGCCACTTATGCTCCTGAGCCTCACCCTTAGGTCAGCAGCTTTTCTCCCAGGGCGCAAAAGAGGAAATGGACCCACATATCTATTCCTCCCCTCTGATGTTTGTCAAACATAGTATCTTGTTGGACTCTCTTAGAGTTTCTGGGGTGCTAACATACTCACTGCCTTCTCCTTTCCTTCTCAGGAGCCTGCCTAGAATGGCAACAACAGGGCTAATGTGAAGAAAACTTGAGAAATCCTATGGGTCTCTGGCAGATTCATGGGATGGCTAACTTTACCATCCATAGATCTCTCTACTACGCAGCAAAGTTTGTTTCTGAGTTTGTCTCTTCCATTTTTATTGACTTATCATTCCTTATAGGAAGAGAGCAAAAGGGCTCAAGATCTGTCATTTCCAGTTCTCTGCATTCAAAATGAGCAAACTGACACCAAAAGCCCTTCCATGAATTAAGCCTTCAGGTAGGGTCTCAGCCCACTGTGGCCTCTCAGACAGGAAGTGCTGGCTAATGACTCTTTCTCTTCCGGGTTAGCGAACTGAGGAGACTGGCATCTCAGACAGGAAGTGCTAGCTGATGACTTCCTCTTCCGGGCTTGCAACCTGAGGAGACTCCAGACTCGAGGCTTCTTTCCTACTCTTCCTTTCAACGTGGGGCCCCCAAATATGAGTGGCAGTGGGAGGCTTACGTCCCTGTAATTTTTTTTTTTGTCGGAGCACCTCATTCGTTCCTCGTGCAAATACCACCTCTCCTCTCTCTTCACATATTCTCGCAGCGTTTATTACCATTTGAGGGGTTGTGTGTTTTACCTGCTTATTTATTTATTTGTTTGATTGTTTATTTATTTATTTATTTTACCCTCCGCTGGAATGTAAGTTCCATGATGGCAGGGATGTTGTCTGTTTTGTTCAAAGCCTTCACTCCAGCACTTAGAGTAAGTCTGGCACAAAACAGGTAGGTACTCGATAAATGCAGAGTGAGTGGGTTAGTGATCTAGTGAGTGGGTGCTATGTTCCTAGTGAGTGGGCCGTGCTGGATGCTAGGGGTATATATGCACGGGCCTGCTGGTAACTCTGCCTCCTGACATACTTTCTCCAAGCCTCATCCATCCACTAACAAAGTGCTAGAAACTGTAATAAGATTTTCTGAGGGGGTGATAATAGAGTCTTCTAGAACACCAAATAACTTAGTTTTGGAGAGTACACATTAAGGCTCCTCTGTTCCTTGAACATCCCCCATGAGAGGGATAAAAGGGAGAGGATGACAGGCTTTCTCCTTTGCCACCTTTTCTTCTTTTTTCCCTTTTAATCCTAAAGCTGCAGGCCTTGAGTGTTGAACGGGTAAACACTGAACATTTCTACTTGATTTCACAAAGGAATTTTGTAAACTTTCTCTCTCCAAACAGACCTGCAGGAGCAAGCCATTTTGTAACTAAAAGCCACAGTAACCTATTTTCCAAAACAAAAGAGCAATTCCTTACTCCGCATCCCCCTACCTCCACCACAACTACTATCCACCAGATAATTTTGCTATTCTTCAAGAATGCAGAATCTCCGGGGCTCTTATTTTTTTTAGCAATTGGGACACAAACATATGCTTTGTGATTGGTAACAGTGTATGGTAGTGCGTTTCAACTCCTGAAGGAATTCTCTGGATGCTCAAGGGCTCCCAAGGTGTAGTTAGCTGGCAGCAGTGGTGGGGGGCAGGGAGCAAGTGCCCTACCCCCCATGCAGAACTCAATAGGAAAAGGATCTGGTGAGAGGATAAAGGAAATCAAGCCAAAACCCAATGGCTTGCACTAATTTCAACAAGACAGTAGCTTCTCAAACTCTGTGTTTAAACAGGAAATCTAATAGCCATACGTTTTTTATTTACCCGCATCCACGTGGGAGAGTAGGGAAGTGTAAATTATTTTTTTCTGGCTTAAGGGCAAAGCCTCATGAGTATTTATAACTTTCAGAGAAAGAAATGTCAGTATAAATATATTACCGGGCAACAAATTATTAAGAAGAAAGACCGATACAAAATCTAGAGTCTGGGAGACTGAAGTTGCTTTCTAGAATGTGACAACATTCATCTGTTTCTTAAATAACAATTTATTAAGTGCCTACTATATGCCAGAGACTCATCTAGATATACTGGGAATACAGTACCCAGATGCTCTTAAGTTTCTTTTCGTGAAAATAAACACAAAAGAAGAGAAATGTTAGGTGGTGGCAGTTGTCATGGAGAAGATTCACAGGAAGAGAGGGTGTTTCCAGGGGTCTGGGGATTTGAGGGGGAGGATAGTTGCTTTAAACCAGGCAGTCAAGAAAGGCTACAATGAGAAGCTCACATTTCAACAAAGGGCCCAGGGAGAGCCGGGAGAGTAATATTTGGAGTCTGAGTGTTTGCCAGACTTTTTGGCTAGAAATGATATTTTCTCTTTTTTTTTAAGATTTTTTATTTATTTATTTATTTATTTATTTATTTATTTATTTGAGAGAGAGAGAGAGAGAGACAAGAGAGCAAGAGAGGGAATACAAGCAGAGGGAGTGGGAGAAGAAGAAGCAGGCTTCCCGCAGAGTGGGGAGCCCGATGCGGGGCTCAATCCCAGGACCCTGGGATCATGACCTGAGCCGAAGACAGACGCTTAATGACTGAGCCACCCAGGCGCCCCAGGAATGATACTTTCATGTCCAGGTTTGTGACCCATAATAGTACCAGCTTTTCTGTAGCGTGGGGAATAGGCAACGGTGTTTCCTTCTTACTTGAGAGCTCTTACACCAACAGTTCAGATTTTCGTTTTTTAAGACCAAGTGATGGAATTTCATTACATAGCACAAGGTGGGGAAGAAGCAGTCCTGAAAAGGTCAAAACTTAGAAAATTTAGAAAAATGGCAGAACTGGATTATTGGCAAATGGAATATGGGACTTTTTTTTTTTTTTTTTTTTTTGCCTTCTGTTTGCCTTCTCTCCCTTATGTGACCACATCCTTTGGTTGGTGAGTGTCTCCTCCCGATCATAAAAGGAAAATATACAAATCCTATGATGCATTTCTCTCGATGGTACCCAAGAGGACCCTACAGCAGCATCCCCCGGGGGAGGCAATCTGTGGCCTCATCTGCACCTGCAGATCGATGCGCCTTCCAAAGAACTATCCCAATAGACAGAGAAGCTAAATAAAACATGTGTTCACCTCAATGAGGTTCTCATCTCCAGGAAGCCAGCCCCCCAGGTCAACCTGGGGGATTTGGAGTGACTGTGGAGAAAGCTCGAGTGACTTTACAATTTCCTGCAAAGCTTTAGGGATTCACCCTCCGGGGCTGCTGTGTCTGCTGGGACCACAAGGCTCAGGATTGGCCCCAGAGTTGGTTCCCATCTTCACTCGCCACCTGACAAAAGTGAGCAACATCACTCGGAGGCAGTGAGAAGGAAAATCAGCACCCACGGGGACAACACCAAGGAAACACAGCCCAAGTCTGCGCTGTCAAAAAAAGTTCTGTCACATCGAAGGCTCCTCATGCATAAAGACTTCAACTGTGTTTGCGCAGCACATATTATAATCGTAAGGGATTGATGGAGGATTAACTGTCTCAGTCGTCTAAAGAAAG
>CM052797.1:61597513-61622250 GCA_028533885.1 Nasua narica
CCCCCCCCCCCCAGCCAGTGTTATTTTAAAGTATTCTTGACTATATCAGTTTGCCGGGGCTGCCATAATAAAATACCACATATAATATGATTTAAACAATAGAAATGCATTTTCTTGTAGTTCTGAGGCTGAAAGTCCAAGATCAAGGTTCTTGCAGAGCTGGTTCCTCCGGAGGCCTCTTCCCTTGGCTTATAGATGGCCACCTTCTTGCCATGTCCGCCCAGGGTCTTTCCTCTGTGTATTTATAGCCCTTTGCTGTTTCTTCTCTGTGTGTGTCTGAATTTCCTCTTCTTATAAGGACGCCAATTAGACTGGATTAGGACCCACCCTAAGGACCCATCCTAATCCAATGCAAATGGGCCTCATTTTAATTTAATCATACCTTTAAAAACCCTATCTCTAAATACAGTCACACTCCAAGATACTGGGAGGGAGGACTTCAACGTACGACTTGGGGAGTGAGGGCACATAATTCAGTCTAAAACATTGACAAAGCTGGAAAAACCGTTAATTTTATTAAATCTTACCTCTTGAGTTTATGTCTTTTTAGTATTCTGTGACAAGAGGGCCGGACACATAAAGGACTTCTGCTGAGTTCTAAATTATGATAGTTATCTCAAGGGAAAAACAATTGTGCAATTGGTTGAATTACAAGCTGAACTAGCCACTTTTTCCATGAAACATCACTTTTGCTTGAAAAACTAGCTGACAGATGAACTGTGGTTATTCAGACTTGAGTATTTGGCAGACATCTTGAAAATGAATGAACTGAGCCTGCCACATCAGGAAAAACAACTGAAAGTTGGTGCTGATGATAAAAATCTAAGCATTCAGGCAAAAGGTAGAGTTTAGGAAAACTTATCTGCCACCGTGAGCTGAATGGCCCCCCAGTGTTTAACCACTTTTCCGATTTAAAATACTGATGGTGTGGTGCATACACAAGGAATCTTGGAACACTGAAAAAATAAAATAAAATAATAAAATAAAATACTGATGGTGATGTTAACAACCATGATAGTTTTTGATACTGTGTAATGAAATGTGTCAACATGTGGAAGATGCCGAAATCTGTGAACCAATTATTTCCCCGATAACCAATGGCCAATGTCACAAAACCATGCCTGGGTGAAAGTTGTGTCCGAAATGCAAGCTAGACCAACGAATTTTAATCAAACAGAATACAAAAAGTTCATTAATATGATTTCAGATTCCACACGGCAGCTAACATCCCTTTTCAAACTACATATCCATGTAAGGCCAGAGTTTTCTCATATTCTTTTAACCAAACCAGCATACTGCAGTAGATGGAATGCCTAAGTACACCTGAGAATCCAGCTGCCTTCTAATAAGCCATCTCTGTCCTGACAGATATTCGAATATGATCAAACACCCCCAGTCTCTCCCTTCCTTCCGTCTCCACTCCTCCATGTTTTCTAGCTCTTCCTTCCTGCAGAGGATATAAAGTATCTTCAACAGTCCGGTATTGTCCTTTGAATACCCTGCAGTTTGTCTATAACCCTCAGAATACATGTCAATATACAGAGGTGGAAATAAATAAAGCTAGTTCGAAGTCCACAATCCCAAATATTTCCCATTTGGAGGATGCCCCTGACCAACCCCTACTTCACTTTTGCCTTGGTAGCCCGTGAGTTGTCTCAAAGTGCTTGGAGTCTCTAAGCTGGGGCCTGGTGTTAGCTGGGACTGGATAATACCATGGAAGCCCAGTTTTCACACGGTTTCCATTTTCTCTGTTCCACCCTCCCCCGCCCCCGCCGAGAATACGGTCACCCAGCACTGAGAACATGGCCCAGCCTCCTTCCGGAAGAGCTGAACTTTAGGGTACACCCGCTCCTTGTCCGCTCGTCCCCTTTCCCACAGAACAGCATCTCATACTACGCCGGAACACCACAGAGAAAAACAAAATGACAAGTTGTCCAGTGGTCTCCGGTCACTTCAGGGAAGGAGGTCAGCTATGGGACCGAGATACTGTCAAATGATAAGTGCCAGAAACACTTCCAAATGATAAATGCCCAAATAAAACCCCAAAAGGCTGTGTATTTGCCTAGTATGCCAAAAAATAACACGGGACTAAGAGCTGGGGTCCTCGATGTCTTGCACTCGTCTTTGAAACTGGGTGTCTTGGTGAAGTTGTGAAACCTCTCCGGATCTTTCTAGACTCTTTCATCTGAACACCCAAGGAAGTGACTATCATGATCGCTGAGGTCTCCCCAGCTCTGACACTCCAGGCTTCCTCTCCAGAGACACAAGTGATCCTTGATGACTCACATGAGTGGAAAAGAATGTGATTTGAATGTAGACCAGGTGAAACTCATTTCTATGGAACTTTAGAATGTATTTCACGGTGTGCAGCAAATCACAACAAATTTACCTTCCTGATGATGCTTGGCTCGGGCTAATGTTAAAAATTAATTTGCTTACAAGGAATGTTGCTATGTTCCACTACACAAGCGTAGGTAGTATTTCATAAGGCAACCCAATGCCAGCGAGAGAGCAAGGGACTGGAGTCGGGAACGTGTGGGTTCTGGCCATGGCTGTGTCACTTCCTCACTTCCCCCCTCTGAACATGAGATATCTCATCCTTTTTTTTTTTTTTAAGATTTTATTTATTTATATATTTGACAGAGAGAGAGAGAGAGATCACAAGTAGGCAGAGAGACAGGCAGAGAGAGAGGGGGAAGCAGGCTCCCTGCCGAGCGGATAGCCTGACGTGGGGCTCGATCCCAGGACCCTGAGATCCTGACCTGAGCCAAAGGCAGAGGCTTTAACCCACTGAGCCACCCAGGCACCCGAGATATCTCATCCTTAGAATGGATTCAGAAGACACTTTCTGAGCACTCCCTGAGGCTCCGGGAGAATATACAGAGATGAACCAGACGAATCCCTGCTCTCAAGGGTGTCTACCTAATGAAAAAGAGAGAAAAATGGTTTTCACGAACTCTCTTCTGCACACTTCTGTTGCAAGGAGGGAAAGGTTGGGCATCTAACCCACTGCGGTCTTCTGTTCAGGGAATTCCCCAGCAAAGCTAAGACCAGAAAATGAATAAGATCTAAGGAAGTGGATTAAGGTCCAAATTGGGGAGTCGAAGAGGAGAAGGGCTTTTCGGGCTAAAGCAATCACATGGCAAAGGCAAAGAGGTATGAAACAACATGGGGCTTTCAGGAAGCAAGGAGTTCAGGGCAGGTGAGTTCAAGGGAGCAAGTGAAAAGTACAATATGTAGTCCTGACCGGTAGACAAAAGCCTGTGTACCATAGCATTTCATCTTGAAGATAATGGGGAGCTACCAATAATTTCAAGCATGAAATTTCATATTCGAGATCCCCCTAAGGCTTAGCATCTGTATTAATTAGCTGTTTCCGCTGTGGTTATGATCTGTAACAATCCCGAATCGTCAGTTGCTTCCAACAACAAACATAAATTGCTTTTGCTCACTGTTCTGCGGCTCAGCTGGCCTTGGCTTTAAGATGCGAGTTGGATTCAGGTCTTCCCAGCACGTCTTCATTTTGGGACCCAGGCTGAAGCAGCAGCGACTTCCTGAAGCACGCTCCTCTCATCGCAGAAGAAAGAGATTCAGGAGTACTGGTGAAAATCCACAATGGGGGGCGCCTGGGTGGCTCATCAGGTTAAAGCCTCTGCCTTCGGCCAGGTCATGATCTCAGGGTCCTGGGATCGAGCCCCACATCGGGCTTTCTGCTCAGCAGGGAGCCTGCTTACCCCTCTCTCTCTGCCTGCCTCTCTGCTTACTTGTGATCTCTCTCTCTGTCAAATAAATAAATAAAATCCTTAAAAAAAAAAAAAAGAAAAGAAAGAAAATCCACAATGGGACGTCTCTTGGAACCTTGCACGCTGTCACTTGCCCCCATGTTTTATCAGTCCAGGCACGGCCAAGTTCCAAAGTCAATAGAGTGGGATGTATACTCTGTCTGTAGTAGGTCTTGCAAAATCCGGGGTGAAGGACCTGGGCACACACTTCTGTGGCAGGGAGGGAGTAAAGACTTGGAAGCCCCAACAGGCACATTCTCATGAGATCCATCACCCCAGATCTCTCTGCCACAGCCACGGGTGTGTAAGACTCATGCCTTAGACCCATAAGGTTGCCTGGTTTAAGTTTTGGTATTATTCTAAAGTTTCCCGCTTTTTCATCCCCAACTTTTTGTTTCCTATAACTACTTCTATTCAAGCCGGTTTCTAATAGTTGCTTGGGAGAGCCTACACCGGCACTAGGAAAGGGTCAGTGGGTCTCAGGAGGGTTAACAAGTACCTTAATTCATAACCCAACACAGTTAACCACACACCTCCCGCCATTTCAAACCTTGGCACCCAAAGCCTGTTGTACTCAAGAGTTCAGGCTGTAATTCCTTGTTCTCATCGGGCCCTCCCCATGAGATCCACATTTCCTTTCCTTCTGCCCAAAGCCATCCCATTACATCACTACTGAGAGCATAACATTTCTCCTTTTCCTTTTTTCCTCTTTGCTCGTTGGTTTTTTGGGCAGTGAGGTGGCTGGGGGCGGGGGCTGTGATGTTTGGTTTCGTTTTGTTTTTCAACAAAAGAATGTTGGACTCCGTATATGAGGATGAAGTGGCTTGGAATTTATGGGCCAAGAATCCAGCTGTATGTAGGGTGGGAAGGAGTTGTCACAAAGATTATAAGTAAAATTGTGATGAGTTAATCAAGCCGTGGATTTGCTATAAGATCTTCTAGAGAGAGTGTGAAGATAAACCTTTTTAAAATCTTGGTCCCGGGGCGCCTGGGTGGCTCAGTCATTATGCGACTCCCTTCTGCTGGCGTCATGCTCCCAGGGTCCTGGGATCGAGCCCTGAATCGGGCTCCTTACTCAGCAGGAAGGCTACTTCTCCCTCTCCCACTCCCCCTGCTTCTGTTCCTGACCTTACTGTCTCTCTTTGTCAAATAAATAAGTAAATAA
Organism: Nasua narica; assembly: GCA_028533885.1. Lineage (NCBI taxonomy): Eukaryota > Metazoa > Chordata > Mammalia > Carnivora > Procyonidae > Nasua > Nasua narica. The sequence goes on from CM052797.1 coordinate 61,602,461, forward strand.
AATCTTTAATAAATAAATAAAATAAAATCTTGGTCCTTTTTGATAACAACAGCAGCAAAATGTACACTCTCCTTAAATGGTTATCATTTAATCATGTCACTTTGTTTTCACAGTGATAGACACAGAGACCACAGGCAGACCAGGATCAGTGCGTGGAGGGCCCCAGAGGAGTTTTCAAAAAGGGAATAACTTATCAAAAACCTGAGGCCAGACAAGACCATAAATAACAAGCACCCACTGAATTCAGCCAGCGTCGCCGCGTCTTGTGGCATGGGCCCCCACCTTGCGCAGGGGCACTCAGTCAAGGGGACAAGCAAGGCTAAAATTCGGCTTGCGCCCTGTCAGCCATGCCAAGGCCCCGGTGCAGGGCTGCATCAGCTGGAGAAAAGGACAGCTTTTATAAAGCACATAAAGGTGCCATCTGTTTGCCAAGCTTGAACCAACCCTAGGGGCTGTCTCTGCATTTTCCCAGCTCAGTTGCCTTTTCGACATCACACAAAGCACCATATGGGCCACTGGCCCTGGACTTGGCGACCAGGGAGCCGATGGAAAGGAGGACATTTTAAATTTACACGACAGCCTTCCAGAAACTGTGGAACACAATTCAGGTGTAAAGTGGGGGCAGCCAGAGGTCATGGGAGGCTTAGCAGGTCACGGGAGAAATCCGGCCGACCACAGACATTTTCTGCCCAACCCACAACATGTAGAATTGCCTTGAGACATCCAGAAATCTGACAGACGCCTCCATGGGAAACCGTCTGAGAGGAGACTGGCCAGAAAGCACAGATGGGAACAAATGTGATGACTTCTGAATGACCATTCTAGTCGCAAACTCCAGGGCCGATCGGCCAACAAGGCAGGAAAACCTCAGACAGAAGCAAGCCGGGAAGACTGCCTGGCCCCAGCAGCCAGAACCCTTTCATCTTGCCGGAGCCTGCCTTGGAGCAGACCTCAGCCCCCCGGGGCGCTCAGAGGCCAGAGAGAGTGAAACCAGGGGAGGTTTTTGTAAAGCTCCGTAGCACTGTGATTGGTGGGAGACCCACGGTGCTACAAAAGCCACAGAGACACGTACAAAAACTGCAGAGCATTGCCCTGGGAAATCCTCAGCCTGGCTGCCAAGCCCCAGGGGATGAGCAGAGCAGGAAGGCACCCCTCTTTGCTCAGGGACTCAGAAAGGACACCAGGAAGGTGACCGGACCGGAAGGGACCCCCAGCTGCTGGCCTCTCACTCCCTCGGACGAAACTGCCTTTTCAACACGTTCCTACAGCCGCACGTGGGGAACACAAAGAGGGGTCTCTTTAGAAACTATTATTGTCCCAGCTCCTGTTGATGCTATGGTAAGAGTTACACGAGGCGTCTCATATGGAATTTCTGAATCCAAGTCCCTAGGGAGATGTGCCTGAGTGCTTGGCTTTGCAGTTTGGGAAGACAAATTCAAAGAGAGATTGATTTGTCTTTAGGCAATCGCCAGCCCTTGCTGTTCACTCTAATGCCGACCGCACCGTAAATCCCCGGCACCTCATTAGGGCTTCACACTGGCCCCTCTCGCCCCTTGTTATGCCAGACCCTGTTTGTCCTAAATGCAGCACCGGGGGATGTGAAGCCCTTGACTCTGGAACAGTCATGAATCCCAAGATCCATCTTCTTGGCAATGTCGGTTTTCCAAGACTGAGAGTTAGGGGCGGGTCTAGGAGTGAGAACAATGTAAAACAAGAGAAAGCAACGATTCAGAGGGCATCATGAAGCCTACTGTACTAGAAATAGCCACTGCTCCACCTGCCCCTAAGTCAACAGCTCCCCAAAGCAACCTACCCCTCCCCGCTGCAGTTGATTCAATCATCATAAACCAGTTGAATAAGCAATGAGGACCATCTTTCTAAGAACTGAGCCCGAAAGCTGATAGGAAGAGGAGCTCCCAAGGAGGGCTGCTGAGGTTTTTGGAATGGCCTCAATTGCTGTGATACAAACAAGCTCTTCTTTGGAAAAGGGACTCGCCTCACCGTGGAAGCACGTAAGTAACTCATTTGTTTGCTTTTTTTGCGTTTAGAGGCTCTTCCAGTTAAGGGGGGCAGAAATATCAGGAAATGTGATAGTAACAGCACCAAAATAGTGTCAAGGAGGAAAGATGTGAACTATGGTTAGTCTCCCCAACAGGAGTTGGGAGGAGATTTGCCGGAAAAAAAAATAGAGTCTGGGGGCACCCGGGTGGCTCAGTCGGTTAAGCTTCTGCCTTCAACTCAGGTCATGATCTCAGGGTCCTGGGATCAAGCCCCATGTCAGCTCTCTACTCAGCGGGGAGCCTGCTTCCCCCTCTGCCTCTGCTCCAGACTCATGCTCGCTCGTTCTCCCCCTCTCTCACTCTCTCTCTCAAATAAATAAATAAAATCTTTAAAAAAGAGAGAAAGAGTCTGGGCTGTGAAAGAACCCACACAGCTCTGGAGAAACCGAGAAAATTCTGCCTAATCTCTGGCGTTCAGATCAAGCTGTAGAGGCCAGAGTCATTGGCTTAACTCCCCAAGGAGAGAACTGATCAGGAAAAAAGTTGATCTGAGTCTGTGATTCTAATAAAGTCCTCCAGATATAAATAATTCTGACCTTTAGGCTGAGAGAGAGAAAGAGGGAGAGAGAGCTCGCTGGCCATAGAAAGTGAGGCCAGAGGGTGGTCACTGGTGTTACTGCATTTCTCATCAGAAAAAAAGGAACCAGGCATCTGCTTTTAATTGTTTGAGCTGCAAATGGAAACTAGGTTGCTAGTGAGGAAGTGGGAACATTCTGGTTCCCAGTGAGACCAGATTCCAAGCAGAACAAAGTGAATGTGTAATATTTCCAACTAAGAAATGCTTTAAGCCTATAGGACACAGGCAGGAGTAATCCCCTAAGGACTCATGGTGTTCGTCTTCCTCACTAAGAAGATCTGGTGCCACTCGCTAATTAACCGTTACAAAGGAATCAATGCAAAATTGTCAAAGGATTGCATTAGACACGGAAAGCATCTTTTCATGTCGTTTAAGTGACGTTTAAATCCAACTGTGTCTTGCTTTTAAAAAAAAAAAAGGCGGTCTCTAGTTGGCAGTAGCTTCCAGTTATATAGTGGATATTAATATTAAGCCAGCAAATGTGAAAAACAAATACAAAACCCCATCCCAAAGGTCCTAGGGAAGTCTAGCAGTGGGGTCAGTGGTCCCAAACCTGCTGAGGGGGCTACTGGAGAAGTGATAGCACAGTCTGGCCTGGTGCCTGGAATTCAGCTTGTGTTTTCCAAGGTAAAGGTAGGTTACAGAGAGGTGCGGAGGGAGAATGTGCCAGAGTGGGATCCTCTCAGAGAATGCTGGGGTGGATGAGGTACAGGAGACATACCACTGAGAGCAGAGGAAGGGAAAAGAAGGAGTGCCAGGGGTGCCTGGGTGGCTCAGTTGGTTAAGCGGTCGACTCTTGATTTCAGCTCAGGTCATGATCTTGGGGTCGTGGGATCGAGCCCCGCATTGGGCTCTGCAGTCAGCGAGGAGTCTACTTCAAGATTCTCTTTCTCCATCTGCCCCTCCCCCGGCTCACATGCGCTCACTCTCTCTCTTTCCCTCTCCTCTCTGTCTTTAAAAATAAGTAAATCTTAAAAAAAAAAAAAAAAAAAAAAGGAAGGAGTGCAGGCTGACCATTCTCAGACCACGCACACGCTATGAGGAGAAGCGGGGTAGGGCTTTGCATCCAGAAAGAGCTAGAGATCCAAAGCTGTGCTAACATGGTCAGAGCAGAGAAATTCAGATTTAAAAAACAAGAAAAAAGAATCAGAGCAAAAGTTTGAAGATTCAACTACTTCAGGCCCTTATAGCTTATACCTCATTGGCTTTAAAATTTCTCACTACAAGTTTATCCACATCCCCTGTGAAGTTAGTGACTGATTTCCCTAGTCTCCCTTTGTTCACCACATTCTTCCTAATAAATGAAGTCCTTCTGTTTCCTGAGCTATGATCCAGTGGTTCTCTGAGTGTGGATGGACAACCCATATAACCCATTATATGGTATATAGACTTTCTTTTCATTTTAATCATGCTATCTTTTAACGGATGTCAAAATAGTGACAACTGGGTTGTCAAGCCCATGTGACTTAAAGTTTCCTTTTAATTATATCTTAAGATAAAAAGTGAGCAAATTTAAAGAAAATTATTGGGCAATTTATATAACAGATGGATGTGACAAAAAAAAAAATCCAGAGATGTGATTAATTGAGGTTTGAGAAACACTGAGCTGGTACATTCCATCATTCTTTGAAATGAAAAGATAAGGGGCACCCAGAGAGAGAAGGAGCGAGAATATCTTTGAATGGTGTTTTCTTTTTTAGCCAACTAATATTGCATTGAAGAGGCCCTCACTGCAAACCCAGAGCCTTTATATCCTCAGAAGTCTACTTCCTTTTGAAGTTTCCTTTTCCTTGGATGCTCCTTTTGAGCCCTTACCTGACTAGTCCTTACCTCCTGGGTAGCACAAAGCTAACAACAGGCCTATGCAAACCCATGGCCCCAAATCCATCAACCTTTTAGCCCTCTGAATAGAGAAACCCTGGGGAGGTCACTTAACTTCAGAACCAGAGAACAGGACAAAAGAGCTCGGAATAAAGAGCCACAATATAAATGTGTGCTACTGACCGTGACACTGACCGTGACAATGATAGGAGCTTAGAAAAGACTGCGGTCGCCAGGTACATCTTCGTGAAAGTGGGGCATGAGCTACACTTAGAATAACACATATTATTACATGTCATCACTATGTCACCTACCAATTTCTGGTGTCTACCATGTATCAGGCCACTGGACAAGGCACTTTACTAACGAATGTCATTTCATGCACTTGTCACAGTGACCGTTCGGAACTATGACCCGCCTGTTTACAGACGGAGAAGACAGGTTCTCCTAGATCACAGAGCTTAGCAAAGCCGAAATGTGTATCATCTGTCTGATTCCAGCATCTGTGCCCTTAAGAACTTCTCTGTGGAGCCTGCAGTTTGATTGAGGCAAAGGTGGAGGCTTTTCTTGCCTGGCCCAGCACCTCCCCTCCCCGCCCCCCACTGGGCTCCTTTCCAAGCCGCCGGGCAGAGTCTGAAAGCCACCGTTAGGCTGTTTCCCTTCCAACCACCATCTCCACCACCGTCCTTCACCAAGGGAAGCACTTCTGCACCCCCCTACCAAAACCAGTTACCCAAAGAGATATTCTCGGGGCAAGGCCCATTTTTCACACTACATCCCTGGACACCGGGGTCCCTAGACACGGAAAGATCCAGATAACGATCAGATGATCGTCCTGAGAAAAAGGAGTCCAAGAAATCCCAGGCCCGTCCCTGTGTTAGCAAGAGATAACATTCTCATTCCTGGCTTTGACGTTCCCTCTCACTCCCAATGAACATGTCCCAGAACAGAATGTATACATTTTTTTAATCTGAGTGTAATTGACACACAATGTTACATTAGTTTCAGGCGCACAACATAGTGATTGGACAAGTGTATACGTTGTACGTAGACACTCACCACAAGGGTAGCTCCCATCTGTCCCCGTACAACCCTATTGCGATATCATTGACTATATTCCATCTGCTGTGCCTTTGTCCCGTGCTAGGGCTTATTCATTCTGTAACTGGAAGCCTGTATCTCCCGCTCCCCTTCTCCCATTTGCCCCTTCCCCAGCCCCCCTCTCTGGCCATCACCAGTTTCAGAATGGAGCCTGGCCTACAGTGTCTTTGCCTGGCACCGTTTTCCCCCAGGGATTCACAGAGCTGTCTCTCTCTCTCTCTCCCTTTCCTTCTCCAGGTCTTTACTCAATGTCACTTCTAGTGACACCTTCCTCAGCCACCTCCTATAGTCCCCTTACCCTGCTTTACTTCTATACCCTCTTCTCTCCCCGAAACTCTCGCAAGCTCATTGACCATCTGTCTCTTTGCTCCCTGAAGGCAAGGAATCTGAGTCGTTCCTCACTATATCCACAAAGACCGTGAGGGCACTAAATCCATATCTGTAGAATGAATAAATGAATGATCGGTTGTGGCGTAAGGCAAAGGGAAGCAGAAATAAAAGCCTCCTAGGAACCCGCAGAGGCAAGGCCTAGTCCTAGCCCCCCCACCTGCAACAGGTCCCTGTCCCTGTCTGCCGGTGCTCTTCTGGTTGCTGAGTGAATCAGCGTGAACAGAGCAGACGAAAATTCATGCCTTACTGGAGCTTTCACTCTAATGGCAAAAGACAGATGGTAAACCAAATAAATAAATAAAATATATAGCATTATGGGTGGAAATAAGGCCCGTGAAGGAAATAAAGCGGGAAGTGAATGCAGAAGACTAGAGGAGGGAGTAGTGTGCCGTTTTTAACAGAGGAGTCACACAGAAGGCCTCGCTGGGAAGGTGACATTTGAGCAGAGACCTGAGGGGGTGACAGAGTGAGCCATGTGCAGATATCGGGAGGAAGAGCACCTCCAGGCTGGTGTAAAGGAGAGGGAGGAAGCCCGTGTGGCTGGAGGAAAGGGGAAGTGATGGGGAGAGAACTGCAAAATGAGCTCAGGTTGGTAATAGGCCTGGGGAGGGGGCAGCTCTTGGGCCACCTTAAGGACTCCAGGTGGGGACTGGAAAGGGAAGACTGGAGAATGCAATGGAGGTCGCACGTGACCACGAGAAAAGACCAGGGGAGACAGGAACTTGGATTCCTGGCCTCACCCACAGCCCTAAGAAGCGAGTACTCTCATCTTAAAATCCAAAGAAATATAGGATTCTGTTCTCTCCCAGCGACCTTTCCCTCCCAGCCTGCCCCTAGGAAGCTCTGTGCTTATGGAAATTACACCCCTTGCTTCAAGCAAGATGTGTTTTCTCTGAGTCTAACGTTAACAAACATTCCGATCATTCCACCAAAGCTTTCTAGTTTACAGAGTGCTTTATATGCATCCTTTCATTGCATCTCTGGAACCCCCAATATAGAAGATATTACCCTCATTTTATAAAGGAGGCAAATGAGGCTCCCTGAAATTGGCCAAGATTATACACCCAGTGAGGAACGGGGTCCAACTAGATTTCAGGTTTTCTGACATCTTTCTACTACTGAGACCCACTTCCCATTTGAGTGATTCTCGAACTATGGTCTGCAGTCCTTTATGGACTGTAAATGGATCTGAAAATGTATAGTCTCTCCCTGGTTTCCATAAGTGACATGGGCAATCTTATAGACTCTGATTTTTACAGGTGACAGAGGCTAATTTAACTGTCACTTTTAAGAGTGAGTAGATCATGAGAGCTTGTTACTATGTGATATTCATGAATATGGCATTAAAATGCACTGAAGAGTCTAATTTTATTTTATACTAAGAAGTCTGGTGTTGCACAATGCTGGACAATGATGCAAAACTCTGACGGGACATGAAATGGAATTCTCCTAAAATGAGCAATGAGTGGGGTACGTAACCCACTAGATCTTTGCCCCACCTAAGTGTAGCCCGAAGGCTGAGACCCGGTACTTTATGACCAGCGTTCCACCTTTCTTCCCTCTGGATCAAACTAAGAAATCCCTTTCTGGTCTCTCTCCTTCAGTGCACAAGCTCATTCTCTCTCATTCAGACAGTAACATGGCAAAGGCTCAGATTTCTATTTGACACAGGAATCACCTCCTGCTTCGGTCTTGAAGGATAGCCCCCAAGACTGATGAGCAAAGAGGTTAGTCCAGATGAGCCAGAAACACCATCCAATAGCTATCACATGACTTGGTGACTGGCGCCAGGGTTGCCCGAAGAGAAAGCAAGGCAGTTTTTAGATAAGGTCTATCAACTGCCATCTCCAGCACAAATAATCCGCTGATCTTCGGCAGAGGAACCTATCTGGAGGTGGAACCATGTAAGTGACTCGTTTTTCCTTCTTACAACCGCTAGGTTTAGCAATTATCTTTGTTAAATATTTTCCCAAGTCACCAGCTTGGGAAGCACTTGAAAAGATCTAGCCAGCATGTAATTTAGCAAGGGATGGTTTGAGGAACAGGGACGCAGTCTCTGATAAGGTCCCGAATGAAGTGTGCGCTGCCGTGGTCCAGGGGACCCACTGTCTTTCCTGGAGAATATGTGTTGTCTTCCCTCCACCTGACTAACTTCAGATAACCAACTTACCACCTGCGCATTCGTCATTTACAGGTCTAGGTCATGACCAGACCCGTACTAAGTACATCTAGTAAATGAGAGGTGTGATGACGAGCATGTCGGACCAAGAGTTCAAAGACCAAGATCCAATCCTTATCTTGGACTGACGACCTCTCTGACTTGACTTCACTGAACTTCAGTTTCCCTCTAGGGAAACGAAGTGACTTCTAAGGTGTCTTCCTGCTTTAGCACACGCTGATTCTGTTTATCATCCAAACCAATTCTTAGGGAGAATTTAGTCCAATCTTTTAGTCCAATTGATTTAGTCCAAAGGAAGTCCAATGCTGTGTCTTATGAGCCAGTAGGAATTCTGTGATTTGATTTTTTTTTTTTAAGATTCTATTACTTGAGAGAGAAACAGAGAGAGTGTGCGCTCCAGTGGGGGGAGGGGCAGAAGGAGAAGCAGACTCCCCACTGAGCAGGGATCACCCTGGCATCATGACCTGAGCTGAAGGCAGATGCTTAACTGACTGAGCCACCCAGGCTCCCCACTGTGATTTGATTTTTTTTTTTTTTAAGGTACTGGAAAAGGAGTCAAAACCGTCCTTATGCATCCATTAATTAACTCTTATGTCATCACAGAGGTTTTGACAAGGGAGTGCTGAGGCTCCCTCCAGGCCTTCCATCTAGTACTCAGGTTCAGTGCGTGGAAACTAGAGTCTGGAGACCTGGGAGTAAGGCCCAGCCCAGCCACCCACTACCTTAACCACACTTAGCTTCAGCGACTTCATCCGTAAGAAGTATCTAATATCATCTCATGGAGTTTGTTACAATAATGTTTGCAGAGGTACTATAAACACAAGACATTTGTCAGTAGCAAAGTACTTATACAAATGGTAGTCATCTATGATTATTATGACCATTTGGGTAGTCTCTGATCTTTTGCATCAATGGCTCTTGCCCCCCCAAAATCTTGTTCTTCTACCTCTAACTGAGGCATAGTGCTTTATGATTGACTTGAGCCTCATGGTTATGTTTCCTCTAACAATACCCATTTGTCAATTCTGGGCAAAGCCAAAATGATTCCTTTCTCCCTTGTGAAAATATGATCCTGAAGCGAGATTGGGGGTAAGTGATGGCAGGCTGAGGAGGCAATAACAGAAAATCTAGGGACTTCCCTAAATGCCAACACTCAGAAGCTACCACATATCAAACAAGCCACCAAAATATAATGCTTAGATCTCAGAAACCATTGTAGAGTTTTATGTCTCCAACTACACTTGTTCTGCTCCCCTTACCCCCTTCCAAACAGATGGACTATGCAGAGGGCAAATAGGTAGCGAGGTTTTTTGTAGTGATGCCTGAGGTGGTGTAATGAAGCACACCTTGTCTTTGGAAGAGGGACTCAACTCATCGTGGAACCAAGTAGGTTACGCATTTTACTTCTGGGCATATATTCCTTTGGACTTGCTGTAGCCTAGTCCTGAATGAGTGGGGCTTCTTAGGAAGTCCCAAGGAGGTTCTTGGAACCCAAGGAGGTTCCAAACTGGAAACCCATTGTTTTGTTGTTGCAGAAACTCAAGGTAAAAATCTGAGGACAATTCATTAGGTTTCTCTTAGGCAAATATTCTATGTATGCATAGAAACTCGGTTCTGAAGCTTTGTACCAATAACCCTTCTACAATAAAGCCAAATAAAGCCCTTGGCCAAGCTTTTGGTCACCTCCTTGGTCAAGGACTGGGACCAGAGAAAAGGTACGTTCTAGGTGAGGAGACTTTTCCCCTGTTTATGCGGACAGAGAGTCTTGGCTGTGGTGCAAGAAGGGGGACAGTTAAAAAGAAGAAAAATAATATTAAAGAAGGAGTTAGATCAAGATAGTCTTTTCTCCCTCAGATGACAAAAGCCAATCTTGCTCTTGTGTCTTTTTGCTGAGGACTTGCTTTCAGCCTGGCTCAGACTAAATGATCCCCAAAGTCCCATCCTAGGCTGGGTTGGCCAAGAGCTATTAATGTGCTCACCTCTTCTGTTAGCCCTGAATCCAAAGACCCTACTCTGGATGTAGGGTTCAGGAGCCCACATCCAATGTAGAATCACAGCCACCAACTTCAGGTGCTATCCTAAGGATATTGTCCACTGGTTATCTGTCCCAGGGCTTGGAAATCTGAGGGCGATATTCAAGTATTTTGGGTAGCTGCCGACGGTCAGTCACCGGGACGAGTCCAGAGAACAGTAGTCTTTTGGAAGCTTTTAGAATTGCAGGCACTGCCCCTTACATGGTTAAATTTTATTTCAAAGGAAATAAAGAAGAGGGGAAAGGTACATGAATGGGGCATGGTGGACAGTCCTGAAAGCAGCCAATAGTGTCAAGATGGCGTCTGCCTCTCAGAAGAAAACATAACCTTACAGGGGTTCTTGATTGCCTGTTGCTTCCAGGGACTGAGTGGAATTTGATGAGCTGTCTCTGAGAGGAGAGAGACCAGAAAGAAGGAGGGAAACAATCGTGTTGTAGCTGATTGCAGTCTGATCGATGTTGGGCAAATTGCATCTGAGCACAAAGTATTGCGTTTCATTTTCCCTTTAAATCATTTCCACTTGAAATTCAGAATTATCTGCAGTGTTAGAATCAAGTCTTGAGCCTGTGCCTTTGGGAGCCTTAGGGAAGAAGGGAAGAGATGAAAGTGATGCTTAGCCCCTCTGCTGGGACGCTGACCCGTGCTCTCTGGTGATACACCATTTACTGCTTTCGTTTTCTCTTCCCGCCGTGATGGAGTGTAATATGATTATGTGAAGCTCAGGTAGGGAAAGTGAGAATTTCAAGTCAAGCCCTCAATCCTTAAAGTTTTGACAGCAAATAATGGCCCCATACAACCGTCATTCCCTTTGGCTCTAGCCCCAGACTCTTGATTTCTGGTGATGAGACAAAGGAATCCATATGGTTTAAAAATTCTATTTCACATGATTACTATATCCTCCTGAAGCTTGTATCTGGATCCAGAGACAGGAGAAATTATAAAATGAAAACAAACAGTCCAAAGAGAGCAGCGGCTTCCATGACCGCATCCATGACCCACAGCACCACTGGGCTCCCCATGGGCTCCCAACTTCTTGTTCAACCCTCGGGTCCTTAGAAAGCCTTTCCCTGGGCTCAGGGAATTAGGAGACATCTTCCTTATTATAGTGGGACTCAGTCTGAGTGATGGGGAAGAAATTAGGTTTCTAATCAAAAAGCAGAATTGGTTACCCAAAAGAAGGAACCCGAATATGAGAATGAGACCTGCGTCTAAACCCTCTTCAGCCTGACATTCATTATAAGAAATGTCACCAGTCAGTGCCCCATCCCTGTTCCCAAGCTATCGTGTTCCTCTTGGGGAGGCCTCCCAATAAACTGGGAGTTAAATTTACCATCTTGAAGGCAGCTACCTGTCACCTGTGACCTGTCACCTTCCTCTCTCCCTCTCTGTCAGCCCTGTCCCCTGTCCCGGTGCTTCCTAGCTGGGATTTTGTGTTCACAGCCTCATCCAGCGAACTATTATTAGCTTCAAAGGGAACTGAGACTCTGTGCCCTCAGCCCCTTGATCTCATCAAGGGCAGCTTTGTAGTTCTCGGAGTTGCAGGGTCTCGAGGCTGGGACCCAGGCTGGGGAAGCAGGGCACAGATGTGCTTGCACAGGCCCCAGGGCCAGCCCGAGGCTGGTTACTTGTGAGGCAGCGTTGCGATGTGCTCCTGGGATACTCGACAAATGTTTTTTGGAGCTGGCACCAGACTCTTCGTGGAGCCACGTGAGTTGACTTTCCCCCCCTCCATTCCTAGGGATAAACTGAGTCCCGGCGCGGGGGCTGCCATCCAGTTTGCATTCCTTGGGAAAGTAGAACTAGATGGAGCAGCCCAGATGGGAGGGCAGGCCAGAGTAAAGTCACCAGGCTGAGTCACTGAAGTAGCTCTGCAACTAGTTTTGTTCTGAAGAAGCATATATTAAAAATATAGTCCTGGGGTGCTGGGGTGGCTCAGTCAGTCAAGCATCCAACTCTTGATCTCAGCTCAGGTCTTGATCTCAGGGTCGTGAGTTCAAGCCCCGAGCTGGGCTCCATGCTGGGTGTGCAGCCTACTTCAAAAAAAGGGAAAGAAAAAAAAAAACTATAGCCCCCCACTTATTTCTGAAATCCTCAAAGCAGCCAAGAAAATCACAAAAATTATGGTAATTGTTGGAGCATATGAGGGGGGCAAGCGATATGCGGGAATGCTTTGGCCCAAAATCTCCAGAGGGTTCTTTCGTTCTTACCCGTCTCTTTGGCTAAGCTGACTAGTGTACATGCCTCATTGCAACTTGGAGATAAATGTCCTGTAGCTTGGAAGATTCAAAGGAAAGGTGGTTTTGCCAGGTCAGAGAAATCAGGTAGAGCAAACTTGTATTTCAGTGTTCGAGTTAAATCTCATATTGTCAGAGAGCCTTGAAATCGTGAGTGACATTTGTTACAGGTGGTACAATTCTTAGGGAGCCAGTAGGACTCTCTACAAATCTAAAACATAGATGATTTCCTTGCATAGAACTTAAGAAAGACTGTTCGAGAAAGGGATATACTTCTTCTGGTATTGTTGACCAGCACATAACCTTAGCGTTGGATTGGTACTCATAAAAAGAGAAAGCCTGAAATAAAACAACAATTGTTTGAACGAGTAACGCTCTGGAACCCACGTTGAAATGTAATTATATTGGTGGGCCAGGAGGAAAGACGGAAAATTCTCAAAAAATAATTAAATGTTTCAATTTTGGACTACCATAGGGCAAATTTTACCCAACTTCAGATTTTGGTTTAAATTAAATATAAAATAGACCAGGTTACATATGGCAACGATATAAAATGCATTCCATTTTTTTTTAAAGGTTCAAGTCAGTCAGATAACCTTTTCTTTGGTTACCATGAGGCCAAAGAATGGATTAGAGAAAACACTTTCATTTCAAAAAAATTGTTTTCAGTAGGTAGGTATTCAATGAGAAAGAGGGTCTGAGAAAAATGTTTTACCAAATGAATGCATTATGAGTCATCTGAAATGCTAACATGAGATTAAGAGCTCAATATCACAAGGGTATTACCTTCTGCAGACATCTGTCTTGTCAGCTATATGACATTGTTCAAATTATTCAAACCAGGTCTCTCTAGCCCAGAGTGAACATTGACGACTGCCTTAAAATCCCAAGCAAGCCTTAATTATCCAAGTAAATCAGGCTAGGATTGGGTCAAACTCTTAGGTAACCAAGGAGGTAGGATTATTTTTTGTTTCATTGTTTCTTTTTTAACGGACTAGTTTCCTTTCACTGGACCTCATAACTCCCTGGAAAATCAACCAGACTACATATCACAAGGTCAGCAGAGTGAGCAAGAAATGTTGCAAGTCTGAAGGCAGGTGAATGAGCAAAACCTGTGGTTTTTCAAGCCGTTACTGCCGGAGTTATCAGCGTCTGTTATCAGTGGCTTCGGAGATGCCAGAAAGCAAGACAAAGAAGGTTTTCTCACATAGGTTGAAATCAATTTCCAGGAGAGCCCCTTGAAAAAAATCCCCAGCCCCGGTCTTGTCCAGGGCTAAAGCCAAAAGTGTAACCAGATTCTTAGGAATGAGTTTCCTGCCCTGAGTGCCTGAAATAGAATCGAGTTTTTCAGCTGAACTTCTAGGCAGAGAATAAAGTGGAGAATCTTTTTTTTTTTTTTTTTTTTTAAGATTTTCTTTATTTATTTGACAGGGAGGAGAGAGATCACAAGTAGGCAGAGAGGCAGGTGGGGGTGGGGGGGAGGGGGGAGCAGGCTCCCTGCTGAGCAGAGAGCCCTATGCGCTGCTCAATCCCAGGACTCTGAGATCATGACCTGAGCTGAAGGCAGAGGCTTTAATCCACTGAGCCGCCCAGGTGCCCCTAAGGTGGAGAATCTTGATGCTAGTGTTGAGGGGCTTTCTCTGAACAGCTGATTTCCTAGGAAAGCCGTGATTGGCCATGGTCCGTGTACAAAATGGTGATCACCAGGAACTTCTAGACTAGCAAACATTCCATCTCAACCAGATACCACCAATTAATTTGGTTATAGCTCTACTACCACGAGCTTTACAGCTAAAGCCAAAATCCAAATTCAGCACTGAACATTAGAAAAATCATTGCATTTACTCCCTCATCACCAAGACTTTTCATTTATCATTACCTCGCGTCTTGATTATAGATCATAGTAAATAAAAGCACACTGGATTTCAACATTCTTTAATTTGATATCACAGGTTTTAAAACTTATCTAAGTTGTTTTGTTTTGTTTTGAGAGAGAAAGAGGGCGAGCGGTGGGGGGAAAGAGGTGCAAGAGGGAGAGGGAAAGAATTTTAAGCAGACTTTGTACTGAGTGGGGAGCCCCAGGCAGGGCTCAGTCTCACCACCACGAGATCATGACCTGAGCAGAAATCGAGAGTCAGACGCTTAAAGGACTGAGGCACTCAGGTGCCCCAAAATCCACTTAAGTTTTCGATATAAGAGCTATACGCACACAAGTAATTAATATTGAAAATTAGCAGTTTAGCTTATGATTGGAAATATATCCAGATCACTATTCAGAGATTGGTTGTCTCTCCCGATTTCAGGCATTTTCAGTCACCACCCCCACCAACAAACCTTCTTTTTTAACAGTTATTTGAAGATTAGAACCTGGGTGGCTCGGTCAGTTAAGTGCCTGCCTTTGGCTCAGGTCATGATTCCAGGGCCCTGGGATTAAGTCCCAGGTCGAGCTCCCTGCTCAGCTGGGAGTCTCCTTCTCCTTCTGCCCCTCCGCCTACCATATGCCCCCCTCACTCTCTCTGTCTCTCTGAAATAAATAAAATCTTAAAAAAAAAAAAAACAGTTATTTAAATAGAGCCTAAGAATCCAAGTCTCTATGGCCAAAATTTGTCATAATTTAGAAACTTCAGTAAGTCACGAAGGGAAAGAATCATTACTACCTCCCTCAAAGCTTTAAAACTTCCAGTTTCAAGGACAGAAGAAGACACGGGTATAAAATGGCAGGTAGACGGTAGAGCTCAGGGTGAGGCATGAATACAAAAGGAGGCCAGGGGGAGAGCCAATTACTGAGACCAACATTCCACAGCTTCACTTAGAATAAAACAAGAACAGGGTTTAAACTGGTTTTATGTCTATAAGGACTTCCTGGGAATGATAGTTGTCATTTCTGATTAAAGACTCAAAACAAACTGCAGGATAGTCCCTTACAAAAGAATAAGTATTCACCTAAAGGCACAGAGATGTACCCCCTAACTTCAGTAGTGGTTATCCTTTCTGGTCTGTAAAACAGGGATGACACCCATTTATGTCCCAACCCTACCATCCTGAGTATTTGAACCAGTCAGGTAGTTCTTCTCTGACCCTAATTTTTTGATTGACCCAATGCCAAGAACAAGCACCCAGCCTGCTCTCACTCCAAGGGCTGATGCATTTAAAATAAACCAACGGATGCAGACAGCTATGCAGCCTGACTGCAATTGTCCAAAGGATTGATTAATAAAATATAGATAATTGAAACGCAGATGATCTAGAAACTTCTTTGTAGTTGTTCTTTTCCATCTCTGCTTCAGCTGTGTCACTCAGCAGCTCCTAACTCGAAGTCAAACCGACTGCCTTTCGTTTCTACTTCCCTTGGCCACACTTTCACGGGGGTGCTAAGAAGCCCAGGTCACTCACAGGGTGCAGGAAAGTCTGGATTATCATGTTTGGCTCCAACGGAATTGAAGTAAACACCATTGTTTAACTCCCACACTTGTGGATAATCATCTTCCAAAATACACTGATTCTATTTACAGGAAGCCAGCCTCCTGCCAAACCATCCGTCTTCATCATGAAAAATGGAACAGCTGTTGCTTGTCTGGTGAAGGATTTCTACCCTAAGGACATAGACATAAGACTCAAAGCATCCAAGACTCTAGTTGAATTTGACCCCGCTGTCGTCATCTCTCCCAGTGGGAAGTACAGCGCTGTCAAGCTTGGTCGGTATGAGGATTCCAACTCTGTGACCTGTTCGGTTGAACACAACAATGAAATTGTGCACTCCACTGACTTTGAGCCAAAGAAAAACTCTTCAGGTAGGTCATATCTAGCTTCGAGGGGCTAGAATTGTGGGGAAGAAGAGTTGAGGGAAAGGGAAGTTGGAGATGTAAACTCTTGACCGATCGCTGTCAATATGGCATCACGCAGGAAACAAGACTGAGGCCCAACTAGGGCCTGTCGTTGACTTGGAATTGAACTCTGCATCCCGGAGCTGGAACCTGAGATCAAGCCCAGCTTATATCACCCCCCACCCCCATCTCTCCTTCACCAACCACTGTCTCCTTCTTACTAATGACTGTATTCTCGCTAGACTCCGGGTTAAAAATTCATGTGCGGTCTAATCCAGTGTGAAAGCCAAAACAAGGGGCAGGCCGGCCTATCACGGGGTTGAGAATCCTGGTTGTTCCTACAAGTTAGAGGCGTACCTACATGTGGGCCTCATAGTGTAACGAAACAAAACAAAACAAAACCCAGAATGGGAAGAATGTTGGCTACGTGAATAGCTGTCTGACCTTAGCCAAGTCATACCCCCGGTCCTCAGTTTACATACTTAGAGTCTCCTCCACTTTTAAAACCTGAAATCCTTTGAGCCTCTTGGTTGCCGGTGAATCCCTGACCACGGCTGTTTGTTCTAGGTAACGTAAAACCGACAGAACCTGGAAGCACGGAGCAAACTTCAGAGAACCCCTATGTACCCAAAGGTTAGTTGAAACCAAGGGTGACTTCGGAACTGAGGGTTCAAGCAGACTCTGTGATTGTCAGAGGGGGGCCAAAAGTCACCAGCTTCCGACAGAAACCCAAAACCACCCCTGAGCCCAGTTGGTTCCCTGGGAGTGAGCAGGGAGTACCAGGGGGCTAAGCGGACTTGCAGACCAGGCAGAATGCTGGTGATCCCGGGCAGCCAGTGTTGAGGGCCCAATTTCTGGAAGGGAATTGAAGTCTCTGGCTAAAGCCACGATCTTTATTCTCGTTCAGCCGCAGTTCATCAGAGCTCACAGTTCACAGCCGGGAAGGTGAACATGCTGTCCCTCACGGTGCTGGGGCTCCGAATGCTGTTTGCCAAGAGTCTCGCCATCAATTTCCTCCTGACTGCCAAGTTATTTTTCTTTTAAGGTAAGAATTAACTGCTTCTTTTGCCTACCCCCACGCAAACTATGCTACACAGGGAAAAAAAGGGGCGTAGGAATGTAAGAGGCCAAGAAGCCCTGGGAAGGGAAAACCACACAGAGACATATTATGATTTTGATAAGGTGGGCCTCCTCAGACACTCGGCATAATGCCCCATCTCCTGTTACTTCTTCTTTCAAGCCAGACTCAAAACGCATTATGTAGTATAATGTAATAGCGGCCAATAATCCCCACCTCCAACCCCGAAGCTAAAAAACTTATGGAGCTAAGCAAGGAGAAATAGTTTTCTTTGTTTACTATTTTGTTTATCTGGCCAAGGGGCCAAAGGTTATTGGCAAGGCCATGAGTAAAGCTTCACCCAAGGAATTTCCAGAACCTGCCTTTGCCTACACAAAAAGGATGCCAGCTCCCGTTCCTTTATCACAGGACTCCAATGTGTAGACCAGCCCATCTTTGGGATGAACCTCCACCACCATGAGTAATGACCAGCTCACCGCTAGCTACTCACGATGCATATGGAGTCACAGCTGGGCCAGTATTTGCCTGCTACTCGCATTCCCTGAATCTCAGACACGAAGTTCAAACAGGGGCCTAGGTTTGCCTACAGAGCCCCTTCCCCAGCACCCCCAAATACTCCTCTGCCCCAATTCCCGATCTAGGGACAACTCTGGGTTTTGAGCATCGGACTGATCCAACCCAACCTGAAAACAACATCCAGTCACTTGCTACATCCTATTCTCACACTGATAGGCTAATGCTGACTGGCTGAATTATGGCCATGTGCAGAAGGGAACCAGGCCCCAGTAGATTAGTGACGTCTGCAAGGATACAGTCACGGCAAGTGCGGGCCAGCCCCAGATGACGCGAGGACCACGATTCCTCCCAGCCCTGATGGTCTGCGATCTATGACGCTCTGACAACTGTCCTTCCACTTGCAGGCTGACCGGCATGAGAAGGCCCCATTATGAGACTCTCACGTCATGTCTTCACAAAAGCCTACAGAGATGCTGTCTCCTCAGCTTCTGACTTCTCGGTGATTCAAGTTGACGTACCCCAGCCTTGCTTAAATGGCTGCTACCCAAACCAGGTTTCCGTCGAAGACAACAAACCCGACTCATTTTCCAGCCGGGTGGAAAGACAAAAGTCTGGGGGGGGGGGGAGTTAGGGGGGTTATTATTGTCCTAACTGCTCTATATGCTGCTTTCTAAAGAGATATAGGACTCATTTTCTTTTTCCCTCTCTACAACTGATACACTTTGGAAAAGATGTTTCGTTCCTTTGACTTTCTTTGCCTTCACAAGGAGAGAGTGGGAGCCAACGGATTCCCAGCTCCATGGTCCCCGAGGAAAACAGGCCCTGGGGGTCAGAGAGCAGATGCCCTTTACCTCCAGGAAGGGCTCCGCCCAGCCCAGCACTAGATTTGCCCCGAGTTGGCATTCTTGGCCACAAAAGCCCTTTCTGCCTTTCCTAGTACTTTACAAACAAAATCACATTTGAATCTCATGCAGCCCGTGGGGTTTCTAAAACCTCATCCAGATACTCTCCGAGCTAGCAAAGATCAGAGTAAAACACAGAGAAAATGCACTTCTATTAATTGATTCAACAAACACAAATTGACTCTAAGTTCCAGGCACTGTGGGTACAGAGATGAGTAAGATGTGGGCCTGCTTTCAAGCAGCGAACTGTGTGAGTGTTTCTGGAGGGAGGCAGGAGGAACGAGACCCCTCGGTTTCGGCTATAAGAAGATTATCTTTCGCGGGGTTTGCCTGCCAATCTGTGTACGGGGAATGTGAGGTCAGGGGACGACGATTCTCACCTGCCCCATGTTGTTGATGGTTTGCTGCCCTTCCCGGTGCTGTTCCCTGTGGCATTTATTAAAGTGCATTGAGTGTGCTTTGCCTCTAGCTTTACTCATAACACAACACCGCAGGGGGAACGTGGGTGCTGTGAACTCTCTCTTAGGCAGAAAGGAGCCAAACTGAGCATGTCGGTCATGCTGCGGCTTCCTGAGCCCCGGGCCTGCAGGCTCCCGCCTCGGGGACCCCAACCTGGGTTTCCGGCTGTCGCTGCTTTTCGCAGCAACGACCTCTCTGCGGCCGGTGAGCTCTGCTATTCCCACTTCAGCAAAGCGACACCTTCTTCCAAGTGCACCCGCTCAGGCAGCAGAGCCCCTGCACCCCAGCAGTGTGGTTTGCTCGGCACCCAGGGCGCTACGTAGGGGACCAAGCAGGGGCTGATGAGGTCACAACTGAAAGAGCCACCCTCACTAACTCCCCTTGCCATCACCATCTGCAGAACCCCAGGTTCTGTCCTCAAGGCCCAAAGCGAAGAAAGACGCAGTAGCACTCTGACTCGGTAGGTGTGGGACCGTCTAGGAGGGTAACCAGGTGTGCGCAGGGAGAAACCATTAAAAGACTCCACATAACTGCTCCTCATCTGTGGAAAGAACACCTCCTTCCAAAACATTCCCATCTGTTACCTTGGGCAACGTCAGCATGTTTCTGTGAGTGG
>CM052797.1:61622750-61691080 GCA_028533885.1 Nasua narica
GCCAGTTAGAAGATGAACAAGTTCCGGGAATCTCATGTACAGCCTGGTGATTATAGTTAATACCACTGTATTATATACTTGAAAGTTGCTAAGGAAGCAGAGCTTAAATGTTCTCTCGGGCCACCAGGATGGCGCAGTCGGTTACGCATCTTACTCTTGGTTTCAGCTCAGGTCATGATCTCAGGGTCGCAGGATCGAGCCCCGCATCGGGCTCCTCGCTCAGCATGGAGTCTGCTGAAGATTTTCTCTCTCCATCTGCCCCTCCCCCCTTGCTCTCATGCACTCTCTCCCACTCAAATAAACAAATAAAATCGTTAAAAAATAAAAAAAGGTCTCAAATGTTCCCACCACACAAAAAAAGTCACAGTGATTACCTCACGTGCTACAGGTACGAGCTCACGCAATGTTGGTGACCATCTTGCAACATGTAAGGACATCAAATCAAAGGCTGTACACCTTAAATGTACACAATGTTATATCCATTATTTCTCAACGGAGCTGGAAGAGAATTTTTTTTTCATTTTTAATGAAGAAAAAAGGAGAAGTGGGGTTCTAGAGCCCCATGACCTGGAGGTCCATGACCTTAAGCATGACCTGACCCCTCCAAGCCTCAGTTTCTCCATCTGTAAAACGGAGGTGACAGTACTAGCTTTTTCACAGGACTGCTAGAATATTAAATGAAATAATATATGCAAGACACCTGGCAAATGATGTGGGATTAGCTTTGTTGTCACTCTTGCAATGTTTGTGAAATGGACTGATGGATGTAGTTCCTGAGAGCTTTATTCTCCTCAAAGATATTTAGAGAAAAGATGCTGAATAAATCCAAAAACAGAAAGTTGTGAAATCTGGTGAAAGTCACATTGTACCAATTAATGGTAAAAAAAAAAAAAAAAAGTGACCCACATCTTTCATTTTCTGTCCATTTTGCAAGCATGTCATAGAACTCCGCGCTCTCCTGAGCCCTGAGACCACTGGGCTCTCCCCAAATCCTTAAGAGCAGTGATGCCTGCAGCATGAGCAGTTCCCCTAGGCCGTGAGCACCCCAAAGTGCATTTCTTTTTTTTTTTAAGAGATTTTATTTATTCATTTAACAGAGGGAGAGAGATCACAAGTAGGCAGAGAGGCAGGCAGAGAGAGAAGGGGAAGCAGGCTCCCAGCCGAGCAGAGAACCCAATGCGGGGCTCGATCCCAGGACCCTGAGATCATGACCTGAGCCGAAGGCAGAGGCTTTAATCCACTGAGCCACTCCAATGCCCCCAGACTGCCTTTCAGTAGCCGGAAACCACCCCTCCAGAGCGGCCCCCGGACCTGGCGGGGTTTGGTAACCAAGGCCACCCTTGTCCCACAGCTTGGCACTTGGTCACTGCAGTCCCTCAAAAAAAGACTTTTCTCCTTGCTTCCACAGAGGTGGGCAGCTCTGTTTTTGACCTTGCAGCGCCCTCTGCTGTTCTAATGAGCCCATCTCCATAAATAGGTCATAGAGAATGGTGACCGAAAACAGGTCAGGGGAGGAAAATATTCTTTGTTCACAACTTAAGAAGTCAAAGCTGCTGCTTCTGTTCCCTTTTCCCTTTCAACCCCCAGAGCTGCAGCTGTTTCTCTGTTGGCCTATTCTCCCCAGTCACTCAAAGAGGACCGTCTATAAGGATATAAGACGGCACCCTAAGAGGGTAGATGGGCATTCTCCTGTCAACAAAAAGCCTAATGCAGCAGTAGAGGACATGGGGAGATTTCCTCGGGTGGATATGGACAAATATATCTCTTTTTATGAAAGAATGGGAACGTGATCTAAAGGAAAAGCTTAGAGGCATCTGAATGTGTGGTGGTGGGAGTTGAATGGTCTAGAGAAAGGGTTTTCCCATCACTTTCTCCCTGGGCCACATTCCACTCCAAGCCCTACAGGACAGACCTGGGCCGATGGAGGACAAGAAACATGCCAGGCAGGGATCGAGGTCCCACAGATGTCATTCACCCCCCCAGGACGGGGTCCCCCAGGATCGCTGTTTTGGGAAGGATCTTGCTAAAGGCCCTTTGGGCAAGAATGGGTGTGGAGAACCCCAAAGCCAGCATTTTGAAGGAGAACTGCGAGGAAGAAGTGAAACTTCTGGGGTGCTGCTGTTGCCACATCTGGAGCGGCCTGCGGGAAGAATGGTCTTGGACCAACCAGGTCAGTGACACCTTTTGGGATGGGGCGGTGTGGGACCTGACTCTTGCCAGCCAGATTTCTCAAGCCTTCTATAGGGTCTTCTCCGCAATCACTCCGCAGGGTGAGGAGGGTGAACAGATTCTATCTGACTGGCCACGGTAGTGTTTCTGGAGTTTCTGGAACACTCTGTTCCAGTCCACAGTGCACTCTGTTGAGAAGCACTGTGAGGCCACATGCAGACTCAGAGCGAAAGAGTGATGTGTCTATTAGTAATATTTGCCAAGGGAGCGGGAGGCAACGACACACGGTTTCGTATCTGCCACCCTGCTCTAGATGTCATTCCTATAATGAGTCCCGCAGAGAAAGGATAATCAGAGCCAACTCTCTGTTAGATTAGCCTTTTGGTAAAGGGCGAATTTTTAAATCTCTATCTTCCCTTTGGCTTCCCTGGAATCTCACGGACCATTTCCCCTACCAGCAATTGCTGGTGCCTGCAGCCTAAGAAATTTAAAAAAAATTTTTTTTATGAATTAAGATGCTCTTTCTCTCTCTTGAAATTATAAACTAATGCACCAAAATCAAACACCTTGGCTTACACACTGTTTAACAGGGATAACCATACCTGGGCTGGCCAGGGAGTCATGAGGAAAAGAAATTTCCTAGGGAAACTCCTACTCCATACTGAGTCACGGGAAGGGAGTATGGATCAATATGAAATATACTGATCCATCCTACTCCATACTGAGTCACGGGAAGGGAGTATGGATCAGTATGAGATATTCTGATCCATATATTGATATACAGTATATGGATCCTAATCCATACTGAGTCACAGGAAGGAAGCAGCAGAGGCAGCACTGGGACTCGGGAATCCTGAGTTTTAGCCCTAGCTCTGCCTCTACCTACCTACATGACCTTGAGCAAATTTATCCCTCAGGACTTCCGCTTCTTCATCGTTAAAATGAGGGCATTGGCCCAGGAGGTCATTAAGCTCCCTTCCAGGTATCACATTCTAGGATACTTGTATGAAACTACAGAGCTGATCTAGGAGAGTTACTAGTTTATATCCCGACTGTGCGTGTTGCTTGAGCTCCTCATTGCCCAGCGACGGGGGAAGAAAAGCAAAGCAGGCTTCTTCACTGGGGAGTAGCATGATTTCTTGATTCAATATGTGTGATTCATCAGAGCCTGGAGGTTCAGGCCCCGATGCCAACTTGGAATCCAGTTATTATTGCATCTGGGAGACAGAAAGTGCTGAAAACAGCCTTTGGAAGTAACATCAATTTGGCCAAAAAAAAAAAAAGAAGAAAGAGGCATCTCTGCATAGCGTGATAACATTTTGATATCTTATTTATCATCTTCATCCCTGAAATCTACTCTTCCCCCTCCTGTCTCTGCTCTGAAAGAGGGAGGCAAGACAGACCTTCCCCAGGGAAGATAGGGCACCTGCAGGGGACAGACAGGCGTCTCAGTCTAGTGAGGAAACAGAACAAAGTTGATGCCACATGCCTTTCAACCGTGCTGACGCCTCTGGTTTTTGTAAAGGTGCGCACTCCCGTGGGAACGGGGTTAATAGGAAACTGACATTTAGAACCGAGACTAAAAAGAATCATGAAACTCAGCAAGTAATATCTTGCAGAATTAATTTTTTTTTTCATCTGGAAATTGTCAGAGAGAGCGTCAAGTGTTCCTCGAGGACTAGGAACAAAAGATGGATGTTTAATACAATTCAATTTAACAAACATTTATTAAGTGCCTAGAGTTTTTCCCAGGGATCATCCGGGCCCGTTTCTGAGAAGATGTGATCAATGCCCTAAGGGAGAAGGGGGTTTTATCAATGGGTCAGAGACTGGATGAACGGTAACAATGGATTTACTTCTGAGACCCAGACACAGTTGAATGTGGCCCTGAATAAGTAGCTGATCTTCAGAAGAAAAAAAGTGTGCACAACAGCATGGAAAATCTAACACACGAGGTAATCAAAAATGTTATTTTATGCTAGGCTCTAGCGTGTATTTCATTATTTTCTAAGGCAGGCTTCCTTTACCAGTTGTAAGTTATCTTGAGCTGATCTATACAGTCTATGGAGGAAAAGCTTTTCAAGAATTGTACATTTCTGAAATTAGGCTCCCGGCAGTCAACATAGGAGAAGTGGTACTTTTCTGTCTTTCCGATAATGAAAAAAGGGGCCTGGCCTCCCTCCCATAATTGATGCCCACGGGGGTCTCCTTCTCGGCTCTAGGTCAGAAACAGCCACGAAAATCCCCAGGCAGTTCTGGGTCTTACAGATCTGGACAATGAGGTGGGCAAGAAAAAACAGCCAGCTAGGTGTTCAGGATGGGAGGGTTCCAGGTGCCCGTGAAGCCAGAGAAGAGCTTTGGGCCATCCTAACAAGCTTGGTCCTGCTCTCCTCACAGCCTGGGTCCTTGGCCGCATGAGCAGGACAGGGAAACCCTAAATGACCCCATTATATATGGTGCCCCTGATTACACTAGAGACGGGTCTGAGAACAGGAAGTGGCCACCTAGCACTAGGAGAGACTTCTGGTAAAGGGCCGGGGCACTGTGTGAAGACGCTAAGAAACCCCACTTGGGGAAGGGGGTTCAGTTAGTTCATTGTCAGCATGGGTAAGTTACCTCCATTTCCGACCCAGTGTTAGCATCAAAACCCTTCAGTGCCCAGCGAGCTGAAACTCTTGGCTAGATGATGAATTCCTTTATCCTGTGGGAAAAGGCTGTAAAAATCAAAACACCTTTGCTGTGGGGAGGCAGGAGCCTGTAGTTTATGTAAAGGCGTCAGCTCTTGTGGGAAGAAAGGAAATGGGAAATTTACATTTGGAACGGGGACTGCGGTGAGAGTGAAACTTTGTAAGTACTAGCTTTACACCGAAGGTGTCAGTTTATTTGGTTTGGTTTCTCAATTATCTGGAAGCTCCAAAGAAAGCACCCTCTCCCCTGGGGATTCGGTTCCAAACTCTTGACTTCAAACTTCTAAAAAGATTAAATGTTAAGGTAGATGGGAGGCCTGGAAAACCCTATTTCCCTATGTAAGAAGTAGATAGTTACCTTGCTTATTCATTTTGTTTAGGAAATGGGTTGGGGGGTGAGACTAGACAGCCTTGGGATGGGGGGAGGATTTCACAGCATTTTTAGATAAATCCAGATAATCAAATCAAAAGCTATTAGCTCAGAGAGTCCTTAAAGACCACCTAAGTCACTTCTGGAATTTTACAAATGAGGACAGGGAAACTCAGAGAGGTTGTAAACTTGCTTAGGGTCACACAGCTGAGCCCGGTCTAGAGCAAAGCAAAGACAGCTCATAGCTCTGACCCAAAGGAGAAAAAAAAAAAAATCTTGGTCTTTGGCCATAGCAGCTTCCTTTGCACCCCAGACATTCTTTGTCCAAGACTTAATGAACTTGAAACAGAACCCCAAAGTGCCAAAGGGAGATAAAAATCATTGATGTCGATTGCGGGTGAAGTAAGAACAATAGCCAGATTTGATATTTGGGGAAAGGCTCAGCCATCTGCAGACTGGGACAGGGATTGAAAACGTCAAAATAAAAATGCTGGTCTTGTCTTCAGACAATGACTGTGACCATCAAACACTACCTAAAAATGCCGCAGAGCTAATTTCTTTCCCAGTGGGAGTTTATATTCTATGATAGATTGCACCCAGCAATGCAACTGCTTTGGACCACAGAATATGTATATAGAATCGGCTGGCTAAGCCTTCTGGTGTCTTAAAGTGGCAAGCCGATCTCTGGATATACCCCTCGGCCCCGAAGCCCCGGGGTACCGGAAAGAAACATACCATCACCCTACACTGTCTTAGAGTTGAAGCTGAAGAAGTTAGTTAGCAGTTAGTTCCCGGAAACCTCTGCGAAGCGGGCTTCATTATTGATGCCACAGATTTTCGCAAAGCCCCTCGGCACGGTGTTCAACAAACCAGTGGTTCTAAGATGTTGTTTGGGAAGGGAACTCAGCTCACGGTACATCTTGGCAAGGGGAGGATCCCTGAATCCTCTTCTTGAACGTGCTCTGAGATCCTTTTGACTCCAACCGGGGCTTTGTTGGCCTATCTCTACTCATATTCCAATCCTGTCTGGCTAAAGGCTGCCCTCTCCACGTCCCCGGAAACGGTCCAACCGGGAAGGTGCGCCCAGGCAGCTTTTCCTAAATCCTCACAAAATCACTTAACCCTTTATCAAATCGCTCGGTGGCTCCTCTATCATCCTTAAAGCCCTGCTGGTCCATCAGTCAGAGGAAGACAGGTCATTTTTAGGTCATTGCAAAAGGAGGCTGTTGACACGTGTTTGCCTTCTGGGGAGAAAAAGTAATGATGATTTCTTCCTTGCTTACTATGTGTTGGGCAATGGGCTGCGTGCTCTCCACCCATTAGCACATGCAATCCTTATCCCGGCTGTGTGGGTTAGGTGCGCTTATTACCCTCATTTTCTGGAAGAGAACTTTCTATGTTTTTATAGCTTGTGTTTTTATAGAAACATAGAAAGGTTGAATGACTTGCTTAAACTGATTCAGTGAGAAAGAAGGCTTAGAATGTCATTCTTGGCACTCAGATTCCAGCGCTGAATGTTTTACTAATTGAGGGGCGGAGGGGCTGTTTGGGGGGGAAGTCACCGATGTCTGGCCTCTAACATTGCTAAAATAATCCCCAGGGAAGCGTGCTCTCAGCAAGTAAAGCCAGTGATTGATCAATAGGACCACCACCACGATCTACCTACATATCCTAATCCCCACAACAATATCACCCAGCAGTTATTATTCTCCCCCACTTTACAGATAGGGAAACTGAGGCACGGCACGTAAATGACTTTGCGGCTCCGAAGCCAGAGCTATTTCAAATTAACTGCAACTGTCAACCAGCTAGAATAAGCAATTAATTAATGACAAGCCATCTAACTGGCTGCCAGGTAAAGAGTGATTCATTTTTTCCACGGTTCCTCTCCCTTTTCAGGAATAACCATACAATTGTATAATTGCACCACATTGTGTTTCTGCCTTTGTGCCTCCCCTGGGAGAGCAGGAGGAGCCCCGGTTCCCAGCGCCTGCTGGAAGGGCCTTGACAGTATTTGTAAAGCCGTCTGTGGGGGTGTTCCTCAGGGCGGATCTGAAAAACTCTTCTTCGGGAAAGAAACAAAACTGACAGTAAAGCCATGTAAGTTTTAATAACAAATGCTTCCAAACTGCTCTCTGGAATCCCGCTTCCTAAATTTTCCATTCTGTTTTATAACCCAAGTCCAAACCAGAGAGGTCTATTGAGGGAGTCCGGTCCAAACAACCGCCGACGTGTACCTACTTCGTGCGGGACTCGGCCACTTGCTGCCTGGACTGGTGCAGCTCATAGATGGCAACGAGGGTGCCCGTGGGTCATTGAACTAGGGAGTCATTCTGTGAGAAGGCTTACTTGCTTATTAGAAATGGTGGGATTTCCCAGGAACTGCAAGAAAATCAGTGGACTCTCAGCTTCTGTGTTCCTCCTCCATGAAATGGGGGAGCCTATCTCTACCTCTGTTCTACCATAGCAGGCATACTGTGGGGGGATGCCCACACACTTCAGGAAAAGGAACGGGAACGCCCCAGGGGTCCCCGACCCTCACTCTAAAGATCTGGCTTTATCAGGGGGAGTCTTGGGTGACAAGTAAACATTTGAGCAGATGGAGGGGGGGATGGGCGACTGAGTTTTTGTAGGGTCGCGTGTCACTGTGTGATACGGGAGGCAGTAATAATCAGATATTTGGAAAAGGAACGACCGTGAGTGTTCGACCAGGTATGTTTTAAAGATGACTTGTGTCTAAACACAAGCCACCATCCTTAGAAATTCGGTGAAAGATCACTGAATTACTTGCCCAGTTCTTAGCATCTTCAGGGGCTTGGTGCCATGTGTCTTTCTGGTGACAAAGGTGATGAGAACAGCTTCCGATAGGGACCTTTTAAGACCTTACTTCTTCCGCACCTTTAAGGACTTGGAAATGTTGAGCTTGTTTTTGTTATTATTGGAGTTGTGTGTCTGATGATGGAACTGGACTTAAAGTTTTAGTGTGTAGGGGCAGAAAGCGTCTAGAAAGAAAGGGAGGAGATTCTCTAGAAAGAAAGAACAGATCAAAGTATCCAACAATGGCAGGGCCTGGGCAATGCAACTTGATCCAAAAGGAGACAGTGAGATCCAGCCCTATGGGTACGACTAACACCAACGACCTCTCTCACGTTATGTGTCCCGTCTTCCCAAGGCCTCTTTGTCCATGCAACTAGGAAAAAAATCTTCTAATCCCTATAGCTCTCCAAATCTTGGAGCCCAGTTATTTGGGTAAAGCCATGTTAGATTTCCTGGTGTCGACACTGATGACAAGCTGATATTTAGGGAAAGGGTAAGATTGAAAGCAAATATTCAAATTAGAAAGATCATAAAATTCTGGAAACGTGCCTCGAGGCTCTGTTAGGCACTGTGTTTCCGACTGGGATGTTTTCCTCTCTGCCTTTGTTGAGCCCCTTTGGACACCCACTCGTCTCTGTGCCCCTCAGCGAAAAAGTGGAAGCTGAGCTTGGAAATAGGAGAGAAGCTCTCCCCAATCCTCATGTCATAATGGTTCTTCTCTCCAGCTTGCAATACCCACTGGGATATGCTGAGCTCTGCTCACCGTTCTCAAAACAAACCTAATTTCAATTAACTTGAAGGTCGCTGAAATGTTGCCTCCTGAGAGAGTCTCCATTTATACCAGAAGGTCATTCCAGACAATTTTGGGGGGTTAACTTTTGCTCACAATTGCTAAGAGATACCAACTACCCAATGAGTACTGCAAAACAAAACCTCTACTTCCATGGCCCAGTTATTATCGACCATAGAAAAGCTAGAATCAGGATGCCCTCATGAGTATCACATTTGCTCCAGAGCACCTTCTTAAAGTCCCTTATGCATCATCAAACAATGTAAGATTAAAAAAAAATAAGAAAGTTGTTTCCGTGCTGACCCATGTGTCGAGTCACTAATGAGAGCCCAAAAGGCAGGAGCACCAGTAGCTGTATTTCCAAACTCGTTTGGATATTTAGAAACCGCCCCAGATATTAGAAATGATAATCAGAAAAAGCATACACAATTCCATTTTTACTTATAATCTCATCTTTCCCAGAGAACGGTTATCAATTTTCTCCTGAAGGTGTTACATTCATCCTTCTTTTGGTTCCTTTATTTGTGATGTGTGCAGAGATGAAATATTGGTTGAGATTCAAAAAACATCCATGAGATTTACCTTAAGCTTTGCCTGTCAGAGAGATTCTCAGAGCTAAAAAGATTGGAAGCTGACATTTTGGAACTAGATTAAAAAGAAAATCCAAATTAATCCCAAGGAGCAATGATCAGTAGATAGTTATTTAGACATAAGAACATCAACCCCACAAGCTCAGTTGGTCACTTGGCTGGACTGCCCTGATCTTAGGTTCGCCTGGAAAAGTAATAAGAACTGTCCTGGGAAGAGAGAAATGTCAACCGCCAGCCCTAAAAAGTCCTCATGAATTGGTTTATTTCGATAGAGTTTATTATTACACACGGTGTTCAGGAATAGGCAAATGCATTAGATGCTCCTTGCAAATGGAAATGAAATGTAAATTTAGATTGTAAATATATGACTGCAGTAAATAGATAGCAAGGGAAAAAAGATGAAGAGATTAGAAACTTGCCACATTTCTCTAACCCCAAAGGGGATGTTTCTATAAATAGTTTAAAACTATTGAGGAGTGGGGAGGAGGAGGAGAACAGAGGCAAATAAGAGGTAATCCTCTTTGCTTTGTAAAATTGGAAACTGTTTTTCAACCAAATTTCCCTGAGCAAAGGAAAAAACCCCGTCTGATTTCAGACTAAAGGGCGCATGGGTAGGTTTCTGCTAAAACCCATCTTGAGGAGGGCTCCCTGAAGGAGATAAGTGCTGGCAAAGTCCTGTGGGGGGTGGGGAATGAGCACAGAAGAAAGTCCAAATAATTGTGCAGAGACAAGAAGGACTCACAGGGCAGGATTTCCCCTGGATTTCCTGCCTCGCCTCCTAACCTTTCCTGCCTTAGCCTGATGGATTAGGTCTCAGGCGATCCGGCCCTAGGATGCAAACCAGAAATTTTAAGGAGGAAGTCAGCTTGACTTCACTCAGGAAATCTAGTGTATTCTGCCTTCAAAGATTCTTTGAATCCAGCTGTTTTTTGGGGGAGCTCTGTAAAGGCAGAAGAAAAGTTTAAAAAAAAATGTTAGGGGTGCCTGGGTGGCTCAGTGGGCTAAAGCCTCTGCCTTCGACCCAGGTCATGACCTCAGGGTCCTGGGATCAAGCCCCGCATTGGGCTCTCTGCTCGGCGGGGAGCCTATTCCCCCTCTCCCTCTGCCTGCTTCTCTGCCTACCCGTGATCTCTTTCAGTCAAATAAATAAATAAGATCTTGGGGTGCCTGAGTGGCTCAGTGGGTTAAAGCCTCTGCCTTCTGCTCAGGTCATGATCTCAGGGTCCTGGGATCGAGCCCCGCATCGGGCTCTCTGCTAGGCGGGGAGCCTGCTTCCTCCTGCCTCTCTGCCTGCCTGTCTGCCTACTTGTGATTTCTCTCTGTCAAATAAATAAATAAAATCTAAATAAATAAATAAATAAAATCTTTTCAAAAAATGTTAAAATTCTATGAAGTAGAAAGAAAGACATTAAATATTTGACTGGCAAAGAGATTAAATATCTGGTACATGGCTACAAAGGAGACTTTGTCGAGGAGAACACAGGCAGCCTCAAGGGGACTCTGCCCCGAACTTGTCTGGTTTGTTAGTGAGATTCGGGCCACTATCCGTCACAGCTGGGGTGCTAGGAAAAGCAGATCAGATGTCTTCCTCAAGGGGGAGAGGTGGGCCCTGTGTGCAGTTTATGTAAAGCCGTTTGCTGTGGTGTGATTGGGAGCAGCGGCCAGAACTTGGTGTTCGGGCAGGGGACCAGGCTGACTGTCAGTCCCAGTGAGTATGAAAGGCGAAGCTACGCGGGGCCCTCTCCTTTCCAGGCCAGGCCTGTGCTTGCTCCCGACTGGTGGAGCTCACACCTGCTGGCTTTGCCTAGCCCATCCCAGGGAAGTAGGCCAGGAAGGGCCAGAAAACCCTCAGAGTTCTTCCTTCAAACATGTCCCCATAAAAACTCCCTGAGTCTCCTTCCCTTTTGCAATTAGCTCCTAGTAAACCAGAATCCAATGAGTTGATGTGAGCAATTTCAATAAAAAGCAGAGAAGCAGCCCCAAAGTGCAATAAAGTAGAAACTACCAGAGTGCCAGCCAGGGGGGTGACCATGAAGGAAGAAGGCAAGGAAATGGATTACCCAAAGTAGGAAAAAGAAAAGCAATAAAAAAATTTTTAAAATAAGCAATGCATGTATTTATCGGGGCTCACTGCCCCGTGGAGGCCCGGCTCTGCCCACAGCAGCCCACTTCTGGTCTTATTGTCCCATAACCTGTAGTTTCAGTGCAGGGTTGAGGGATCAAGACCATACTGAGCCCCGGGGCCCTTCTGCAGAGAGCTGTTCCTGTTCTTGTTTTTGTAAAGCCTTCCCTGACGGTGAGGAAGTAACACCTACAAACTCACTTTTGGAAAAGGAACTCTCTTAACTGTGAATCCAAGTAAGTCTGAAGGGACTTGAGTGAGGGGGTTGCGATGGGGAGATCAAAACACTTTTTTTTGAGATTTAAATTATTTGTCCATCCCCCCCCCAAAAAAATCCCAGATTAGCTTCTGCACCTCATGTTGTGTTGGGAGACATTAGTACTCCATTGTACAAAGACTAAATTCCTTTCAGCCAAAAGCATTCCTATCATCCATCTTAAAGGAAATTATTGGTACAGGGAGAAAAATTGAATACAGGATCCTGAGGGATTCAGCGAAAGCCAGGAAATGTTTGCCAAAAAAAAATAGAGAGGAAATTGGCATATTGAGACGATGCAAATTCAGCAGGCCAAATATAAATCTTCCTGACGTAGATACTAAAACCCTTACATTTATCTCCTGAAATAATGGGACCCTGTGATTTCATTAACAAATGCAGGAAATTCTACAGACGGATTTCTTTTCTACTTTTGCCTCTAGTTTACCTCCCGTAAAGGAGCCGTTTCCAATCCCCAGTCCCGTCAGTGAGGTCTTGGTGGGTGGAACTCTCCGGTTAACTCAGAGCATTTAACCTCACTTTTCCCTCCATTACCAAAATCGCTAATGGAGCTGCCACGTTACTTAGTTCGGCAGAGGAGGTGGGGGAGGGAGTCATTTGTCCTCTGAGTCACTAGAATAGAAGAGTACGCTCTCGCCTTCAAATACACGCCCACCCTTCCATAACGATAGTAATGTGTGTGTAAGCAGTTGGAAAAGTTTCAAATGCTACATGAAAAGGTAAGGAACTGTGCTTTCTACTTGAAAATCTGTATTTCCGGTGGGCTACGGACAGTGGTGCGAGGCACTAATGCTGGGAAGGCTGACTTATAATAAAATCGGGGCAACGTGGAAATGGGGAAACCCCGCTGAAGGGCCCCCGTCTCTTTTTGACACTCTGGCTGAGTGTCATTGATTCAGATCTGCTTTCTGGGATTAGGAGAGGACGCAGCGCTGGGAAAGACAGGTTGCCAAACCCAGCCTGGTGAAAGCTTTCGAAAAGACCGGTTCGGGGAGGTATAAGTAATTCAGCGATCCGAGGTGCACAGCACTGAAGGAGTTAACGCACCCTGGTCACAGACGGTATGGAATGTTCTGGAATAGGCCTGACCGAGCGAACACGCAGTGTGGTTAGCCATGAAGTTGTCAGGCGCGTAAGTGCCTTGCTCAGCACCAGCACATGCCTCCAACAGAAGCAATGAATAATGCATGATATTGTTAAATCCCATGCTTTCAGGAGTCTCTGAGGTCCTATCTAATTAGGGCTCCGAGGGGATTCGGATGAACATCCCGGGAGACTCAAGGACGTCCCTTTTCACAGGGCGGGCGGTCCGGCCCAGAGACGAGACAGGAGGTGTTATCTTTTGTGTCTCGCTCTTTATATGCTGGGAGTACAAGACAACAAAGCTGGGCTCCAAAGACGCGTGATTAAATTCTGTTTTCCTTCCATCAGCAGAGCAGAGATTACTGCCACAGCCACACTTGGGTGCCGTCTGAGGACTCAGCTGAGGGCAGGGCTCTGGTTTGCTTTTATCCTGCTGTTGTTGGGAGGGGAGCGGCTGAAGCAGGGGGTGGGGAGCTCTGTGAGGCTGTGAAGTAGGGGAGAGACGGGAAGGGTCATTTGAACCCCTGCCTGCTCTCCTGCTGTCTTAGCTAAAGAGTAGCTTTCTCTCTCCCCCTTGCCATGTTGGCTGGCAAGCTAAATCTTTGCCCCCTTGCTAATAAGTAGCTGCTCGAAGAGATGACTAGACGGCCGCACAAATTCAGTCAAAACGAATCGAAGAGCTTAAACGTTGAGTGCAGCCACAGAGCTGAAATATTTGTTTTCCATCTTCTTTGGGGATAGGGTTTGGCCACCATCCTACCAGATAATGACTCTGCCCCAACTGGGTTCCTTACACGTTTTGTGGCATCCACAGGACACGGCCACGGGGACCCCGGGGCTTCCTGTGTTTGTGACGGTTGGTCATAGAAGCAGTGTTTGGTCAAAGGATGAGATTTATAGCAACCCCAAGTAAATATGCAAGCGCCTGTCTCTGACAGAGACCCCACTGCAGCCACTGGGCTCTGGGTGAGTGGGGACGTCTCAGGTGAGACAGTACGGTGACCAGCTGTCCCAGTTTGACTGTCCCTGTTCCGGGGACAAAGGTCTTCTTTGCTAACCCCAGAAGAGCCCCAGGACAGTCAGTCACCGTAACAAAGCTCGCTGTAAACTTTCTGCGAGATACCACTAACACCTCACCAGGTTCAAGACTGACAGAGAAGCCGCCCATGGGAAGAAAGCCTCCTGTGTGCCCGTCATTTTCATTTCTTATGCTCGGGCATGAAGGGGAGCTCGGGAGATAGTGTTCCATGGGGCCAGAGCCAAAATCTCATCTGATTCTAGTCAGCCTCCAAATTGCTGAACACTCTCCTCCTGTCTCCTTATCATCAATTCATTGTCATCAGAAATGTGTGACACCGCAAAGGGAGGGGAGGACATGTCTTGAAAACTGATCAGAGAAACTGTCCTGAAAATGATGCCGTAAAATGGAAATGAGACCTTTGGAAAGAGAGATGCTGAACATGTGAAATCAGTAAGCCTCAGGATGGAATCTAGAGAAAATGAAGAGAGAGGGAGGGAGGGAGTCAGGCCCTCTGGGGATCCAGCAGGTCAGTGTCCCAGGTCCAGACATGGAAATAAATGTTCCTCTGGTCCTCGGTGGGAAGGGACAGCCCCACAGATCCAGAGTCACCTGTAGGTGAGTCTCTTCTCCCCAGAGTTAAAAAGGAAGATGTCTACGAGCCTCAGATCTGCCCCTGGGGTTTTCGTAAAGGCTTCCGCTACAGTGCTAATACTGGTAGCTCTGGTTTTGGAAAGCTGACATTTGGAAAAGGGACCACCCTGACCGTCTATCCGAGTAAGTGTAACAGGACACAGCAGCGTACTGGAAATTCTGGAATTCCACCCTTGGTATCAGGTTTGAGAGAAATGCATGTTGCTGGGACACCAGATCTTGCTTGAAGTCAGCTAGTGGCCTCCAAGGTCCTGTCCCTTCTTTAATCTCAATATTAACAGATTCCCTTGTGGACCTTGAGCTGTCAGGTCTAACTGATCCCTGCTGTCGAGTGCAGTTGACCTTGAGCCAGAGAAGGTAGAAAAGAATCTTCACTGCTTTCAGAGCCTTCTCTGGAGATGATGCCCAGCTTTGGGGACGTGGGGGAAAGGGGTCACCCTTTCCAGTCAACATCCCCGGGTTACCCATTCTAACATTTAGTACCATTTCCTGCCAGGAAGTTCTTCCTTGTATCAAGCTTAAATTCTTCTTAGTGTTGCTGAAGCCATTCCCACTGGCATCTTCCGCAGTGGAGAGGGATCACTGAGAGCAGAGTTTGAATAGATATGCGGCATTCAGTTTAGAATGGGTTTTAAATGAAAGCGGTGAGGGGAAAAATGAAAACTGAATGGGAATCTGAGGTCTTATTTCAAATCCCTCTATGTTCTTTGAATGTCTCCCACTGCTTCTGTAGATGCAAAACTACAAAAAGAGAGAGAGAGAAATACCCAGAACGGAAAGAATCGCACAGCCCCTGTGTCCATTCCTATCGCTGAAACCACCAGGCAAAGGATTACAATTAATTCCAAAGAGTTTCAGATACAAGGCTTAATACCTTTTTCCTCGTGGTGACTTGTATCCTTGCTGATAATTAGAGCAGATAGAAAGATTTGGCTTCGGTGTTTGCTGCTGCACCCCGCTGGGAAGAGAGGAAAAACTCTAACTGGTTGGGTTTTTTTGTTGTTGTTGTTGTTGGGTTTTCGTTTTTTTTGTTTTTTGTGTTTTTTGTTTTGTTTTGTTTTGTTTTTGAGATTCATAAAGTTCCTTCTGTCAGTTGCTGTAAAACTCCCTGCTGCAGGGAGAAGCATGACAGCTCTGAGAAGCCGATACTTAGGAAGGAGATGAGACTAACCATTAGGCCAAGGAAGCTGGAAAGACCCACACTCCGTGTCCCCCGTGCATTTTTGCACTTTAGGCCTTTTGGGTCTTTCTTGCAGGGATTCTAATGGAGTCAGACAGAAATGGAGCGAGGAGAGTCTGGAGCCCCTCGGGTGCTCGGAAATGAGAAATGGAAAGCGTGAGAGACGGGAAGGGGAGAGGTAACCAGGTAGGAATGTACTTTTCGCGGTGGCCCAATAAGACTAGGAGGGGGGGACGTGGGTCCAAGGGCAGGATGTCAACACTCCCATTGCTATTTCGAGGTGCTCTGCTTTCTCAGGCTCTCCATCCAGGGCAGGGTCCCCCATGCCAAAGGGATGAAAGCTGAGGCCATGTTTTTCTGTGAGGGCGTAGACCAGGAGGCAGGAAGCCCCTGGTTTGCATGCACAGGGGCGGTGGTCTGACATCCCTGAGGCTATCTGCTCCACGGAGTGGCAGCATCGGTTCATGCCAGGTGGGTGTGGAGCTAGAACGCGCCAGTGCCGCCCTAAGGCACAAGGTCAGATTGGTCTGATCATCCGGAGTGAGCAAGATGCCTCCAAAGGAACCCTGGTTCTAATGAGTAGGGAGCCTGTTGGACCAGCTGCCCAGGGTTTGTTGAGTTTCTCCAAGTCCACCATATGGGAGCCAAAGCTGAGAGGTTGACATTTAAGCCGGGATCCTTTTGACTGAACTATGCCAACAGGGTCTGAAAGGCCCAAATTGCCTTCAGAGCTCTGCTTCGGTCGTGAGCCCCCGGGCCTTTGTCATTTCAGCAAAACACATCCACTTAGAAAGGTCAGCTCTTCATTAGCCAGACAAATGAGGACAACATATTGACCAGAGATAAGGAGCTAGGAGCCCACATCTCAGCCTCTGAGAGCCTGGCATTTCCAGTCTTTTAATCACGGCGTGCTGGGGAACATACGCTGTCTCAGAGAAGGCGGATCGATGGCGCCTGAGGACCTGGTGTCATCAGAATAGGGCTTGGAGATGGAAATGAGATGCAGATTGAGGTGTTTTGTGGATGGGGGAATGACAGAGAAGGGAGGAGGAGACCAGAGCTCACCGATGCTTTTTCAGACCTGCAGCAAGTCAGAAATTGGAATCTGAGGTGGAGAAGCACACATTGGTAGCAAGTTTCCTATTGTTCCCTACAGAATATGGCCGAACTGAGGCCCCACACTCACACATCCCATAGGTACCTGCAATGCCTTTTGAAGTGGCATAGCAAGATCGGGGTCTGGGATCTTTAAGAGTCACCTGCCAGTTTTTGCAAAGGGACAGGTGGCTGTGTGACGAGCTCTTCTGGCAAGTTGACATTTGGGCCCGGGACAAGCTTATCAGTCATTCCAAGTAAGTCTCCCCGCGACTTTGCCTGTGGAGTTTGGTGGGGCTAATCATCACGGGCCTCAAAGGGCTATGCAGGTGGCACGGAGGTTGAGGACCACAGGGAAAGAATCTAGTCAGACCAAAAAAGATCAAAGAGTGACAGACGTAGCTTTAGTCCTTAAAAGTCAGCATACAGAGCTTGGGACTTGCAAATGGCAAATTTGAAAAACACGTCACCAAGCTGTATCCTCCCCATGCAGCCTCCCTGCACGTGGGGACAAGGTGGGGTGGAGGGATGGACTATGGACAGTGCATAACAGGGGTGCGCGGGGAAACAAGCAGGGCTGGAAAGGACCAAGGTAATCAGAGCCTCGGGCTGAGCCAATCTGGACACAGTGGATAGTTTCCGAAATCTCACCAAGAAATAAAACCCTTCCCAGACTCAAAAGATGTAATCAAGAGACCTAATTAAAATGCACTTCCAAATCATATGATCATCGGGAGAGAAATTAAATCTTAAAAGAAAAAGAATTTTTTAAATGCCCAGGCATAAAACAAATGGGCCTATACCTTTAATTAAGCAGCGAGTAGCACAAGATGCACATTAGCCTTTCCTCTAATCCTCTCTCAGGAGGGCTCAGTCCCTCCAGTGTACATGGCCACAGCTGCTCGAAGCCCTGAAGCTCCTTTTCCAGGAATGCTTTGCTCCCTCGCCTTCAGTGGGGGAGGGGGGGGTGTTCTGCCTCTTGCCACCTGCTCCAGGGCCGCCAGGCGGGGCCCCAGGTGTGAGCTCGGCTCTCTCATCTGCCTGGTTTTTGTTGAGCTTCCTATCGCAGTGGAACACCGGTAACCGGTTCTATTTTGGGAGAGGGACAAGTTTGACTGTCGTTCCAAGTAAGTCAATGAAAATTTTCCATCACCATTGTGTTGAGCAAGGCCTTGCAACGCCAGCAAGAGTTGTCAAAAGTCTGCTCCTCTCTTTCCCTGCTGCTGGGGATAACTTTCTCCGGCACAGAGCAAAGAGCCCCTCCCCTGCACCCCAAGAATGATTTACGGCTGGGTAGGTCTTTATTTCCCCATCCTGAAATCCCTTGGTGGGGGTGAGGGGATGGGGGGCGGGGAGCAGGCTATCCCCTGGCTCACCTCTCACTTCTGCACTGACCAGAGACGTTTGGCCCTCTGTGGCACAGGCCACAGGAGCTACAAACGGGGGGGTGGGGAGGGGGGGCACAGCTGTCAACTGAGAAGAAATGGGTCAGAAGGCTGGAGAAGGAAAATGAGACAATTTGGGAGAAAACTGAAATATGGGGTAGAGTAAAGGATGAGCAAGGTGGCAGGGGTGTCCAGACTCATCACTGGGCTTGGACCCGAGGGACCACTGACAGCGCCCACAGAGCGAAAGAGGATTTCTGTTCCCTCCAAAGGGAAAGTTGGCAGAAAAATCAAGCCAGACCTCACATGTCAAGCCTCTCCTAATTACAGCCTTTTATCTCAGTTTCTCTCAGTTGCTCCAGCGGGAAATGGTAGGAAAGAGTCCCTGGTGGCTTTGAGCCATAGAAGCATCGTAAAGGGGGTTGGGAGGGGGCCAGAAATGGGTGGGGGGTTACAATACAGTGCAAAGAGTTTGGAGCAATGGTTTTTGTAATGACTTAACACACGGTGTGTCCAACTATGGAAGCAACAGCTTAATCTTCGGGACAGGGACTAAAGTCACTGTTATACCCAGTAAGTACATTGTCCTTGGTCAAGAAATGGCCTGTGTAAGATTCAGGGGTTGCGGGGCGGGGTGGGGGGGCATACTAGACCATGCAGGCTCAGGCCCGAGAATTTCTATCTGTTCTTTCTCATAACTGGTAGATATGGGTGTCAACCAAATATCTGAGCTTTCTGGGGGAACTTCGGTCTTGAATCTTTAATTCGAAACTAGAAAATATGATTCACGATTCTGTTTTTGCTGCTGCCATCATGCGCTAATGTGACATGTGAAGAAAATTCAGACAGAATGACTTCATCTTCCCTTTTATCTTGCATGATAATTTTCACTTTGAGTACTGCATTATGTTTGGAAGAAACGGTAGAAACATAGGCTGTCAAAGAGACGAGCAACCGGGAGACCCAGAGAGGCAGCAGACAGAATGCCAAGCAGGATAATTTTACAAAATTAGTCCAGCGTGTGGCTCTCTTTGCAGATGGCAAAGGTATTTGGAAAGGTGCTAAGAGCTGATGTTCTAGGTGGGGCAGGCTTCCTCAATGGCAAGACTAAGTAAGCACTGATGCCAAGGGGAAAGTTTAAACTTGGAAAACTCAAGGGTTTGGGGTGTTTTGTTTTGTATTCCAGTAGTTTATCAGTAAGGCAGCCCATCTGCATTTAGTAATTTACAGTTCGGGCAAGGTACAGAATTAACTGTTAAAAACAACTATGTCTAGATAGATGGGGGAGGGTACTGGATATACATACACAGAGTAATGGGAAAAACACAGGGCGCATACATTTCCTGCACCTGAAATTAAAAGCTGTGGAAAATCTGATTATGTTCACTTTGTAACCAAAGACAGCTTCACAAAATGGAAAGAAAAGCATACAGCATAAAGCAAAAACTGAAGGTATAGAACCTTTCCAAGTCTGCGTTTTCCAACTGTCTTAACTACTCAGTTACCTAGAGAATCTCTCTTTTTTTCTTTTTGCTGCATCAGACCATACAGGCATGAGTATTGAGGAGCTGGCTATTTCAGTCCCTTCTAGTGCAAGTTATGTGATAAAGCGCCTACCAGCTAGGCCAGATAGAGTACTTTAGACATCCAAGGTTTTTCTCCTCCCCTGTCCTGATAAAATAGAAAAACCGTACTCTCCTCATTCTGTATTCAGGGACGGGGTGCTCAGAGAGTGTCCCAGAGTTACAAAGTGAGACCTGAGCAGTGGGATCTGGGGCCCCAGTGATGGTCAGTCGGCTCCCAGCCACAGACGCCTTAGTAGCCAGAAGCGTTCAGGGGATCATCCCGGGTCAAAACATAACACACCTGGGGCTCCTGGGTGGCTCAGTGGGTTAAAGTCTCTGCCTTCGGCTCAGGTCATGATCTCAGGGTCCTGGGATCGAGCCCCGCATCGGGCTCTCTGCTCAGCAGGGAGCCTGCTTCCCCCTCTCTCTCTGCCTGCCTCTCTGCCTACTTGTGATCTCTCTCTGTCAAATAAATAAATAAAATCTTTAAAAAAAACAAAAACATAACACCAGGGAAAACGCCCCCCTCTCCGGCACCCCTGAGTGCAACTCAGTGTAAGAATGCTCTCCCCAGCAGGGGACAATCAGAGTGGCTCTAAAGCAACTCAGAGCCCCAGATAGTTGAAAACTGGATGTGGAAGCCAGCTCTAATGAGTTCGTTTCCAAGCGGTGCTTCCAGAAATTGTTAGTGGTTGGTAGTTGCTATGGGTTTTAAAATTAGAGGACACCACAGCAGAGTAGAATGGTTTGGAACAAGGGAGTATGATTAGGATTAATGAGATGAAAGAATATTCTGGCTGGAGGGCTAGAAAGGCCCTGGAAAAAAAAGATACACTAACCCTTTGGAGTGTTCCTTCCAGTTGCAACATTTATCTAGGCAGAGAAGCAGAAAGCAAACAAGCCCAATTCCACACACAATCGACCTTTCCACACTGAAAAGTTTCTGCAATTATTCCTACGTCCTTGGCTTCTTGGCCAAATACCAGCAGTTCCTAAAAGCAAAATGGAACAGTCCTCTCTTTCCAGGGCCGAGCCACTGGCCCCCGCCCCACACCACCCCACGTGCACCCCCGCCCATGTGGTTTTTGTAGAAGAGGCTCATGCTGTGGGAAACAGGCTCATCTTTGGCTCGGGAACCATTTTGAGAGTCAAGCCTTGTGAGTATAAAACACACTCTGCCCCTCCCCGCCCCCCAATCCCAACCGGAGTTTTGTCCCGTATCAGGTCAACTTTCTGGTTTAGAAATATTCAATGCTAAAGAAGGACAAAGGGAGATTTCAGGTGCACCTGAAGCACCTCCCAAGTGTGATTCGTGAAGCTTCGCCAAACGTTGCCTCTGAGAGAGTCAATCCCACCAATTCACTGGTGTGAGCCACAGCTTCAAAGTAGAATTTTTATTATTTTTTATATATATTTTTAATGTCAGCGTCTCTATGGACCACCTTGCCTGCCGTTGGGTGTCCAGGTTCCAAAATGGGAACCTTAGTGTATAGTCTCTGGCTTAGCGACTTCCCCCAAGCCTGTGACTGAGGGCGGTGTGAGCTCTCGGAGGGCATTTCTGGGTCGTGTTGGCAGGGGGGGAAGCCGGGCAGACGAGCTGGCAAAGCGACACTTGTTTCAGGTGTCTGCTCTATTTCTGTAAAGCCGCTGACAACAGTGAGAACACTGGCA
The DNA here is from genome assembly GCA_028533885.1 of Nasua narica. NCBI lineage: Eukaryota > Metazoa > Chordata > Mammalia > Carnivora > Procyonidae > Nasua > Nasua narica. Next base: position 61,644,224 of record CM052797.1, read on the forward strand.
GCAGGGACAAGCTGACTTTTGGGACCGGGACTCATTTAACAGTCAGGCCCAGTAAGTCTGAGGGGATGTGAGGTATTTATGTCTTTTCCTATTATGTGTTCTAGCCTGACCTTTGAGTTGTCCTGTCTCCGAGTCCAGACAGACAAACCATAACGTCTTTTCATGCCCCTTTAAATATCTGTGAGGAAGGGTCTCTCTCTTAGCCATCCTCTCCTACGTGACTGGAAAGATCTATGGCCACGCCATTCTCATGATATAGTTGGTAGCTGGGTGATGGCACTCACAGCCCTCGTCCTTAGGCCCCTTCCTGTGCTCGTGTGTCTTTTGAGGTTTTATGACAGCGACGAGGGAGGGGAAGAAATGACCGACAGCACCAGCCAGGCCTACAAGCTCTCCCCGGTGGTCGTGGGTTTCAGAGCTGCTGTGGGGCTTCTGAGGGCTTCAGGGCATGGGTCTCTGGCCGAGAGGTTTATGTAAAGGGTTGACCCAGGGTGCCAATACAGGAGGAGGTGCTAACAGACTCACCTTTGGGAAAGGCACCCAACTTGTCATCCAGCCCCGTAAGTGCCTCTTCCCAGGACGCGGGGATCTAAATAGAGCCCCCACGGGGACATGTCCAAACCCTGCTGAGTCTCTGGTACCACTGCCTTCAGTGGAACCATCCAACACACACAGTGGGGGTTTGAGCTGTGTCCGTGAGAGGGATGATTCAGTCTGTGCTTCAGAGGACTCCTGTGTGCTTTTGTGATTGTGTTTGATTAAGAGACCATTGGAAATTCTGGGCTCCAACAGTCCTAAGGGTGCCACTTAGGACTGGGGCAGAACATCTGTGGGCCGCTTTCTTAGCAGCACCTTTGCCATGCGAATGGCTTCCATAGGAATTGTGGAAATGGCTGTGCACGTAGAGTTTGGATTGCTTCTCTTTTTCTGCCTTCATGCCCTCTTCTCTGCCTGACTTCACGACCTTATATTAGAGCAGCGATTCATCATTTGATTTCTGTGCCCCATCACTCATCTGCCGAGCGGGATCCATTAACATAAAACCCAGAGAGGAAAAGGACAAAGAGTTTAATTCCCAGAGACTGCAGAGTTTAACTTGACAACTCTGGGGCCTCAATCAGCTAGCCAAGCACCCCAGGATCAGTTGAGGCCAAAGAGGGCCACGGGCAGATAAGGTTAGCCAAGCAGGTTTCTGACTAGAGCTCTTCGGCCCTCCTAGCGACTTCAACCGTGGGCTCCGGAAAATGGAAATGGGTTCCCGAGGGCCCACCTGGCTGTGCATCTGGGAGGAGGTCATGGAGAGAGCTCTGAGTAAGCCAGGGGAGGGCAGAGACCAGATGGAAACTCCAACAGTGGGTTTTTGTTATGGAGCATCTCGCAGTGTGACCACTGACGGTGCCAGGAAATTCATCTTTGGGACCGGAACGAGGCTTCAGGTCGCCCTGGGTAGGTGATGGGAGCCCCGAGTAGCCTAACTACTAGTGTTGCTTTAAAACAAGGGGTATGGGGTGCCTGGGTGGCTCAGTGGGTTAAAGCCTCTGCTTTCAGCTCAGGTCATGATCTCGGGGTCCTGGGATCGAGCCCCACATCGGGCTCTCTGCTCAGCAGGAAGCCTGCTTCCCCCTCTCTTTCTGCCTGCCTCTCTGCCTACTTGTGATCTCTCTCTGTCAAATAAATTTTAAAAATCTTTAAAAAATTTTTTTTTAAATAAATAAGGGGTACTACAGAGGGGCTGTCCTGGCTAATCCTTCCTCCCTTCCAGCGGAGCTGATTTCTCTGGGGATACCTGCGTTCAATCAGAATCTGTGTTCTTTTTTATTTCCATTACTGAATCTTCCCTTCCACCTGTGAAAACAGACTTCTCCCTGCTCCGAGCTTCTTCAGTCTTCACACTCGGTGTGTTTCCTTTGGAACAGTGGGTTTGGAAATTAATTCATCATCAGGACTTTGTCACTCCGGGCAGTCGAATGAAAGGGACTCTCAAATGGAGAGTAGAGCGTCTTGCTTGTTCTGATAACTTCTCAAGGCTGATACGTTATAAAGGAGAGGAAGTGGGTTAGATGACCTTCTAATGACTGCTTTGGAGAGACTCTAAGGAAACTTGCTGAACATCCTCCACACTGCACTTCTGGGAGGAGTTTGGTCGGACCCTCGGTGCAGTAAAAGCAAAACCTTGGGCCTCCGAACACGTAGTCAAATGTCCACCCTCTCCCCCCAAGCTCTGCTGTGTTTCATTATTTGCCAATTATGAAAGGACTACATGATAATTCACATGAAATTATAGAGATGAGTAGTTTGAGTATTTTGAACCCATAATTAGGATGCAAATTATAAAAGTTCTGGAGCATTCCACCAAGCAGTATCTCATACCTGGCGGTCCCTGAAGACAAACAGTGTGTTTGGGCATGATTTGTTTGTGGCATGGGTTTATACACAGCTCAGGAACTTGTTTGAAAGCTGATTAGATGTCTCGGAGTGCAGTTTGGGGACTCGATTAGCTGTGTTCAGTGAGCTGAGACGTGCCCACTTTTACAGGCGAGAAGCATGACAAGGTGGCCGGGTTCCTCTCGGAAAAGGAGACTAGGACTGTCTTGTGGTGTGGCATTGGTCAGTGCCTGTCCCCATTGTGCCTGCAATGCTGATGCCGGGAGCCTGCCTGCAGGGCTGCCCCAGGAGGTTTTTGTTAAAGGGCGCATCGCTGTGGCAATAATAACAACGACCTTCGCTTTGGAGCAGGGACCAGACTCACAGTAAAGCCAAGTGAGTGAGGGGAGCAGGTCGATCTCAAAAGCTGGGGCGAGTGGTGGTGTTCTTCGGTGCAGTTTTAATGGGATTAAGACACTGTCCCCCCGCCCCCAGATCCAGGCACCTCGTTTCTTTGGGCCTGAGCTGATGGGCAGTCTGCCAGTGAATGGATTCGGGCACTCCTCAGGACAGGTCACGAAGAAGTATAGGTTTTCACTGGCTTGTTCATTGACTCTGGATATAAAGAAATGCTAAGGATAATAGGCAACATCCATATTCTGTGATAAGACAAAGAAAAGACTTAATCCAGAAATCAGGTTTTCCTCAATAAGAACCCCTCCAATCCAAAAGGAGTGCAAGCAGCTCTCTTACTGTGTCTTTTGGGTTTTGTTGGTTTCGTTGTTGTTTTCATTAATATCCTTCATTAGAACTATGGCTCTGAGAGTGGCATGGTGCTCCTGGTCCCTAAAATAATCACTCTTTGTGCCCGCCCCCCCATGTTGGCCACCTACGCTAGGTGATATGTCTCTGCCTGACCTTGTGATTGTCCTCATGTGTCTCAGGCGTGATAAAGATACCAGAGTTCAGGGAGCAAAATGGGTGGTTTAAGATCCAGCTCAGATCTCTCTGCACAGCTGGCTGTTACCTTTAGAGGAAAGTCCGAACCTAGCCAAGGACTGGGAGCTGAGGCCGTGGAGTGGGGAGGCTCCCACCAAAGGGGAAAGTGGCTTCCCTTGCCCAGAGTGCCCCTCAGTCCTTCCCTCCCACTGGTTATTGTAAGGCGCCATATGACTGTGCGAATTATGGAGGCGGCCAAGGAAGGCTCATCTTTGGAAAAGGCACTCAACTCTCTGTTAAACCAAGTAAGTATTGAGGGGGGGGGGTCCTCGGAAACTAAATCAGTGAGTGTGACTCGTATACAACCCAGAGGGAACGGGGGAAAATTCACCAACCCTTTTCTCTGTGATGTCTTTCCACCCTTCACCCATGAGCCCCCAGAGCTGCTCCTGGTCGCTGCCCCCCACTGTCCTCAGTCCAGATGGGTACTTCCCTCTGCTGGAAAATTCTGGACTTTGTGACACGAAACAAGGTTCTTGGTCCCAGGAGGGCAGTTCTTGGGAGTGATCGCCCTCCTCACTGTGGTGAGTGGGTGACCTTCTCCACAACCATCTCATGGACGAGCCGCGGTCGGTGTGACTGCTGTGTGACATTAGAATCAATGGAGAGCCACGTGAGGGGGACAGCAGAGTGGTTACTGCAAGGGGCTTTTTGTTTAGGGAAAACCCACTGTGGATCTCAGCAGCGGGTATAACTTATACTTTGGCAAAGGCACCTCACTGCTGGTCACCCCCGGTGAGTTCTTGTGGTTAACTAATTACCCTTTCTGGAAAGAAATCCAACAGGACCTGTTGAAACCCAGCTGAATTTGATTGCTTTGTTTAGCGTGCGGTTGTTACCTATGTCGGATGTGTGGGCCAGATATGAAGACACGTTTCCCCAGAGGCTGGATTTGGTTATCAGGGCTATGGGCAGTTTGATAAATTGCACTAATACCGCAGGCGATGTTTCTTGAAGGTCCACAGAGCACGTTGAGACTTTGGGAAAGAGGCAGAGAGATAAGAGGAAGAAAAGCTTAATGATAGAGACAGAAACAAGCCAATGCAGAGGGAGGCGACCCAAGCAGGAGTGTGGAGCCAAAGAAGCGTGTCCTTAATAGATAAGTGCAGTTGATGCCATGCCCCCCAGGGTAGAACTGAAAAATCTGGCAAGTGAACTGAGGTGTGAGTGAGGGCTGAGGGCTGGGTGAGGGCTGGGCGAGGGCTGGGCAGCAACGGTTACGACTTCTCGTGGCTTTCTTCTTCTAGGAGAATAGCAGAGGCAAACTTCCTCTGGAGACAGGGAATAGGACAGCCCCTTTTCACCCCAAGGACAAAGGCTGGCTGAGTGGACAGCATAGGAGGAGCAGAGAACCCCAGGACCTGAGAAAGCACCCCAGCTCCGCGGGGTTCTCTGTGACCAAGCCAGTTGTGTGGCTGTCAGGGAGGGAATAGTGAAGAAGGCTTATAGAAAGCGGTGTCGAAGGGGTACGGGCTGTCCCCACACTTGCAGAGTTCAGGGTTGTGCGGTTTTGGTTTGTTGGTTGTTGTTATTTTTCTCTTTCCTGTTAGGATTATTTGCAGCAACGCCTGCCACTTTCCCTTTCGTAATATTTCTCGTCAACAACCCTCGGTGCCTGAACCAGGGTGACACTGAGGTGACCAGGCTGATTTGTTAACAAAGGGAGTTGATACATTTAAAGGAGTGGCCCAGGCAAGCCACTCAGCTGAAAGTGGAATGCAGGTTGGTGGCTCCCTTCCGCTTTTGATTCTGCCCTTAAAGGTCAAGGCACATCCTTTTTTTCTTTTTTCTTTTTTTATTTTTTTTAGGGCACATCCTTTTTGTAGCATCCATGATGGCTTTATCTTTCAAAGGTGGATTTCATTTCTGTAAATAATCAAAAGCCTCTCCGAGCTATGATTTCTAAAGAAAGGAGGGACTCAAACTTGTTACCAGTACTATTTTGGTTCCAAAATGAGGTATGAATATAAAATCGTGTCATCGCTGGGTATGTGTGGCTCTTAAACTGATTCTCAGTAAGAGTCCTAAAAGGACTACTTCAAAGGGGTCAACAATCATTTCGATGTTTAAATCCTGACATGTTTGTTAGGACAGCCTCTTAATAAATACACTTAAGATAAACATAACATGAAATTGAGGACGTTTTGCAAACTCAGACCTCATCAAAGCAGTGAAGATTTTTCTGTATGAACGGGGATATTATCCCAAGTAAATTCCTTTTCGGAAAACATGAGGACAGTTCCTTCCAATGGAGAAGAGCATACGATGTCCTGCAAATTGACAGCAAAGCTATGCCATGAAACCGTAACCTTATGTTGGTTTATGTAGAGCCACATAACACTGTGACTAGCTCAGGAGGCTACCAATTCATCTTTGGAGAAGGCACTAGACTGAAGGTTTTACCAAGTGAGTATTACAGACAAGAATTTACTTTTAAAGGTGTTGATGTTAGAGGGTCAAGAAAAGGTAAAAATAAGGGAAATAGTCACTATAAACTATAGATGCAAGCACTACTGCTACCCAAAGTGGAAATTCTGGGTCTCTCTACCCCAGACAGGAGGGGTAAAGGAGAGTTCCGAGCCTTGCTATGATGGACTTACCACCATTTTTGTTAGAATTATATTAATCATTAGAAAAATATTTATTAGCTAAAGAGCTTGAGGGACCCCCTTTAAACACAGTAGAAATTCTTCGTTTCTTATTCTATTCTTTTAAAAACTGTATTCTCATTCCACACTTTTCACTTGCTTTTCTTGCCCATCTTTTGGCCTCTCCCCTTGTCCAACTCAACATTTCATGTGGGCATTCATATTTTGAGAAACCATCATGTCCAGTTCTTAGCCTGTCACTTAAGACTCTCTAAAACCTGGGCCATTTCCATTCTCTAAATTTATTCTCAGCTGTTCCCTTCCACAAATACTCTGCTCTAGGCAAATAATGGGACACCTACTTCCCCTGAATGTTTACACAAGCCCACACCTGTACTTTGTGTCCATAAATCAGTCATCATGGACCCACCACTATAAACAGACTTACACACATGAAACAAATTGAGTTTCACAGTGTCTTCACCGGGACACCCGGCAGAGGTGACACCAGACTTAATTTCATAGGGAGAGCTTAAGAAATTATATCCCTTTTTAAAAATTAAAGAGGCTTGGGTAAGAGATCCAGTGGGCAAATAGCAAAGTGGGAAGAAAGGGGATACTTTTGTAATGGATGTGGGAGGGATGCGTCCACAGGAAGATTTTCTCCAGTGGACAACAAAACCAACTAAATCCAAGTAGGAAATTTATGGAATGCCATATTACCTGCGTGTTTCTTGCTTTCCCTTCAGAATGGCCCATTCCTGATTGTTGCTTGTTAAGTCCCCCGTCCTCCAGGCGGCCCGAGGGGAGGAAAAAGGAGGCCACCATGCTGTGCCATCAGCAGTGTTGTCCATGGAGATCTCTTCTCAGATTTTCCTTCCAGTTACCCTCAAAATTAAGAGAGATCCCAAAGGATCACCTAACCAGAAAGGAGAAGCTACCAGGAAGAGAGAGATTTCAGGCTAGTGCTGGAGATGTGTTACCTGGGGAAAGGGACAGAAAGAATGGAAAAGTTTACCCCAAGACAAAGAGGAAAAGTGTCCTTTTCCTAGTGACCCTCTAAGCAGGGAGTGAAAAGGTCTGGAGTTGGAGATGGGGAATTCCGGGCTGGCCAGCGCCTGCGACCGTCTCTAGTTCTTTGGAATGAGAAAAGGTGGGAATCTCCTTCGATGTTCCATGAGCTGGAACCTCGGTCAGAGGTGTCTGACTCCAGCACCCTGAGGGGTAGACCAGCATGCTGACCCCTCTTGCCAGCGGCGCTCTGGCAGCTGCCCTCAGTCTCTCCCACGCTGATGACAGTATCTCTGACTACTTTGTCCAAATGAAGAGCATGATCCTCAAAATCCCTGGAGGATTATTATCTAAAACACCAGAGGATCTGCTAGGATTCTGGCAGTCAGCATTCCGGGCTTGGGCAGGAAAATTCCCTCTTTAGACTACTTAGAAAGAATATCCTTCATTTATCCAATGTGGAAACAGCCCTGAAATCCAAGCTGGTACTAGGATTCTGTGCCAGGTTATTACTGTGACAATTACTTAATATTCTCTGTGCTCACAGTATCACTCCTTCCAGAAGATCTTTAGGGAAAACTTAGTACAGTTTCTAGGAGGTTTTTGCTGAGCTGAAGATCACTGTGTGAATAATAATGCAGGCAACAAGCTCACATTTGGAGGGGGAGCAAGGTTAATGGTCAAACCCCGTGAGTATCTCTGCTGAATCCATAATGAACTCTCTAATTTCTAAAGGAGGCTGTAGCGCTGAGCTTCGTTGGGGGGCTGTTTTCTCCACCCAGTTTTATTTTTTCTCTTAATTCTGAGTATGAGCCCTTCTGATGGTCCAGTGTCTACACATGTCGTAGGCACATGTGAACACGGGCCCGTGTGTGGTCCCCTGGCACAGGAACAAACGGGTGGGAGACTAACAGATTCCTTGTCTTTTCTGTCTTAACCCTTGGGTCAGAAAGTTCCAACTGTGTTGAATGCAGGGATGGGTGAGCACTGGAGTGGGAGAATCCTCCTTCCTGGTCAGGAGGCAGCTCAGGCTGAAGGCGGAGGGATGAACTGTTTCATCTGAGAAGAGCCTTTCCATCCGGCCATGCTATGAATTGACCACAATAATAAACAGTCTCCTCCGCGGCCTTTCTGGCCGGGGTCCCAGCTGGAGGAGCACGCTGGCTGGATCTGGGGATTGAAAGGGATTTCCTGATACACATTGGCCTGGTCGGTTTCTGTAAAGCTTCCTATGACTGTGTAATACTGGCAACAGCCGTAAGCTGATTTGGGGATTGGGAACAAGTCTGGCAGTAAATCCAAGTGAGTCTTCAAATTAACTCTCTCAAACCTGTCTATGCAGTTTGAAATATCTCAGAAATGGTCTCCCTGTTTGGTCCTAATGTTTAAAATGTGCCTTCACGGGGGCACAGTGTTTTTCTCCTGTCCACCCGAGCTGAGCCCTTGCTTTCCCCTCAATCAAAACCAATAGATAGGGGCGCCTGGGTGGCTCAGTTGGTTGAGCAACTGCCTTCGGCTCAGGTCATGATCCTGGAGTCCCGGGATCAAGTCCCACATCGGCCTCCCAGCTCCGTGGGGACTCTGCTTCTCATTCTGACCTTCTCCCTTCTCATGCTCTCTCTCACTCTCTCTCCTAATAAATAAATAAAATCTTTAAAAAAAAAAAAAAAAACAATAGATAGAGGGATCCAGAAAGGCATGGTAGGAAGGCAGTTGGAGTATTTGACTGTTTCCTCATGGAGCAAACAGGAGAGCCCATTCCCAAAATAGTGCCACATCAGAAGTCGGAGAAGTTGGGACTATGCACCGTAAGCACAGCCTCTTCTGTCCACATGGTGCTAACCTCACATGGGCCATTGTAAGTACTGTGTCCCCTCCACCAAAGATAAGTCAAGTGCTGCTGGGGACTCCCAGGACCATCCCCGTGGCCACCCTGGAGAGCACCTCCCCACCGTAGGCAATCCAGAATGACTCAGATTTGCCATAGAATTACTGCATCTCTTAGTCCTTTTTGGTTTATAGGCTTATAGTGGATTTGCTAGAAGTAAGAGGAGAGGAGTTGATTTCATCCTAATTCTGGCCTCCCCGGAGAAGTTCTTCTCCCCAAGAATCTTTAGGAGCATCTTAGAGACCACCTACCCTGTTTGCAATTGTGCTTCACCCAACCAGACCATGTTCCCAGCGGTGTTTGCTGTGGCTTTCTTTGGCTGGGGCTAGCTCCCAGGGCTAGGCTTGGCAAAGCTCAGGGAGAAGATGAGGAGTTTGTGGAACCAAGGGGCTTCGGGAAAGGCATCTTCGATATAGGTGTGAATGAATTTCTAAATGAGTTTCTGTGCGTTAACCTGATAAGACTCTCCAGGGAGAAGGTCATTTCACCTTTGCAGCTCTAAATATAAGTCCTGCGTTGCAAAAAACCAAAAAACAAAAAATGAGAAATGTCAATTGCGGTGCCAAAATGAAGAGACTGGGTGTAAATACTGAATCAGTTTTAATGTTTGGTTTCTGAAATGTAAACCTTTCAGGAGAACCGGCTCGGGGTACATTTATTAGGGTCAGTGAGCTAACTGTTTTGTCAATGTTGCTGACATACAGACTTCAAAGGAGTGTGTACATACACACTTCAAAGAACCCCAAACAGAAAAAATTAGTAATAGCATAGAGCTTAAGAACATGAACTTTAGAATCAGACTGCCTGGGCAAACCGAATTCTGTCATTTACTGGATGTGTTACCTGGGGCAGGTTCCCTAATCTCTTTATTCCTCATTTTTCTCATCTGTAAAATGGGGATCACACTACTACTTAACTCACTGAATTGTTATGCGATTAAAAGAGTTAACACCTATAAAGGGCTTTGCCTGGTGGCTAGCACACAGTAAGTCTTCAACAAACACCAGCTATTATTACTAGATCAGGTTGCTGGGGGGAAGGAAAAGGGGAAAATGATATCCTTTGAAAGTTTTTGTAAAGGACAGCCCTAGAGTGTGGCTCTGGGACCACAGGAAAACTCATCTTTGGGCAGGGGACAACTCTACGAGTAAAACCAGGTGGGTCTGAATGTTCCCAACTGAGACACAGTTGCCCACTACATTCATGTCTCGGCGAATCTTCTCCACCTTTTCAACTTATAATCGAGGACTTTTACAGTTTGCTTCTGTTTTCCTTTTGTACTGCTTAGTAGGCTGTGTGTAACGCCTGGCTAATAGAGTCTACTAATAGAGTCTTCCCTAACCCATTCGGTTTCATCTAGGGGCAGAAAGGGGGGCAAGACTGGAGGTGAGCTGGGTCTGGAAATTCTAAGCTAAGACTGAGAGAATGTAAGTCTGGCTGACCTTGGAGAAAAATAAAAAACATCCAATGTGAGAGGGTCACAAAAACTAAAAGTGATTTTCTTAAGAGTTTCCTAGAGTAGAAACCACCCCTGTGGCCACTAGAATTCTCTAAGGACTGTCGTTCAAGGAGGAAACTGTCTTTCAAGCATAGAAATGGCAAGCTCTTCTTTGAAAAAAAAAATGGGGGAGGACAGAAGAGAAACTGTTGGTGACTTGGATTTTATTTTATATACATATTTTGGGAGGGAGGTCAAGGAACATGGAAGACCGCATTTTCCATTAGGATGGTTTTTAGAAGGCTGTCATCAAGTAGGAGTCGCAATGTGTATAGCTTTGAAGAGATGAGCTTTATAGAGGAAGAAGAGGAAGGAAATTTAGCAGAGTACAGTATTTTTGTACTGGGCAGAAACACTGTGCCAACTTCTGGGGCCAACAGGCTCGTCTTTGGGACTGGAACAAGACTCACCGTTATTCCCCGTAAGTCCTTTACCACTTGAGAGAAAGCCCTTAATCTAGAATGACCAGCTCTCACATCCCAGACACCTAACGAATTTCTAAATGCGCATGCCTGTGTTAACCTGATAAGACTCTCCAGGGAGAAGGTCACCCTTACTTTCCTGGCTCTAACTGTAAGCCATGTTTTGTAAGAAAAAAATGGGAAACGTCAATTGTGGTGCCAAAACCGAGGAGGCGAGGTATAAATACAGGACCCGTTTTAAGGTTCAATTTCTAAAATGTAACCCTTTCAGAGGAACAACTTCAAAGCACATTTATTAGTTTGCGTCTACACAGCACAATTGTCCAGTTAATTTGATTAATGTCCGTAGCTGATCCAGATATTTAGGTACTTCCTTGAGAAACCTTCTTTGTGTTCAAAATTGCCTGAATTGACTGTCACATTACCTAAATAATTGCCAGATCTGTTTTACTTTGTGCTGTATAGACTCAGCCTAATAAAAACAAATGCTGTTGTGTTTTTTTCCCCAGCCTGTCTCCTCTCCACCCAGAAGGTTTCCTTCCATTCACACAAAGAAGAGATACCCAGCAAGCCATTTGACTTATTGCTGCTGCTATTTTGCATTTATATGACTCCTTTCCTTGGAAGAGATTAAGACACTTCATACGACTTATTAGCTAAACAGATTGACAGCCTAATTAGAAAGAGAGAAGCAGACTCTGAGTATCTTTTTGCGACTGCTGTTCCGGCCCCCTTGTGTAGAACATTTGGTCAGATTGCTCTGTGATTCGGGAGTAAGAAGGGGAGACGATGCTGCTTTGTAGTGCGGGCCTTCTCAGCTGTAGGTGAGAGATGGTTACAGGAGGTAAGAACAGTGCTAAATAGGTCAGGGCAACCGACAGAGCCAGGGACATGTCTTTCCCCTAGAACTCGTGTGTTCTCACAAAGCAGGGCATGACAGATTTTGACATCAGCTGTTGGTGTGTATCTACTCCTTCTCACTGTCTCTTCAGGCTTATCACTCCAGGTCCGTTCCTTCCACCGCGAACTCTTCTCTCTCTCCTTTGATTCCCGGCCGCCATGCCTGCCCCAAGATCAACCCCGCCACACGGGGCCGCCTGCCTCCTGAGCCTGTTAGTGGTATTTCTGAGGAGCTCCTTAGCTCCTTCAGTGATCCTCAAGTGGCTCAGGCACCTGAGGGAGTGCTCCCTGAGGGCGGGCCCCGGCAGAGTCTTCCCAGAGGTGGAGGCGGCCACCATGGGCTACCGAAACCCTATGGGAAGGCCAGAGCTGAGGGCCTTGGATGAGGAAGCGCCTCTGGAGGAAGGTCTCCGTGGAGTAAGGAACACCGTGGTTTTCATGATACATGAGGCTGAATCCTCTCCTGTCTGGAAGCTGTAGCTTCCCCCTGGGATCTGGGACATGTGTCTCTGAAGAGATGGCAGGCTTTTTGTAGTAGAGTCAGCCACTGTGGACAGGCCTGGGGGCTGTGCTGCATTTTGGGTCCGGCACTCAAGTGATTGTCACATCACGTAAGTGTCTTTTCTCATCTCTGTGCACTAGTATGTCTGTGAATCCTTTTGAGGAGTTCTGGTTCGTTCCCCCGTTTCTCAGGGAGTTACTGAGCGTATAGTTTCTGGATCTGGCTATGCTGCTATTGACCATTAAGACGGTCAAAGTTAGCTTTAAAAATTACTTTGACTGATTTCATTTAATGCCACTGCCGACAGCAAAGGGAAATTAGCATGTCATGGGAAGCTAATCGATGCTCATTCGCTGCACTGCTGTGGGGAGAGGGACCAGCATTTCTTTCTTTCTTTTTTTTTTTTTTTCCGGCATTTCTTTCTTATCTCCCCACCCCCACCCCGGGGCCCGGAGGCCTCAGAATCCAGTTGACCTTTTCCATGCCTCTGCCTTCTGGCAGATTAAGTGGTCATGTTTGCTAGCTTTCTTGTGGAAAAACACGCGAGACAGATAGATTCTCCTTCAGTTTTCACAAGAAAGCTTTTTGTTAGTGATTTTGACAATAAACTTCAGCTGCCATATTCCCTCCTGTTCGTGTTAGTTAGTATCTTGGCTTGAACTAGTTTATTTCCCCCAGATTATTCAAAATGCGTCTCTCTGATGTAACCCACTGCTCTCACACTCGCCCTCCTATCTCCCCAACACTCTCTAATAAGATAAACAGGCTCACACATCATCGGGCGTATTTCACAGACAGAAAAGCCGAAGCACAGACAAGTTAAAGCCAAACCAAAAAAAAAAAAAAATCAAAACTGAGATTAGAACTTGAGATTCTCTGTTTTCTTAGGGTGAATTATTTTGAGCTATTATCTTTGTGAATTGAAACAGTAGGGTCACCTGGATGGCTCAGTGGGTTAAGCCTCTGCCTTCGGTTCAGGTCCTGATCTCAGGGTCCTGGGATTGAGCCCCGCATCAGGCTCTCTGCTCAACAGGGATCCTGCTTCCCTTCCCCCCTTTCTGCCTGCCTCTGTGCCTACTTGTGGTCTCTCTCTCTGTGTCAAATAAATAAAAATGAAATCCTTTTAAAAAAAATTTTTAAAAAAAGAAAGAAAACAGTAAGCACAGGCTATAGGAATGTTGCAGGGGATGAAATTAAACCAACACAAAAATGGACGGTTTCACCGCATTGGTGTCTTTAATGTATCTCCAAATGTTTGCAGTTGGTAGTTAATTTGGTGCCAGTTATTCGGAGCTTACTGGGCCCCAGGGGGGTTTTTGTAGACCTCGGTATCACAGTGTCTACCAACAACGATAGACTCTTCTTTGGGGCTGGAACCAGATTGCAAGTGTTTCCAAGTAAGTGCTGGAAACTGAGCAGCGATTTCGAAAAGGTGGTTTATGTAAACAGTCCGGTTGCTTTGGCATATATGCTCACATGATTGCAGGCCACCGGACGGTGAGCTCGGTAGGGCCGTCCACGCCTCCTCCTGCCTGCTGTTGGGACTCTGCGTCTCACAGGTCGATCACTCTATAAACGAAATCAGCTTAATCTATATTCAAATACTACGGTTCTGACTAGAATCTTATCAGCAGTGAAAATAAGACGCCAGAGAATCAGATGCATTATGACTCCAAACAAATGATCTGTTTCTCTCTTTAGCATTTTTATTTAAAATATCGGGGAAGGTGAAGCAAGTTCAAGCCCGCCAATCTGAAAACTTTATGAATTATGCTCCTCTTCTATGCAGAGAGACCTAGATTGACTTTGGATGTTTAGTCATTCGATTTCATCATCGGTGCGTGGAATCTGTAATGGGCAAGGGAATCAAATATAATTAAATGAGCAAATAATCTTCAGTAGTCAATATTCCTACATTGTTTTATGTGCTTTGCTCTGGACTTTTTATCTGGGATTTATCTCTAATAGGCTCCCCGGAAGGACAGTGAAGGTTTTTGTTAAGGTTTTTGTGTCTGTGTGGATAGCAACTATCGGTTGATCTGGGGCTCTGGGACCAAGCTAATTATAAAGCCAGGTAAGTCTCAGAGATGCGCCTGTAAGGGAGACAAGACAGGAGTTGAATAATACACGAAGCATAGCATGCAAATTTTATTTTTAAGAACAATCTGGCTTGCTGGAGACAAGGCACTCAACCCAAATGGGGTTTTCACTCCCAGTGAGAGGCAATGTGAGCCACCAACTCTCTTGTTTGGCCTAGTTGCTTCTAGAATGAATAATATTTAACTAGCCCTCCAAGAGAGCAGAGCTGGGTTGTTAGGGAGCATCTGATTCCTCTGATACCATTAGAGTGCTTTCCCAAGGACAGAAACAGCCTCATTCCACTGGAAGAGCAAATTCCGAGAAAAGGGAATCACTTGCAGTCAAAGACGAGCAGGTGAAAAGTAGTGTGCTTGCAGCCGTCCCCAGTCCTGGCCTCTGGCTGCTGTCTTGTGTAGGAAGCAGAGGCCCACAAAGCTTCCAGTCACATCACCTCGGGTTCTGGGCCTTAGGGCAAGTCCTCCAAGGATCCAACTTAAAACGTAGTATCAGGGCAGGTCAAGGGAATACGGAGGCCTAAGGGACGGCTGGCAAGTCTGCCTTTGCCGCAGTGGGACCGAGGCATGCTGGGCCTGGGAGACTGAGCCCACACTCGGCCCATCCCACCCTGCCCCGTCCTGCGGGTTCTTGTAAGGCTCTGAAAGGCTGTGTGAACTATGGGGGTGCTACAAACAAGCTCATCTTTGGGACCGGAACCGTGCTCTCCGTGAAGCCGAGTACGTGAGTAGTTGGGTTCTGTGTCCAGGGCAAGCTCGAAGTTAACAGTCACTCTGGTGAAAAGGAGGGCTGAGGGCTGACCGAGTACCCCCACCGTCACCCCTTTCCTACCGTGATACGGCACAGAGAGGGAAATGGTACCAATGCGGGGCTAAATCCCAGGAGGGAAAACTTCAGTGGCAACGTTGGTCCCATGTGGATGCCGCAGGCTCTCTGCTCTGTGAACCCCATTTCCCGGCCACATGTCCCCTCTGGTCATACCTGTACCGGGGGAGATACAGCCTCTGCTAACCCGTGCGTATAACTGTACGTCAGCTCTTCCACCGGCCACATCTTCTTTTTTCTTTTTCTTCCAAAAGAGATTCCACAGCTACGTTTGGGGAAGTTGCTGAGAAGTCAGGCAGAACTGACCCAAGGAGGAGGCTTAGGGTAGGTTCGTTCCGTTTTCAAACAGGGATCCCTGTAACACCTTCCCCATATTTCCCACATTTGCCTCCCCTTTCATTTTCTCTAGAATAAGTCCTTTGGGTTTGTTCTGGGCACCCACCCAGCTTCCAGGCTGAGAGGTCAGAACGTCAGTGTTGTATTCTTTCTCTTCGAATCTGAAGAATCGGCAAGTCACAGTCCTATTGGAGATGAGATCCAGTCTCCTTCTCTCTCCAAGTTTACAATTCTGTCACTCAAGCTGGACTTTTAACCAAGCCCCAGTACAGCTGTCTTGGAGGTTCACCTTCTCTCTTTTCTTCACTAGCTGACGTATATTACCATCGTTGTGATGAAGGGGGTCCCCTGCGCTCTTATCCTTGCCTCTAGGGTATGGCTTTTCCTTACAACCACAGAAGTTCACTTCTTCCATTTATTTCAGGACTGGGCTTTCTGAAAGTGTAGGAGATGGCGTGTCATAACTCCCTGCCCTTGCCTGTCTAAAGTAGCATGAGTCCCTGGTCGAACTGCTTTGGGAAACGATAGGACTGTTTGCCTTGTATCACTTTTCCCTGGTGAAATATTTTCTTTGGCTACTGCATAGAGACAATATATTGCACAGTAAGAAAGCTTTTAAATAATTTGGCCGGTGAGTAGGGGACAGGACTGTGGAGTCTGGGGGAAGTCTGGATGTGACTTCAGATGGCTCTGTTGCTGGGAATCATCCCCATGGAGTAAGATTGCATCATCCCTTCACCCCCGTGGGTCTAAGACTGAGCTCACACATGTGCAAGCAACAATTAACAAATTACTTGATTCAGGTTTGGCAGACTTAAGTCTAGAAATGCAAAAAGTCCTGAAAAATCTCTTCAGTTTGGTCTTTTAAAATAAAAATGTATTGCTCTACGTAGCAGAACCAATTTTTTTTCCTTCCAATCCTTAAAGACCAATTTCCAGAGATGCAGAAAAAAAAAAAAGAAAGCACAGGGAGTCCAACTGCCCCCTCACCACCGTGCCAAGTTGGGTGGAGTCTTACTAGGGGTTTCAGTAAAGGCAGGAAATGCTGTGGCAATAATAATGCCAGAATCTTCTTTGGAACGGGAACCCAACTGGTGGTGAAGCCCAGTAAGTGGCCGTGTTCTATTTATATTTGACCGAACAAATAAATCCTGGGAAGTTAGTGAAGATTTAATTTAACATGTAGACAAATGCACTGTTTGAAAAATGACTTTTGCAAACGCATGAAACATTCATAATTGTGGGGAATAGAGCAATAATGATAAATAGATGCAAAACAAGACCACCCCAAATTGCCTTTAATGTGGTAGCTTAGCTCTCCTTCCTCCGAAGAGATCTTGGGGCCACGAGTTATTTACAGTCACAGTCTCGCTTAAACTACATTTGGCAATGATTTGTGTGTTTACTGTGATTTTGCCCACCAAACTTGTCTTTTGTTCTATTAAAAATGAGGATCTATCTCATTTTAAATGCCACTAATATGTATAAGCTACCTTCTTTGTCTCTCATGCCTGCATATGTATTTATTCTAATAGATCCAATCCAAATCCCGCACATTTTCCTCTTTTGACAAATGTCCACATCTAGTCCCATACATGTCAGATTTTGCTGAAAACATAGCTTTACTATTCAAATGCAACAGGGGATAAAAACCATTCAGAGATGAATTGACGATCCCAGATGGCTTTATAAACACCTGAGAGGAAATTCAGAGTAAAATAAAATGGCAGGTGTGATGACAAGGTTTTTGTTTAATGATCAGTTCCTCCATAGGGAGTAAAAACTTTTAAACATGTCCCACAGGGGAGGAGGGAAAAAAGGGATTCAGGAGACCAGCATTCCTGGGGGTCCACCCGTGGTGTCAGTTTCCCCCATGGTGCCATTTTGGCACCATCCAAATGTCAGGGAAAAAGTGAATTTTAATAGGCACGTGTTGTCAGGTTGGCTGACTGAGTTATTAAGCCCCACAACAGGTTATAATTGAAACTATGAAATGACCAGCCCAAAGAGCCTTAAAGTAGGCTAGCCCATTTCTGAATGGTTTAGCTGTGGGAAACGCCAAAAGACCGGGGAACAAGCTAGATCACTCCATAAGTTTGCTTAAATCCTGTAAACATGACCAGCCCACATGAATCTTTTTTGAAATGACTGCAGTAAACAGCATCTGAGGGTCAGGTAGACAATAAGGAGGAGACAGTAGGGCATAGTTCTTTGTGAGTCAGACAAGGAGCCCATCAGGGCTGGTGGTGATGTCATCAGGTGTCCATCTGTTAGTGGCGACAGACTGTACACTGTGCACCGTGAAAGGAGAACAGTTCCCAAAAGACTAGGATCCTTCTGGGCCGAAATGAATGATCCCCACTGGACCGGCTGGCTCACGGCTGTCACGAGCGCCCCAAACCGCATGCTGGTCGTAGGAGGAGGCATCTTCAGGGTCTGGTGATATGGCCCCTCTAACAGAGCCAAGGGTGCAGTGAGGACTCCCTAATGCAGTTCTGTCTCAGACGTGTGGCCTACTTGGCCCTTACTTGCCCCATCTCTCTTTGGGCTCTAAAGGGTGTATTTCTCACCCAATGGCGCTTGGCCTGCCAGTTTTTGACTTCCGTAATAGAATTGTGTATGATATCGAAACGGAGTTTGCTGAATTGTTGCTTTTATAATTTGCCCTCTGTGTTAAATGAGGTCATCCAATTTCCTCTCTGCACATTTGCAATAAGCAGCGTAAAATTCAAGCAAAATAACCAGAAGACACAGAGAAAGATGGCCGAAGAGATAATGAGGCCTGCGTATTAGAGTAGAAGGAGACAGCGTGGGGATCTGTTAAGTCCCAGAAAGATGAAATATCCATTAAGGGATGTGTAACTTTCCTGAAAAGTGTCACCAAGAGTTTTTGTTGGGGCCCCAATCACAGTGTGAACAAACTGAAAAAATCGTCTTTGGAAAGGGGACTCAACTTCACGTTCTCCCCAGTAAGTGCTGTTCTTGTGATTTTCTGATATTAACTCCCACTGAGTTCAAAGTGATTTTGGTGTTGGGCTGAACAGTTTCTCGGGCTGGAAGACGTGTGGGCAGCGTCTAGGTCCTGGGCCCTTCCGCTCTCACGGAGGCCGGGTTCTTGGCCCTTCCGCAGCTTAGCCAAATACCAATTCTTTCCCCTCCAGAGCTGGGAAAGTTGCTGCCTGTGTTCTGCTGCTTCCTTATCAATTATCTTTTTCATTGTTTATATATTATCAAGCGTACAACACCGTGAACCTTTTTGCCCAGAGTCTATCTTCAAGTCTCCCCCGCAGGGCTCGTCCCCAGTGGACTTTGTTTGAACACATTGTTAAACCCAGTGTGATTTCTGGCTCCATCCAAAGCGGTTTTGGAAGTAACTGCAGCCTACCTATGACCCTGTCCTTCCACTCTTCATAAAAGACCCACTTTTTCCTGTTTGGCCTCTGCTAAGATTCCTGGCTCTGGTGCTCCATGCCTTCTCATTTCCCTTGTTCCAGGGATGGGTGGGAGATAGCTTTTTAAAGACCTACTGAAATGCCAGAGGCAACAAAGTTGGGGCATCAGCCAACAGCAACAGCTTGCATTGAGCCTTCATGCTCTGTGCCATTTTCCAAAGCCCTTTCTTTGTGTAGGAAAAGTAGCCACTCCTTTTTATTTCTAGCGCAGCCAAGAGTTCATCCTGAGGCCAGAGACAGGGGTTTCCTTTGGAACATTTTTCAAGGCTAACAATAAGCTGGAAGTTTGCAGGCTTCAGAAATGCACTCTTGGGCCCCAGCTCCATGGATGGAAAGCTCATGTAGCTGGTCAAAGCCAAGGGCAGGTTCGTGACACCACATTTTGTAGAGGATCGGGGGAGAAGGAGGCAAAGACAGGCGGAGGGAAAATGAAAACCATCGTTAAGTGGGAAGATTTTGACCTGGGAGAAAGATTAACAAGAGGAAACATCCAGAAAAACCTGGGCCAGGCAGTCAGAGTTTTTGTTACAGAGGCAATCACTGTGGGAACTTAGGAAGCAACTTGCCCGTCTTTGGAAAGGGCACAAGACTTTCTGTGGTCGCAAGTAAGTGTCCCTGCCTATCCCTAATTTTGATCAGTGTGGCTTCTTAATGATTTTTCAATGTTCCTAGGAATGCTTTTGCCCCCCTCTCCCCCAAAAAAGGTCTGTTAAGAGCCGGGAAGTGAGTTCTGAGCAGGAAGATAAACAGGTTACACTGGCTTGATTCAAAAGCCCGCCAGACAATCAGAGGCAAATTTGAGCACTTTAGTCTAGCCTTGGCATCTCCAGCTAACTCTGTGACCACACAGCTTGGCCTGGTTCCCTCCTCTGATCCCAGGAGACCAAAACCTTAGGACAGAAAACTGGAGATTCCTTGACCTGAGGCGCACGGGAAGGCTTATCTGAGATCCAGGAGCCATTTAAAATATTAATGTTGTGATTAATTTTAATTTGTCTAGGTAATGCATGAAAATTTCTCATTGTAAAAACAATTCAAATTACGGATAAAGCCAATATTCACCTTGACCCACTTCCTTCAGTATGAGTTTTCTCCCCCCAGAAACGACCACTGGGACTGGTGCGGTATGTTATGATGAGTTTCTATTGGGAGTTTGTTGAGATGAAGTCTCAGGTCTTCAAGGCAGGAGGCTGGAGACACAAAGCACTCCGACTGCAGCTTGCAGATTTCAATTAGATAAGGCACAGTTTGCTTGAATGCAAAAAGGCTGTTGGCAAAGGACAGCCACTTTCCCAGGAGCTCTCAGAGACTGGATGGGTCTTTGGTCAGAGAACACCTTGGCTGGAGACAGGAGGACAGATAAGATGGCGTCTGAAATCCAGCCGGGTCCCTGGGGATGGTCCAACCCGTGCCCAGCCTCTGTCACGGCTCTTCTGCCTATCATCTGACTATTGTCACGGTCTGAGCTTTTGTCAGCACTGCTCCCATGTCCTGAGGGCTTTCATTTCCTAAGCATCTACGGGGTTTTTGCAAAGAAAGGAAACTCTGTGCATACTCTTCGGGTGGGGGTTACGGACTCACATTCGGGAAGGGCACCAAGCTCATGGTCACACCAAGTAAGTTCTTCTTTCTGGCTAATTATTCTTCCCAAGAAGGCTGTCCTCCATCATGCAGAAGCTGTCAAAACACAGGTGGTGTTTTCTTTGCTTGGTTTGTGTTGGGTGGTTCGTGATACCAGTTGGAAAACAAGGTTATTAATGCATAGATTCCCCAGGGCATTGTGCTTGGCTTTCGCTATCCGTGGAGTCTCTCCATGAGAAAATGTGCAAGCCTCCATGAGGAGGAAGGTCCAGGGAAAGTAAGGAGAAAAAAGGCAGGAATTGGATGAAAATAGACAAAAGGCCTGCAGGGATAACAAACAAGATGGGATCCCAGGAGACCAGCAGTAGCCGCATTGAGGGAATTTCCCAGGAGGTGCTCCCAGGAGGTGCCCATTCTTTCAAGGAAAATTATGGCAAGTACAATCGGGCTGGGAAGTTGCTAGTTATTAGCATTCATCCCACGTTCTAACCTAATTACAAGGAGATTGTTTTGGCCATGGGCAGTCATTTCAGGTTCTGTTTTCCTGCTTGCCTCCTCCACCTCCACCTGTCTTCCTAGAGGCCCCAGTCAAGGTTATTGCAATAGCACCGAGCACTGTGTAACACCAATGCAGGCAAATTAACCTTTGGGGATGGGACCACGCTCACCGTGAAGCCAAGTAAGTTGTGTTCTTCTTTGGCGGGGCCTTTAGGGGCAATCAATCAAATCATTAGTTTGAAAAATACTTTAATCCTGTGCATCTGCTTGGGCTCTTTATTAATGTTCTTTCCCCAGGCCAAAGAGAGCTGGTTCCCTTCTCTGCTTTAAAATGAGATGTGCGCGCACACACGCACACACAGTCTCTCACTGTGGCTCATGGTGAGGGGCTCTCAGGAGCATAGACAACATTTTCAAAGAAATAGAGGTGTTAATAATCATCGAGCCAATGAGGATGTCAGGAAGGACCTCCAGAGGGGACCCAGGGCCACACCACCCCTAACTAGGCTTCTCTGCATGCACCCTGGCCATTTGGGATATGCTCCGGCTGCTTCTGATGCTCTGGGGCAGGAAATTCCTCAGCGCCTCTCTGTACTCAATTCTGAAATTTAGCAAGCCTTGCTACCAGAAAATACTTTTTTGCATCTGACTTTGACCACCACCACTCGCCACTGCAATTTAAATCTCTCAAAAGAACCATTAGAACTTAGGGCATCTCGTTTGGGAGCAAAATTTCTTCTGTAGGACATGAGACTCAGCACTGAGTCTACTTCTGCAGCATTCCTGAGCGGCCTTGTGTTCCCTGGGAACATTTGGAACCCAAGTGTTTATGGATTAGGCACTATAGCATGAGCTTCAGAGATAGAAAACCCAAAATTCCAGTCCTGGCTCCACTACTTTGCTTGGCTGTGTGACCTTGGGCAAATTACTTAACCTCTCTGAGCCTCAATTGCCCCAAATGTAAGATGAGGATAAAAAAAAAATGCCTTCCTTGTTGAGTTCGTGTAAGGATCAGATAAAATAATACAGCTCAAGTATTTAGCCTAGTGCCCAAAACATAAGAAGAGCTCATTAAGCCCTAGCAATTAATAATAATGATAAACATCATCTCCAACACACAGTAGAACTTCTGTTTCGCCCCTCGGGCTCCTCTGTCAAAACTCCGTTGTGCATCAGGAGAAGAGCTGGCATGGGGGGAGGGTGGGAAGTGTCAGCCTGTTCTATGAAATTCTTTACCTGGGATTTGGAAGAATCTGAGAGGAAATAGAAAGAATCCTGGCTCATTTAAATACAAAATCATCCGAGTGTCAGAAGCAGGGGAGAGGTTTCTGCAGAGAGCCGCGTGGCCGGGGCTCCGGCCCTTGGAACAAGGGGGCACTCACAGTAGCCGAATCCTTACACCCCCCACGACGCCGACCCCTTTGTGACTTCCTCCAGGGCTTCCCGTGTGGAGGGACAGGGACAGAGGGAGAATGGAAGCCCCACAGGAAAGAGCAAACTGTCCCCAAAGTGTCCTGCTGCTCCTCTAGGTAATGACGCTCGTGATGAGCCGTGGCACCTGCAAACAGCCCCTCGAGGACAGTCTCAGACCCAGAGACGGGGGATCAGTAAAGTCCAGAGAGGTGAACCGGAGCAGTGAATATGGAAATAAGAGGTGGCGGGGAAAGTGGACTCGAGTCACGGAACTCAGTCTGGGGTGGGAGGCATCAGACAGAAGCCGGAGGGGCTGTGTTCTCCAGCTCCGCAGGACTCAGCCCACAGGACGCAGCTAATACTGCAAGAAGGGAGTGAGGTTAGTGGTAAAACCTTCCTAATAGGTTTTTGAACAGTGAAAATGAGCTGTCAGGAGTAGTCGCCAGGGCACTTTCTCTAGAGGGTTTTGAAGGGAGATAGACACCCTCTTATCAGGGGTGATTGACGTGCAGCTCTGCCTCGAGGCAGAAGGAGAAATGAGAGAACCTCTCGAAGCCTCTTTCCAGACCCTGGAGTCTCTCTCCGGGGAAATAGAAGAAAAAACAAAAAAACAAAAAACTCTTGCTCATTAATGCAGAGCTGCATCTTTCAGGACATCAGGGTCGCTGGGTTAAGTTTCAGAACCTTTGTTTGGTGTGTCCCAAACCTGCTTTGTTCTCACGACTGGACAGGGCAGACGGGCTGGCTTTTTCATCCTAAAGCTAAAAACACAGGTTCTAGGTCCTGGGTCCTGGGTCCTGGGTCCTGGGTCGTTTGTGGTGTTGAGATGAAGTCAGGGGAGCCCTAGGGGTTTCTGCAGAGCCCAGACGCACTGTGGGAATAACTATGGCCAGGGTTTGAGCTTCGGTCAGGGAACCAGCTTGTCCTTCCTGCCCTGTGAGTACGGTTAGCCGGGAAGGGAGATAAGCCCGGGCTCAGAGTGGGAGAGAGCCAGAGGGTCCTGAGCCCCGAGACCATAGCGACCTCGGGAGCGGGGATGGAGAAGGAGGCAGAAAGGGACAATAAGGAGGGGGAGGGATCACTCATTCCCGGAGGAAAATCACAAGTCTGTGTGAATAACACTGGAGGAAATGCCGGGAGGTTTCCCTTCTCGGGAGGGCTTGGTGTGGAGGAAAGCTGAGTTGGCAGGTTTTTGATGCTGAGATAATCACTGTGCACAAGGACAAGGCTATTCTTTTATCTTTGGGAAGGGGACAAGGCTGCTTGTCAAGCCAAGTAAGTGGCATATAATTTGACTTGTGTGCTGAATACTATTATCTCTGAGAGGAAGACCTGCTCTCTTTTCCGTGGGGGCCTCCTTGGGTCAAAAGAGCATTAAAGGGGTTGAGCAAACGGAGGCCCAGTGCCTGCTCATCTTCCTCATCCTTGAAGGAACTCTGGGAGGGCTAGAGGTGAAGGAACCCACCAACACCCCACCAGGAATCCAGTCCTGGGTTCTGTCCAACTCTCCCAAACTCCCAGTAAGTAAAACCATCTGACGGCAAGTTTTCCTCAGAAGGAGATTCCAGGAGAGTTCTCCCTATTTCGTGGACTTAAAAACTGGGGCAAGTAGAGGCCAGTGATGGATACAGTTCCCAGAGGCTCAGAGCTCGGAGATCCTAGAACAATTTTTCCAGGAGATTCACGAATTCGAAGCACCAGGTGGTCCAAAGGCGGGGGCGGCAGTGGCGATGGGCTGTGATGTGAACTCGGGCTGGGCATGAGGTGAACTCCTAGACATGGTGGGGTTTTGCCACTGAAGAGTCTAGCCCGAGGGCCCTGGCTTCGTTAACCCCAGAGGCGCCGCGCACTGGCCCTCAGGCCCAGGAAGCACAGCTCTTGGCAAGTATTATCCTGGGCGTCTTGAAAGAAGAAAAATTAGAGGAGAAGGGAGGGAAAAGCTTATATCTCCTATCATGCAGTTACCTCATTTTGTAGCAAGATTGTTTCCCCACAAGCAGTTTGTCTTCATTTAGCAGCTGTCTTCTCTGGGGAAGCCATTTTGTAGTAGTGTTTTGTCACCAGCGTGACAACTGATGGCTGGTGGAAATGGAATTTTGGAGCAGGGACCCAGGCTGTGGTCACTGCAGGTAGGCCTGGAGTCTCCCCTGCCTTTAATTTTGAACCCCCCCTTGTGCCACATATTTCTAGCCAAGACCACGAGAAACAGATTTGAAAGGAAGCCATTTCCCTGAGCAGTGATACCCAGAGCCATTAAGCAAGAAGGAGAAATCGGTTTGGATAGAAGCATTTTTGGATAAATAGGAATTCTCATTATTCTCTATCAGTCCCCTGTGTAAGTACTTTATTCCCCTCGTAAGAAAAAAAGTTACAATAAGTAGAGCCACAATTCATGCTAGGGTGCGAGAGAGATCTGCCGTGGATTTTTGGGTAGAGGATTAGAAATGTGTTCAGGGAGATTGGATGTGTTTTTGACAGGATATGTAACACAGTGTGAATTATAACCAGGGAGGGAAGCTTATCTTCGGACAAGGAACTGAGTTATCTGTGAAGCCCAGTAAGTATAGAAGTGCATCCCTGGATTAAGCAATGTCTGTGGATTAGGGGCTGATTTAGACCCAATTATACACTATATGAGGAATGTTTAGAAAGGGTGAATGAGCGTCAAATAGAAGGAGGACAAAAGTCTCCCTGGCCAGGATCTGATGTCTTGGTGCAAAATGGGCATGAGGGGGAGTCCTGGGAATTGCTCCCAGAATATATGTGGTAGGACTAACGAGGTGTGGCTGATTACTTGGGGTACTGGCTAGGTCCCATAGCCCCGGCTTTGTACAGTCATCAGTGGACAAGACTTCTAATTCCTCAACAAGCCTCTAAGGTACTATTTTTTGGGGGCTAAGATGATGTCAACTTATAGAAGGAACCTTGTAAATAATGATCATTGACCCAAATAACTGTGATTAGCCTCTCCCAGAGCCTGAAAATCACTTTTTAAAAAAAAAACGTTTATTCCTAAGTACTGTGGGAGGCCTCCTGTTTCTGAAGCTTTGGGCCAAAAATTTGTATAACATAGCCTTGTGGAGTGGAGAGAACCCTTAAAATAGTCCCTTCTGCCCACCTCCACTTACGATGGAACTAAGGCGTGTGGAGGAGACCAGTCATGGCCCTCCAGCCCGTCTGTGCCCGAGCCGGAGCTAGCACCTGAATCTCCAGTTTGCTGAACTTGTCTCGACCATTAATTCTTCTGGTCTGAAGTTCGAGGAGCCCACAAGAAATATTTTTGTTCATCTACTCTATGCCAGGCTTGGTGCTCAGGCCAGGGACCCATGAGGGAACAAACTCAATGTCATTCTGCCCTCCGGGGACAATATCCCCTGACCTTCTGGAGTCGGATCTCATTTGTTCCCTCGAATATGACAATCCATATTCTGACCCCTCCTGGGCAAGACCCTTTGGTGCCATCCCCGCCACTTTAGGAAATACCAAAATCCGTTTTTCTTGCCATTTTTTATGTCTTTGAGCAGCCAGATCAACAGAGGGACCGCCTTAGGAGACAGCAATTGACCCAAAAGTAAAATAGAAAACAAGAAATCTCCCCAATAATTTAATCATTATAAAATTATCTTATCAGTATCCAACTAGCAGCCAAAGGAACTAGATAATGGCAGCTCTAGACCTCATTTCCGTCCTATAGACTCAGTCTGAGGAGGACTCAAGGATTGATCGCTGGTCGCACAACTCAGCGATGCCCAGAGTGGAGGAGAAAGTCTCTGTCCTAGGCTTTGTGAGTCTTCTCAAATAAAAAGATGTGAACCCTGGTCTAACATCTAAAATCAGAGAGCACTTAACCTACATTTATATCGCAAGCATATGTTTGATGCTCAGAACTCTGCAGTAGAAAGTGGAAAGCAAAGATTCCCTAGAAGACAGCGAGATTGTAAAGACAAGGATTTATTCATGATTTGTAGATAGGCGGTATGGTGACTCCAACAGACCTAGGCTGACCATGATGTAAGGCCTAACCCGTAGAGTAATTGCCGACTCTTTACTCCGGGCTCTGCCAGCCCAGCCTATTTGATCTGGTTTTTGTTGGTGGGTATATCACAGTGTTCCCTCTGGTGCAGGCTGGCAACTGACCTTTGGATCTGGGACCCAGCTGACTGTTGTACCCGGTAGGCTGCCATGATCGAATGCTATTTGCACTGATTTCGTAATCTGTAAATGCATACTATCCATATTGGAACTCGATGGGCCTGCGGCTGAGGGTGAGGGAGAGACGCCAAGAACACATACTCAAAAGGGGAACGTAAGAAGAGAAGTATTTATTCATCAAAGGCCAAAGAGAAAGAGAAGCCTTTTTTGCTAAGTTTGGAAGGGGAGCGGATGAAAGTGAGTAGAGAAGAAGCTGTCCTAACCTAGAAGAATTGCTGAATAATAGGAACAGATTCCATAAAGGGAGCCTCTGTTTCTCATAATATTTTCATTCGAACCAGAGGAAATGCTGCAACATGGTTTGACCGGGAACTATCTTAAACCAAGTCTAGTTGGCCAGCTCTTTTTCTAGCCTATTCTAGCTTACTTCTACATAAGCTGCTAAATACAAAAGTGCCTATTTAAGATATTTAAATTCAGCTCTATTTCTATAGCTCTCTGGTGCCCTTCCAGCAAAGTGTTCCTGTAACACACTGCTTATCATTTCTACAAGTAAGAACAAGTAAGCCCCTTGTCCTTCAAAACTGCATAAGTATTATAATTACTTGGCTTAGACTGAAGTCACCTTTATTTTATTTCTCATAACTGTGTTCACTTGTGGAAATTTGTTTAAATCCAAACTGTGTAGGCGTCTAACTGTTGGCACCGAGGTTTCCTTTCTGTTCTTATTGTCAGCAAAATATTTTGCTCAGAAATAATGTTTCATCTAGACTTGCAAATAACAGCCAGCACTGTGGCCTCTTTTCTTTCCCCCTGTTCCAAAGGGAACATACAGGCAGGAAGGGAAAAAAAAAAGAGAGAGAGAGAGAGAGCACCAAAATGTACAGTTTCATTGTGGGGGCTGGAAGGAGAATGTCAGTGTGGATGGTAAAGCACATTTGCTTATCTAAAATAGGTGCTTTGACAGATAGGATACAAGATCTTGGTAGATGACACACGCGGACAGACTACAGCTAACTAGCTGGTGTGGTTCAGGATATCATTAAAAATAGCTCAAGTCAAATTTTCAAGCACAGTGCAGATCCAGGTACAGACTCAGGGACAGAAGCTTCCAGATAGCCCTGGAACAAAAGGCAGAGTAAAGATTTTTCTCACAATCCAGTCCACCGGAGGAGAATTTTCACTTATAATTAGGAAAAGAAAAAGGTAAAAAGCACTTACTGGGAGTGTCCTTGTTTCACATATTGTGTGTGGGGAGCACAGAAGACATATAATGAACCCAAGCAGAAAGCTAAAGAAAAGAAATCGATAAAACCACTGAAGAAAATCAGTTGCCCTTCTCTTGCCTGTCTCTGATAATGAATGTGTCTTCTTGGCTCGTTCCTCACTTTGGTTCTTGAGTTTTCTAGGAGAATAGCAAGAAGCTGGTGGGGTTGGGTTAGTTGTGACCTACGTAGGTTGGTTATCTGTGTTTAGCACGCCTCCCTTTTAAGAAGCCCCAGACTTTTTGTAATGATAACAAGCACGGTGTACAACGCTAACAGATTTTACTTTGGATCTGGGACCAGACTCAGTGTAAAGCCAAGTAAGTTATAACTGTCTACAAGTTAAAGTCACCAACCTATTATCCGAAATTCCTCTTACCGGTTTGTATTGGTTTTGAGTTCTTTTCTTGAGTTTTGGGTGCCCACCCATAATAATTTATCATTCCTTGTTCATATGTCTCTTAAACAGGTATAAAACATAGTAAACAGACCCTGTGATTCAGTAAACATTCCAAAGCTGCCGACCCTACTCTTGGGATGGTAGCCTATACAAAGAACATTCCCAAATATTAACTATTGCTACTTTTACTAGTTGACGAGAGAGCATTTGGATATAATTTAAAGTACCGATCAATATCCCAGGTTTCGGAGAGGAGACGTGACAAACTAAAATTATATGTATTTTTTAAGAGAAAAAGAATTAGATGATCTTTTTTTTTTTTAAAGATTTTATTTATTTATTAGAGAGAGAGAGACTGAGAATGAGAGGGGAGAAGGTCAGAGGGAGAAGCAGACTTCCCGCAGAGCCGGGAGTCCGATATGGGACTCGATCCCAGGACTCCGGGATCATGACCTGAGCCGAAGGCAGTCGCTCAACCAACTGAGCCACCCAGGCGCCCGAATTAGATGATCTTGATCCTTAAAAACTCTTACTGAATGCTTGCTGTATGCAAAGTGCTGTGTAAATGCCTCTTGTACTCGAACCCATTTCACCTTCCCAACAATCCCCTAGGATAGATATTAGCATCCCCCCTTTCACAGATGAGGGAAGTGTATGAAGGTGAAAGCCAAGGCAAGAGGTTAAGATAGTTACTAAGGGCGTATGGAGGTAAAGCTAGACTATGAGGCAACCTTGATGAGGTTTATGTAGGAACGCCTAGCACTGTGGCTATAACTACAACTACATTTTTGGAGCAGGAACCACGGTATCCGTAAGAGCAAGTAAGTAAGAAGGAAAAAGTCAGAAGAATTTTAAAATAAAATCATGGCTATGATCATGGGCAATTTCACCTGGGAAACTCAATGCTCAGTAACTGAATTCCAAAAAGCCTTCCAGGTTTGCTTTAGGTTCATAAACTGTCTACCTCACTTGTCTTCCTCACCTCCTCTTCTAGCCCAGAATGGCTCTCCCCATCAGGTACGCCTTCCCAATGATACATTTTTTGAGGGCACAGGCTTCATGGTCAGATAAAAATCAAGCTGACCATCTGAAACTATCTCAGGTACCTAAAGAAAAAGTGAGAGAGGATGTCACTGGACTATATTAAGACGAGACAGAGCTCCTTGCAAATATTTGAAGAACTGGCATGTAGACGAAGAAGGGGTTAGTACAGACGGCAAAATCAAAACCAGTGGTTGAAAGGAGATGCGTCTCAACCTCTCATGGAATCTTTTTGAACCAGTAGAAACCTCCCTGCAGTGGGAAAGGCGCTTTGTGAAGTGCAGAGCTCCTCTTCCTTGGAGGTCTTCATGCTGGGTCCTTAAGGCTAAGCATTGGATGTTAGAGAAGGGATTTCTATACCATTTTAGCTATTGGAACAAATCACCTCTGTGCTCCCTTTCAATTCTTAAGTGCTATGATCCCAGGATTCAAGCCTAGAGGATGAAAAGGTGAACCAGGCCCATTCCTTCTATTTTTATTATTTTAAAACTGAAGAAATAAGTCATCAAATTATTCATGAGCTAAGGGCTATTTGGGATTTTTTAAGCCTAGAAGATGGTGGGCTATGATTTCCCAGTGCAGTCAATGGGAAAGCAAAAGGGGGATACCAGGAAGGAAAAAAGAAAGAGAAAAAAGAAATGCCTGGAGGGAGGACCAGAGGTTGAATGAGGGAAATGAGGTGATTTTGCAGAGGGCAGATCTAGTCTATCACAGTTTTCACGGGTTCAGCTTTGGAAAGGGATCCAAACATAAGTCAATCCAAGTAAGTGAGCAGTCTTTTATACTGGGAAATAGGGCCGGGGAAGCAAAGTTCCTTCCAATTTAAACACTCTCAAAAGGATGGGTAATTGCTTTCGGATAGGAGGGGCCTCTGCAGGTGGGAAGGCTATTGTTACCACAGACCATTTGTCCCCTGAGAGAGAGCCTCTGAGGACTGACAGTCCAGCTAAGATCCTGGCTGCACGAGAAAAAGACTTAAAGACACTTAGAGAGAATAGAGGTGGATTTTCAACCCCATCCCTAGGGCAGGGGAGAGAGTGGTTGGGACACTTTAGGACCAGGTTCATGTAAAGGGGGCCAGCACTGTGTCGATAGAGGCTCAGCCTTGGAGAAGCTGTACTTCGGAAAAGGAACTCAGCTAACTGTATGGCCTGGTGAGTGGGGTGTTTTCTACACTAGGGAAACACATCTGTGAAGAAATAGAAACGGTGATGAATGAATTCCCTTAGTCTTAAAACTAAGGGACCATGTGTATTGCCCCTCCTGGAGGACCCTCCTTCCTGGTAGACTGGGATGGGACGGCAGAAGGAAGGTCAAGATGACCTAGGGTCTCTTTTAGGAACTTGAAAATCTAAAAGCAGACTGAGTTCATCCCCACCAAAGGCCAAAAAGAGGGCAATCCCACTAGAGTGTGTGATGCTTCTCGAAACACACACATTCATACCCTATGACTAGGGAAGAATTTGGCCCTTGACCCAGAATGAGCATGTCTGACTGGAAGACAGGTTTACAAGGTTTATTTTCGTGGAGTCCTGTGATTCTTGGTCATCTCCCTGTTAGAAGCTACATTGACTGTTATACTCCTTTCTTATCAAGAATGACTTCTCCATCATACTCTGTTCATTTTCCCCAAGAAGCCTCCTCACCCCCTTCCTTAGTACTAGCCTTACCAGTGGAGTCTGGGTTTGGAACATGAACAGCCTGATCCAAAAGGTTTCCATGGCTTATAGGGCTTCCTGCTTTTATAGGGCTTCAGGTTCCTTTGTGGGTTAAAAGTGGTCAAATGGCCTCCAAACAAGGCTATGGTTGAGATCTATTATCTTCACTCATAGATCTAGGTTTAAACATCCAAAGCAGAGAAGTAAGTAAATGTATGAGTGGTTAAACCCAAATACATGCCCACTTATGGGCATTCCAGCTCTATAAAGCACATACAGCACTAGCAGACAGAATTACCCTAAACACCACAACCCCCCCCCACACACACTTTATCAAGGCTATAAGAAATGTCCTTTGTTGAGTATCTACAGAGTGTGATTTCCTTGGTCCCCCATGGGTTTCGATGGACCTCAAGTCACCATGTGACCCACACCACAGGAAAGAAGCTAATTTTTGGAGGAGAAACCAAAGGTGGTAGTCAAACCCACTGAGTATTGGGGCTTGAGCCACAATTCTGCTTCTAACACTGAAGCAAGAGCCTAGCCATCAATGTGCTGTGTTGGCCCAAATTAATGTGTCTCAGACTTGCCTTAAAAATATTTATTCTTGCTCTTATGCATAAGTACATATGTATGCACGGATTCAATGTGGATAAAAGATATTTGCTGATATTTTCTGGAGCCCATTTTCTTAAGAGAAGGAAAACAATTAAGGTACTTTTCTTATTTCTTCACATCTCTTATCTGACTGTCTTGAGAGGCAGAGGACAATGGAAAGGTGTGATTCTCTCTATTCAGAGTGGTTGAACATGGACACAATAGCAGAGCAAGGATGTTTTCTAAGGTTCAATATATTGCTGTCTGTACCAGGCTGCAACCTCTATAACCAGCATCCTGACTCATCTCCTCGGGCCCTCATTTTTCCCAATTAATGCAACTGAAATATTGGTAACTCTTATCTCCCTGCTCACAGAAAGAACGTGAGGATTGGAAAAACATTGCTCTGGGAAAGAGTTGAGCTGGAGCTTTGCTTGGGTTTTTTGGCAGGGGACAAGGGGTGATAGGGAGAGAAGTAATTTTTGTTGCCGATGATATTGTCTTTTTCAGTGGGAAAGGGAAGAAGAAAGGAAAGGATATTTGAAAGGCAAGGTGATGTGATCAATACATGAACGTGTACAAAATAAATCATGAAGCCATTCAACTAGGAGCCAAAAGACAACGTGGACCCGGCTCAGCCACTCACCAACTCTGTGGCCATGGGAAGACCATTTGAATCCCCTAAGCCTTAGTTGATCTGTAGCATGGAGATCATAATTCCAGCTCTCCCTAGCCCAAAGGATTTTGTGAGATTTAAATGAGATAATATGTGCACAATCCTTTGAAAAGCATGGGCATTTGGATGCTACATAATTTTTAAAAAGTCAGATTTTATGAAAAATTCCATTGGAAGGTAAATCTGAGGGTCAGCAAGTTTAACAGATGTCAGCTGTGGCAAAGAAAGGGTTGAACTGGCGTATTCGGCAAACCCTTCCAATGATGAGAAAATAGAAATTGGGAATTAGTGAGTAGAACTGTCCCTGGAGATCAGCAGAAACCTGAGGTCGCTGGAGAGACAAATGTGTGTTTGGGAGCTTGTAGTCAATGGCTTCTGAGGTCTCTTAGCATTCCAAGAAGTATGTGAGTTTAAGACCTTTCTTGAGTTTACCTAAATATGTGCTTGGGTTGGGTTGGGTTGGGTTTCAACCAAGTGAGAGACCCCTGAGAAGATTGCTGTGCTTGAAAGTGAAGCACCCTTTGGTTTTTGTGGTGACACAGATCACTGTGGTGTTTCCAGCGCCCAGAAGTTGGTGTTTGGAAGAGGGACCACGGTAAAGGTGGACGTTAGTGAGTATCGTCATGTACCCTGAATTTGCTTGGTTAAGGAGACAGGTCATGAACTTTTCAGGAAATCTCAGTGGACTTCCTCATGTCCTCAACTTATTCAGGTTTACTGGGGAGCGGAGCTCTCTCTGTGCCCTTCCCATCCTAACTGTAAGAGCTCATTCTGCTGGTAACAGTTTTCATTCTTTGCCAACTTCATAGGCATACAGAATGGAAAGAGCCTGCATCTCTCTCTCGCTCTCTCATGTTAATTGAAATGAAGGAAGTCTCTTCATGTCAGTGACCAGCTCCATCAGGAAAACCTGCTCTGAAATGCCAACGCCTTCTCTTCCGGTTGGCACCTTCTCACAGCCTTGATGCCCTTAAGGGCCAGTGCTGGTTTCCTGTTATCCAGATAACATCCCAGAGCCACTCTGGAAGAGGCTCTGTCTTGCTTTATCCTTTCTAACCAGGAATTCACATGGCAGAACTAGATCTAGTAGTTCGCCGGAGAGTAGGAATGCTCTAAGTGTCGATGTCCATGGTTGACGCTATGTGATTTGGATCCAGGCTTTGACCTTTCAAGCCCTCGGTTTGCTCATCTGTCAACGGAGGTGATGATTAATTTCTCCATGCCTGGATCTCACTTCAGATGTCACCTCCTCAGAGAGACCTTTCCTGCCCGGCCAGTCTAACAAGCCACCAAACACCGGTGGCACCTGGTTGTTCTCTCTCCCATTGCTTGATTTGCATGATTTTATTCATGCACTCCCATCACTGGACATGATATTTTCTATGGAGTTGTTTATGTGTGAGCACCTACGGGTGGTGGACAGGAATGGTGCCCAAGTGACCCTCCACCGTGTTCCCTGTGCCTGACACAAAGGGGTGTTCAGTGACTAGTTGCTGAGCAAATAGAGGACCTACTACCAGCTAGCCTCTTTCTCACAAAGTAAGGGACCTTCATTATTGCATATCCAAACCCTGAAAGCCCACTGAGTTCCTTGCAGAGGGTACTGACAGAACACAAGATTCCACTGTTTATGGTGATAAACAAGGAGTGAGTAGGGTAAGTGGGTAGCCGAGGTATTTGCAGGGCCTCATTTCACTGTGCCTACCAGTCAGGAAGTGCATTGACTTTTGGGAAGGGAACTAAGATATCAGTGAACACCAGTAAGTACCTAGTTATTACTGATTATAATGCCTGCGCTTTTCCTGCAGTCTTCTATCACACAGAGGACTAAATGTCTCCTTGTTCTTTAACTCAATGAGTATTGGTGTTTAGTGATGAAAGCCATTAAAACAAAAGGAAAAAAGAGATGCTGTCCTCATCCCCAATACTCCAGTCATATTCCATGTTCCGCTCCATGCTCACAAAACTTTTTAAATACATTAAAATGATAAAAGAAAGAAAGATTACCTACGGGGATAGCTAGCCACTGGTAAAAGGAGATTGGGTGCAGGGTTTGATTCCAAAGTAAAAATGAGCTGATAAACTTTGGCTGGTAAAAAAAAAAAAAAAAAAAAACAAGATTACTCGGTGAAATTTTGCAGATCTTTTTGAAGGAAATGAGTGTCTAGAATTGTCTAGAGACTATCACTTGGACTCCTCTCAGGCTTTCCCCTATGTCACTCCTAGTGTGCCCTGAAAAGAGGCTTTCATGGACTTAATTCCATGGCTTAGTCTTTATTTCAGTGATAGAAAAGGGGGAATCCCAGCCAGAGCTCTCATAAGGGAAGGTAGATGCATGCTAATCACATTAATCTTATTATCCAAGGTAGTTCAGACATTGTCAGGCAGCCCAGTGCTGTGGTTTAGAGCACATTCATTTTTGGGAGTGGGACACGATTATCAGTAAAACCCAGTAAGGAGGCAATATGTCACTAAAGTCGGAAGCTTAATGTGGCTACTGAGGCCCATTGAACTTATTGCAGTATTTGTAGGGCCCAAGTGTCAAAAAATTAATGGTTTATGCAGACTTAAGTGCATTCTGATGTAGAAAGAAACGTTAAAGTAATGACACAGAGGATAGGAAGAGTTAGCTGTGGAGAAAAATAGTCACGAAGATGGACCAAAAATAACATTCAGAGAGCTGATCCTAAACAAAAAGGCAGAAAGTTTGGGCCGAGCCAGTTCTTCTAAATCTGGTTTGATCAGAGCCTCTAGGCCACAATATCTTCACCTGTACAATGAAAATATTTAATATCACCTAAGTAATTTTAAAACTAAAATAAGATTATGTATTTGAAAGTAGTCTATAAATTATTAAATGCTATACACGTGTAAAATAATATTTGCCTTCAGAACAAAAAGAAAAAGCTAGATCAGCTGGTATAATTCTTTCAAGGGATTATATATGTAGGATATATATGTAGGTTCTTAGTACAATCACCATTTTCGTGTGATCTATAGCCATAGGTGTTGGCAAAAACAACTCTCTCTTCTACAGAAGTACAGTGACTCGAATGTTACCCAAATGTAAATGGCAGGAGAAAGGAAGTGATTTTGTAAAGGCCTGAATTATAGTGAATTATGGGGGTAGCCAAAAGCTTATCTTTGGAACTGGAACAAAGCTCCAAGTCACCCCAAGTAAGTCTAAATTATCAAGCATTTCTCTTTCCTTAGTCATCTCCTTTCTGATTGTTAACATTCGAAGCACACAATGGGCTAGAATAGGCCTTTCCTGGCTATTTTCGGAATATTTCCATACAGGGATGGGAGAAGGATAACCACAGCTGTCCTTTAACATTCTGATAGTATTGTTCTGTCTGCGTTGGGTTCTTTCTCAATAGAAGAGAAAGCCAACATATTGCTTGTGAGGCCGGTGGCAAACAGTAGAGACGCAAAGGATAAGAACTAAAGAGAAGACAAGTGGTGTTTTTTACCAGAGCTGAAGTAGACAGGGTGTCCTTTAATCAGAGGGACACTCAGCTTTGCGGGCAGAATAGGCCTTGAGTAAGTAACAAGGCTACCATTGAACAAGTCAACTAGAGGGAACAGGAAGCTGTCACTCATAATGATCTGGATGTTCGTCCATGAAGTCTCAGATTGATTGAAGTTAAAATAAGGAGAGACACTATGGCAGGAATGGAAAAATTGATTAACTGTAATGGAGACAAGAGAAGGACTAGATTTATCTGTTGGGTAAATAGAGTTGAAAATCATGAGTTTGACGGTGATAGACCCAGAGATGTGGCAGATAGAGACTTCGTTTTAAGTGTTGCACAATAAATGCCTAAATTTCAGTCAAATGGCCTGTGCGTTATGGGGAATATAAAGAGAAAGTGGAGATGGAGCCCTCTTTGTAGATGAAAGGGCCCTACCTCTTGCTCTGGGGTATGAGAAGAGTATGCAGACTTGTGGGTGTTTTGGGCTGACTAAGAAACAGTGTGGGAATGATGGAGGCTCTCGGTGGATCTTTGGGAGTGGGACTCGACTGCTGGTCAGGCTTGGTGAGTAGCATATCAGAAGGATAAGGGAAAGATAGAGGACAAAATGTCTTCGTGTCTCAAGAAATGATTGCCTCTGGGAGGATGAGCGGGAGTTTTTCGGGATCACCGCTATTAAAGTTCTGACCTCTGGTTCTAGCAGAATTTACCCCAGTGGGTTAATTCTACAATCTCACTCGAAAAGAGACAAGCAGGAGGATACTTCTCTTGGAGCTTCTCTAGGATTTACCTGTCCTGCACTACAACATCTTGTGCATCTGGGCGATTTCTGTCTTTCGCAGCAGTGTGGCTTCAAGCTGTCCAGCCTCAGGTCACCTGTTCTTTCTTTAATTGTAAAATGAGAATAATAATATCTGAGCCCACGGCACATTTGGGGCCTGGATGAGGTAATGTGATATATGTAGGTTGTTACCCTGCTTGGCATGTAATAGATTCTCCATAAATGATAGTTTTCGTTCCCCTTCCCTAAGTAGATCAGAGGTTGCAAAGCCCAACACTAGAGGCCATTTTCATGTGGGCATTCACTACGGTGGGGAGGTAGGATACAGCAGATTGACCTTTGGAAAGGGCACCACACTTCTAGTCTCAACAGGTAAATGTTGACGCCCTCCTGCCCTTATTTTCTTCTCGGGTTTAAGGCCTCTGTGTGCACTTCCATGTGTTTTACCAGTCAACCCATGAACTTAAGACAGAGCCTTCGTGGGGGACATTTAAAAATGATATCTGGCTGGGGCGCCTGGGTGGCTCAGTCTTTAAGCAGCGTCTGCCTTCGGCTTGCTTCATGATCCCAGGGTCCTAGGATCGAGCCCTGCATCAGGCTCCCTGCTCAGCGAGAAGCCTTGCTTCTCCGAGAATTCTCCCACTCCCCCTGCTTGTGTTCCTTCTCTCGCTGTGTCTCTCTCTGTCAAATAAATAAATAAAATCCTTTAACAAAAATGAAAATAGGCCCCCCAAAAATGAGATAGGCAACAGCAGAGTTGGAAATAAGAATAGAACCAATTCACTAGATCAGAATGGAGCCCTAGACGATTAGGACAAGCCTGGTATCTTCAGAAATAGCCTGGATTCCTATTTTAAGCCTGGGTGTACTTTCTCCCCAGCATCCCTCCCATTCCCCTTAGCCTTCGTACCGCAAACTGAGCCGTGAAATCTTGGACAATCCGTAACACATACAGTTAAGGGAATCTTTCATTATTGAGAAGATCTTCCCATTAAAACTGAAAGATCCTTGAGAGCAGACACTCTTGTTCTAGGCCAGGAAACATCTAATATGGTCCTTTTACCAAGCAAGTGCTTCATAAATGCTTGTTTAATGGAAATCAAGCACCCAAGGAAACCAAGTTTCCAGGCCAAAGCAAAGAAGAAGTGAAGTAAATGCCACACTACATCCAGGATGTGGTGGAGAAAGGAAAAACTCTAGGTTGGGAATCGAACAGACCCAAGTTGGTCTCTGCTACCAACTAACAGTGGAGCAGTGGATCTCTGGCCTCTGGACCCCAGTTTTCTGTCCTGTAAATGGGGAAGCAGGTCTGCATGACCTCTCTGCCCCTCTACCACCAGCAGGCTATGAATTTATTCCACAGGGGGGTGGGGGGTGCTTTTCTCTCCTACGAATAAATCAAGTAGCTCGATGAAATCTTGAGTGCTTTCTAACTCATTAGGGTAAATCAGGAGAGGTGAAGCAACAGAATTTACTGTGAGGCATCAGATGTGGTGGGACTGACCGGGAGTGGTGACAGACTTGCCTTTGGGACAGACGCCTGGCTGAAGTTGGAGCTGAGTAAGTGGTAACTGCAAAATGTTTTCTGGTGACAGTGATCGGCTGGAAAGGAGATGTCATTTGCATCATTGTGCCTTATTTATAATGAGCTCTAATCTAGTGCTGATGTATTAAGAATTGTGGCACCCAGAGAAATTAGTGAAAGTGTTCCAAGACTATACAAGCGTATTTTCTCTGGGGTGGAATTTAGCCAACCATTAAGACTTTTCCCCAAGATAGGAGGCTGGCAGAAGCTCTGTCTAATATCAGAGTTTTTAGCACCAGAAGTGAGCTAAATGGAGCTTGATCGAGGGAAAAAGCCAGAAGAGCAGAAAATTGCATGGAGATCATTCAAGCCATGATCTAATGGAACCTTTCTACTTCCACTGCCATTGATTCAAAGACAAACTGGGGCAGAGGATATTCAAGGTCATTTTATCCATGCCCCAAATAAGCTATACCAAATTCACTCCAGAAATTGTGTCTCTTTACACCACACATTGTTCAAAAAGAATCAGCGAAGTGCAGAGAAAGGAGCCCAGGGCTTCTTGTTTCGGTCTAGAGTTCTTAACGCCCCAGCTGGTGGTTTGACACTGAGCAAGTCTTTGCGCCTCTGTGTGCCTTAGACTTCTCCAGTGTGAGTTGAGTAGGGCAAAACATTCAAAATCTGTGGTTCTGGGACCTCACTCCCATACCACCTGAGAGTTTGTGTGACTCAAGGGTGCAGACAGTTATGGTTATTTCATAAACAAATATTTCTATAACCCTGAGAAAATAATCTTGTTAACCAATAATCTAACTTAACACAGAAAGAGTATCTACCTTCCCAGGATGTGTGGATGCAGTGCTAGGTATGTGACATACGGTATTGCTTATCCTCAAACAATTTTATGGGGCAAGGGGCAGTATCCCTACTTTACAGAAGAGGAAACTGAGGCCCAGAAAGTAATTGCCCAAGATCCCAATGTTAGTGAGTAGAAGAGTCTAGATTCAAACCAGGCTCTGTCTGCCTGATCTCAAAGCCTTGCTCTTCCTACTATACTCTGCCATGGACCCTGCACCAGGGCCTACTTAGAAATGAGAGACAATGTCAGTCACAGTGAGAAAGGAAGAGCATGGAGTTTATCTTTTCAATTCTTAAATACCGCCATGACTTAGAGATGGAGCTTTGGGAGATCTTGATTTAAATGCCCCAAATATCCAAAGGATTCTCTTCCCTCTTTCAGGAAGAGACAAAAAGTGCAAGGGCTCCTGGGAGCATTTACCCCCATGAAGACAAAGGAGCTGGCAGCCACCAATCCCTTGTCCTGACTCTCCCTTTGTCTCACTGTATCTTGTGTTTTCCCCGGGTAGGCCAGTCACCAGCATAGCTGATCCACAAGTGCCTGACACACGAGTGAGTTATAGAAAATCCAACATGAAGGGCACTTTGGACATTGCTGGATCCCAGAACTCAGACATCATCTAATTCAGAGCGCTTTATTTTTCTAATGAGGACATGAAGACTCAGAGAATTTGGTTGAATTGTCCAACATGATAAAGTCAGTGAAGAGTAGGGCTGGGACTAAAGCCTGGGGATTCTGGTCCCTGGATTTCATAGAACAGTGACCAGTGTTTGGTGACTACCAACCTCCTACCAGACTCCTACTACACCTGCTAGGAGGTGTGAGGTACGTTCAACACAGGAAAAAAAAAAAAAAAACAAGTGAGGTTTACTAAGGAAGTATAAAAAAAAAAAAGGTGTTCCTTATTATTAGCACCTTCCCACAGGCGCCCGGGGCCTGCTTCCCAAGGCGGGGTATAAAAATGGAAGGAGAAGGAAACGGCCCATTTTGTCATAGCACAAATCACTGTGGGAAATACCGCAGGCTTCAAAATTGGGACAGGAACAAGACTATTTGTCAAAGCAAGTAAGTTCTATGAAATATCTTGATTTGGATTACAGTGGAGGGACATCTGTTTTCATTGATTTATTTGAGGGCGTGGGCCTGGTTTCGTCTGCTATTTAAATAAGAAGATAAGTTAGCAATGATAGTATTGCTCTCATTGCTATGAGCATCGTCAATGCAAGAAGCATGTCCTGAACACTTAAGTGAGGATGAATAAACCCATAAAATTACCCTGGGTCCTGGCTAGCACTGAAAGTCTGTAATTGTATGAATAACTTTTTCAGCCTGAATTTTCATGACATTTTTTCACGACATTTTTTATATAATCTACTGTATCTTAAGCAGGGTCTTCTATTGGGTTCTGCCTTATTTCTTGTCATTGTGCTTTGGTCTTAGGAAAATGAAAGTTAAATAGTAAAATTATATGCCTCCTTCCACTTCGGTGCGTGCACACCGATGCGGGAATATGCTTGGTACCTGACCTCTGTGTGACATGGGAATCCCAGACTAGGGTTCAATTACAGGGTGCCATTTTGTATAGAGTTATGTCAGAGTGTGAGCACAGGCTATCAGAAGCCCATATTTGGAACTGGCACCCAACTTTTGATCAGCCCAAGTAAGTCAGATCTGCAGAAATGTGTAAACCCACCTCCAATATTGGGTATATTTTGTAAGTAGCATTTAGCATGGTCTAAAATAGAATGTCATTATTACTACTACTACTGTTTTGTTATTATGGATCATAACAATGCTGCTAGGTCAGAATATGTATTTTCTGCCATGTTATTTTTTTTACCCTTTAAGGAGAATCAGTGTTGAGATAATCAAGAGAAAAATGCTTGAGTTTTCTTTGGAATCAAGTAACTTGCTTGTTTGTTCAGTTGCCCCCTCTCTGCTGAGGGTCAATACGAACTTCACAATGTTTGGAGTTTTATACTGCCTCCTTATTATCTGTTTTAGAAATGCTTGCTTGATTTTTTCCTGCCTAAGCACTTCGATTTTGAAGCTCACGTTTACCCAGAGTATAATTTGCTTTTAGCCTCTCCCAAAACTGGCCTCCTTGTCCCAATAATTACGCCCAGTAAAAATCAGTTCAACTCATTAAATGATTACTGGGTATCATCAATAAGCCAGGGACCATAGTTGGTTTAAAAAAAAAAAAGAAAAGAAACAAAAAAAGAAGCATAAGCCCCTGCTCTCAAGAATTTCCGGGCCCATCAGGGAAATGCCACTTACATATTAAAAATCCAATAATAATGTAGCTGTGAGTGCGACAAGATGGCTACTGTACGTGGTCACGCACACGCCCTGGGGCCTGGCAGGGACTCCCCTGGCTGGGGACAGGACAGCGGTGACAAGAGTCAACCCACATGCTCTGACAGAGACCAAGCATGATTCTACTTATGTGTTTCTGGAAAAGGATTTATGTCTGTTATCTGCTTCAATGTTTGACTTTCTTGAGGACAAAAGGCCCCCTTGGCGGAATCCTTGTGTGAGGTGAGGACAGAAACGGCCCCAAGTCTTTCGCTCCGCCCTGGAGAGGAAGAGGTGACCGCGTCCTGCCGAACCCTAGTTTTAGCATGTGTCCCAGCGCGGCATGCTGGAAATTCTCTTGCTCCTACTCTTTCGGGCAATACATTTATGCGTATGTCCCCCCAAACAACCAGCACCTTCTTCTCAGGCAGGGCCGCAGAGGTGAGAAAACGCTCCCCCACCCCCCAGCCCCAGCCTGGTGTCTTTAGAAATACACCCACTGGCCTCTGTGGGAGGCAGGTTTTCACAAACTTTGGTGAGGGCTTTGTTTTTCCCAAAGAAGAAACAGCTAGAGGCTGTGTTTGTGGATGGCTGTGATTAGGAAAAGGAGATGGGGGTGGGGGGTGCTGCCAAGCCTATTAGGTAGGCTCAGAGCTGGCATTACAGAGAAAACGTGTGGATCAGCCTTTCCAGGTCCCCAGCTTGTAGAGCTCCAGAGAAGGCTGTGTGTCCTCCATGAGAGGGTGCACAACCCCGGGGGCCTTTTTGTAAGGCACTTTCCCAGGGTGGAGCTATGGGAACAGCAGACTCACTTTGGGGAAGGGGACCCAAGTGATGGTTATACCAAGTAAGTAAGCTGGGGCCCTTCCCCGTGAATGAGCCCCTTCCAGCCACCCCCAACCTCTGTGCCTGCCCCCAGTGCCGGACAACTTCTTCTGTCCGTGGGGGGGTAAGGGGGACACAATGTCATTCATCAGTGCCACACCTAAGGTTCTTAGACAGTCACTGTCCCAAACCTTTGCCGGTCCCTTGTTTCTTTTGCCCCCTCCCCCCCCACTTCTCTCAGCATCTCCCCCGATCATGCTTTCATCCTCTGTGAAAGCCTGCCCTGCTCTTCCCTGAGTCTGGGTTTGCAATTGAACAAAGACCCACAGACCACGAGAGCTGGAAGGGTCCATGGGGACATCCTGTCCTTGTTGTAAGAGAATCCAGAGGCCCCGAGTCCAAGCATCTGTCCTGGGCCACGTGGGGCAGGCAGTGCAGGGCAGAGGCAAGGCCCCAGCCCCTCACTCCCACCCCTGAGCCCGGCTCTTTGCTAGCGTGGCCCCCGAGCCCAGAGTGCGGTAAACTGAAAGCCAGCAGCACATGCCAGCCAGGAGCTGAGGGCCGAGCTCCCGCCTCAGTTCAGGACCTCGGCCCAGGCCATGCCTTCTGAGAGCTTAGCTTTCGCATCTCTGAAGTAAGGAGCATGGTCTCTGGTGCTCCCCTCTTTCAAAAATTGTATGGAAATTCTTGTGATTTTTTTTTTCTTTCTCTGTCCTATGTTTTCATAAAAGCCAGGCCCCGTCTGAATCAAGGTCATTAGAAATAAAGGAATCGGGGGCGCCCGGCTGGCTCAGGCAGTAGAGCATGCAACTCTGGATCTGAGAGTCATGAGTTCAAGCCCCACGTTGGGCATAGAGCTTACTTTAAAAAAAAAAAAAAAGAATCAAAGAGCTTTGGGAAGGGCCTGGATCCCACTTGGAGTCTGTCCTGGATCCAGGGAAATG
Source organism: Nasua narica (assembly GCA_028533885.1). Lineage (NCBI taxonomy): Eukaryota > Metazoa > Chordata > Mammalia > Carnivora > Procyonidae > Nasua > Nasua narica. The sequence goes on from CM052797.1 coordinate 61,687,092, forward strand.
CGGGGACCAAACCCCTGAGCCTCACACAGGAAGAAGCCTAGGAATGGGAAGCTCTAAAGAGCTAAGGGAGGGGGAAGACAAAACAGCAGCATTTCTAGGCTGCAGCACCTTAAGGCATGAAGCCTCCTGAGCCCTCCATCCTTGCAGCCTTTCCGAAGCCCCTTGTATCTGACAAAAGAGTAATGGGGTCAGACCCTTAGTGCCGGCGAAGCAGGCAGGGTGGTGGTCGTATTGGGGAGTTCCTCCCGGCTGCTATGCGGCCAGGAGTGTGGGGGTTCTGGGTAAAGGAGGGCGAGGCACTCTCCAGCCCCCACCACCGGCTCCCGACACCCCCACCCCCGACTCCAAGGTTGGGGGGTGGGGGGCTGCGGGAGATTTCCTGCAACTCTCAGAGCTTTCACCAGGGGTTTTTGCCTGGATCGTTGCCCCAACACCACTGGGGCGGTCGGTCGATGGTGGTCACGTAAGACGGGTTTTATCAAAGGCTTTCCCCACTGTGCGTATCAGGAGGGAACTACAGACTTACATTTGGAAGAGGGACCAGGCTTGTTGTTCATCCCCGTGAGTATTATAGAAATCATCATTTCGATAAGGGGAATTTGGTAGATGGGAATAGATTATGGAGGGGTATCGTAACAATGAGAGCCTGCGATGTAGTCTGCTCCGCCGGTAAGGATCCTTGCTTGTCTGGGACTCACTCAGCAGGGCGTTGGGTCTAATGAAATGGTCGAGGCTCTGCGGAACAAGGGTTTTGCAAACGGTGCTTTCAGAAGACAAACCCTCAAGTTTTGAGAAAAGAACCAGTTCACTCTTGGTTCAGTTTCAGAAGCAGAACTTTCTCCTTGGCAGCTAAGGGGTCTACCCCGCCCGTCAACCCTATGGCCGAGACTCTGTCTCACACCTCCCCCTGGATCCATGAAATACCTGTCCTATGTGAGAGCATCCCAGCCAGGGTGGGGGCACCCCGGGGTGCTGGAGGGGGGTATGGGGCAGGGATGGGTCTCCTCGAGCTGCAGGAAGCCTCATGTCTTGCCCTTAGTGTGGAGCATTGCTGAATCGTTACATTATTAGCTACCATTGACTGAATGCCGGACATACACCGGTGACTACTCTCTGTCTTTCACGAAGTTCTCACTCAGTGTTCAATTCCATCCCACTGTTAGGTAGCTGGCATCGTGCCCACTTTACAGATAAGGAAACAGAGGCTTCCCGGAAGTAACGCGCCCAAGATCGCACAGCTAGGAATAAGAGAGAGTGGAACTCAAATCTATTTGGCTATCGTCTTCCTGTTATCCATGCTACCTACTGCTGGCGCCATCCTCCCATACTCTGAAAAGGAAGCCCCCAGACCTCGGAGGCCACTAATCGGTCTCAGTGTGCCCACCCTGAGCCTTCTTGCCATGGTGATCGTGGCAGCCTTGAGGCAGGGCTCGGCATTTCTCAAGAGATCAGTAAAGTCACTGAATTGGGTTGTCAGGAGGTAGGGACGGCAGGAAGGGAAGTGGGAACCTAGGACTGTCTATTGGGCATAAAGTGACATTGGAAAGAGAAATTTATCATCCAAACCATGGAACAGGCTGTCTAACTTTTTTTAAGGTTTTTATGTATTTATTTATTTAGGGAAAGAGAGAGAGCAAGCGGGAGTGGCGGCGGCGGCGGGCAGGGGGAGCTTAGGGAAAGGGAGAATCCTAAGCAGATTCCACGGTCAGCGGGGCTCGATCCCACGACCCTGAGATCACGTCCTGAGCCGAAATGAAGATTCAGAAACTCAGCCGACTGAGACCCTGGGCACTCCTGGAACAGGCTGTTTAAAAGCTCTGTTCCCCCAAGAGGGAATGCTGTAAGCCTGTGAGGGGGCTGGGCAGCCACCCTGGGGGGCGGAGGGCAGGTATTTGTATGAGACCATACCACAGTGTGAACACAGGTAGCCGAACGCTCACTTTTGGGAGTGGAACAAAACTCCAGGTGCATCCAAGTAAGTGCCTGACCTGAGACTCTAGCCAAAGACGAAGTCCCTACTCAGCTTTCTTAGATGATGAGTCTGCACTTTCTGAGCCAATTTCTCATGTTTCTTCATGAGGCTTGAATGTTTTGAAATTTTAATTTCCAGCCACTGGCTCAATAGCGGTTTATTTTCTAATGCTAGAAATTGCCCGTGGGGATTGGCCTTTTCTCATTACTGAGACAGACTCTTTTGCTGCTTCTGGATTCTTTTGAGATGAGAGATCTTTATCAGAAAAGAAATTATGACTGATTATGCCAAAAAATATATTTTTGTTGTCATCGAGTTTTCATGAAAGGTGGGAAATTAAACTTCCCAAAGACACTGGCCTTTGGACACACTCTCACAAAACTCCGTATCTAATTGAGAGCTATAGGAAGAGCTTAAAGCCTAAATAATGCAATAAAAACTTTAGAAAAGAGAACCATACAGAATTCAAAAGAGAAATGAAATAGTCCTAATAAAAGATAGACAGCAGGCCTGCATCAAAAGTTATTTAAAATATTTAGAAGTCTTTTCTATTCAACAGATATTTACTAAGTAACTACTATGTTCTAAGCACTTTGCTAGATGGGAGTGAGAGGAAAGGAGGGAGGGAGGAAGGCAGGAAGGCAGGAAGGCAGGAAAGACGCCAGAGTCTCTGCCATCCAGGATCTCCCAGCAGGGAAAGACGTGTGTAAAGAGACAAGTGGGCTCGGCATCACCATGTTGTAGAGGAGATCCATGCAAGCTGCGACGGCAACAGAGAAGAAGGCATGGCCAACCTCCTATCTTAGTTGCCTGGTACTTCCCTGCATCCCGCCCTGCACCATAAGCTCGGTGAGGCCAGGACCCTCTGTCCCTCATCCTCACAGCTCTACAGCCCAGCCCAAGGCCTGGCACAGGAGTGTCACCGAACATGAGTGTTGAAAAAATGCCTTCTGGCTGGGGGAGTCAAGGAGGGCCTGAGTGGAGGAGTAGGAACTGCTCCAAATCCCAACATGTTGCTTTAGACAGGAGCAAGCATTCCCCAATGGAGAGAGCTGTCAAAGACTTCAAAACGGGAGATTACAGAATCCATCCAAATGCACATGGGTGCGAGAAAGCCCGCCTCTCTGGGGGAAACGTCCTCTGCCTTTACCTGTTCATTTGGGCATTTTAGCAAAGCCTTTCCCTCCCAGGCGTCTGTTCAGGCTGCATTTGGAAAGCCTGAAACCCATCATATTTTTCAAGAACCAGAGTTCTGATGCATGTAAGAACCATAATGCCTGTGATAGGGAAGCAGCACAAATGGGTTTTAACAGGAAAAAGGAAAAACATCTCTTGATAAATATAGGAAGTCTATGTCTCCACCTGAGAGACCACCCAGGAAGCTTCTCTCCGTTTGTTCTAAGGATCCTTCTCCATTAGGATCAGAATCTTCTTTGAAGTACACTGCTCCGAGGTGTGTAGGAAGGTGGGTGGAAGGAAGACTGATAAATTCACACTTGGGAAAGGTTTTAAAGTTGCCGTTGTTTCTAGGAGGTAAACCCTGCAAAGTGTTGGAAACAATGTGGTTCCGGCATGTTGATTGCATCCGTGCCTGCCCTCGAGCCATTCCTGATAGCGGCAGGAGAATTCACTCTAGGGCTGACTACATGTTCAGCAGTTCCCCAAATGGAATGAAGCTGTTTTGTGATAATTAGAAAGAAATAATCAGAATCAATGAGACCCCTAATCGTGTCCATGGGAGTAGGCAGGAGAACAGATTGAGAACACAGAAAACTGAAGGATTAAAATCAAGCTAAAATTTGGATGGGATTTTTAATTCTTGGAACTAGAAAAGGGACTTCTAAGGAATATATTTATTTTACATATAAACCCACATATGTCCACAGATCTTAATGAGTGTTTTAAGAAAAAATTTTACTAGATCAATTAAGTTTGAGAAGCTCTGGATTTCTTTACTGCAGGACTTCTCAGAGCCTTTAAAATTAACTAATATGCCTTGTCAGTATACAGTATAACA
>CM052797.1:61699003-61714269 GCA_028533885.1 Nasua narica
CCGCCAGCCGGATCCCACCAGATACTCGCCATCGAAGTGCTAAAGAGCTGCCGAACCCTGCCTCTACCCCTTCGGTTCCCTCCCTGCTGCTTGTCACTGCCGGACGCTCCCAGCAAAGTCAGGGGGCCGCCGTGGAGAGACACCCTGCCTCTCCCCTGAGATTGTCTCTTACGTCCCCGTCCCCCATCCCCAGTGCCCCCAGGCGAGGGATCCCTGGTGGGTCCTCCTGGGCTCTAGCTCCCGGAAAAGGTTGTGAGGAGTCTTATGTTTTTTAAAATAATGTTCATAAATATGTACACCCTTTTCCCCAAGATTTGGGGGAAATTATTACGGAGACCCTGCTGTGCTGTGTGTCTGAGCCACGTTGTGTATCCTGCTACCCACGGCTTCATTAAAGGCAATTTGGAAGAACCCGACGTGCTCCTGTTTGCCTGGGTTTGGTCAGGGTCACGTACGCTCGGCTTGCTATTGATCCCTGGCTGGGCAGAAAGAAACCAAGGCTTTTGTCCTGATGTCGCTTGGGGGGCCTAACTCAACAAGCTGCTGAAGTCAATCTTGTCCTGGGACAACCTCTAAAAAAATTCCACTTAGAAAGCTGTGCCGGGGGGCCAGGCAAACCCACTAAAAAGTTGAGGTCGCCAAAAAAATAAAATAAAATAAAATAAAATAAAATAAAATAAAATAAAACAAAACAAAACAAAATAAAATAAAAAGTTGAGGTCCCTGCTCTTCCGTCTTCCTGCCGCAACACTGGGCCACCCGTAGCCAGAGGCCCATGTCCATGACTGATCAGGACTGGCCGTGGAAATCTGGCAGGCTGGGACCACACAGCAAGCAACCCCAAAATGCCACCCACTGTCTCCTGCCCTCCGGGACCATTTCCTTTGCCTTTCCTTTCAGACTGGATTCCCACTGAAACCGTGCATGGCCCCCACAGACTCACGGCTGGGGACTACCCACCACTCCACTGCCTGGGGCCCAATGACCCAACTTTGGGGTGCCCAGTCTAAAAGCAGGGGAAGGGAGTGAAGATTAGCCAGACTTTCTACTCCCCTCCCCCCAGCCTGGGTGTAAGAAATGAATCCTCTCTCCTCAAGCTCAAGGACACTGCCAAGGAGAGTGTGTGTATGTCTTAAGCTCTCACCTAGAGGACAGGAGGTAGGGCTCCCTGGGGTATTCCCGAAGGAATCCCTTAGTATTCTTCTGAGCCTGAGTGCCTTTCCTGGGGTCATGGACACTGATGGGAGCCCTTCCGAGATGCAGCCATCCTCTCACAATCACGGCCACCAAGCCTGGCCTACAGATTCCCAGGGGGAAGGGAGGGTTCTATCCCCAAACACCTCTGTGGTTCACACATGTGTCTCCGACCGCATCAGCCAGAAATATGCAAATCCTTCCAGCTACAAGTCAGGCCTGCTGCTTTTCACAGGGATAGAGCCCCCAGGTCAGTAGGGGACCTGGGCACGTTCCTCCCTTCCATGATCTCCAGGGTCACCGCCTATAAAATGTCATCTAGGACTGGGAGGCTGCCTCCAGCTCCACACGCCTCTGACTCTGTGGCCTCTGTGGAGGAGGACGGTCACAGAATCTGCAGTTCTCACGGAGCCCCCTCACCTGCAGCCTAAATGCAAGTCCCTTTAAGATCACTAAAAGGGACAGCCACAGAGGACACCCTGTCCTCGCGGGTCCCTCTCACACACAGGGGGACGGGTACCACCCTCCCAAAGGTGAGGTTCTGTCTCCCCATCGGCTCTGACACGATGCCAGAGATCCCACCATTGGGAATTTCTTTTAATTAAAGTATTCTCCTCCCCCGATTCAATGAAAATGCCCCTGTGGGGGTTAATAGAACAAGCCTTTATCAACTGTTAAAAACCTACGGCATATTAGTTGATCTTTTTTTCCTCCTAAAGTAGTAATTCATTTTGGTCTGTATACCAAAGATCCAGGCAAGGGATACGTGGGTGGCCGGGGAGGCAGCTCCGCTCCTGAGAGTTGGAGGCAAAGATGCTGAGGCTGAGGGGGACACGGGGACTTAAGGCAGGGGACAGGAGCAAGGACCCTGGGAAGCAGTGAAGGGGCTAAAGACAGATCCCTCTAAGAACCTAGGAGGAGGCCCGGGGAGCTTATGGAATCATGCCAGCCCAGGGCCCTCAGTTGTCAGGGCTCTGAAGTCATGGACCCCTAAGGCCACCCAACGACCTATGAGGTGATGGCCAGTGGCTGGGGACCCACCCAGACCCATGGAGGGAGCAAAGGTTCCTCCTTCTGGGCCCAGCCCTAGCCAAGGGTGACAAGACCTCAGGCACGTAGGAGGCGATCTGGAAAGCAGGGTCGGCACACCCCTGGAACATTCCCATCTCAAGCCAGGGCTCCTCAATCCCAGCAAGAACCTTCCCTCAAGTCTAAGGCAGTTGAGCCTAAAGCCAATTAGAGCCGAGTCAGAGGGCAGACCTCGGGCAAATGGACGTGCTGAGGGGGTGATGCGGACGCTGCACTCCTCGTCATCCGCTCTGTTCTCACCTCTGGCCCCAGGCCCCACCTATGGTGTCTGAGGGCATTAAAATGCCCTTACAATACCCAGACCAAGGGTTCCTGTGCCCCTTAGGAGGTCAGCACTGGGCTTGGGGTCGCTGCAGCAGAGCCCCTCAGGGCAGACCAAGGGACTGCTCAGCCTGGAAGGAAGACGCTGCTGAGGAAACCCGGGGCCACCATCACCTACGAAAGCCCAGCCCTGGAGAGCCCCAGGCCCCATGAACAGAGACCAGCCTCGAGGAGACAAGGCCTCTGTCCCACTGGGAATGTGTCACCAAGGCCAGCTGTAGAATGGATTTGCCTGGACAGATACCCTCCTGCCTGAAGAGCTTAATTAAACACAGGGCAGCCCCGGAGGCAAAAGAATGAACCAAATGACTTCTCACAACTCCAGTTCCAAGATTCTAGAGGATTCTCTGACATGTCACCCAGAGACCTGCCCCCTCGCCAGTGTAATTGGAATCACTGTCCCCCCCAAGAGAAGGGGGCAAAGCAAGTATGTGCTTCAGGAACACCCTGAAGTGGGGTGGGGTCTTCAGCTCCCACTGAGTGACCCCTTCTGCTGTGACTCACCATTGGAGAGGCAACCACATGGGTCTTGAAGGATCATTTATCTTCTTGGTTTGCCCATTAAAATCCCGCCCCCCCCCCCCCGGGTCACATGGAAAGCCTTAACAGATATGATCTTAGTTACCACATAATATCTCGGCAAGAAAGTCCACTCGACTCTGCACTCGGGATGGGCAATGTATCTTGTTCATCCGTGGGTCCGCAACACCTAGCCCCGTGGCTGGCACGCCACAGATGCTTAATAGACACTTAACTAGCAAATGAACAAATAAACACTTAGTGCCATTAGGTGCTGGGAAGGAAGCCAAGTTGGTGGGGGCCGCGGGGGGGGGGGGGGGAGCATAAGAGAAAGGAAAATGGAGATGAATGCAGGAGAGGGCTGGGTGAGCGCTATTTCACGGTTTTGCCAAGAGCTAAGAGTAACCTGTCAAGAACAATCAGGGAAAGAAAAACCTGAGTGATGGCCCATTGGCCAGTGAAGCCCCCAGGCAGGCAATCATCCAATAGAGTCTGGAGGATGGTACCCCAGGGGGTGCCAGGGAGTCAGAACTCGGGTCACTGCACAACCATTCCAAGGTCAGGGGCCAGAGGTCACATTACCGGTCCTTACCCCACATGTCCTATCTTAAAAAGCGCTTCTGCAGCCTACTTCCTGGGGTGGTGTGTGGGACAGAGGTCCTGAAGGCAGACCTGGGGAGCAGCCAGATGGGGCCGGGCGTGGTCACTGTTAAGAAGTGCACTGACCCCTGAGGACTCTGTGGAAGGCCACCTGGTTTCCAGACTTCACTTCACCCAGACACACACATGCATAAGCTTTACTTTGAGCATCACACGGAGAGCTGGATTTTGAAATTAATAAACAGGTCAGACACTGAGTCAGTAGCCAGAAGTAGGACAGGAAGTGGAAAAAGTCTCCCACTTCCTGCCAGGTGTCTGGGGGGTTAGGACCTCCCCGCCCCATTTCCATGACATCATGGTGGCCCCGAGGGGCAAATGGGGCACCCTTTGAAGCTCTCCCGCAGAAACCACATCCTCTGCAAAGAGGAGTTAAAAATACTGAGTTTGAGATAGCATCGCCCCAGGCCACGTGCCTGGGCCAGGCTGGCTGGGCCGTTACACCGCCAGCGACCACAGGTGCGACAGGAAGATGGGGAGCTGGAGGGGCAGCAGCCGGGGGAGATGCCACACGACCCGCTGCAGAGAAGCCTCCCCGCCCCGCCTCGCCCGGGCTCTGAACCAAGCCCTAAGATCAAACCTTAACCACACCTGTTTAAATATTTGCTTAATGCGGGCCAGGCCCTCAAAGCTTCCGTCCAGCCCACCCTCCCCCGAGGTGTAGAGGCCACATATGCTGGGGCTGGCTGGTTCTCCGAGGGAGACCCTTACTCCAGGCTGAGGCTGAAGTGCCGGGTGACGGCCCTGACAGACATCTGCCTCTCGGACGCCAGTAGCCCAGGACGCAGGAGACCCAGAGGCAAGGAAGGGGCCGCAACTCGGATCAGAACCTGAGACGCAGAAAACGCGTCGGGTTTGCACGTCCTGCTCAGTGGTAGTGTCCCCCGCCGCCCAGCTGGGGGCAGCAGCGCTCCACCAAAAAAAGGCCTCTTCCCCTTAGTCCGTTTATTCTGGGGAAGGAAAGCCCCCAGAACTTGGGGAAATCTCCTTCAGAGGAAAATAAAAGGGCAGGTGACGTTCCTCCCGCGAACGGAGCCCCTGGCCTTTGCCAGGCGCCGCGCGGGGCCCCAGAGCTTTGGTGGTCCTAGCACCTCCGATAGAGGGAAGTGGGTCCCAGGTCAGGCCCCGCAAGCGGCAGGGGGCACCACTCGCCCAGCATCATCAGGCTGGCTCACACTGAGCGCTGAAGGGGACGGGAGCGGAGGAGAGGGGAAGGGGGGACACTTAGGAGAGAGGTGTGCATTCAGAATGGGGAGTCTGGGCTGGCACCCAGGGTCCACCGCTGCCCCGGCCTTGTGCCCTGGGCAGGTCACTAACCAGCCTGCGGCCTCAGCTTCCCAATGAGATCAGCGCTCTCTCCTAGGGTAGTTGAAGAACCAGGACTTTCTTTCATGTTGCATTCCTGCCACGTGCCAGACCCTGGGCCAGGCCCTGCGGATTGTCTGTACAACTGGATGGCTCCGCACAGCCGAAGTTCAAGTTTAGGCAAAACTAATCACCAGTGATAGAAATGAGAACAGTGATGCCTCTGGGGTAAAAGGATGGACTGGAAAAGGGCACGAGGGGAGTTTCAGGGTGGTGGAAATTATCTGTATCTTGATCTGGGTGATGGTTACGTGGGTGTACGCTTGTGTCAAAATGGACACCGAAGACTTGTGCACTTTAGTGTATGTAAATTCGATCTCAATAAAGTACTGTTCCTACTGAATACACACAGTTTGGGTCCTCAAGGAGCTAACAGCCCAGTGAGTAGGTGGGCATGAAAGAGACGTGTCCATTACCATACTTGTATGGTGGCGGTTTCAGTTATCAGGTTTTGGGGACGAGTCCTCGGCAGGAATCAGGAGAACCGGCAGTTATCTGGAAGTATCTCACCGTCCCTCACTGGTCTTCAGCATCTGAGTCCCAATTTTTCATCAATCATGTGGAAAAAACATAAAACAGTCCGCCCGCCCGCTTCTCCATGCCGTTGAAGGGATAAGGGTGTACACGCTTAGTAAACACACGTGTTCGGGGAAATACCTGAGAGGAGGGACCGGGAGCCCACATGCGGATTGTCAGGGCGGCCTGCCACGCGGACCGAGGCCAGCCCCTGGCCAGCTCCTGGCCAGCTCCAGGCTCCCAGGCCCACCAGTGAGCGCTGTTTCCCACAGCAGCGAACCCTCTCCCTCCACCATGGCCCCGGGAGCTTCTCACTACACCAGCAGGCACGTTTTCTTGCTCCCTCCTTGGCTCCCAGCTTGCAGGAGAGCTTGTCGGAGAGCCTGCCAGAGACGATGGCAAGGCTGTGGCCCAGTTTCTGACAGTAGCCACCACTCCTGGCCCCAGAGCACTCAAGGGCTCCCTGATCCCCCACCCCGAATACTTTTGGTTCTTATCTCCCCTCTCATCCTCTGGGGCCTCTTTGCTCTCAGAAAGGTCCCCAGGAGGCCCTGCCGGACACGAGGTCTGAAAGCATAAGGCAGACCTCTGCTGCACCCTCCCGTGGGCTAGCTTCTCTGGGTGGCCATCTTCTCGTAGGTCAGAACACTCTGAGTGGCTCCGGGGGGCTTTTACCACCTTTGGGAAGATCCCAGTCTTCCTGCTTGCTCCTGAAATGGGAGCCCGGGAGAGATTCCCCCCTTTCAAAAATCCCACTGAGGGAGAGGAGAGCGCCTGTCCACCCTTTCCCTGAACCCACTCAAACACAATTCGGCCAAGGAGGAGAAAAGAAAATATTAGGGGGAAGTGCCTATAAATGTAAGACATGTAAGGCTGGCAGGACTTAAGAGAATTTAAGTAGATGAAGGAACGTGGTTTAGAGAGTGGTGAGCAACTGGTCTCCATTTCATGTTTCCAGCCTTGATGGGGGGAAACTGGGTTAACCTTAAAAAGGATGCCTCTCCAGCGGAGACCTCAAGGCACTATTTTTAGCACTCTAGGGTGTCCTCACTTCTCCTGGCTCACCCGTTATTCTAGGGATTCACCAGGCGACATGGTGGGGCAGCACCCTTATCTAGAATCTCTTCCGCACAATGGCCTCTTCTGACACCTGTGATCTTTACGGGAAACCTGAGCGGGAGACAGAGTACCGTCTCCTCCTTTCACAAACAAGGAAGCAGGGGAAGTAGCTTGCTTGGGATCCCAGAGCACTAGGCCCGCGGCAGCACTAAACTCAAACCCCCTGGTTTTGCACGAAGCACTGTGGACACCCAGGACCACCTGGTTCCAGATGCTGCCATCAGAAAGAGCGGGAAAGGCCTGGGGCCGCTGGACCCGCCCAAGACCAGCGTCCTGTATTCCGCCTGGATGTCCCTTCCCTCCTCTGTGACTATTTGTACCTAATTGATCCCCGCCTGAGGCTCGGACTGGCAGGCAAGGCAGAGGCCTGCACTTCTGGTGGTTGTGTCCCCCGAGGGAATACTCTACTGCAGGTGCAGACTCCACTACTCACGCATATGGGAACTTGACTTAGCAAAGCGGCAAGTGGGCTGGCCGGGCCCTCGGCTCTCTCAGCGGTCAGATCGCGGCCTAAATGTCACCGTCTCAGAGAGGGCTCTCCTGACCACCGCTTCTCGGGAGCTCCCTCCCCAGCTCCATTCACAACCACCTCAGTCTTTATTTCCTCCGCTCCCCAAAGAACAAAGAACAACACGATTCTATTTATGTGCTCATCTGGCTCTCTTCCCGGCTAGGATTTAGAGCTCAGAGGGGGAGGCACCCAGGCTGTCCCGATCGCCTCTGTTATCTCTCGTACCTGGCACAGAGGAGGCATTCAGATATTTTTTAACTAAATAATGGAGTCATAGAAAGAAGGCACTCTCCCTCCAGATGTGTCTTACTAAGTAATAGCCTGAAACTAGATTGGGGGAAAATGTTGCTAATTGTTGAAGCTGAGTGTTGGGCATCTGGGAGTTTATTTTACTAGTCTAGTGTATGTGTGTGAGAGAGAGAGAACATTTCAATAATAAAAAGTTAAAAGCAAAGTGGTTCATCCCTGTTATTTAAAAAAGCAGAGCAAGCCTGAACAGCTGACCCGAATGAGGGCTTCTAGCAAAGTCTCTCTCTGGGGAAAGAGGAAGGCCCACCATGGCCGCCATAGTCCTATAGCCCAAAGCCGGACATGTGGCTGAGGGGGAAAATCAGTGTGTTTGCAATGGTCCTCAGGGTTTCTGATCACTGCCATGAGAGTACTGACATATTTGTGGAGCAATTACATTAACAAGGTACTCTCACTTACATTTTGCTGGGACATGTGAAGTATTATTATCCCCATGCTTATTATTTTATTATTTCTCGCAGCCAAAGCCTAATCCAAATGCTTTGGAATAAGACAGAAATAAGATTCAGACTCTAACCCTCGCAAACTGAATTTCCATTTCCTCCTCTGGAAAGGAACACCACCTCCCCACCTCATGGGATTTATAGGGAAACATAAACAGCAGGAAGGCACTTCATGGAAGACACAGGGTAGACACTGAGTGCTAGCTCACTCGCTCCTGGACAGTGAGGGCTGTGTCTTATCTTTTATAACCCCATGCACTGTGGAGTGCAGTACTTAGGTGCCTAATTATTCGCTAATTTTTTTAAAAGATTTTTTTGATAGAGAGCGTAAGCGGTGGGGAGGGGCAGAGCGAGAGGGTGAAGCAGATTCCCCGCAGAGCGGGGAGCTCCAGGCAGGGCTCGGACCCAGGACCCCCAGGCTCAGAGGCAGACGCTTAACCCACTGAGCCACTCAGGCGCCCCTATTTACTAAATTTTAGAGGCAGCACAAAAGGTCGACACAGACAACAAATGGCTGAACGGATTCTTAAATCAACACTCTCCAATCAAGCAAAACGCTTTGCAAAATGCTTTCCGAAACACCAGGCTGCCTGGAGGGGGCCCGGGTGGGGGGAGGGGCAGCTGGAAAATATTCCTCTTTTTCATCCCATTGACAGAAGTTTTGCAATAAGCTTGGACCCTTTTATTAATACAATATAAGCAAATAAAATGTGCTTTATTTTAACTTCAGGAGCTTCCTCCCACTCTTTTCTCATCTCATCTAAGAAGCCTTGTTCTGGGAAATGCTGCCTTCCCTTACCAGAGAGATCCATTTTTGGCATTTGGTAAATTTTTAAAATATTAAACGTAGTTACAAAGTCACATAGCACTCAAACTTCCGTCTAGACCCTCCAAGCCTCTGGGTATCTGGCCAGTGCCAGCTCTCTGCGCCTCCACAAACCAGGGAATAGGCCTCTGTGACCTCCCTGAGTATTTTCCAACCATCATAACAAAAGTATTTTGAAGCCTGAGATGAAAGGGTATGATCAAAGAGGCCAAAGGTATAGGCTGCGAAGAGAAGAAAACACAAGAGATGGTTTCCACGTGATAGGGGACAGGAAATGAGTGGGCAGAAGGCTGCTCCAGGCTGGGCTTCCCACCGCGGCAGAGGGCAGAGAACTGACTACGTACAGTGGTTGTGGCAGATGGCTTCCGGCCCCACAAAAGAGCACAGAAAGTAAAAATAAACCCACCTCATAAAAGGTGTTGAGCTGGAGGCAGCAGGAAATGCTGCTCCTCTGTATACCATAGTACTCAAAATCCACTGGTTTCACAGGCCGTACTGAGTGGCCGTGTGGAAGGCCCACGGGGAGGCATCATCACAACACAGCTGGTGGGTATTCAGAAAGGTCCAGAAATAGGAAGAGGCATCTAATGAACAGATTACCTACTCTGGTTCAGTGCCTCTCATCTACCATGTCTTTAGCTACTTCAGCTAAAAACAAAAACAAAAAACACCAAAGAATCAGAAACTCAATTAGGAGAGTGGTGCAGGGGGTAATAACATTCTTTTAAGCTCAAAGGAAGAGTTCCACAGCTAATTCTTCTGGATACACAAGAGTTGAGAACCACTGACCGAGTCAACAGCAGCCTAGAAACAAATGAGTCACTTGTAATGAGCCTTTAACTAAATTTAAACTCAAACTCCAAAAGCATTCTATAGGCTTTTTGCCCTATTACAAATGGTGAAAACACGTATCGGAGATGAAAGTTTCCCGCTGATGGTCACTGGCTTGAGTAAATTATCTCGAGAGAATCCGATAAATGCCCCACATATCTCAAGATTATTGAAAGACGTTAACAAAACCTGTATATTAAAGGCTCTGGAAATTGTAGTGTCTTCCTTGATAAACTTCTTTAAGATTTGTTTATTTGAGTGAGAGAGCAAGGGGAGGGGCAGAGGGAGAGGGAGAATGGCAAGTCGGCCCCCCCACCCCTCACTGAGCACAGAACCCAATGCAGGGATTGATCCCACAACCCTGAGATCATGACCTGAGTGGAAACCCAGAGGCAGGTACTCAACTGACTGAGTCGCCCAGGGGCCCCTTCATTGATAAAATTCTTGTTCCCAGTTTACAACCCATTTGCCTCAAAGGTCAGACACTCTTTTTATTCAGAATAACCTGTTTATCCATCTAGATTAAAAAATAACGTACAAGCCTCCTGATAAAGCTCTATCTGTATATGATTTAAAACAAATTGCACCACGCAGTCCTAATTTTCATAAACTAGAGTTCCTAGGAATTGTGAGGTACAGCAGAATTTGAGAACCACTGCTCTCGCTCAGTGCTTCTCAAACTTTAATGCGCACTCGAATCACACGGGACCGTGTTAAAGAGGCTGCTTCCGTAGGGTCTGGGGTGGGGCTTGAGAGCCTCCTTCTCAAGCAAGTCCCTGGGTGGTGCTGCTCCTCATCGAACTCCATTTTGAGTAACAAGAATCCAGAGCAGGGCTCCTCCAGTCCGGCTGCACACGAGCATCAGCCGGGTAGCTGATCAAAGTACGGATGTCCCCCTCAAAGATCTTGATTGAATCGGTCTGGGATATGACCTGGGCATTGAGATCTCACTTTTAAGTTCCCCGAGCGATTTTAATGTGCAACCCAGTGGGAGAACCTCTAGAGCACAACTCATCATCTCCGCAGTCAGCTAAATCTAACTAGGGGAATTCTCAGCATAACTTAGGTCCTATATATAGCACCCAAGATGGAAAGAGGGTTGCTAGCATGATACATATAAATATGCCTCGACTTCAGCCAGCAGATCCATTGCTCTACACAAGCTGTGTCGGGACATCTGATCTTAAGCAAGTGACATATCTCATCTTCAATGTCTTCGCATATCTAATGAGGATTAGAATCCCGGAGACAGTTGCAAGAACAAAATAAGAGAATATTTGTGCAAGTGGTTTGGAGAGGACTGTTTCCTATCAACAAACAGATACACAACCTTCACTTTTTGCACCGTATTTCGCTTTTCACCACCAAAGCAAGTTGAAACAGATGTAAATGTGGCAGCACCGGCTCAGTTCAATTCCTAACAAAGTGCTTAATGATGCAGTTCCAGGAATGCATTGTGTCATAAGCACAGAACCACCTGTAACAAGTGAAGGATTAGTAAAGGATTACCAGCCTCAGGGAAAAGACAAAGGACTGTCATTTCCCAGGGTTGTCAGCCCTGCCTTTTGTCATTAACTTCAGATACACTTAATGAAAACATGGAAGTAGATTCACAGTTGCACGTTATCAACTCCTAAAGAGCTTTGCAGAGGACTGAAGGGAAAGGAGGATTTCAATACCAATAAAGAATAAAAAAAGAGAGAGAGAGAGAGAGCCAGAGGCACAGGAAGGAGTGGCATGGAGTTTTTTAATTTGGAAGGCAAAAAGGTTACACTTAATTGGAAGCAGAGGTCACGTTAATAAACGCTCATTATGAAGCTGCTCTAACACAGAAGCAAGGGAGATTCTCTGGGTTCTCCACCTACATTCCAAATCAGAGTCGGTAGGTAAGTATGAATCTGAAGAAAAGCCACGTGTCCAAGTTGCCATCTCAAAATCTCTCATCCAGGGGAAATCAAAAAGTGAACCTAAAAGAAAGAAGCAGAAAGGTAAGAGAGACATTCCAGGTTTTTAAAAAATGTCTTACAACTGTAAGACAAGGCCCCAAATCCTTCAATCTAAATTCTGAACCCACAAAGACAATCATGGGGTTCCCAAATTCTAGAAATATTTAAGCCAGGCTAGAACAACCAGAATAGAGCAAATATTTTTCACAGAACATTTTATAACGGTATCCATAAAAATGAATGTTCCAATCTGAATCCCAAACACGCCAAGGCAAAGCTTCACAGAGGAGTTGCAGGCATGGCTTCTTACTCCAGCTCTGCAACTGATAAGGTCCATGACCTTCTACAGGTCACTATGACCTTCTACAGGTCACTCCGACCTCCAGTTCACAAACTCTTGGAGGTGAGGAGGGCTGCAACTTAGCCTCAAAGGCTTCTCTGGATCGAGAGCGCATACAAAGCACTAAATTCCGCTTGGAGAGTAGGGGGTAAAAGGAAGAATTCAAGAAAGGAAAAAGTAGAGAAAAATTCCCTGTCTCCAATTGAACGAAGGGCCAAAATAGAGAAAGAATTTCATTTTCATTGCAAGATAAGGTGATTTTTGGCAAGAAGAAGGAGGAGGGTAACTCCAAGAGAAGCAGCCACACTGCTGCAGGCCACACGAGATTGCGATCTGTGTGTGCCCCGTGAGACGGAGCCCTCCCCAGCAAAGCCAGGCTTCCTTCCTAGTCCCTCCAGGAGAGCTGCCAGCCTAGTGCACTTTCATATGGATGCAGCCAGAAAGTGACCCCACAGTCTTAGGGGCTCCAAAATTTCCAGCCATGAGCAGCCATTTTTCCTGCGGTGTGCGCCATTAAAAGACTGCAATCTTCTTTGGGTGTCATGACTAGAAAAAAGATTGGAAAAACACTTCCTTTCAGAAGTGCTGGGCTACCCTGACAGGTAAGAGGGCTCCCCCGTATTTTGTGTACTGGTTCTGGTGACCTGGAGATTCTAGTATCAGAGCTTAAAGGAAAGATATTGGCCTTCTAGCCAGAGTGCTTTTATTTCACAAACACTGGTACTCACAGAAATGATATAGAACTGTAGGAACATTCCTACATCAGGAGAATTCTGAGAAAAAGAAAGAGCAAAAAACAGGGAACGAAAAGTGTTCACAGTGCAACTAAGAACAAACAGACCTATTAGAACTCACCTACTCACTCCATCAAATTTCTTTTTTTTAAAGATTCTAAAATTTTTTTTAATTAATCTCTACACCCAACATGGGGCTCGAACTTACAACCCAGAGATCAAGAGTTGCATACTCTGTGGACTGAGCCAGCCAGGCGCCCCACTCCATCAAATTTCTTAAAGCAAACTCCCTGGCTACAGACCATGTACTGTGAGTGCCTCAGGTCTAACGGCCAAGGTGAGAGCAGACTAGAGCACAGGGCCATTTCAGTGACGAGCCTTGACACAGAACTATAAAAGAAATCCTAGTTTAGTACAAAAGTCAAGTTTTGAGCTTCTCTGGTATTAAAACAGTTAAACAAATCTAAGACACCGGGGCTGGTCCATTTAGAAGGCAAAATGACCCATGAGATTAAGTCTCTTTGATGGTGGTTTTCAGAAAATTCTACTTAACAAAGATGTGCTCCCTTCTTTTAAGATAAAACTACATTTACCAGATAGTATTCTAAAAGCAGAGGATCTAGGATTCTTTGAAATGTTAACTCAACAAAATTGGGACTATGGAACAGCTCAGAAGAATGCTTCCACTGCTAACCAGGGGATAAAGGTTTCAGGAAATTAATAAAATTGCTTCCCATGAGATTGAGACATGCAAAATGGAAGACACCTACTGAGAAAAGTTCACATGACTTCTTTAGTCTATTTCACCCATGCAGAAAAGACCGTGTCATCTGAGCAGTGTGTTCTAATCATCTTAAGAGAAAGCCAGGCACAACACAAAGTTAAAAATAATTACACTCTGTATAGATACAAAAGATAATGCCAGACAGGGTCACTTCTATTTGGAATCTGCATTCTTCTCCAGCAAGGTCTCTATTTACACACCAGCACTGAGCAGATACACTCAAATACTGATTATCCTTCAAATCCATTTCATTCTGGATATCCTGGCCACCCAATTAACAACAAAATTAGAGAAAATATGAATCAAGACTGAGCAATGCTGCAGAAATTCTAGGTTCCGAGCTCAATCTGAATCATAATTTCAGAAGGCGCAGATCATGTGTTTCAAAAGACGGCAAGAGCTTTGCAGATCAGCTGGTCTGAGCCTCTCATTTTATAGATAAGGAAGCAATAACCTGGTAGTTTAACAGATCTGTCACGAGCTGTGCTAACACCGAAGCCACCAGCCATACGTGGCTATGTACTTAGTTAAAATTAAGTAAAATTAAAAATTCAGTGCCTCGGTCGAATATTCGACTTTTTTTTTTTTTTTTTAGCAAGCAACTCTTGATCTCAGGGCTGTAAATTCAAGCCCCACACTGAATATAGAGATTACTTAAAAATAAAATCTTTAAAAAAGCAAAACAAAACCACATGACTGTGACTACCATACCAGATGGCACAGACTTAGAACACTTCCGCACTGCCCAGAGTTCCACTGGAGAGGCACTGAGCCTACATCACCCTCTCCAGATAAGGTCAGGTCTCCTGATCCGCATTCTCTTGCACGTCTTCTGACCCCAAGATGACTGAGTTTGCAGACATATTTTTTTTAATTTATGTATATATGTAATCTCTATACCCAATGTGGGGCTCAAACTCACGACCCCAAGATCAAGACCTGCACGCTCTTCCAACTGAGCCAGCCAGGCACCCCACAGAAACATTTTAGATAGCCTATCTTCATCTTTTCTTATCATCTCTCCTACGTTCTTCCCATTGAAAAAAGATAAGTTTATGAAAACATTTTAACAAGATGTAGATATTCATCATCCAAAAGTCTCTGAACATGTGCGGGAGGAATATAAAAGTTTAGAGCCAGGGGCGTGGCTCAGTGGGTTAAAGCCTGTGCCTTTGGCTCCGCTCATGATCTCGGGGTCCTGGGATCGAGCTCCACATCGGGCTCTCTGCTCAGCATGAAGCCTGCTTCCCCCTCTCTCTCTGCCTGCCTCTCTGCCTACTTGTGATCTCTCTCTCTCTCTCTCTGCCAAATAAATAAACAAATAAATCTTAAAAAAAAAAAGTTTAGAGCCAAAATGTCTGTTATCAAGTTCATTTGGTCACTTACTAGCTCCACAGCCTGGACAAGTTAATCTAAATTTCACCAGAGTTGGGAAGCCTGGCTGGCTCAGTCAGTAAAACATGGGACTCTTGACCTGGGGCTCATGAGTTCAAGCCTCACGTTGGGACACTGGGTGTAGAGACTGTTTTTTAAGATTTATTTATTTAGGGGCGCCTGGGTGGCTCAGTGGGTTAAAGCCTCTGCCTTCGGCTCAGGTCATGATCTCAGGGTCCTGGGATGGAGCCCCGCGTCGGGCTCTCTGCTTAGCAGGGAGGGAGCCTGCTTCCCCCTCTCTCTGCCTGCCTCTCTGCCTACTTGTGCACGCGCTCTGTCAAATAAATAAATAAAATCTTTTAAAAAAAGAGCAGGGAGCCCAATGCGG
>CM052797.1:61714769-61745017 GCA_028533885.1 Nasua narica
AAAAAAATTTTTTTTGCACAATATTAATGATGAGTAATGGCCACCAAGCTGTGGCAGCCTGAACAGGCCAATTAAATATTGGAGATCAGAAAGGTGACTAAAAATTTAATAATAAAAAGGGAGCAGAGCCAGCTAGATTCACAGCTATATTTTGTCTGGTATTTCAAGACCAGACAATTTCAATGTTATTTAAACTATTCTAGGGCATAAAAAGAGAAAGAAATCTCCATGATTCCTTTTATGAAGCCAACATAACTTTGACATAAAACCTAGAAATAGAAGAAAGGGATATAGAACAAGTCTGCTTGAGAATATAGGAGGAAAATTCCCAAATTAAATACTAGTAAATAAAATCCAGTATTTATCAAAAGGATAATAAATCATGACCTGGAAAAGTATATTCCAGGAATACAAGTGTGTTCAATATCAGGAAATCAAGCAACATAATCTATGACAATAACAAATTAAATGAAAAATAACATGATCATATCAATAGATGCTGAGGTCATTTGATAAAATTTAGTAGCCATTCTTAATTTAAAAACTCTAAACATAAGGATAGAGCAGCCTTCTTAGATATAACAAAAACCAATTACCACACACACCAGTAAAGCTAATTGATATATGGTTTCAATTAAAATTAGGAACCAGATAAGGATGCTTGCTATGGACATTATTTGATATTATCTTGTAAGCTTTCTAGCAAATACAGTCTCGCAAAATGAAATAGCCGGCTGAGACATTGGAAAAGAAAAGATAAACACATTTCTTTAAGCTGGTAATATGACTGTATAAAACCCAAGAGATTTAGTAAAATATCACGGGAGTTAATAAGGAATAAACAAATGAAAAATAATGTATTCACAACAAGGACTATGAAATGCTGTTTCAAACAAGAGACATCTCTGTGAAGAAAATTATTTTATGCAAAACCTGAACGAATGGAAAGACATACTGTGCTCTTGGGGAGTCTTAATATTAAAGAAGTTAATTCTTTCAACATTAAATTAGAATTACTAATGTGTGTGTGTGCGTGCCTGCGTGCATGTGTGTGTGCGTGTGAATAAAATAAACTGAAGGTTTACATAAAAGAATAAGTATCTCAGAGCAGGCAAGGAATATTTCTTTTGTGTAAACATTAAAAACAAGCAACAATGTGGTTGCCTTCCTTCATATTACAATGTACTTTGAAGCTATATAGCAAATTGGGATGACTGACATAAAAATAGCAAGTAGGTTGGTGGAATTGAATGGAGGATCCAAAATAGATTCCATTATGTATGAGAACTTAATATGCATGAAAAAGTGTATTGCAATCAAATGGGAAAATGAGGAGTCTTTGAATTCCACCTGGAATATGTAGATTTCCTTTGTGTAAAGGAGCGCTTCCTAGCTCTATTAAGACAGTTTCTCCAGTACCCGCTGGCGCTGTTAGTGGGGCATCTGACTTCTTGATCTTGGGGTCATGAGTTTAAGCCCCACGTTGGGTGTAGAGATCACTTAAATAAATAAATCAATCCTAAGAAAAAAGTTTCCTTCTGTATTGGTTAATTTGTTTTTAGTTGAGACTGCTGGAAATGAGACATAGTTTTATTTTCTTGTAGCCTTTTATTTTGATATAACTTTCAGTTTACAGACAAGTTGTAAGGAGAGTACAAAGGATTCTCATACATCTTTCACCCAGATTCCCCATATGTTAACACTGTAACCACATTTACTTTATCCTTTTTTCTCTCTGGATATATTTCGCTTAACATAGGTGATTTTCATGTTTTTAACTCCAAAATACAGTTTCTTTAAACATAAAGGCGAACATACTACCCACATATTTGACAACTGATATTTTCAATCAACAGTTTCCATATATATGTGTATATATATATACTATTTTCTTTTTTAACATCATAAATGTATATATTTTTGAATTAAATGATTATTACATAAAATGACATATGAATCTCTTCTGGCTGATAAAACCCTTGTCTTGTTGATAATGCTAAAGTTTTGCTTGACTACCACGTTCATTCCCAGACTCTGACTTTCTTTTAATTACTTACTTAATTAATTAATTTGAGAGAGAGAGTGTGTGTGTAAGGGGAGGAGCAGGAGAGGGACAAGCAGACTCCGTGCTGAGTACGGAGCTGACACGGGGCTCATTCTCACGACCCTGAGATCGTGACCTGAGCTGAAACCAAGACTTGGATACTTAACCAACTAAGCCTGTCTCTGCTATTTTAATATATACTTAATATATACTTCTTGGATTACTAGTAAGTTTGTGGATATTTTTATACATTAATTGGTACTTTGTTTTTCTTTTTCTTCTAATTGCCTATTCCCATTATTTTCTCTACCAAAGTGATTAGCATGAAAAATAAATCTTCCTACCATGTTTTCCCCCCAGACACCCAGTCTGCTCTCCAGAGGCTTCTCCGGTTAGCATTTTTTTGGTGTGTACTCTAGAGATATTCAGTGCTTGTAGAAACATACATATTCTTTTTTATTTAGTAATCTTTACTGAGGTATGATTTACATTCAATGAAGTCCAACTATTTTAAGCATGTAGTTTGATAAGTTTCGGCAAATGTACACACCTGGGAAACCACCATGATAATCAATACGTAGGATATTTCCACTACTCTGGGAGGTTGTCTCAGGCCCCTTTACATCAACCGCATGGCTTCTCCTTCTCCCTCTCTGCCCCCACCCCACCCTTGTCCATCCCTGGGCCCAGGCAACCAGTGATCTTGACCTCTTCCCTGTGAATTATTTTTTCCTATTCTAGAATATTATATAAATAGAATCATGGAACATGTACTCTCTTCTGTCTACTACTTTTGCTCACTGTAATGCTTTTGAGATTGCTTCTGTGTTCTAGAGTTCATTTTGTTTTATGGCTGCGTAGTATTCCATTGTATGGATATACCACAGTTTGTATACCTATTTACCTGTGAATGGAAATTTAGGTTGGTTTGGGCTACTATGAATAAAATGGCTGTGAACATTCACGCACAAGTCTGTTAGTAGACGTTTGTTTGTTTGTTTGTTTCTCTGGGGTAATACCTAGGGTTGGAATTGCTGGATGGTGTGGTAAGTGCATGTTTAACTTTATGAGAAACTGACAGGTTGTGTTGCCAAGGGGTTGTACTGGTTACACACTAGTAATGTATGATATTTCCAGTTTTTCATATCTTCATCAACTCTTGCTATTATGTCTTTTTCATTTTAGCTGTTCCAGAAGATGTGGTGATAGCTCCTTGTGGTTTTATTTATTTTTTATTTTTTTAAGGAAGAATTTATTTTAAAAAGTAAAAATAAAATAAAAGATTTTATTTATTTATTTGAGAGAGAGTGAGAGAACAAGAGCACGAGAGGGGGGATGGTCAGTGGGAGAAGCGGACTCCCCGCTGAGCAGGGAGCCCAGTGCGGGGCTGGATCTTGGGAGTCTGGGATCATGAGCTGAAGGCAGACGCTTAACTGACTGAGCCACCCAGGTGCCCCTCATTGTGGTTTTAAAGATTTTATTTTATTTATTTTAACAGAGAGAGAACACAAGCAGGCAGAGAGGCAGGCAGAAGCAGAGAGAGGAGCAGGCTCCCTGCTGAGCAAGGAGCCCGATGCGGGACTCGATCCCAGGACGCTGGGATCATGACCTGAGCCGAAGGCAGCCGCTCAACCAACTGGGCCACCCAGGCGTCCCCTCATTGTGGTTTTAGTATGTATTTCCTTGATGACTTATTTGCCATCGGTAACTTTTTATATGTGTAATATCTGTCCTCGTTCTTTGTCCATTTTACATATTGAGTTGTCCTTTTATTGCTGAGCTTTAAGAGCCCTTTATGTAGTCTGAAAAAAGCAGAAGTTTTAAATTTTGATGAAGTCTGACTTGTAATTTTTTCTATTATGGTTCAAACTTTTCAGGTTCTATCCAAGAAATCTTTGCCTAACCTAAGATCACAAAGATTGCCTCCTACATTTTCTTTTGGAAATGTTATGATTTAAGCTTTTATGCTTAGGTCTATAATCTATTTTAAGTTAATACTTTTATTTGGTGTAAGGTAATGATTGAGGATCATTTAAAAAATACTTATATCCAATTGTTTCAACAGTGTTAAAAAAACCTGTTCTTCCCACATTGAATTACCTTTGCATTTTTGTAGAAAATCAATGGGCCATATAAAGGTGAGTGTATTTCTAGGCTCTATCTTGTTCCTTTGAATTACATCTATCTTACTGCCAGTGACAAACAGCATTGGTTACTGTTGCTTTATAATAAGTCTTAAAATCAGATAGTATAAGTCCTGAAACTTTCAAACATACATATCCTTGGAGTATAAACAAAATTGTATGCTGTGTTTGGGTTTAGAAACTACTAGTAGTGCTTTTATATTTAACTTAAGCTTCTTTTCCTTGTAAAATCTTTTATAATAGAAACATTTTGTCATACACAAAAGTAGAGAAAATAGTATGATGAAAAGCTGCTCAACATCACTGATCATTAGGGAAATACAAATCAAAGTTACCATGAGATGTCACCTGACACCTGTCAGAATGGTAAAATCAACAGTGCACGAACAGGTGTTGGTGAGGATGTGGAGAAAGGGGAACCCTCCTACACTGTTGGTGGGAATGCAAACTGGTGCAGCCACTCTGGAAAACAGTATGGAGGTTCCTCAAAATGTTGAAAATAGAGCTACCCTACGACCAGCAATCAAACTACTGGGTATTTAATACAAAAATACTAATTCAAAGAGATATATGCACCCCAATGCTTATAGCATCATTATCAATAGTAGCCAAATTATGGTGTGTGTATATTTTTACAATGGAATATTACTCAGCCATACAAAAGAATGAAGTCTTTGGGCGCCTGGGTGGCTGAGTCATTAAGTGTCTGCCTTCGGCTCAGGTCGTGATCCCAGGGTCCTGGGATCAAGCCCTGCATTGGGCTCCCTGCTCAGCGGGAAGCTAGCTTCTCCCTCTCACATTCGCCCTGCTTCTCTCTCTGTCTCTCTCTCTCTCTCTCTCTGTCAAATGAATAATTAAAATCTTAAAAAAAAAAGAATGAAGTCTTGCCATTTGCAATGACATGGATAGAGCTAGAGAGCATTATGCTAAGTGAAATAAGTCAGTCAGAGAAAGACAGATACCATATGATTACACTGACATGCGGAATTTAAGAAACAAAATAAGTGAGCAAAAGGGGAAAGAAAGAGAGGGGGGAAAACCAAGAAACAGACTCTTAACTCTAGAGAACAAACTGATGGTTACCAGAGGGGAGGTGGTGGGGGTGGATGAAATAGGTCATGGGGATTAAGGAGTGCACTTGTGATGATTACTGGGTGATGTATGGAAGTGTTGAATCACTATATTATACACCTGAAATGAATATTACACTGTATATTAACTAACTGGAATTTAAATAAAAACTTAAAAAAAATAGTATGATGAATGTCCACATATCCAAAATGATACATTTTTGATGAAACTTGTTTCATCTAGATTTTCTCCGCCACTGGATTATTTCGATGCATATACCAGACATCATATAATTCCATCTCTATATATTCAATGTATATCTCTAAAAGCTAAGAGCTATTTTTCTTTTTCTTTTTTTAAAATATTTTATTTATTTATTTGACAGAGAGAGAGATGACAAGTAGGCAGAGAGGTAGGCAGAGAGAGAGAGGGAAGCAGGCTCCCTGCTGAGGAGAGAGCCTGATGCGGGGCTCGATCCCAGGACCCTGAGATCATGACCTGAGCCAAAGGCACAGGCTTTAACCCACTGAGCCACCCAGGGGCCCCTAAGAGCTATTTTTCAAAAATCACAACTGTAACAGCATTTATGACACCTGAAATTTAACAATTTCTTAATGTTTATATTAATAATCTTGTTTATTAATATATGACAATACACATTAAGGCTTAATATATCAAATAGTCTTTCATATCTCGTTCCCTTATTTTCCTGATTATTTTGAAAAATTTGTTAAGAGTTTGGATGAAAATCCAAACATGAACCATGCTTTGTAACTTTTTGATGTTCCCCTAAGACTTTGAAACTCTAGATCCTCACTCTGTCCATCTCTCTTTCTTTTCCTTAGAGTTTTATTTATTTATTTATTTATTTATTTATTTATTTATTTATTTAGAGAGGTGAGAGATCACAAGTAGGCAGAGAGGCCGGTGGGGGTAGGAGGGTGGAGGGGGAGGGAGCAGAGCAGAGAGCCCAATGCGGGGCTTGATGCCAAGACCTTGAGATCATGACCTGAGCCTAAGGCAGAGGCTTTAACCCACGGAACCACCCAGGCACCCCTTCCTTACAGTGTATTGGTTGAGTGAACCCGGACTTGTGTCCTTTAGCATGCCCATGGTCTTTGCTTATGGTGGGCGTCCTCATGGTGTGGTGCATGTGTCCCTTTGTCCTGTGTTCCCTGAAGATTGCGGAGGCTTTATCAGATTCAGGTTTGATTTTCTTGGCAGGAACCCTTCATACTGGTTGCATCCAATTCTTTCATACCTTCTTTATTTAGTAGCTGGAATACTTCTATAAGGAAAATATTTATCAACTCTTTGGTTATCCTGTCAAGATTGTCTTCAATTTTTGCAGAAAGGCGTCAATGAGTTCTGGTACCCGGCTCATCAGTTGAAAGCCATTCAAGCCTTTATTGGTTGTGATGAACCATTTCTGAATTCCAAGCAGAAATCTTTAGGGAGTTCATTGGAAGATCATATTTATTGGCAATGATTCTGAAATATCATTCCTGGACTGTAATTATTTCCTTCACTTAGTTGTGCTTCATGATTTCTCCTATTTAAATCCAGTTCACGATTCCTGACAAAACTTTAAGGTATTCATTTAACATGTATAATGAAATAACAGTGAGAAAAATCACATGAACTTAACATATTTATTTTTACATTGAATAGCAAGAAAACAGAAATCTACCACTTTTGTTTGAGAACACAGTTAAATATATTTTCATTTGAGTCTTTTGCCCTGGTTGCTTAATCAACTGTGTTTAATTTGAAAACTTATAAATTTAAATTTCTTATCAGCACAGAACAAGGCATTTTATAACACAGTATCTGAGTTTAAAAGTGTTTCAGGTCTAAGGAGATTACTTTTACAGTGTCTTTTCATTAGAGCTGACTTTCTATGGCTAAAAACTTCATTTCCAAGACTGCATCACAACTAGCATTCTGGATGAAATTTGATTTTGTGGGACGCCTGGGTGTCTCAGTTGGTTAAGCGTCTGCCTTTGGCTCAGGTCATGATCCTGGAGTCCTGAGATCGAGTCCTGCATCGGACTCCCCGCTCAGTGGGGAGCCTACTTCTCCCTCTGCTTGCTGCTCCCCCTGCTTGTGCGCATGCATGCTCTCTCTCTCTCTCAATCTGTCAAGTAAATAAAGAAAATCTTAAAAAATAAAGTCTTTTAAGAAAAAGAATTTAGATTTTGTATGTGCAGGAAACTGTATCTGAGACCATGTTATGTGGGGAGAGCAGGAGGGCATGAGCTAGTACTCAGGGCATGTGCCAACATAGTTCATGGCAGGCAGTGTGGTTCTGGGGCAGCCTCTTCCTGATTCAGCAGCTTCCTGCAGCAAAGTGGCGTCATGTCCTATCCCAGCAGAGGTACTCTGGGTTCCTGGAAGTTCTACTTAGACCCCAAGACCACCTTCTCCTTATACCAATTTGAGTGATTTCCATGATCTCCAACTCACTTCTCACTAAGATGACTGATTTTTGTATATTATGTTTGTCCTCAGCCATTGTACTCAATTTATTTATTGGCCATTATAGTTTTTCAGATAATTTTGAAAAGCTTCTATTAAAAATTGTATAATTTTCATCTCGTCTTTGCTAATTTCTTCATCATTTCTCTTGAATATTTGCACCTTGTAGTGCAGGTGATAGCACTTTGGTGTTTTTCTAACTTTAACGGGAAAGCTTCTAGTCTTTCTCCATTGAGAACAGTTCTAGCTTTGGAGATTAGAGATATGTAATGTTAAGAAGGTAGTCATCTTTGGGGTGCTTGGGTGGCTCAGTAGATTAAGCATCTGACTTTGGCTGAGGTAATGATCTCAGGGTCCCGGGATTAGGCTCCCAGCTGAGCATCGAGTCTGCTTGTCTCTCTCCCTCTGCCCCTCCCCCTGCTTGTGCTCTCTCTCAAATAAATGAATAAAATCATTAAAAAAAAGGTATTCATCTTTTCCCATTTTATTAATAGCTCTCTCTCTCTTTTTTTAAAACAAAATTAAGAATGGAAGTTGGGGGGCGCCTGGGTGGCTCAGTGGATTAAAGCCTCTGCATTCAGCTCAGGTCGTGATCTCAGGGTCCTGGGATTGAGCCCCGCATCTGGCTCTCTGCTCAGCGGGGAGCCTGCTTCCCCCTCTCTCTCTGCCTGCCTTTCTGCCTACTTGTGATCTCTCTCTCTGTCAAATAAATAAATAAAATCTTTAAAAAAAAAAAAAGAATGGAAGTTGGTTGTCAGAAAGTTTATTTAAACTTCCATGGGAATGACCATAGACTTTGAAAAATCTATTCACATGATAAATTATATTAGTAGATTTTCTTTTTTAAAAAAATTTTGAAAAGATTTTATTTATTTATTTGAGAGAGAGCATGTGAGAGAGAGCATGAGCAGGGGGAAGGGCAGAGCGAGAGGGAGAAGCATACTCCCCACTGAGCAGGGAGCCCGATGCCAGACTCGATCCCAGGACCCTGGGATCACGACCTGAGCTGAAGGCAGATGCTTAACCAAATGAGCCACCCACATGCCCTAATTTTCTTTCTTTCTTTTTTTTTAAACAGATTTTCTAACATCAAATCATCTTGCATCCTTTGAAAAACTCCACTTGGTCATGGTATATTATCTTTTTAATGCTTTACTGGATTCTCATTAATATTTTAGGATTTTTGCATTGATATTCATAAATGGGTAGTTTTTCTTTTTTGTACTATTTTTGATATTTTGTACTACATTTCCTCTCAGTATAATGCTTGGTTTATGAAAAGAACTAGAAAATTTTCGTTACTAATATGTCATTTTCAGTTCCATGAGATTATCTGGGTCTGGTGATTTGGGGAGGGTTGTACGGACGGTACACAGTTCGACAACTTTCTTCTATGCTACATCTGTGCTACTTGGCATATTTAAGTTTTCCATCTCTTTTAGGGTCAGCTTTGATCTATTTCATATGAGTTTTCAAATATATTTTTGGATAGGTGTGAGCAAAACAACAATAACATCAACATACATGCATATATTAGTCATTTCTGTGATAGCTGGTCATTTCTTCGTTTCCTATCTGGTGTGTTTGTGCTCTCCTTTAAAAAAGAAATAACACTAGACTTGCTAGTTAATCTATTTAGTTGATTTTCAAAAATCCGTTCTTGTATTTACTCTTTTTAAAAAGATTTATTTATTTATTTTAGAGAGGGGGCGGTGGGAGGCAGAGGGAGAGGGAGCGAGAGAAACTCAAGCAGATTCCTCGCTGAGCGGGGAGACCGAGGCCAAGCTTGATCTTATGACCTTGAGATCATGGCCTGAGCTGAAACAAAGAGTCAGATGCCTAAAAGACTGTGCCATCTAGGTGCCCCTGTATCTGCTCTTTCTAGTTACAAAAATTCATTACTTCTGTTTTCTCTTTATTAATTCCTTCCTCCTAATTTCCTTAGGTCCATCTTAGTTTTCTTCCTAATTTACTGCTCTGCATCCTAATTTATTTTCTTTATCATTTCTTGTTTATTAATATAAGCATCTTAAGTTATGAGATTTTCCTTATGCATTCGTTTAATTGTATTTTCCATATATGAGGCAATAATAATGACAGTGGTGAATAAATCGGCCTTTCATGAAAATAGAGTTTACAACTTTAGGTGAACACAGAGTCTTCTGAAAACATTTTAAACACATGTGATTCCCTATAACAAATATATTTAATTTAAATGTTATAAGACAATTATCCTGGGAACTATTTTTAAAAATCTTTTAATAATATAGGAAAGTGCTTTGGTCTCTTTAGTTGGCTGATTTAGACAAATGCTCAGTTCTGTAAGCACGACATACAGAAAAGATATAGATTTAACTAAATTTTTGAGTAACTGGATCTAACCATTTTCTTATCTACCTCATAAGGTGAAGTGGTTGGTGTAAGACTTTGTTTTCTTAAACTATCTATGTCAATGGTCTCCCTTTCTTTCAAGTCACCTCCTTAAATTATTAAGACTTTTGTCTTCAGTTACAATTTCTAACCAAGATCAAGTGAATAAATACAAAGCTTATATTTTTCTGATTTCAAAGTTAGAATTATTTTAATATTTCACCATTGAGTATAATCATTAGTTAGGCTTCTTGTGAATATTTGAAATTCCTTCCATGCTTAAACATTTCATCTACCCATAGAAGCATAGATGCTTAGTAAGAGATTAAAAAATTGGATCAGATGGTGGGGGGTTGGTGCTCATTGAAGTATTATTTATGCTTTTCTGTACATTTGAACATTTTCATACTAAAAAGTTGGAAAAATCAGATCTGTTTATATAATTACAAGAGACATCTAGGAATACTACAGAAATGATAGAAGAAGAAAGAGGGACTCAGTCATGAGAAGGGACTAGTGGCTGTGTGAATTATAAGCAGACAGTTGATACCCTCTGTTGTTTTTCCTCATGGAGAGCAGAAATGCTCAGGAGTGGGTCAGGAAACATTTAGGTTAGCCATTACAAGGGACATCCTTCTGTAGGAGACCACGCAGCTGGTCTTCCTTGATGGTCTTTAAGAGCTCCGGATATGCTCTCTGTCTAGCAAGGTGGAGGCCATGGAGGGGGGTGAGATTGTTCTTCCTTTGACTGGAGAGAGGAGGCAGTGAAATCGTTCTTCAAACAGACCTGGGGGGCAGCTGCAACTCCTATGACCGAATGGAGTTAGCGGGATGGGGTCCTGTTGTCCTGAAAAGAGTGGGAAGGCACCAGGCAGGGATGCAGGTTAGGTCCTGCCTCAGCAGACCTGCCGGGGTCCACACATTGCCTCTCTGCATCAGCGTCCGCCTTGCATCTGGCCCAGAAAAATCCCATGACAACACTTGAGCACCAGGCTGGGAGACGCCCCGGGGTTCACGGAGCCTAGATCTTTACTCTTCTGGGAATAAAGAATTCATTCCAAACTGACACTCACAAAAGCACGGGATTTTCCAACGGAAACAATCTTTGTGACATTGGCCAGGCAAAATGCCCTGACAGTAAAAAGTCATTCATGCAAAACATTATTTGGTGCCCACTGTATTCAGAGCCATACCGATTACATTCAGGCTACTGGATGGTTTCCAGAGCTCTGCATACCTAACGCCTGGGAGTACACGTTCTGGATTCGGAGCTGGATTTAAATCCTGATGCTATGATTAACTAGCCGTGGAACTTTGGAAGCAAGTACCTTATTAGTCTCTGTGCCTCAGATCCTTGGGTGGATTTTGTATCATAATAACAGCACTTAGTTCATAAGCTTAGAGAAGATGTATGTGAAGTGCTTGGAATGTCATATAATAAGGACTCAGTAAGTCTTAACTATCATCATTTAGCATGGTCATCTTGTATCCTCTTTGCCAAGCCCCATGCTCCTCATTCCAATGACTCAACTACCTTAAGTGGACCCCAAGTTACCTCAGGGCTGAGAAGCAGGTCTTCTTAGATTTTCCTGATTACCCACCTGGAGGGGGTGCCTGGGGTCTCAGGAGCTTCTTGCCTTTGTAGTCTCATCAAAACATTAAATTCTTAGGTGAGAGGACTCTGACCCTTGGTGTTGGGTCCTGGGGGTGATGGAGAAAGTGAATCATCTTAGGGAAACAGCCTTGGTGTCTCTCCCCTTGTTCTCTCCTCTTGAGCTAAAGGTGTAACTGAGGGTGATGAGATTCATTTAGTTCAACCACAGGCAATCCCAGGAGCCTCTGGGATTATCCTTCATCTACACTCTGGAGGAATAGCCCTGGGTATCCCAAGGACTTGGGATAAGCCATTCTGGGGAGACTTTGTGACTCTGTGTGCATCTAGTACAGGCCTGGAGTACGTGCATTGTTTCTGGTTTCTATGGAATTTTGAAACTTGGAGTCCCAAGTACAGACTCACTGAGAGAAGTTTTCCCCTCTCTGGAGAGAAGTTGTGGGGCTTCTCCAGAGACTCATTACTACGCTGTGATAACAAGGCCCCAGCCACTTCAAATCCCTTGGCTGTTGATTGCTCTAATTTTAAAAATGGAAGTTTAGGGGCGCCTGGGTGGCTTAGTCAGTGGAGCACATGACTCTTGATCTCAGGGTTGGGAGTTCAATCCCCACAGTGGGTGCAGAAATTACTTACAAACAAACAAACAAACAAACTGAAGTGGGTGCCTGGGTGTTGGTTAAGCTTCTCAGTTGGTTAAGCTTTTGCCTTCGGCTCAGGTCATGATCCCAGGGTTCTGGGATCAAGTTCCACACCCGGCTTCCTGCTCAGCGGGGAGCCTGCTTCTCTCTCACCCCCACCCCCCACCCTGCCCCCACCCACCTTCCTTCTCTTACGCTCTCTCATAAGTAAGTAAGTAAACAAACAAATAATAAAATCTTCAAATGAATAAATAAAAATTCAAAAAAATTCAAAAACAGGAGCAAAATAGGTCAGTCAGAGAAAGACAAATATCAAACGATTTCACTTATAGGTGGAATTTAAGAAACAAAACAAGCATGCAGGGAAAAAAGAGAAGCAAACCAAGAAGTAGATTCTTTTTTTTTTTTTTTAAGATTTTATTTATTTATTTGAGAGAGAGTGAGTGAGAAAGAGCATGAGAGGAGGGGAGAAGGTCAGAGGGAGAAGCAGACTCCCTGTGGAGCTGGGAGCCCGATGCGGGACTCAATCCTGGGACTCCAGAATCATGACCTGAGCCGAAGGCAGTCGCCCAACCAACTGAGCCACCCAGGTGCCCCAAGAAGTAGATTCTTAACTACAGAGAACAAACTGAGGGTTCCTGGAGGGGTGGTGGGTGGTACGGGTTATTGGGTGATGGGGATTGAGGAAAGCACTTCTTGTGATGGGCCCTGGGTGTTGTATGTAAGTGATGAATCACTAAATTCTGCACCTGAAACTGATGTTGCACTGTGTGCTTACTAGCTGGGATTTAAATAAAAACTTGGAAAAAAACCCCTGGAGGTTTTCCCTTTTCCCCTCCATTAGCAGAGCATAGGGACTTTGGAAAAGTTTAGTGAGTCTGGTTAAAGGAGTAAGGGGAAAAATGGCAGGTAAGCTCTTTCCAAGGGCTGGACCAGTGAGTTAAGACCATGGGCATTGTATGGCTTTGGTACCTGGGTGGGGACTGGGCTCCAGGAGCTGCAGGATAAGTCCTCCTCTGCCCCTTCCTTAGGGGTCTCTGCCTGCCTCTTGACCTCTTCAGCCCCCTGCTCACTCTGCTTGCTCTAGCCATGGTGCTTGTCCTGTTCTTCAACCACACTCACATCTGTCTCGGGGCGTGGACCCCATCCCTTGTGGCGTCTGCTCAGTGTCACCTCTTCAGATGGGCTTTTCCTATCTAATGTAAAATAGATCCCTCCTTGTCAATCCCTGTCCCCTTCCCCTGCTTATTTACTTTTATTCATGATGCTACCTGATATTTTATTTCCATATTTATTTTTGTCTGTTTTTCCTACTAGGAGAAAACTATGAGGCTAGGGACTGACCTATTCATTGCCATATCTGCTGTGCTTAGAACAGTGCTTGACACAGAGTAGGGGCTGAAAAACTATTTTTTGTGAAACTGAGACAGCAACACATCTCTTGCCCAGAGGAGTTTTTGCACGGACCGGAATAACTGTGGGGTACGGGCAGAAGGGGAGGCATGAGCACATTTTGCAGCGTCTGGGGCATAAGATGCCTTTTGAGAAGGGGATGTGGGGCATGAGAAAACCAAAGGTGAATCGCTTAGGCTAATTCATGTCCTCTTGGGATGATTGGTCTCTCTCTTAAAACTAGCGCGAGTTAACTCAAGATGTCTTCAGCACCTTTGACTGCTCCACTGAGGCCACTTTCACATGTTCTCATCTCTGGGCCTCAAGAATGGGACCAACAGTGATTAGAAATGTGGAGTTTGGATACTCAAGAATATAGACTTGCTTCCAGCCAGACGGGACCATTCCTTGTTTAAAGCATACCTCACACCTCCATGCTCTGGCTCCTGTCATTTCTCCTAACAGGAGTCCTCTCCCTACTCCTCCCTCTTTCCAGTTACCAACCCCTCTTCAAGAACTAGTTCATATTCTTTTGTGAAGTCTTCCCAGCCATCATGGGCAAGAACACCTTTTCCTTCCTCTGAACCCCTTTAAATCTTACCACTCATACATTTGTGATTTAGCTATGAACAAATGGGGCAGCTCAAATAACTAACGAAGAAGTCTTTTTCTTTGGCTTCTCCAGTCTTCCAATGTCATCCCTCCCTTTGATGCTTAAAGTCACAAGAGACCGAGCCTGGATCCTCATGAACAGCCTGAAAGTTCAGTAGACTACTGGATCGCGTCCCATGTTGATTCCCGTAATTCCCAGAGGATGCTTACATTTCCTGCCAGTCCCTGCTGGTTCTGTAGTTCAGCTGGTCTTCTGGCCATCTTGTGCCCACCTTCTCCAACTGCAACTCTTTTCCCAGACCTCCCCCTCCACGTGCAAACAAAGACCCCTTCTGTTATCTGTCCAAGTACATGAGAGATCAGCTGTATCAACTACCGAAACTTCACAGAAAGCTTGGGGATAATAGGAGGAAATTCTAGGGTAGAAAAGGGATGGGGGAGGATCCCATGGCATAAGATACAAAGAACAAGGGGAAATGATTCTTCTTAGAGTCCACTAACCATAAAGCTACGTAGGCTTTTTAAATTATTTCTCTTTTACACTTGCCTCATGGTTCATTCTGCTGCCACATTGCTACAAAACCTGCCTTGGGCCATGTAGTGCCCTCCCCATATCTCTTCTGCTCCGTTCACCGCTGGGTGCAGGGTCCTGGTCTCTGAGGGATGGTGGGAAGTGAAAACCCCCTTTGGGCCCAAGGACACATTCTGTTCCACAGAGATGGAGCTCTTTCCTCAGTGTAAGCCACCTCGCCGTCATCATGAGCAGTATAGCTCAGCGTGGTCTTAGGACATCTTTTTGGCTTTCCTTCCATAAAGCCACTGAAGAGTTTTTCCCCAACAAACACACTAATACAGTCTAGTCCCCATGTCGAATCAGAAAATTGCTGGTAATTTTAAAATAACTTATCCTGGGTCCCAGACATTAGGTATTTTATTATTACTTTTTAATTTTTAATTTTTTTAAGATTTTATTTATTTATTTGACAGAGAGAGAGAGAGAACAAAGTAGGCAGAGAGGCAGGCAGAGAGAGAGGGGGAAGCAGTCTCCCTGCTGAGCAGAGAGCCCTATGTGGGACTTGATCCCAGGACTCTGGGATCATGACCTGAACCAAAGGCAGTCGCTTAATGACTGAGTCACCCAGGTGCCCTAGACATTAGGTATTTAAAAAAAAATATTGTATCTCAAACTTATTAGAACCCTATGGTACTTTTTTTTTTTTTTTTGCTTTTTGCTTTAAATGTGTTTTATATCTGATAGAACTCAGCAGAATAGTAAAGCATCTAGGAAGAGAATGGTGGTGTCATCCAAGTGAAGGCCAGGGGGATCTGTCCCTCCCTTTTGAAGGCATAAGGTGTGTCTGGGCAGGGGTGGGTCAAGTACAAAAATGTACTTGAATGATGAATATTTCAGAAAGACATTATATTAATCTCTGCGAGAAATGACTGCGGGGCTGAGAAATGCTCCCCCCAATGCATTCACTCCCTTCACCCTCTTTCTCGTCTGGACCACTTGCTGAGATCTCTTTGACCCTTCATAACCGAGAAGGGTGTTCTTCCATTGCCATTTAGTGTATGCTTAGGCTGGAGAAGTCCAGGGAAGCCGACAGCACTTTACAAAGAGAGCAAGATCCCTCCCAGTAATGCTGCCCGTCAGGGAATAGACAGTGGTCTGCCTACTGGATGAGCCCAAAGTTATCCAAAATTTCAAGGGCAGTCACCCCCTGGATAAAACTATCCTTCCTGGGGCTGAGCCCCTGGTAGCCAGGAGACAACGGCAATCATGAGTTGTACTTCCTTCCTCTGCCGCCAGGAGTCTGCCACGAGCTGGCGAGGAAGGTGAGTCAGGAACTCGGGGAAAGGTGAGAGACACCCAAGAGGTGCTGTAGGTGCTTGGGTACCTGCCAAGAGCTTAGAAATGAAGGAAATGGATGGTCCCACGTCACTGGTATTTAACCTTTTTTGAGTCACAGAGCCATTTGAGCAATTGACTCTTCCCGCTACCCTCCTAATCTACATAGACGTGCTAGTTCGCACGCAATGTAGGGGATTTCCCAGAACACGCTGAGGTCCATCCACGGGCTTTCTGCTCTAGACTATCAACTCTTGGAGGGCAAGGACAGGGCTTGTTCTCTGATGGGTGATCACCACCTGTTAAAAGTGCCTGAGATATAAGCGGTGTCGATAAATGTTTGTCGGGCGCCGGGGTGGCTCAGTCTTTAAGTGTCTGCCTTCGGCAGGGGTCATGATCCCAAGGTCCTGGGATCGAGTCCCACATCTGGCTCCCTGCTTGGCGGGAAGCCTGCTTCTCCCTCTCCCACTCCCCCTGCTTGTGTTCCCTCTC
This sequence comes from Nasua narica, assembly GCA_028533885.1. Taxonomy (NCBI): domain Eukaryota; kingdom Metazoa; phylum Chordata; class Mammalia; order Carnivora; family Procyonidae; genus Nasua; species Nasua narica. The sequence goes on from CM052797.1 coordinate 61,731,472, forward strand.
TCACTGTGTCTCTCTGTCAAATAAATAAATAATCTTTAAAAAATAAAAATAAAAAATAAATGTTTCTTGGAGTGGAAAGGAGCAGAAGCAAACCCACCCAGCCTGGGCTGTGCAAATGCTAGAGGCGGCAGCACCTCAGGAGGCTTTGGTAATGACTCCTTGTCCCTATTCTTGATTCGAAAGTCAGTTAAAGCTTCTGACTGTTGATTTCAGCTTGGGTCATGATCTCAGGGTCCAAGGATGGAGCCCCAAGGGTGGAGTGGAGAGAGTCAGGCTCCCCGCTCACTGGGGAGTCTCCCTGTCTCCCTCTCCCTCTGCCCCTCCCCCCACTCAGGTGCACGAGTGCTCTCTCTACAATTAATGGAAAAATCTTTTAAGGAATTAAATCACTTTCTGATAAGAAAGGTGATATTGTTTCCTTAGCCATCACACTTTGAATTTAAAAAATAGAGGCCCATTCAAGCTAGATGACTAAAGGTGTGTGTGTGAATGTGTGCGTCGTGTGTGTGAATGTGTGTGTGCGTGTGTGCGTGTGTGAGTGTGCATGTGCATACCAGTGAAGCTAAGTCACAAGTAATGTGGTTGATTTTCTCAAATACAAGGTTGCACAAAAGATGTCAAACACAAAACAATACGTGCTTTATGATTCAATTTATATGAATTTCAAAGACAAGTGAAACTAACACATGCTTTTAGAAATCAGGATAAAGTTTACCTTTGGGATGGAAGGAGGCAGATGGATTTACAATCCACTCTGTGGATTCCTGATTCTAAGTGCAAGGGAGGTATGTTTACAGAGAGGGACAACCCGGCTTTGGCTTAAGCAGGAGGGACAAGAGCTGGGCTCTAGAAATTAGGTGTGTGAAGATTTTCCCAGTGGTAGGACACATAGGGGCCCAGGGCCCGTTTGGGGCAGGGCGAAGGTATTGGCTTGATTGAAGTGAGTGTGTCCGGTGGGAGCTGAGGCTGGGAGGTAATTCTGGGGGAGTCCAGGAGTGGCGCTCTTGAGTGCCAGGATCTGCAGCTTGCATTTTTTTCTTTTGGAGAGTGGAAAATCACTTAATGTTTGAGCATAGTGATAGCAGTACTTTAGAAAGTTCCAGAAGAGGATATTGGGGAGCATGGAGTGGTAGTTGGAAACAACATCCATGATGGGGCTGGAGAGGGGGCGGATGGAGGACTGTATACTGTGAGATTCTTGGAGATATGTCCGGTGGTATTGACCTTGGCTACTGTTGCTACTCTAGTTCTTGCTCGTGTACACATGCTTGGGTTTGCATTCTTTCCCACGTGGGCTTTGGGGTCATCAGGTTCAGGCAGTGGCAGTTCAGAGATAACTTTGTAAATTGTGTCCCTGAAGACCCCCTACGATTGTGTCCTTCTCGGGAAGTGCATGCTCCTACCTGAGCCAAACCTGCCCCACCCTCCCCCCCATGGGGGCCAAGCATGACCCCAAAGAGGAGACCTTTCCCTAGTATTGCCCCTTTTGGCCCTGAGAGTGCAGAGTGTGCTTGTGGCAGTAGAACCCTCAGCATGACAGTGCCCAAGCCTGGAAATAGCCTGTGGGCACGACATGCTGGGGACTGGCCAGTCTGCCTCACTTAGGCGAATGTGACAATTGCTGAGTTCCGTCTGTGAGAGTTATTCTGAGTATTTCTGATCAGTATTGTAGAATGCTGACGGTGGAGGACAGGGCGTTGATTCCTTCATTCCAGGAATCCTAGGCAAGTAGGGTTAAGCAAAATCCCCACGTACAGAAGTATCTTCCCTTTGTCTGTATGCTGTCCAAGGAGAAAGCAATTGATCGAGGCGGCTCTGTGGCCCAACAAGATGTATTGGTAGGTTGGGTGGGATGGTCCATATCTCGGTAGAGACAAGGAAAACAGAATCTGTTCATTGCTAAAATTACAGAATAGCAGAGCTTCTGGAAACAAAGGCAACATCCTATGATTTTACTAGGCACTTCAAAATGAATTATTTTCCATTTTGAATTTCTCAACCAGGCTCTGAGAAAGATGAGGAAAATAGCATTATCCTTGATTATCATGTGAGGATTCATGTACGCATGTGCAGAAAGGCGAGATGATTTGTCTGGTCATGGTAAGAAGGTAGGACTTGACACCAGGTCTCTTGGCTCCAAGTCCAGAGTTTTCTCTGTGCACTAGCGATATTGCCCCTTGGCAGGATTCTATTTCCAGAAGAAGTTGAGCCCTAGGGACACTTGACCTTCCAGTCTCTGAAGAAATCTGATGGGGAGGTGGTACATGTTGGATTGAGGGGACACGGGAAGAGTAAATGAGAGAAGCAGAATGGTAATTGTTGTCCGTCATGGGAATGCGGTGTCCCTCTTCCCAAGAAGCAATGAAGACTGGGCTACAGGCATCGGGCAGAAGACTGAGGGGGCAGGGAATATGGTAGCAGGAGAGGGGACCAAGCACTATCCAGAGGGGCTCCTAGGTGGCTCAGTCGGTGAAGCCTCTATCTTCGGCTCAGGTCATGATCTTGGGGTCCTGGGATCAAGTCCTACTTTGGGTTCCCTACTCAGTGGGGAATCTGCTTCTCCCTCTCCCTCGGCCTCTCCTCTACTTGTGCTCGCTCTTCCTCTCTCTCTCAGATAAATAAAATCTTAAAAAAGAATATATCTGCTTTTAGTATTCGCCGTGTGTGTGTGTGTGTGTGTGTGTGTGTGTGTGTAAGCAAGTGTGTCTGCCATGCCTGGAGGGGTCAGGCCTTCTCCCTGAGGCCATGGCCTTTCCTTCTGTCACATTCTTTCTTCAGGATCTTTGACAAGAATCCATGCTACAACATGGATGAACCTGGAAAACATTAGGGTAATTGAAGAAGCCAGACCATGTGTTAGACGATCCATTTCTAGGAAAATCCCACAGACACAAAAAGTAGATTAATAGTCAGAGGTTGGAGGCGGTTGATAAAAAAATGTTCTTAAATTGATTGTGGTGATGAATGCACAACTCTGAATGTACTAAAGTTATTGATTTGCATACTTTAAGTGGACGGATGGTATGGTCTATAAATTATACCACAATAAAGCTTCTAAAAAAGAAAAGATCCTTGGGGGTGTCTGGGTGGCTCAGTCTTTAAGTGTCTGTCTTCAGCTCGGGTCATGATCTCAGGGTCCTGGGATCGAGTCCCATGTCAGGCTCCCTGCTCAGCTGGGAGCTGAGCACTCCCGTTTGTGTTCCCTCTCTCACTGTTTCTCTCTGTCAGATAAATAAAAAAATCTTAAAAAAAAAGAAAAAAGAAAAGCAAAGATCCTTGTGCATAGTGAGTTAGTGGGAGAGACCGCCCATGTGACATGATTGCACCAAGGTGGGGGTAGGTCTTGGAGACAGATTTGGCTGATACAGAATTCTGGTTCAGTTGAGACGGGCAGAAGTTAGTTCAGTCGTCAGGACTTTTGCTGTCTTCCCTTTACAGATGTATTCTGCTTTTCCTGTCCGGTCCATAGACCTGTTGGTCACTAGCAAGCACACGGTCCCTTCTATCTAGTGTTCAGCCCAACCCACCAGGTTATCTGAGCCCTATTTGACTTCATCTTTGGAATCTACCCATTTCCTTGGCATTTGGTTTGCTGTTCAGACTAATGGTCTGGGGCAAATATCCTATGAAAGAAACTGTGCTCTCCCTTAATTTTTCCTCTGTTTCTGTGACTTCCCTGAACTCAGGTTCCTTCACTTGTCTTGAAGAAGCAAGAACTGTTCAAGGGCAAATACTTTCCTGTCGTCTCCAAAGACTCAAATCAGTTGTAGGCCCTGCGACACAGCCAGCTGTCATCAAGCGCTTACTCATATACATTTCCCCCCTACCCTCCAGAGCTACAATTAAATTACACATATGTATTCTTTTAGAGTAACTCTAACTTAGAGTCCTCCCATCAAGTAATAACCACTCTTGGAGAGTCTAGGTGGCTCAGTCAGTTGTGTGGCCAACTCTTGATTTCAGCTGGGTCATGGTCTCGGGGTCCTGGAATTGAGCCCTGAGTTGGGCTCCCAACTCAGCAGGGAGTCTGCTTCAGGATTCTCTCTCCCTCCAACCCTCCCCATTTGCTTACGCGCCTTTCCCTCACAGGCATTCTCTCTCTCTCTCATAAATAAATAAATCTTAAAAAAATATTACCATTGTTAATAGTTTGGCATACTCCCTATCTTCTTTACGCACATATGTTTATATTTTTATTATCTTGTTAAATAGAAATTTTGGCATACACCAAAGAATATACCTAACATGTTAAAAAGAAAACCACAGGGCACCTGGGTGGCTCAGCTGGTTGAGCAACTGCCTTCGGCTCAGGTCATGATCCTTGAGTTCCGGGGTCGAGTCCCACATTAGGCTCCCAGCTCCACGGGGAGTCTGCTTCTTCCTCTGACCGTCTCTCCTCTCATGCTCTCTCTCACTTTCTCCCTCAAATAAATAAATAAAATCTTAAAAAAAAAAAAAAAGAAAACCACAGGCCCCAAATGGTGTCATTTAGATGGGGACCCCAAACCAGGGCTTGATACCTAATCTAATTGCAGTTTCAACCTCCCCCAGAAATGTAGTCTTGCCCGGTCAGTCAGGAATTTTTCAGTGAGCACCAATGAGTCTGCACATGGGCCCTCTCCGTCCCTCTTTGGAGAATGAGGTAATCTGTGTGACAAAACCCCTTGCTTTTCCTCATGAGGAAAAGTGGCCTTGCCTGGGACAAACCTTTCCTTTTGCTAATTACTTTCTTTCCTCACCTTCCTTCTATAAAAACCTTCCATTTCGTGCATCCCCTCAGACTCCTGTCTACTTGCTACTGGATTCATGAATCGTTTAATCAAGACAACCGGATCCTTAAAATTTACTCAGTTGAATTTTTGTCATTTAACAAAGTATTTATTGGAGTCTAAATTATAAAGCTTTATGATATACTGAATGCCACTGAGCCCACTCCCTGAATCCAAAGCAAGAATTACTATTATGGATTCCTATCGATTCCTATGCCCTGCTTCCCACCCCAGAGAAAACCACTGTTCAGAGTTTTGTTTATCATTCCCTTCCTGACATTCGGGGCTGACTGCTGCAGAGCTTGTAGATTGTTCTCCTTGCCTGGTTGCTTCAGAGTTTGTGGGCCGGAGTTCTCCTGTCATATGTGGTCTATTGGCCATTTCTCTATTCAGCGTCTCAGTTCTCACAGCATGGAAAATTCTCACAACATTTTAAAACTTAAGCTGATAGACAATCCTCCCAAAGCAGACAGTCATATCTCACGTGTCACAGATGATGAAAGGTGAGCTCCAGTGAGTTGGATTCAGTTGGGGGTTAGCAGGCCGGGGTGGGAGCTGTCGCAACTGAGGAGATCTCGCATGTGCTAAAGACCCCGCTCCTCTGAGTGGACCCGAGCCTCCAGATTTAGACCCTTTGGCTGGTAGGGCCTGAGTTGGGGCACCCCTGGCATTGGAGGCAGCTTACCATTGCCGTACATCTCAGAGCGCTTAAGGCTCTGAGACCCAGTCTTTCACAAGATTGAAGAGAACAGGTGTCTGGGGTCAGATAGGTGGAGAGAAGGAAGCTAGGTCTCTCTGCTTCCTGTAGGACACCGAGAGGGCCTCAGGATCACGTCCCCTCTGTAGAAAGTTTCACTTAAGACATCTGGGGATTCATGACCTCTCAGTTGTCCTTCTTTCCTAGTTCCAGAAACTCTTTAAAACACAGACCAAACGTTTTTGGGTTTGGATGTAAATGTAGCAATGTTATAGGATTTTTTTCTCCATTGGTGCTTGCAGTTCTCGGTCATGCAGCTTGGAAGGCAGATGAGGTAGGCCAGACCAGAGTGGTGGGGAGCAGAGAGCAAGGTTTATTGAGGGATAGCTAAGGGATAGTACAAAGCTCCTGAGGAGGGAGTGGACCTGAGAGAGTTTCCATCAGAGTTTCTAAGTCTAGGGGTTTTTATGGGCTTGTTGGTGGGCTGTTTCAATCTGATGAACCCTCCCTGCGGCTGTCACCCAATCAGATTTTTGTCACCTATCTATCAGGTGGGAAAGGGTGGAGGGCTCCTTGTAGGATGGTGCAAAATCCTTTTAAGGGTGGTTTTCTCCTAGGGCTGGGGGCCCCATGTCCCTGCCTGCCTTTCTTCCAATTGTCCTTCATCAGCAACATATTTCTGAGTTCCCACTGGGAACCTCCGGCCAAGCACTTCCATTCTTAGCCCCCTGGAAAGCTTTCCTTCTTTTAGGCCTCTTCATCCTTTGCGGGCTTGGTGTGCTGGTCTGTCTTCCCCAAGAAACACTAAGGGCGAAGACTGCGTGTTGATTTTTTGGGTTCCCAACCCTTTTTCTCCAGGAACCTACATTAGTTTTTCTCCCACTAGATATGCCCAGTATATTAAGTAAAGTATTTATTAAGTAAAGCAAAACTGTGTTCAGTTTAGCAAGTTCTTTTTTAAAAATGGAAATCTTAGCTTGGACTTGAGCCATTGGGTTGGGCCCAATTAAAAAAAAAAATAATAAAAAGGGGTGCCTGGGTGGCTCAGTCAGTTGAGCATCTGACTCTTGGTTCTAGCTCAGGTTCCCTGCCAACCGCAATAACCTCTCCCCAGAAGTAGAGAAAGAAAACAACTTGACTAATGAGTAAGCATGAACGCAGAATGTGATTGAAAGAGGAGGACTTCTGCTGCCTCCATTTTGACCTCAAACTTTCTAGCTGGGTTCTTCTTTCCAGCTCCACTCTGGGCTCAGATGGAAGACCCTGAGGGCAAAGCCACCCATTAGGGGAAGGAATCCACTCCCTCAGGCAATAAGGACGGAGCCAGCGAGATCCCACTAGTGATTGACTCAAAGACAAGCATCTATTTGACCTTCATGGACTACCTGCACTTACTCACCCCCCTTGGCCCCTCATCTTCCCTATATAAACTGGAAGTATTTTCGGCACCTTGGAGACAGTCTTTGAGATGCCAGCGCTAGTTCGCCATCTTCCCAGTGTTGGCCTCACTGAAATGAATTCCTTTCTTGTGTCACCACCCTCGGTTCTCTGACTTTGGATTTTGTCAGTGGAAGTGGCTGAACCTGGTCTGTTTGGGATCCCCGGGGCCAGGAGCTCTCGAACTGCCAGGCCGTCCTGGTTCCATGCTGAGCACCCCAGGCAACCCTCTCCAGAGACTGCAGAGAGAGGGAAAAATCCCACCCCTTTCTATAGCCCAACAGGTACAGAGAACTGTATACATTTTGTCAAGATAAAGAACTAGTCCTCAGGTAAGAGGACTTGACACTGTCACCCAATTCATCCCTATTCAGTAGGTAAATGGGATGAGCAGCTGGCTAGTTGGCTTTATTTATTTAAAAGACTTATTTATTTACTTGACAGAGAGAGAAGTCACAAGTAGGCAGAGAGAGAGAGCCCGTTACGGGCTCGACGGGCTCGACGGGCTCGACGGGCTCGACGGGCTCGACGGGCTCGACGGGCTCGACGGGCTCGACGGGCTCCACGGGCTCCACGGGCTCCACGGGCTCCACGGGCTCCACGGGCTCGATCCCAGGACCCTGAGATCATGACCTGCGCCAAAGGCAGAGGCTCAACCCACTGAGCCACCCAGGCGCCCCAGGTTAGTTGGCTTTAATAACAGGAGGTAGTTTGGGAGTGAAGGAGAGAAGAGTGCTGACTTTCTAGAAGATAGCACTTCAAGGAGATGGTTTCCAGGTCCTTAAGAAAGACACTGTGAGCTCTAAAAATAGCCAGAGGTTCATTCAGATTTCTAAAAGATTTATAGAATATATTTCAAAAAGACTGATAAAGAACTTACAAATTTTTTAAAAGTAAAGGTCTAAGAAAAGAGAGAGGGAAGAAGTCTCTTTATTTTCAGCAGGGAAAATTAGGCCTCTCTCTCTCTCTCTCTTTTTTTTTTTTTTTGGCATTTGTCTTCATACAACTAGCCCCGGGGAGCCCAGTCCCACAGTGCTCTTTGCATCCATCATGTTTTGTCAACTCCAGGTCTATGTTTGTGCTAGACCACGTGTAGAGTCAGGCAAGCGGACTTGCTTCCTGCCCGAGGGAGCTCCCCCCTGAAACCCACATCATGGACGTAAATCAAAATTAGGATCACCTTTGACTGCAGGGCTTTTTTGGTCTTTAATTTTAAAAATACACACTCATTGCCAAATTTTCAGCCAGTACGGAAGTGTAAAAGTAAAACACGAGAAACTCCCCGGCCAATTCCATCCACTCTGTAGCAGCAAAAATGGTTAAATCTATTTTATGCTTATAGGACATATGTCTATGTATTCACACACAAGTAACTTTTATTCTACAAAAATGGAATGGGGTTCCGTGAATTATTTACTACTCGATGTTTTAAAGTATCTTTCTATGTCAGTACCTGTAAAACCATATAATATGATTTTAGATGTCACTTTTATACCCAGTGGACCCTGAGATTGTTAAACGGTGTTAACATTTATTGGCATAAATTCCTACAATTAGGACTCATGGCTCCTAGTGTATGCCATTTTGCCTTATCTATTTATTTATTATTTTTAGAAGATTTTATTTATTTATTTGAGAGGGAGAGAGAGCAAGCACAAGCAGGGGGAGGGGCAGAGGGAGACTCAGATTCCCGCCCAGCAGGGAGCCCACTGCAGGGCTTGATCCTAGGACCCTGAGATCATGACCTGGGTCAAAGGCAGATGCTTAACTGACTGAGCCACCCAGGCACCTCCATTTTATTAATTTTTAAAAGATTAAAAAAAATAATTCCTATACCCAACATGGGGCTCAAACTCACAACCCCAAGGTCGAGAGTCACATGCTCTACCAACTGAGTTGGCCAGACCCCCCAGTGTACTCACATTTTAAATTTTGATAGATTAAAAAAGGTAGTTTAATGAGAACAAAAGTTTAATAGAAAAATAAATAAGTAAATTTCAGTAAATACTTTGCTAGATTCTGCCAAATTATCTATAAAAATGTAGTAACAATTTCCTACCAACATTGTATGAAAATGTCCATTTTCTTCACCACTGGCATCACAAGATACTGTCAATCTTTTTTTTTTTAAGATTTTATCTATTCGACCGAGAGAGGGAGAGAGAATGCACAAGCAGTGGGGAGCTAGAGAGGGAGAAGCAGACTCCCCATTGAGCAGGGAGCCCGATTTGGGACTTGATCCCAGGACTCCGGGATCATGACCTGAGCCAAAGGCAGATGCTTAACTGACTGAGCCACTCAGGTGCCAGGTGCTGTCAGTCTTAAAATTTTTCTGACAATATTCATGTAAAAAGTAGTATCTCGGGGCATGTGGGTGGCTCAGTGGATTAAGCTTCTGCCTTCGGCTGCTTCCCCCTCTCTGTCTGCCTCTCTGCCTACTTGTGATCTCTCTCTCTCTAATAAATAAATAAAATCTTAAAAAAAATTTGAAAAATACTTAAAAAATAGTATGTCATTATTATTTCGTATTTGCTGTATTACTAGAGAGGTTGAATATCTTTTCATATGTTCATTGGCTATCTGTATATCTTTTGTGAATTGCTTATTCATATTTTTTGTCCTATACACAAAGATAAAACATGTAGGGGCATATATATATATACACACACACATATACATATATACATAAGTATACATACATATACATATATACATATACGTGTGTATGCGTGTGCGTGTGTGTGTATTCCAAAATGTTTAATGTGGTTATTTCTGGGTAGTATAATTTTGGATGGTTTTTAATTAATTAATTAATTTAAAAATATGGAATGCTTCACAAATTTGCATAATCATCCTTGCCCAGGAGCCACACTAATCTTCTCTGCATTGTTCCAATTTTGGTATGTGTGCTGCTGAAGCAAGCACTGGATGCTTTTTAAAAAACCCTTTTTTTTTTCAACAATGAAAATGTTTTGTTCGCATAAAAAAGGCAAAATGTTCTCAGAATTGAATCTCGACTCAGATCGGGGAGTAATGAGGTTTCCTAATTGAGTCTCCCCATGAATGCAGGTCTCATTTACCTCCCCTTATGTTAGGGTTTTTGGCAGCTTCATCCTTTACTGGTTTAAACTGAGCGTCCAGTCCACTAAAACCTTCATTTTGGTTGAATGTTTTCATACGAACCGTCCTTGCTTTGCTTGTTTGGTTCATTTTTTAATGTAGGAGACATGCCCTTCATCTCTGCCCACAGTTTGATCATATCAGAAGACAGAGTGTGCAGCCCTCCTTCCTTCCCCGGCAGGATCCTTTGGGAGAAAACTACTAGAACTTCACATTTGAGAACTCGCTGTCCCTTTTGGGCCCCTTAGGTAATTTCCCTTGGAACATTTTAAGATCTGACTTCTCGAAATCCGTAAAAATTGCGTCTGGCCATCTTCCTTCAACATTCTAGCAAGTGAAATTGTTGGCAGGGCAAAAATGTCCTAGGTGCTGTGCTTCCAGCAGAAGGAGCTGATGTCCTGATGCTTGCAACCTATGGCACAGCTGTATCCTGCCTTAGATCACGTTTACCGTCTGAATTTAAAAAGCATCACCTGTGTCCTCTGTTTAACATCCATTCTGTACTGCTACCGGGTTTTATTTCCTTTTCGCTTCTTTTATCCGCATCCAAATGCTTCTTTTCGGAAGGCTTGTGATTTCCTTTTTGACATATACACTACTGTTGAAAATTATAATTAGATCTACTTCCTCTGAGCCATGTTATCTTTCCAGGGTCATCCACCAGTCGTGAGCTCCATAAAATCTATTTATTTTCTTGCGATAAAATTCAAGTTCCCATTCTGGTCTTCTATAATATAGCACTTCCCCGACTTTAGGATTTTACTAAAATTGGTTAAAAATTTCGGGGGGAAAAAAACCCCCAGATTAATGTGTTAGGCAACAAGAAATGACAATTCCTCCCACCCCCAGGCAACCTTAGAATATCATCATCTTTTCAGAGAACAACAATAATTTCATCTTGAAGAGGTTAGAAAGGACTTAATTTCAGAATTTAATAATATTGAGAAAAGTGTTATTTCATTGTAGACCTGAAATCCTTTGTCATGGACCAGCTCTAATTCACAGACCCACGTGGGAAAACACAGCTAGAATATATGGTTTTGCAGTTCTCTTTGGATGCTTTTCCCTTTCCTCCAGAATTTTAGGGGGTCCACGAGGCCCAGGTTTTGTATTAGTTACCTTGTCATTTATCAGAGGCCCATAAATCTTCTGTCACAGGTCACGAGCAGTCCCCCAATCCTGGTTTGTGACATTAACCTTAGTTATCAGGTTGTCCAGGCTCGTGTTATTTCTTTTCCAGTCACTCTTTGAACTGGGGAGATGAAAATATCATCGCAACTGCAAGTCCTTCAGAGAGGCCTCTGCAGTAACAAGCATGTCCCAGGTTTCTTTTGCTTGTATGATTTGTTCTCAGATGGCTCAATTAAAATACAAAGTTGCCGAATTATCTATCTCAGGCCTCAGAATACACTTGAGGAAGGAACTTAATCATTAGCAAGGCCAGATCTGGCCTCCTATCCCCTTACAGAGTTACCAACTAAGAGAATGGGGTCTCGTCCTCCTGGGTTCGGGGGAGGGCTGTGTGCCTCTGTTGGCATCAATGAATCTCAATCGTCCTTGGTACTCTACCTAAGGATGCATTATTCCTGTCAAAGTGTCAGGATGGGATTGTCTTTTCTCCTCAACCGTACCGAAAAGTGATATTTAGTAGGATAAAGACAAAGACTTTTCTAGTATAAGAATGCTGAATTTATGCTATGAAAAACAGTCGACATTCACAAGAGAAAAGATGGCTTGTTTTGAGCTATTTCATCCGAGGGGGGTTCAGTTCTGACCCTCAAAATCTCACGTCTGGCTTGCTTCTGCAAGACAGATGAAGATTTTTGGGGGAAGGCAGAGGAGGGAGGGATATCAGAGAAAAAGGACTTTCCAGATCCTATCAGGGAGGACTCTGTATGAATCGAAAGGTCACATGATGAGAGGAGTGATGTGTCTCACTGCTCATCAGACCTTGTGCTCACTATTAGCCAACAGGATTATTTTCTCTCTGCTCATGAACTGTACCTGCAGTCACGGGCTGATCGTGTGATAGGCCAGAGCGGAGAGAGGTATTCATCAAGATTTCACCATCTTTTTGGCAATGAAACCAGACTGCATTTTTAGCACACATATTTTGGTGTCTATCCCAAGAAGGAAGTTAAATTTAGCACATTTCCTGCTAGCCACTGAGTAGGGCAGGACCTCCCCAGTCTTGGGTCTCTGAGTCTTCTATGTATGTCTGTGAAATCTCTCCTTTCAGACTATTAGGCCTTTGAGCAACCCAAGTGTATAGGGTGAACGGGTACCCCAAATCCTTAGAACCCACCACGAAAGGTGTAGACAAGTGATATTCGTAGTGATTTCTTACTCCCGGCCCTGAGAATGTTAGGAATGACCGTGTCAGATGGAATGTGTGCGCGTGGGTGTGTGTGTGCATATGTGCACGCGTGTGCATCCGTGTGTGGTGGTGGTGGGGGCTTGGGAGTGTAAACAGGGTACCCTGAAGGCCCTTCCTCAGTCTCTTCTCGCATGTGGTCCTGAGGAACGTGTCTGCACTGTGTTGGGTTCGAGAAAATCGGGTCAGCATGTTATGCAGCTTCCCAAGGAGAAGTGATCCCGGAGTGAGCAGAAAATGGAACTTCCAGGGCCATAGGCCATCCTCCACATAGGGCCTTCTGGGCCAAGTGTCAGAGACACAGGTTCCCTTAGATCAGTGCCTGCAGACAGGAGGCATCAGAATCCCCACGGGAATGTGTTTGAATGCGGATGTCATGGCTTGACTCCATGCAGATACACTGAATCAAACTCTGGGGAATACAGCCCAGGAATCTATATCTGCTCCCCCCGAAAAGGTAGCACAGGTTGTGCAGCTATGTGAGCAGGTTTGATGGCCACCGCCTCACTTGCTCAGTTCTCCAAGGGGACGGCAGCATCCCTCAGTGTTCACCTCAAGTCCTTTTGATTTTCTCTCCTAAGCGTTTCTGGCAGCTTTCTCCTCTATGCGTCTGTTAGCCACTGGCCAAGTGCAAGCTACCAGCCTCTCTGGCTTGGACCGCTGCAGTAGCCTCAACTTCCCCTGCAGGGACCGTCCCCCTCTAATCTGTACTCACAGAGCAGCCAGGGTGGCCGGTTCAAGTCACAAATTAGATTCTGTCCCCCTCCACACTCCACCCTGACCCTCACTTCAGTTCTTTCAGTCTGTTGCTTTTAGGGTGAACACAACATTTTTCTAGAGGCCGGAGGACCGGGTTCCCTAGCCACCACCCCGGCCTCATCTCAAGCCTCATCCCTGCTCACAGGCCTCTGCTCTCTCCACAGAAGCTCTCCCCCCCCCCCCACTGCCCTTCCTTCCGGCTCAGCAGGGGCCCTCACCTTCTCGGGCCTTCCTCCCCCCACTCACGGGGCGGATCTTTTCAGTTGCAGTTTTATATCGATTCACATAATTGCGTGTGTGTGTCTCTCCACGGCGAGTGTGATGCCCCACGAAGGCAGGCGCCAGGCTTCTTCACTATGGTAGCCCTCGTGCTCGGCATTCAGTGAGCTC
>CM052797.1:61745517-61765151 GCA_028533885.1 Nasua narica
CCTAAGTTGAGGTGAAGCCAAGTAGGTAACCCCCAAATATTTTTCCCTGGCCAGATCTCATGTTTTCTAAGATATGGGTAAGAGTTACTGTGAGCGTGTCAGGGTTACAACTCAGAAATACTTGGGCGGTTATAAAATCGAGTGATGGTGTTGTGGAGAGAGGACTGATGATCACTAATGTCATCTCTGCTGCCTCTAGGACCCACAGGAGTTGCACGATCATACATTCTGATGCTGAGATCGGGAAGCCATTCATCCCACACAACTAGGTCTAGGACTGGGGAAAGTTCTGAGCAGGGAGCTTGGGTTGGGCCTTGAGTGGGCAGGAGACTGGCACAGTGCCTGGTGGGGGCCGAGACAGGGGTCCAGCGCAGGAAGCAGTGGGCTACCTGATTCGACTGCTGAGCGGAGTCTCAATGCCGCTGCTGAAGCGGGGCCCTTCAGTTAGCTGAGCTCCTACAGGACACTGGGGACATAGTTCCCACGCTGCCCCAAAGCCCGCTGGGTTGGAAGCCAGTGCTCAGACAGCACCTGCGGCAATGCAACCTCCAACCGTCTTCATAGCTTTGGGCTCACCATGGGTGACCTGGCCAGGCCTGGAATGAAGCGGGGCAGGGCTGCTGCTCCAGTGACCTTGACTTCCCCAGATGCCTCACAGCAGGCTGGGTGAGGCTTCCAGAGGCCTGCCACCGACACAGCATGCCATGTCGGCCCCTCACATGGCACTGCCTAGGGGGAGGACGACCTCCCTGCCTCTCAGCTGCCGAGACTGCAGATCAGTGGCTTTGTGGGGCCTGCTATGCGAACAGAGATTGAAACTTCTCCAGATTTGGGGACACCCCAAAATATCCAAGAAGGCGTGGAAGCAATTCCTGCCCCAACAGTGAGTATTTCAAGGTGCACATAAGGAAATTTTAAAATGCACACTCTTTCCATCTGCGGTTCTATTTGTAGGAAGGTATTCTAGATATTGTTGTGTATGTGTGTAAAGGAAGATGTGCAAAGAGGTTCTCAGAAGCAGTGTCGCATAATATCTCAGACGAGAAATAGCAAGAAAATTTGGGGAACTTCAGGCTGGGATGGAGAACACTTTTTTTCCCCCCCCTGACTCTTAAAAAAATACCATATTCATATCACTTTTTCAATTAAGAAAAAAAAAAACTTTTAAAATGTTTTCCAGACTCTTCCCTGCCAGGCTAACTGCCTATCTCCAGGGAAGAGTTAAGAGTCTTCCTCTAGAGAGGGGCAGCATGTTTAAGCAATCTATTATCTTCTCCATCCCTTTGTGCCTCTCCCTGGGGAGGTCTCTGGAAATAATCGAGCCTGCTAGTGCCCGTGTTTCCCTAACTGAATGAGAGCTTTGTGCAACAAGAAATACAGCAGAGAATGGTCCTGGGACGGTTCTGGAGTGCTTCCAGCAGCTGGAGTTTCATCTCCACACCCGTACACCCCGAGCTGGCCCCGGGAGGCACCCTCACCTGGGATTCTGAGCATTGCAGTGGTAGATATACTCAGATATAGTATCATCCTCAAAGAAGTCTGCAAACTTGCGCTTGAAGTCCGGCCGGAATCGCTGAACCAGGCCAGGCCCTGGGCGGGGAGAGAAAAATGCAGGAGTGGCCAGTCTGGAGGGCAGGGGGGGTGGTGGTGCACGGGAAGACCCCTCCTCGGCTCTATCAAGTCCCAAGTTCTTTTCCTCCAAGGATCTCAAGCCCTATAAGAGGCCCTGGTTGAGCGGTGCCTGGGTGCTCGGTCAGCTGGGTGTCTGATTTTTGACTCTAGATTTTGGCTTGGGTCCTGATCTTGGGGTTGTGGGACTGGCCCCGTGTCGGGCTCTGTGTTCAGTGGGAGTGCTTATGTCCCGCCCCTCCTCTCCCCCCTGCTTGCACATATTCTCTTTCTCAAATAAATAAAATGTTGAAAAAAAAAAAAGAGTTCATGGCTGAGATGCTTTTTTTTTTTTTTTTTTTAAGTAATCTCTATACCTGATGTGGGGTTTGAACTCACAACCCTAAGATCAAGAGTTGCATGCTCGGGGTGCCTGGGTGGCATAGTCGGTTCAGCAGCTGCCTTCGGTTCAGGTCATGATCCTGGAGTCCTGGGATTGAGCCCCCGCATCAGGCTCTCTGCCTGCTTCTCCCTCTGCCCTTCCCCTTGCTCGTGCTCTCTCTCTTTCTCAAATAAATAAATAAACAAACAAACAAACAAACAAATAAATAAATAAAGTCTAAAAAAAAAAAAAGGAGCTGCATTCGGTAGTGACTGAGTCAGCCAGGCACCCCGAGACCCTTAGGGCCTTTTAATCTTCTGAAGGTAACAGATGAAGGTCGACTACCTGCCAAGAGTCCTCTCAAGTTCAGGCCTGTAATGGAATACGAGTGCAGAGGTGAACTTAACTCCGGCATCTCAGACTTGGGGCGTGGTTTTAGAGCAATCTGTTCCCTGCACCTTCCTTTCGAACACACATACAAGCAGTAGGGCACCCACAACGGACTAGAAATTGGGCCTAATGGTCAACTTCTGATCTCTCTCCTAATCAGAATTCTCTCTGTGCGCAGATGGAGATGTGAGAGGGAGGCACAGCCGGGGTCCCCTGGGCCCTGGGCCTCCTCCGTGGCTACCAGCCAGCTGTTCAACCCTCCTGGCTCTGAGGCCCATGCAGGAATTGGACCCGATGCAAGTCCAGAGAAGGAGACAGTGCTTAAGAGCAGGGCTGCTCCCTAAAAAAGGACTACAGAGCGTCGGCTGGAGTGCGCAGTGCTGGGAAGGTCAGCTCTCTGATCATTTATTCTTCGGCACCTGTATCTTGATAACCTTCCTTTCTTCCCAAACTCCTACCTTCTGCTCAAATCCTCATTTTTTTCCTCTTTTATCCAGAGTCACTCTGTTTCTCTTGAAGGGCCTGGAGAGGTAACTCTTATTCAGCCGTTGGTAATGAACTTGCAATAATTGGCTACATTACATACACATCGCTATGTATACAAAAGCCATCATTACAGGATAGGAGGTCATCAGAAACTGTAGACAAAGAGATCTGGTCCAGATTAAGAGCTTTAAATAACAGTGCCAGGCCTATTCCTACTTCTCATGGACGAGTGGGAGTCTAGACGCGGTGGGGCTTCTAGAATGGAATGGCCTTGGTGTAAGAAGAGTTTCTTTATCTGCAGGCTACTCACCCCAGGGCCCAGCTACTCGAAGAACAGCCAGGGGATTGGATCGTCCTAGGACAGACACCACAGCCTTGAACCAGGTTGGGGGTGCACGGATCTCACTGGGGTCAGTTGGTCGAAGAGGAAAGCCCCATGGGTCCACCAGGATGAGGTGTTTAACTCTAAAGGAGGAAAAAGGAAAAGACAAGTTGTATGGGCTTGGAAGAACCACAGCCCTTAACTTGCCCAGGAAGAAGAGGACCATCAGGAACTAATATTGTAAGGTTCCCGGTGGGACAAGGAATTAGGTCATGAGCAAGAGGGGTGACTCCTCCTTACCTTTCAGGGTACTTGATAGAGTAAGAGGTGGCCAGAAATCCTCCCAGACTATGCCCCAGGAGGATCATACTGGGGATCCCCATGGTCTCCCGCCACGTCTCTATGGATGTCACAAACTCGTCCTCGGCCCCCTCGGGGTCCCTGGGGAACGTTGGCCTCGAGCTTCGCCCGAAGCCAAGCAGATCAAAGGTGTGCAGAGTGCGGCGGGCACTCAGTGAATCCATGTTGAGGATCCAGAGGCCCACGCCACCCCCGAAGCCATGCACCATCACCAGGGGGGTGCGATCCCTCAGCTCCGGGCTCACGGTCACCGTCCAGATCTTGTTCTGGTTTGGGAGGGACACATATCGGGCCAGGAACTTGTTCTGGAGGCCTGGGGAGAGGGGAACGCAGGGCAGAGCGAGAAGACTGTTTTCTGACAGCACTGTCATGTGTCTTTCAGCTTCCTCCGCTGCCAAACCCGTCCTGACCGTCCTCACCTCCTTCCTCTCACAACCCTCCGACCGCGGGCCCCAAGAAATCAACTCCAAGCGCAATCTGTAGGCCATCTAGTCTCTAGGTAATTAGAGGGGCTGTCTTACTCCTCCAGATTGTGTGTCCGACCCACTTTGGGCCCAGCATGGCCGGGACCACTGGCCTGTATCCATTGCTCTCGTACCTGTGCGTGCTTGGGGCTCAACAGAGGGACAGAAGCGTTCTCCCTGGGGTTGTCGGGGAGGTTGCTTCTGACTGGAGCTGAGGCAGGTGGAGGGGGCGACGCGTATGGACTGAGCCACGGGCTTATTCCTCTTAGAGACAGTCAGTGGGCAGTGCCCGTGGTCATGTGATGCAGTGGCTTGGGGGAAGCTGCCTGGACCCCGGGAGGAGGCTTGAAAGCTGTGGCTCTTCTGCAGCTGCGCTCACCCAGGCCCATAGGAAGAGAGAGGAGCCGTGGCTGGGGCAGTGGGGGCGGGGAGGATCGGATCGTAAGGGAGATGCAGGCAGACCCGGCCTGAGGGTCTTGTTGGAGCCTGTGGCTGCTGCCAGTCATGGGAGGCCCTGCCCCAACATAATACTGCCCAGGACAGCCGGCTTGTGGGAATCCCAGACCACCGTCGTAGCCAGGTTAAGCTGTGGGTCTAACTGGACGGAATACAAGCAAGGCCATACTAGAGAATATAGGACTGCTGCTGGGCCCCAGGTAGGAAGGTGGTAAATCTGAGAAGTGCTTATGTGTTTGGAAGAAGAGGGAGGGAGAGAAGGAAGAAGGGAGGAATGGGGGAGAAGGAGGGAGAGAAGGAGAGTGTGTGTGTGTGTGTTGATAGCTGGCATCGGGTTTGAAGTGAAGTTGGGGGGATATGTCAGGAATTAGCATGATGGATAGGGAGGGAACCATCGAGAAGCCAGTATTGTACACTATGGTGTCCCCCGTGCACATCTCTTCTGTCAAATCACTGACTTCCTTTCCTTCCACCCCAAGCACTATTCGGCAGGAATCAGCGGGCTAAGTGAAGCAGCCGCTGGGGAGATCCTGTATCCTCTTTGGGCCCCTGATGGAGGTGGGATCAGCCAACCCTTCTACTTACACTGGAGGATCCTGGCTTCCACATTCTTCAGCTGAGACATGGAAGTGGGGCGCCAAGCAGGCAGCCAGCTGCTCAGCCAGCCCTGAGGCCTGGGACAAAGAAACACAGTGACACCCATTGGCAACATTGATGCTCCCAGCCTCGCTGACAGTTACAGGACTTATCAGGGTGTTTCCCAGACTCAGGAGACCGGCCACTATGGCAGTCAGCAATTCCCTGCTGCCCGATAGACTGTTACTCTTCTCCAGCAAATGGTTACTAACAACATGCCCTTTGTTTCAACAGATACTCAGAGCACCATGTGAATCCCACTTTACAGTTTGCAAAGCTCTTTCACATGTATTATCTCATTTGGGCTTTCTAACTCCCCTTTGTTACTGGTTATCATAATGTTCAAGATCACAAGGGGGAAAAAAAAAAGCCAACTATTAACTAATGTTACAGTTATCTTTATCTTTGGCCATGCCCAGGACTGTATGTTCCTTTAGGGTAGGACAAATTCCCATGCCACCTGCCCTCCTGGCAGGGCCTTAGGGTTTGTGTGAGCCCTCTTCCAACCCCGTCCAGAGCGTCCAGAGCGGGGTGAGTGCCCAGCTGGGCTCTCAGGCAATCAGTCAGCCTGAAACAACGAGATGGGACAGGAAGTGAGCCCGAGGTCGGAGACCTGGGTTCAAGTCCTGTTGGGACTGCCTTGCCAGGTTGCCTCTGGCCTTGTTTTCCAGATTACAAAAGGTGTACGAAGCTCACCTACGTCCTCACCTCCAATGGCATGCAGTGCAGTGGTGATAACCCATCCTGCTGTCTCCTTTATTCCCCAGAAAATTTAAGATTGCAGGGTAGAGGCTGATAGCACCAGGTTTTTTGGGGTGTGGGGGGAACCCTCTGGTTCTGCATCACACTATCACCATTTACAATGGCTTTGGTGTGATAAATAGCCGGTCTCGAGCATCTGGATATGTAAGGCACGTCAGAAGATGCCTGGGACAAATTCGACGCTCAATGAGTTTATTATTCTTTGTCCACCGTATACGATATTTCTCTTTTCTTGAACTCTGCCTGACTGAAGGGGATTACAGGATGGATACCACCAGCCACAGGAAGGGTCTGTGAACATCGGATAGGCAGGCCGGGTGTTCTGTGCGGGAATGAGAGGAACCACTACCAACCCCTCTTGCCACACACTGGACATCCCGGGACATCCCGCGATACGTCATTCGAAGCATAGGATTTTAGATCAGGATGGTTCCTTAGGAATCATCTGGTCCAGCCTCTTTATTTCATGAGGAAATAAGGAAACTGATGAGGAAACTGATGCCCAAGGTGGCCATATGGTTGGTTAGAAAAACAAGCAGAGCTAGAGCCTACATCTCAAATCCAGGCTTCTCTGTACCTTTCCTCTGGAAGTTCCAGTCTCGGCTTTTTCTTTTTCGCTTTTTTGAAGGAGAATTATTTTAAAAGTTTATTTATGGGTTTACTTATTTTTAGGTAATATCCGCACCCCAGCGTGGGGCTTGAATTTACAACCCTGTGATCAAAAGTCGCATGCCTGGGCACCTGGGTAGCTCAGTTGGCTAAGCGTCTGCCATGGGCTCAGGTCATAATCCCAGGATCCTGGGATTGAGTCCCAGTCGGGTTTCCTGCTCATCAGGGAGTCTGCTTTTCCCTTTCCCTCTGCCCCTCCCTCCTGTTCATGCTCTTTCTCTCCAATAAATTATTTTTTTTTAAGATTTTATTTATTTATTTGACAGAGAGAGAGAGAGATCACAAGTAGGCAGAGAGGCAGGCAGAGAGAGAGGGGGAAGCAGGCTCCCCGGTGAGCAGAGAGCCCGATGCGGGGCTCCATCCCCAAACCCTGAGATCATGACCTGAGTCGAAGGCAGAGGTTTTAACCCGCTGAGCCACCCAGGCGCCCCAATAAATAAAATCATTAAAAAAAAAAAGAGTCACATGCTCTACCAACCGAACCAGCCAGGGCCTCCAGCCTCAGCTTTTCAAACTCATGGTATATAATTGCACTTTCACGCTGTCTCTGTTTTCTGAAAGGAAGTGTGAAATAAATCAGAAGGCCACAGTTTTCTGATCCTGACACTGCCACTTACCAGCAATGTGACTCTAGGCACATTACTAGCCTCTCTGGGTCAATTTCCTCGTCTTCAAGAGAAAGATAGTAACAGTATCTACTTCATAGGCTTTGTATAAAGATTAAAAGAGTTTATGCCCCTGAAACACACAGAATAATGCTTAACATAAAATAAGCTCCCAACCAATGTTCTTTTTCCCCCAACTAAGTCATAAGCTGCCTACGTTCATTCAACTCGTCAACTCGGTGTCTCAGTGACCTCAGCCAGACGAGAGTTGTCAGTCGCAATCAATCCAATTCTATGAAGACTCTCAACCCTTTTAATACTCTACTGGAATTCCTTACCGTAGACTCGAAGCACGGGCACCCAAACTGCAGACTTTTTGCCGGTCTTAAGGGACAAACTTTCTCTCTACATCAGAGGCTGTGACAAGTACGACCATGACATGTGGACCCCACCTTGCCTTGTACCTGCCCAAAGCAGCAGCGCTTGGGGGAGATGGCTGATGCAGATATTCTTCAGGGAGGAGCTTTGCTTTGCCTCCCTTCACCAAAAATGTTAGGGCTGAAGCACTGGAAATAGTCCCTGGCACGCTGTTATCTCCCCAATACCACCGGGGAGGTGAGGGCTAGGGTGGGAAATGGAGGCAAGAGGCAGAGCAGCCACTCAGTCATGAACTTAGCCTAGCCAGAGTGGTCTCTTCCCTCTAGGGGGCTTTTATCCTGATGGTGGGTGAGGCAGAAGGGGCTCTGCCTTGGGTCAGAGCGTGTTCTGCACCTCTGTGACTTGGGCAATCTCCTCTAACTTTCACGGGCACTGGCTTCTTCATCTGTAAAAAGGAGCTGAACTACTTGGATCTCCATCAGCTCTAAGCTGTGTTTCCCTAAGTCATTGTAGCCAGTGTAAATTTCCTTTTGGGAAGGTCATCTTTAGAAAGCGAAACTCTTCCTAAGCAGTTCCTTCAGGCCCAGGAAACTAGGATGGCCATAAAGTTAATTAGTGTTGCAAGCTGCCAGTTTTGCAGTTCTGAAGGGCAGGAACACGGGATCCAGGAAAGGCCTTGTTCTGGTGAAACCTAGGCTTGGCTGGGAGCTGAGTCATTCTTCTTCTGGAAGCAACTTTTCCTTGCTTCTATCAGACTGCGAACTGCTGGTCACACCACCTACAGGTGGCATCCCAAACCCGATGCCCTTGAGACAGTGAAAGCAAATCCCCAAAACTCTAATTCTGAAACCGCAGCGTTAAGGATCTTGTGATGATTAAAAACGTTATCAACTGGGATCGCAAGCGGCTGACTCAGTGTCTCAGCGGCCGAGAGCTAAAGAAACTTGCGCGCCCATTACTCCAGACAATTCCAGCGCAGGAGCCCTCTGTTCTCGACCCATGCCCTCTCCCTGGCCCGGCGAGGAGAGTCCCTACCCCGCCCCCCTCCCGGCCCCCACCACGGTCCTGGGGCGAATCTCGACCAGCAGACCTGACTTCTGACTGCTACCCCCGCGCCCGCATCCCGCGAGCCGCCTCGGGGCATGGGGGCCATCACCAGCCACTAAGTCTAAGCACTCTGTCCCGCGACCAGAGGAGCGAAGAGCGATCGCGAAGACTACCGCGGCAAGTCGGAGTCACTCAGCTGTAGGCAAGCTTATCTACCATCGCTCCCCGAGCTCTGCTGCCTCCTCTTCTGGGCAAAAGCAAAGCAAGCAAACGCAACCCCCCGGCCCTCCCATGAAGCCGACCTGAAAAAGGAAAGGCGGGAAGGTGTCTACAACTGTTCCTCAGTCACCGACAGTCCCGGGATCATGGCCCAGAGAGAGAGAGAGGAAGAGAAAGACACAGGATTAACTCACTGTTGCTCCAGATCATCAGCCATAGTAAACAAGCCCTGCCGGGTCGAGCTGAGCCAGCCCATCCCTCCGCCTGACGCCAGCACCAGCTGACCCAGAAAAGGGTCGGATAACAAAGTGGGGCGTGGCCAGGGCCGCGGGGCGGAGGCGGGCTCTGAACCCGGCTGGTGGTCCAATCCTGCTCCGCCTGCCCACCGAGGGGCTCTGGGGGCTCGCGGCAAAGGACGGTAATCCTGCTCACAGGTTTGGGGGACAGTGAGGGAGACGGGCAGTTCTGAAAGAGCCGGGTCTCTCACAGGACCTCCTTCAGCCCTCCAGTCTGTCATCCTTAAGAAGTGACCCCACTACCCCTGCACACTCACACCCACTCTTTGGGCTTCCCCGTGGAGCTCCCTCCCTTCTGATAGCCCCCTCCTGGCGTTCTTTGTAATGTGATGCTTAAGTTGCTTGTGGAGGCTCTAGGACTGGTTGAGTGTCTCTTACAAAGGGGCTGGGGGCCAGTAGCCCCAGTAGATGGTCAGGTTTTGCAAATAAAAAACAGGATGCCTGAAGTTGAACTTCAGATAAACAACCAACACTTGTTTTCAGACTAAGCACATCCCGTGCAATATTTGGGACATAAGGGGGCATCCAACATTTTATCTGGCAACCCTAAACCTTAGTGACATATGTCAAGATGCAATTCCTCTGCTCTGGAGATTTCCCTATGGGCTCAATCCCAGGTATCCTGTTTGGAGGATCCCTGCCTCCTCTCCCCTCTGGAGGGGCAGCTGGAGGACGGGGCCTTCCTGGGCTGCTTTAGGTTGCTGGAATGGGGTGTGGGGTGGCTGGCTTATCTCTTAGGTCCTGAGTGTACCTCAGGCTTGCTCAGCAGAGGAGCCAAACGTTGAGGCTCCAGAACTTACCTAAACCAGTAAACAAGCCCTAACGTGCCTGGGGTTGTAGGGGTTCAGGTCATCCCCTTGGTTAGGTTAAAACCAAACTGTGGCGGAGGGTGAGTGGGAAAATCCTCGTGGGAAGGGGTTTGTCAAAGTGGTTTTTGTTAGCCCTCTTGCAGGTCTGAGATTCTGAGATTCCTTCTGTTTTGTAACAGTGTTCGATTGATCTGATTAGCACTGGGAGGGCGCAGAGCTTAAGAGAATGGGCATTTATGGAGTATAGGGGCCTAGGAACTTGCAAGATGCGGGGCACAGCCGTACAAATAGAGGGCTGTTCTCATTTCATTCTTTCAACAAAGCACAGTGATTCTAAACTTCAGTGTGCATAAGAATCATCTGGAGGGCTTGTTAAAAATTAAGGTTTCTAATCCCTAACCTCTGATTCTAAATTAGTTGGTTTGGCTTGATACTAAAAACTATTTTTAGGAAGCCCTTCAGACGTTGGAGCTCAATGAGACTCACTGGTTAATCAGAAGCATAGTTTCTAGGGTCAGAAGTCTGGCTTAAGGGTAATCTTGGTTTTGCCACATATCCACTAAATGCCCCTGGGTAAGTTACTTAGTGTCTCTTAATTCTCTTCCCCTGACTTGTGTCTTGTTGTAAGGATTAACCAAGATAATTGTAATAAACAGTACATTTAAGCTAAAATTTATTATTATTATAATTATATATTTATTCAAAGCCAAGCATTATGTTAGGCTCTAGGAATACTGTTATCAAAAGGAAAGAGATTAGGCTGCTCTAGTGGAAAACACAGACTTTCTATCTGCTGCCACCCTAGGCCGTTTGTCCCTTTGCAGAGGTGGCAACATAGATTCTGAGCTCAGGTCAGACCTCCCCTCTTCTGAGGCCTCTCCTGACCACAGGGTCTAGAAGAGACCGCCAGTCACTCTATCATACCACTCTGCTGATTTTTTCATAACCCTGATCACCATCTGAAATTATCGTGCCTTTTTGTTGACTCATTTATGATCAGTTTCCCTCCGCTAGAACATAAGGTTCACAGGGGCCTTTGCTGTTTTGTTCTCTGCCCTGATGCCAGCAACCTACAGGGCGTGACTCAGAGTGGTAGGTGTGGCTCAGAGTAAATACATGGGTCTACCCACTGGATGAATACGTGGAGACAAAGTCTAACTAGGAGGCATGTGTGAACAATGACCTATAAACTAATATGCTAAGTGGTAAGGGCTTGGGGAGCTGTATTCTGAATTTACCATATAGGAAATTCTGGGCTACGTCATTCCAAGATAGGGCAACAAAGTCTCTCCCTTTACTGAAAAGATGTTGAATTTTTTTTTTTTAAGATTTTATTTATTTATTTGACAGAGAGAGACACAGCGAGAGAGGGAACACAAGCAGGGGGAGTGGGAGAGGGAGAAGTAGGCTTTCTGTGGAGCAGGGAGCCCAATGCGGGGCTCAATCCCAGGACTCTGGGATCATGACCTGACCCAAAGGCCGATGCTTAGTGACTGAGCCACCCAGGCACCCCAAGATGTAGAATTTTTTGAGGCAAGGATGACCTGGCTGGAATGTTGTATCTCTCTAGACTTCATCTCAGGAGGTGGTGTATTATGTTTCTATGTGCTAAACCATTCTTTATGAGAGAGGTCGTTCAAAATTAGGAAACGTGTATGTATGGAAAATCCTTTTACAACCAAAATTAATAGATCCCTTAAGGTGTCCCCAGAGCTGGGATAATTTAGGATTGGGCTGGATCTGCTAGAATTATAGTGGAGAAGACTCTCAGTGCCCGCTCTAGGTAGGCCTCTGGGGAGACAGAAATGTAAGGTACTTTTTTCTCCCTATCTTTAAGATAAGACGCATGGTGTGTAAGTACACACCATCTTCTTTTCTTCTACTGCCATCACGTGTGATTTTATGGATGCTTAAAGTATTAATATGCTTTTTATTGATGGAAACTAATTTTGACAAACCTTCTTTCCTGTACCTATAAGGCACATTAAATATTCTAGAAGTAGGTGGAGATGATAACCTGATACATTAGGCCTGGCAGGGACAGATCATTCTACAGTTTCAAATGGGTGTCACTGTCTTTTGAATGAACTATGAACAAGATGTGAGCCTTAGACTAAACATGGGAACTGAGTGGAATAGTTCTAATGTAGTTCTGTCCAACATGATAGCCACTAATACACGTGGCTCCTTAGGTTTGTTAGAAAACAGAATTTAACCAAGTTAACGTTGAAGGTCTAATTGCCTTTATTAAACAATTCATCAATCAGGCAGCATCTCATCCAGCAAATAGAGGGGAATTCCAGGAGATTTACCAAATGGAAGGCTTTTACAGAAAGAGGGTGAGCAAGAAAGCTATTACTAAAAGAATTGATCAGGGCGCTTTGTCATAGTGGGGAAAGCAAGGGGTCTTATCTTCTTTTGGGGGAAGGAAAGTGCCCATGTGGCAGACTCCTTGGCACTGATGGAAAAATTCTTGCTTAACCCATTAAGACTACATTTCTGGGAGAGGATGAAACTTCAATTAGAATAGGTATTAAGGTTTGGGTTTGGAATTTGGTCTAAGTGAAGCCATTTTGGGCCCGTGTTTTTTGTTTTTGTTTTTTTTTCAAAGAGATTTAAATTAGTAAAAATGAAAACGTTTCTTAGTTACAACTGGCTATATTCGAAGTGCTCAATAGCCACATATGTCTAGTGGCTGCCACACTGGACAGCACTGAGACAGTTACATCATCACAGAAAATTCTCTTGGAGGATGTTGCTAAAGCAGTGATGGGGTCAGTCTCCATGACACCATGGAGAGTGTTCTGCCCTTGCAAAAGACAGTATGGTAGATTCTTGGATGCTAGGGAGAAAGACTGAGAGGTTCTCTTTAGGGGACTTCCAAAGATTATGTTAGGGAGGAAGAATTTCCTCTGACCTTCTAGCTGGACAAAGAATCAAATTGACAGGACAAATTAATAGGAGAAAATCAAGTCCAGGTTGTCACCTGTGCTTCTGGCAACTGGTTACAAATTGGAGGTTCCCATAACCCCCTCCTCAGGATCAGTGATTTGCTAGAATGGCTCATAGAACCCAGGAAGACAGTTTACTATATTACTGGTGTTAAAAAGAAACACAAGATCGGGCGCCTGGGTGGCTCAGTGGGTTAAGGCCTCTGCCTTCGGCTCAGGTCATGATCTCAGGGTCCTGGGATCGAGTCAGCCCAGCCTCGGGTTCTCTGCTCGGCAGAGGGAGCCTGCTTCCCCCTCTACCTCTGGCTCTGCCTGCCTCTCTGCCTGCTTGTGATCTCTCTGCCAAATGAATAAATGAAAATCTTTAAAAAAAAAAAAGAAACACAAGATCTAAAATGGGGTCACTTTTGCTAAAACCCCACCAAGACTTAATACTTGACCTAACTGCAAGGAGGAACTTGCAGTTCCTTGCAGTTCTTCCTCCTTTGGAACTTCTTGGTCAGTGAGGTAATCTGCTTGAGACCCTGGGACTTCACCTATGGGAAGGTAACCTTACCTGAAATAATCCTCTTTTAGTTTCCTGTCCCACTCTCCTCCTGCCTAAATAACATTCTGTTTTTGTACAACTCCTTGGAGCTCACTTCTATTCGCTAGATGGGATGCTCGGTGATTCAAAAATTATTGTATAAAGCCAATTAGATCTTTTTTTTTTTTTAAATATTTTATTTACTTATTTGACAGAGAGAGCACAAGCAGGGGGAGGAGCAAAGAGAGAGAGGGGGAAGCAGGATCCCTGCTGAGCGGAGAGCCCAATGATGATGCCCATGATGCTGGGCTGCCGGGCCTCGAAGGCAGAGGCTTTAACCCACTGAGCCACGGAGGCGCACCTCCAACAATATTTTTGTAATAAAACTCCTAAGGTCTATTCTGACTTCAGCTTTAATTTATAAATCTGTTTGCCCCTTGAGAGCCATCTGAGTTGCCGTCTTTCAGTGCCATCTCTTGCATGCCCAAAATATTGGGGTTCTGTGATTTGACCAACTTTTAGAAAGATATAGAGGTAGCATAGTTAATTACCAGTATTAATGATTGCTTTTTTTTTTAGTATTAATGATTGTTAAAGCAAATGTTTACAGAACATTACTGTGTGTCAAATCCTATGTTAAGTGCTGAATGTTAACATCTCATTTGATCCTCACAACTGTTAAAAAAAATTCAACCAAGTAAATTTTGAAGACCTAATTGGTTATTTTTTAAAAATGCTTCATCAATTGGGCAGCACTTCATCTGGCAAATAGAGGAGAACTCTGAGTCTTGCAAAATGGAGGGTTTTTATAGAAAAAGGGTAGGGCAAGAAAGTTATTAGCTAAAAGAAAGGATTGTTTAGACCACTTTTCCATGGTGGGGAAATGAAGGGGTCTTTTCTTCCCTAGGTACCTGGAGAGGGCCCATGTGGCAGACTCATTGGTGCTGACTAAAAAATTCCTGACTGACTGGTTAAGACTACATTTCTGGGAGACGTTGAAACTGCAGTTAGATTATGTATTAATCCCTGGTTTGGGGACTCAGCCCAAGATGCTATTTTGGGCCTGTGCTTTTCTTTTTAACATAACATTCCAGCCATTCTGGTATTGTTATTTCCATTTCATAGAAAAGGAAAATAAGGCTGCACGACTAACTTGTCATGGATTAGGCAATTAGTAAACAGCAGAATCAAGATTCAAACCCATGACCCTCTGACCCTAGAGCCTGCACCCTTATCCATTATTCTGGATGTGAATTTTTACATATATTCTGATTTAAACTATTGAAATCAGTATTAGTATTAGCAATTTCCTATCGATAGATCAGTTTTCACTGATCATAGAATCATAAACTGAACACAGAACAAAACCTTCTCTTGCTGTTTTAAGTAGTCCAGAAAAGCTTTAGTTTATTATATTGGGGTTTAACTTTGCAGGTCTCAGAAAAGGATGCACTCAAATTCAGTAAGTGAATTTGATATTTTTTCATCTCTTCTGCTTTCCCCCTTTGGGAAGTTCCTGTGGAGATGCTAATGAGGATAGTTGACATGGATCAAAGGCAGACAAAACATAAGGGAGAAACTGCTGGAAGGAGCCTGGCTGATGGAATCGAAAGCCCCTGAGGAATACACTCCTATGATTAAAAAGCATCGTCCTAGACTTTAAAGTTTGAAGTTGAATACCGGTGAGGAAGCTACCCTCCTACTTGCTGATGAAGCAGGGAGAAAGGTTCAACCTGTCAGAAGAACTGAAGCTTCCTGCCTTATTATATTGAAATAGGAACCCACTGGTTATTCGCTCCCCACCCCCCGCCCCTTTCCTTCTCAGCAACATAAGAGAGTTTAGGCTGAACTTAAGTTCATATAGCAGCACAAATCTCTGTGGGTGTGAATATGAATCTATTTTTTTAAAATAGATGGTAAAGCTTTCCGAGGATGTGATTTATTTCTCTTCTTTCTAGGCCCTAAGCAAAGTTTTGCTCACTACTGCTAATCGGTACATTTGTTGACGCTGATGTAGCTTCCAGTTTCACAAATAAAAAGTGAAAATGAATGACCTTTGTCTTCACTTGCTGCTGTATAAATTTCAACTGAGTACCTAGGATAGCTCAAAGTTGCTAATAAGCTTAAAAAGCACCTGGTTGCACCCAACATGCAACTGAAAGATGAGGGAAGTAGGGCTGGAAGGTCAGATTAATGTGAAACTAAAAGGGCAGCGAAAGCCAGAAATTAAAGTGGATCTATTTTTTTTTTAAGTTAAAACGTGGGGTGCCTGGGTGGCTCCGTGGGTTAAGGCCTCCGCCTTCGGCTCAGGTCATGGTCTCAGGGTCCTGGAATGGAGCCCCACAAGGGGCTCTCTGCTCGGCGTGGAGCCTGCTTCCCCATCTCTCTCTGCCTGCCTCTCTGCCTCCTTGCAATCTCTCTCTCTCTGTCAAATAAATAAGTAAAATCTTTAAAAACAAACAAAAAAGTAAAGTTAAAATGCTAAATATAAATAGGTAATTCCAAACACAAACCATAAACCTTCAGTTTCCTCTGCAAAATGAGTTGGATAGGGTAGGGTTTGAACCATGAAATGCTCTTATGGGCCTTCCAGCACTGATATCCTGAAATACTACACCGGGTTCAAGATGCCAGCTTGTTGAGTATAAGGTTGCTAAACTTGATCATTTACTGTATGCATGTTTTCAACTGTTTTCTCTCAGTGCCCACCCCCAACACCGGGCCTTTTAAGACCTTATCTGATTCCCCGGACGGTACCCACAATTGACCACAACGTCCTGAGGAGGCGCCCAATAAATGCTAAATTAATGAATCCTTGTGGACTTAAGTTCCACCGCGCTTATTCGTTAGCTCTCCCAAGGCCAGATCCCAAGTCCAATTCAGGGCCAGGTGAGGTCAAGCTTCCTCCCTCCATCCGTTCTGCACTCCCCTCCCCCCCATAATCAAGTTTAAACTGGTGCCTGCGTAGTTATTAGCTGCGGTGGTTCTCTATGTGGGAGAACTGAACTTGCTCTAATGATCTGGGACAGGCATCTGCCCTGAATAGAGCTAGGGCTGCGTAGGTACCGAACCCGGAGAGAGCCGGGAATTGCCTCACAGCAGATTCAAAACAGTTAATCTTTGAAGATGCGGGTGGACCAAAGATAACCGGAACCCTCGGGTAGCCACGCTGTCCTTCATAAAACCTGTCCCCCTCTTCCTCCCACAGTATCTCGTTGCTAGAGCAACGGTGGGCGTCACCAACCTGACCGCGGAAGTAAGACAAAATGAGTACACGTCTTCAGCTCCAGGGACAGATCCATTGCGCAGGCGCCTTAGTTTTCTCAGGCCGTGGCGCGCTTCTGTAGAAGTACTCCGCGTCTGCGCATTAGTTGTTTCGCGCCCTGGCCCGCGAATACGCCTGCGCAAAGAGGCAACTCGGGGAAGGTGGAGCTGGGCTATAGCGGTGCGCAGGCGCAAAAGCTACGTCCGGTGTGGTCGTTGTTTGGCCGGGAGGTTGGGGATCGCAGGCCGGAGAACCGAGTGTGTAGTCATGTCGGCGTCGGTAGTGTCGGTCATCTCGCGGTTCTTAGAAGAGTACTTGAGCTCCACTCCTCAGCGTCTGAAGTTGCTTGACGCGTACCTCCTGTACATACTGCTGACCGGAGCGCTGCAGTTCGGTTATTGTCTCCTCGTGGGGACCTTCCCTTTCAACTCTTTTCTCTCGGGCTTCATCTCTTGTGTGGGGAGCTTCATCCTAGCGGGTAATGATTCTATACGTAATCGCAGTAACAATGTGTTTACTTTGGTGCGCTGCTTTTATTCCCACAGCACTCTCTTTTGTACGAGATCACCGCCTTGTGAAGTTATGAGGGGAGCCTGCACTGCCCTCTTTTGTGAGTGGGGAAACTGAGGCTCAGAAAGGTTGCCACAAGCCCAGTGTGAAACAGCCGGAATTCTGGAGAGACCTCCTTGATGCTGCTGCTCAACCTGGTGATCCACCTCACTTATATTGGTCCAAGAAAACTCCATTTCAACTTTCACTTAGCTTTAACATACCTTTAAAGTTGGTGGACCTTTAAGATGGAAAGCCCAACTCTGAAGCATCTCTCCCGCCTCAGCCTAATCACTGCTAACCACTAGCGAAATGGTTTGGTGAACAGTGTATGAAGTATATAGGTGGTTTGCTTGTTGAATCAGCCTCTCCCCCCCTTTAAAAAAGATTTTATTTATTTTTTTGACAGCGAGAGACAGGGAGAGAGGGAATATAAGCAGGGGGAGTGGGAGAGGGAGAAGCAGGCTTCCTGCTGGGCAGGAAGCTCCATGAGAGGCTGGGTCCCAAGACCCTAGGATCATGACCTGAGCTGAAGGCAGAAGCTTAACTGAGCCACCCAGGCATCCCTCTACTTATTTCCTGTGGATAAAGCTTCTATTTCGTTGTCCTGAACTCAATTTTTATTCACATAGCTCTATTTTAGCAGTATTATTCTGAATCCCAGCATTTGATACCTTGTAGACTGCCATATTTAACAAGAGCTGACTGTCCATAAATTTTTGCCAAAATCTGATCTTTCTGGCCCAGTAGGAACTTCAGTGAATGCTAAGTTCAGGGTTGGCCCCTGAGAGTTAGCTAGCCCACTTTATAGGTGGCTGCCAGATAGGCCTTTCCAGTCACTGGTATTGCCTTCTCTTTGACTTTGAGAACATGCCCAAACTCATTTTTTTTTTCTTCTTCCAGTGTGATTGTTATCAGTCAGACCATCAATTGTATTTTGAGTCTAATACAAGGTACTAGCTTTGGGGGTGCATCAGATTTGTGTTTCTTGTCCTCAGTGAGTTTACAGTCTAGTTGGAGGCACAGACAAAATACAGCATTAGAATCGTTCATTTATAGTTGTTCTCTGCTTACAGATCTATAGAATGCTTTTTACACAAACACTAGTTCAGACTCATACCAGAGATACCCTGACTTCTCTCTTAGAACTTAAAATAAGGACTTAATGACTTGTGCACTAGCCTCGTCTGGAGCTGTAGAGTTAATAGCCTGTTTATTGGATATTTCATTATGATCTTTGAGTTTTGTCCTAGATGACCAAGATCCGGTTCTCTGTGGCAGCATCCTGGCTATCAGGAGTTCAGATGTTACCATGGCCACATACAGCAGACGTGATACCCTTTTTGCTCCAGATTCCTGACCTCCTATCCCGCCCCCCAGGTCTCTCTTCCTCCCCGCTGCCTCCCAGTCTGGACTGTTCAAGGCTAGGAATTTTATTGTCCAAACTGGAGAAGGTATTTTGAGAACCTCTAGTGCCTTTTGTTTGATGAGTTTGTCTTCCAGGTCTGCAAGAGTAGGAATGGGCTGGGGCCCAAGTTGGTTGAAAAGAGTTTCTTGCTGAAGTCACCTTGGCTTCATAAGTCTTTTAAGGTTAAGAATGCCTTCTCAGGGCTACATGGGAGAGTGTGATTTACTGAAGAGTGAGTGCGGACTACAGTTGTAGGTTATTAGTATGATGAAACGAGAAGATTTTTTTGAACAGATAATTTTTTTCTCATGCCAAGGCCTGTTTTTGAGGCTGTTGTAACTAAAAATGAGTTGGCAGACTCCCTTCCCTCCTCCCCAGTGAGAAGTCCTAGCTTGTGTTTGAAGAGAATGTCTAGTGAAAGTAATAGTAGAGTCAGTATGGGAGATGGGGATTTCCAAAGCTGTTAGATAACAGGTAATTGTGCCAGAGAAATGAAGGTCGCTTCAGGAAAATGAAGGATTCGTGACAATTCATAGGCTATCATTTGCATTTCTTTTGATGGCATTGCCCTTACTAGCTTCTAACTCTTGTGTCATTTGTTAGCTCAGATCCTCAACAGGAGATGTGTTAATGGGAAATTTGAAATTTGGAGTTTATCCTTCGTTGTGATTATTGGGAAGGGAAGCCTTGTACCTATTTATGGTGCTGGATTTCTTTTTCTGGTGGTTTGTTTCCTGTTGGAAGAAAAGGGAGGAGGCCTGTTTAGCTGGAGAATGGGAACTGTAGGAGATAACGAAAGTTTAGGTAGTGCTGGATGCTAGAGCTTTGACAGGGCCAGGCCAAGGATTTTATTCTGTAGGTAATAGGAAAGCATCTAAGGATTTTTTTTTTAATTTTTTAATTTAATTTAATTTATTTCTAAGAGGTTATTTATTTAGTTAAGCAAACTATACCCAACATGGGGCTCAAACTCAAAATCCTGAGACCAAAAGTTGCATGCTTTTCCAACTGAGCCAGCCAGGGCCCCCCCCCCCCTTTTTTTTTTT
>CM052797.1:61765651-61805788 GCA_028533885.1 Nasua narica
CCGAAGGCAGCTGCTTAACCAACTGAGCCACCCAGGCGTCCCTGAAGTTCATATTTTTATAGTTGTAGATAGTTCATACCATTATTTAGTATTTCACTGTATTTAGCCACTCTACTGTTGATGGGCATTTGGGTTGTTTCTAATGATTATTTTTGCAATTATTATTATTTTTTAAAGATTTTATTTATTTATTTGACAGAGACATGGCGAGAGAGGGAACAGAAGCAGGGGGAGTGGGAGAAGGAGAAATAGGCTTCCCACTGAGCAGGGAGCCCAATGCGGGGCTCGATCCCAGGACCCTGGGATCATGAGCTGAGCCGAAGCTTAGACACTTAACGACTGAGACACCCAGGCGCCC
Organism: Nasua narica; assembly: GCA_028533885.1. NCBI lineage: Eukaryota > Metazoa > Chordata > Mammalia > Carnivora > Procyonidae > Nasua > Nasua narica. The sequence continues at coordinate 61,766,010 of CM052797.1, forward strand.
TGTAATTATTATTTTTAAGTAAACTCTATGCCCAACACAGAGCTCGAACTTAGGACCCTGAGATGAAGAATCATATGCTCACGGATCCCTGGCTGGCTCAGCTGGTAGGGCATGTGATTCTCGGTCTCAGGGTCCTGAGTTTGATCCCCATGTCGGGTGGGTATAGAGGGTATATTTAAAAAAAAAAGCATGCTTTATGGGACTGTGGTTATTTCTTTTTCTTTTTTGTTTTAAAGATTTTATTTATTTATTTGAGAGAGAGAGCGAGGGAGAGCATGAGAGAGGAGAAGGTCAGAGGGAGAAGCAGACTCCCTGTGGAGCTAGGAGCCCGATGTGGGACTCGATCCCGGGACCCTGGGATCATGACCTGAGCTGAAGGCAGTCGCTCAACCAACTGAGCCACCCAGGCGCCCTGTTATTTCTAATTTTTAACTATTACAATGGAATAGCGATGAACATTCTATTGTAAATATGTGCTATTTCATTTGAATCATTTGATGTGTCATTAGAATGCAGAGCAGAGACGTATACAGATTTCAGAAATGTTCTTGGCAAATTCTCATGTTCTTTTTTTAAATTTATTTTATTTTTATTTTTTTTTAAAGATTTTATTTATTTATTTGACAGAGGAGAGAGATCACAAGTAGGCAGAGAGGCAGGCAGAGAGAGGAAGCAGGCTCCCTGCCGAGCAGAGAGCCCCACGTGGGGCTCAATCTCAGGACCCCGAGATCATGACCTGAGCCGAGGGCAGAGGCTTTAACCCACTGAGCCACCCAGGCGCCCCTTACATTTATTTTTTAAAGATTTTATTTACTTATTTGACAGACATTTATTTATTTGACAGAGAGAGTACAAGTGGCGGGGGGGAGCAGCAGGGAGAAGGAGAAGCAGGCTCATGCTAAGCAGAGAGCCTGGTGTGGAGCTTTGTTCCAGGACCTGGGGATCGTGACCTGAGCAGAAGGCAGATGCTTAACCGACTGAACCACCCTGGCGCCCCTCTCATGATATTCTTGTTGACAAGGTAGAAAAAGGTGGACTAGATAAAAGAGTAGTTTGGCGGATTCTTGGTTGATGTTGTGGAATAATGACAGCATAGAGGAAGGTCTATAGTGATAGACTAGAAGGCTCTGCCTATCTGGTCAATATATATATATATATATATATATATATTTTAAGATTTTATTTATTTATTTGACAGAGAGATCACAAATAGGCAGAGAGGAGGCAGAGAGAGAAGGGGAAGCAGGCTCCCTGCTGAGCAGACAGCCCTCGATCCCAGGACCCTGAGACCATGGCCCGAGCTGAAGGCAGAGGCTTTAACCCACTGAGCCACCCAGGCGCCCTTCTGGTCAACATATTTGTCAGTGACTTCAGGGAAGACCCAGAAGGTGGGCTAATCAAATTTGCAGATTTCACAAAATTGAAGGCTTTTGACCTGCCTGATAAAATTAAGGGGGGGAAATCTATTTTTAGTAGTTGGGAATGATGTCTAAAAATTTACAGAGGAAAGTTGCTAGGAATAAATGTTAAAGCCTCATATTTGGGATTAAAAAAATCACTTTTGGGGCATCTGGGTGGCTCAGTGGTTAAGCATCTGTCTATGGCTTGGGTCATGATCCCTGAGTCCCTGGATTGAGCCCCACGTGGGGGTCCTTGCTCAGTGAGGAGTCTGCTTTTCCCTCTGCTACTCATCCTACTCGTGCTCTCTCTCTCAAATAAATAATTTATTTTATTATTTATTTTTAATTTTTTTAATAAATAATTTTTTTAAAAATTTATTTGTCAGAGAGAGAGCATGAGAGCAGATGAGTCAGAGGTGGAAGGAGAAGCAGGCTCCCTGCTCAAGAGCCCGATGCGGGGGACTCGATCCCAGGACCCTGGGATCATGCCCTGAGCCACCCAGGCGTCTCTCAAATAAATAAATAAGATTTTTTTTTTTTAAAGATTTTATTTATTTATTTGAGAGACAGAGACAGTGAGAGAGAGCATGAGAGGAGAGAAGGCCAGAGGAAGAAGCAGACTCCCCGCGGAGCTGGGAGCCTGATATGGGACTTGATCCCTGAACTCAAGGTTCACGACCTGAGCTGAAGGCAGTTGCTCAACCAACTGAGCCACCCAGGCGCCCCAGATTTTTTTTTTAAATAAGTAAAATCTTAAAAAAAAATCCTATTATGGGCCCCAAAAGGGGGATGGGGAAATGCTCATCCGTTTGAGGTAGAATCGTAGTTGACAATGAATTCAAACTGAGACCGCCTAGTCTGCAGAAATGTCTGGAGTGTTCTGTGTGGGTTTCATGTTTCAGGGACATCTTGACAAAGTGAAGTGAATGCAGACGGGAGAACCTCAGTGGTGAGCGGCCTGGAAGCCCTGTGAAACGGAGGCTGAAGAATTGGGGTTTTTAGCCTGAAAGGGGGAAGCCTCCAGGGGGACAGGATGTTAATCTTTAATCATAAGAAGGGCCATTATGTGGATGCGAATCAGCCGAATTCTGTGTGGTTCCAGAGGCGAGGTCTAGGACTACTCATTAGAAGTTGTGAGGAAAAAGTTTTTGGCTGCGGGGAAGGAAGAGCTATTGATCTCTTCCAAAATGGAATGAGCTGTCTCATAAATAAAGTACCGAGGTTTTATAGTCCCTGGGAATCTGAAGCAGAAAATAGACTGAATAGCGGCCCAAGTTTTATGTGTTACGTTCTCCGTATTTGAAACTAACAGCGCTGGAAAAAAACAAAACCCCAAAACTAACAGTGCTGGGAGAACTGGGGGGTTAATGTGCTTTCTCAGGGACTGTTTAGTGTGGACATCTAAGCCAGATCTGGGCATTTGATCCCGAGCGGGCCTGCAGGCCTTGTGTTCTGGATCAGCCTGTGTGGGTGCTTTCCTGGCTTTCTAGTTTTGCCCCCACGCTGGGCCTTAGAGCTAGGCCTAGCCTGCTGCCCCAGGAGAGCCAATGGAGGTTGGGATTGACGACCATTCTGGAGCATCTTTTTTAAGATTTTATTTACTTGGAGAGAGAGCAAGTGAGAGAGAGCATGAACTGGGGGAGGGGCCGAGGGAGAGGGAGGGACAGGCTCCTCACGGAGCAGGGAGCCTGGCCCGGTCCCTCGACCCTGAGATGACGACCTGAGCCTAAGGCAGGTCCAGCTGAGCCGCCCAGAGGCCTGGAGCATCTTTTTTTTTTTTTTTTTTTAAGATTTTATTTATTTATTTGACAGAGAGAGAGAGAGATCACAAGCAGGCAGAGAGAGAGAGGGGGAAGCAGGCTCCCTGCTGCTCGACGCGGGGCTCGATCCCAGGACCCCGAGATCACCACCCGAGCCGAAGGCAGAGGCTTTAACCCACTGAGACACCCAGGTGCCACTGGAGCATCTCTTTAGAGGACTGTGGGGAGTGGCTTCTCTGAAGCTTCTCCTTCCTCCAAAGCAGGTCAGAGCAGGAATGGAGCTACATGTGAGTCAAGGGTCCAAGGTGACTTCAGGCCATCTTCTTGTGGACTTGGCCCAGTGTTGGGTGGAGACGGAATTGCACCTAGAGGTGGGAGGGTAGGGCGTTTCTGTCCTTGAGGCTGACTTGGAGTTGCCTCCATATTACTCTAACCCTGTGGGCCCCTCCTTTCCCTGCCTCTGAAGCAGGAGGTTGGGCCCCACTGCAGGAACAGTGCGCTAGGCCGGCCCTTGGGGTCTCCGGTCAGGTGTGTCTGCTGTGGGTGACGACAAAGAGCCAGTCAGCCGCGCTGCCTGCCCTACCCACTTCCTGCCCCCATAGCCAAGAGGCCCCCGAGGAAGCTGGGCTCTGGAGAAGGTGAGGGCCAGCGTTCTTCAGGCAGTTCCTCTGCTCCTGGGTTCTTTCCAGAGGATTCCATTCTTCATTCAAACCGAGTCTCTGTTCTTAGTACAGAGAGTAGATCAGGGCCAGATGATGGGACAGTAGCTGAGAAATAAGGCTTAGGTGCGGGGGACGAAGAAAAACTGGCAGGTCGAAGGAGGGATACAAATGGATGGATATGGAATTCAAGTAGAGAAGCGGTAGGGATTAAAATGCAAATGATCCATTCTTTTCATTTCAGAATTTGTTGTAGTAAAGGATGATGAGTTGTCTGTTCGCTGCCCACATGCCTGGGCAAAGCCGAGAGCAGTTCCCTGTGGCCCATGGCTGTAGACTGACTGAACCAGATCTAGTCCCTTCAGCCTGTCCCAGCTTGGTGTTGTGACTGTGGTTCCCCTGAGGGCTAACCGTCCATCTCAGTGAGGTGATCCCATTCCCTTGTGAAGAGTGCAGCATCAGGTGTTCCTGGTGTCTCTTTTTTTTAAATTAAGCTCTACACCCAGTGTGGGCCTTGAACTTAGGACCCCGAGATCAAGAGTTGCGAGCTCTACTGACTGAGCCAGCCAGGTGCCGCCCCTACCTTTTTTGTCCCTGGTGTTTCTTTTCTTTTTAAAAAGACTTTATCTATCTATCTATCTATCTATCTATCTATCTATCGAGAGAGCACGTGTGTGCAAGTGAGTAAGCACGAGTAGGGGAGAGGCAGAGGGAGGAGAAGCAGGCTTCCTGCTGAGCAAGGAGCGCAAGGTGGCGCTTGATCCCAAGACCTGGGGATCATGACCTGAGCTGAAGGTTAAGGGAAGGCAGATGCTTAACCGACTGAGCCACCCAGGTGCCCCATCCCTGCTGTTTCTAATCAGAAACCTGGGCTGGGGGGCGCCTGGGTGGCTCAGTCATTAAGTGTCTGCTAAGCATCTGCCTTCCGCTCCAGTCATGATTCCAGAATCCTGGCATCGAGCCCCGCATCAGGCTCCCTGGTCCGTGCAGGGCCTGCTTTTCCCTCTCTCACTCCCCCTGCTTGTGTTCCCTCTCTCGCTGTCTCTAAGTCAAATAAATAAGTAAAACCTTAAAAAAAAAAAAAAAAAAAGAAAAGAAAAAGGAAACCTGGGTCAAGTCCTCTTTGTCCGGCGGCCGCAGAGCCCAAGGGTGAGGTGTAGGGGTTACAGGATGGAGAGGAGTGGCGGGAGGGCTGTTGAATGGCTGGAAACAGGAGTCCGGTGGGGATTAAAGGGTGGATTGCGGAGGATCAATAGATCTGAAAGATTCATGGAGGCTGAGATACAGACACTTTGGTCACTTCATGGGGTGCTAGTGGAGACTGCGCTTGTGTCCTTAATTATTAACTTAGCACTGAGGAATTATGGGTGTAGTCTTGCCCGGCCCTGTGATAAGGTTTGGTTGTTTATTGTCTTGTTTATTAGGCAGAAAGGCAAGTGTGTGTACGGGACTAGGATGCCCTTTCTAGGGAAGAGCAGAAAAGAACTTGGGCAGCCAGGAGACTAGGAAGGGATATAACGGAGGGAGAGGGAGAGACAAGATGACCCAGCTGTTCCCTGAGGTTGGTCTTTCCTGCTTCTCAGGATGAAGAAGCTTCTGGGCCAGTGTGGTGAGGCCAGGACACAGGAAAACAGGAGGATTAGGGACAGTGAGGGACCTAACACTGCCAGAACTGAAACAGGGAGGAGGCTTCCTGTGAAGCCGGCAAGCCCGGCATGAGACACCGCCCTTTCTCCGCTGGGAAGGCAGGCTGATTCTGACCTTGCCCTTGGAGTTCTTGCAAGGACTGGCTGCCCTCCTCCTCGGGCTCCTGTGGCTGCGGGAAGGCAGGTGCAGTGAGGTGATTGGCTGCCACAGTGGTGGGCCGCAGGGGCCTGTCTGCCCGCTTCAGACACCGGTGTGGGATCCAGAACATTCAGCCAGGCTCTCAGCATCTTTCCTTTTCACTTTCTTCCCGGCCACATCCTGGGGCTATGGGTCAACCTCCCAGCAAATGTGGGCTTCCCTTCTTGAATTTCTTTCTTCTGAAGTAGTGGATTGAAACTTTTTTGAGGGGTAGTGGATTTCTCCAAGATTCTGACAAGGGCTATGGACCTTTTCCTTAGAAAAATGCATATTCTTTGGACATATGTACATAATTATTTACAAGGAATTTCAGGCCTTGCGGAAGCCCTAGGTTAAGAACTCTGGCTCTAATGGCGATCCATGAACTTTCCCAGAGCTTATCCGGGTAAAGAGATTGCCTCAACCCCAGGGTAGGACTCAAGGAATGTTTGTGGCTCATTCTTTTGCATTGTCCCATCAGGAAAAATGCCATCCCCACTCTATAGGAACCTTGGCTCCAAGGATCTTTCCAAGTACAAAAACAAGTGGCTAAGCTGGCAGGCACAGCAGGAAGTCCGGCCCCCCATTCTAATCCTTGGCCACACGTCCTGACCTGCTGGCCCAGCACTGGAGAAGTCACAACAGGATTCGCCAAGGTTAACAATACCACAGAGTGCTGAGTCCTGGAGCCTCTATCAGGAGGTAAAGGGGTGCAAAGCTGGGAAGACGGTGACTTTTCAGAGCCGATAGCCGGAAAACATCACTAATCCTGTGTGGCTGCCAGTTACCTCCCACTGCTGGGAGCCCTGCTGTGTGTACGCAAATCTAATTTGTGTTTCCTCCTGAGTAAGTGCTAAGGGGTATGTGTGGTGCTGCCTCCGCAGATGCTCAGCGGCGCCTCTGAACGCTAAGGGTGAGGCCCTGCTGGGCAGAGGTTTCAAATACAGGTTAGAGCCCAAACACGCGTCTTGGCCAAAGGGTCTGTTTTGATGACTGCTTCTGGAAGTAATGCTTGGGGGTCCAAGGCTCTCTGGGTGGTAGGGTCGTTCACCGATCAGAATTCTTATTTTTTCAGGTCTCTTAACCTTCATTAACTGTGCCTACGTCAAGTGGGGAACGCTGGTACAAGACATCTTCACCTATGCTAAAGTATTGGCACTGATCGCCGTCATCATCACGGGCATTGTTAGACTTGGCCAGGGTAAGCAGGAGTAGCAATGAACTCTTGTGCATTTTCTTTGAATCCTACTTCTTTAACTGCCCTTTGTGCGTTCTCATTTGCTAGATGCCATGATTTCCATTTTATAGAGGAAGAGACCGAGGCTGCAGCATTAAGTAGTTTGCCCAAGTCCCTAGCTCCTGGTACATCAGTGGGGATTTGTACTCAGGCCGACCTCAAGCCTGGCTTCCCTGCATGTTCCCAGAGGAGGCTGATCTTGGCAGAAGGGCTGATGGTCATGCCCTGGGAGCCGGCTTTAGCCGCTGTCCGGCCCAGTGCTGCGGCTGTTTGTTCTACCCTTGGAAGTCCTGCAAGGGCAGAAAGGAACTCCTCGTACCCACTCCTCTCCAGTTTCCGGGTGGGAACACCTGCCCCACTCATCTGCTGCCCCGGGCATAAGGAGCGCCGTCCGTCCTCCATCCTGTGCCGGCTGTTTGTGGTGTTAGAAAGGGGCTGGGACTGGGGCAGCTCCCAGGGGAGGACAGAACACATCACTTCTGCTCCGTAGTGGCTTCTTAACCCTCGAAAGCCACCACGGTCCTTCCTGTCAAGACACTCATGTTGTCTCCTGCTCCCCGTTTTACCGGTGCCCTTGCTGCCGAATGGGTCCCAAGCCACTCACTTGCTGCAAGCGTCATGTTCTACTCCTTTTCTGGATCACTTGGAGGCTGGGGGTAGGCCACTAATCCTTCTGCCTTCCCCTGTTCTCTGGATTCTAGGAGCCTCGACTCACTTTGAGAATTCTTTTGAGGGTTCATCATTTGCAATGGGTGATATTGCCCTGGCGCTGTACTCGGCTCTGTTCTCTTACTCGGGCTGGGACACGCTCAACTATGTCACCGAAGAGATCAAGAATCCAGAGAGGTAGGTATCTCCGCATCAGTTCTCCCTGGCAGTAAGGAGAGCTATCATTTACTGAGCGTGCTCACCGACAGATTTTATCAGCTCCGCTTGAATAGATGGGAGGCCTAAAGGCGGGAGAGATAACTTGTCCGTGAAACCCGCAGGCCTTTTCACGTCTGTCCCTTCATTCTTGCATTAAGTACAGCAGGTCGTACCTGTTCACGTGTGCTTTCTCCTGGGTTTCCCTTGATACTCACCTACCATTATTCCCACATAGATAACTTGAGGTCACAGATGCCCCCAAACTTTCCTCTTTTCCTTTTGAGCCCTTCCTGGTTTCTCAAATTTGTACTGACATAGTGGTATGGTGTCAGCATTTATTATTTTTAAAGATTTTATTTATTGATTGATTTGACAGAGATCACAAGTAGGCAGAGAGAGAGAGGGGGAAGCAGGCTCCCTGCTGAGCAGAGAGCCCGATTCAGGGCTTGATCCCAGAACCCTGAGATCATGGCCTGAGCCAAAGGCAGAGGCTTTAACCCACTGAGCCACCCAGGCGCCCCTGGTGTCAACATTTAACAGCATTACTTTAGCCTTGTTATTATAAGTTATTCTGCAGTCATGCAGAATGACAGGAGCACTGGACAGGGAGTCTAAGGGCCTGGAGCCTGTCTTTCCACTAATTTGAGTCCCCTGCCACCTCTGCCTGCTTCTTTATCTGTAAATTGAGGGGGCTGAATTATATGATCTCCAGAGGCCTTCCTGGCTCTCAACTTCAATGATTCTTGGAACTAAGATTACTGGGGAGTGGAGTTTCTGTAAATTTTTAAGTCAAAATAAACCCCTTTTGGGGCGCAGCCCGTGTTGCAATCCCACAGATGAGAGTAGGGCTGAGGCCCTGGCTGGTGCTTCCACCTACTGGACAGAAGCTAAATGACTTGAGTGCGCCCCTCCCCCTCACCGTGAAGGTTTATCAGTCATAGCTTTATTCCTCTAGGGCCTTGTCTTTGTCTTTCTCCTAGCCACTGGTTAGGATGGCCCCCAAGGTTCTCACACTGAGTAAGGGGATGGAGTGAACCCCGTTCCCAGGTTGCTTATTTAGATACACACATTGTTTTGGTCAGTGAGGGCCTTATTCTCTGGATTTCACAATTGGCCTCCCTAATTCCCTCTTCTATTCCTTAACCTTAAGACAGATCTCCCAGTGTTGGCAATCTCGCAAAGGAATTCTGACATCAAGAGGCTTTGGATGTTTAAAAAAACAAAACAAAACACAACACTAGTCACCCCCCCGCCACTGTTTTCTGTGCTATTACACGATATTGTTTTTTACTAATGCTTTTTCTGCTGTTTGGTTGGCCTTTTCTCTAAATGTGATATTCCTTTCCCTTGATGCTCTTTAAGCTCTAAGCTCAAGAATGAAGTCTCTTCTGTGCACAGCTTCAAAAGCAAAAGCACTGGGGAAACACACAGGAGGCCCCATCCCTGGATTGGGGTGGGAGTCTGAGGATTAAAGGATGTGACCCTGGGACTAATGTATGCACTCTTCTGTTTGGCGGTAGGAATCTGCCCCTGTCCATTGGCATTTCCATGCCCATTGTCACCATCATCTACCTCTTGACCAATGTGGCTTACTACACCGTGCTGGACATGAAGGACATCCTGGCCAGTGATGCTGTTGCTGTGGTAAAGGATTTTCACTAGCAAAAGGCTGAGGGTGTGTTTGTGGGTTTCTTGGAATATTGCAGGTCCTGAAAGTCCTGGAAAGAGGGCAGTCCTTGAAAGGAGTACACTTAGGGTACCTAGCTGGCTCAGTTGGTCAAGTTTGCGACTCTTGATCTTGGGGTTAAGAGTTTGAGCCCCGTTTGGTGTAGGGATTACTTAAAACCTTAAAAGCATGCTTCGGATACTAGGCTTACAAGGCTGTCGCCCCAGCTGTGGAAGGAGGGTTGGTTAGATTAGGGGCGTGCGTTCATCCTTTTTAGATCCTGCTAATGACTCTTTTCTGTTCCTTTCCCTTAGACTTTTGCAGACCAGATTTTTGGAATTTTCAACTGGACAATTCCGTTTGCGGTTGCATTATCCTGCTTTGGTGGCCTCAATGCCTCCATTGTGGCTGCTTCTAGGTAGGAGTGGTGTCTTTTATTTGGGGTGGGGGGGATGGCGTGAAGAGCTGTGGCAGGGAAGGGTAAGACTTATAGGACTCAGAGTTTAGTCGCTATGTTCCCCACATCGTATTAACCCCTTTGTTCTTGTTTCCATGAGCAGCCTCAGTTCTCACTGATCTCAAAACTGAACCTCAGTCCCTATTACTCACATTCTTTTGAAGGAGGGGAGGGCAGCAGGAGTGCTAGGAGGCATGTGAACCAGCCCGACTCCATGTCCCACAAGTTTTTCACCCTCTTATCTTACCCAAAATAGGCTTTTCTTTGTGGGTTCAAGAGAAGGCCATCTCCCTGATGCCATCTGCATGATTCACGTTGAGCGGTTCACACCAGTACCTGCGCTGCTCTTCAATGTAAGTGACCTCAAGGATGGGGCTGAAATGCAGGCTGGGGGTGGGGGGATGTTAACAGTCGAAGTAGTTAAGCATCGATTTGATTTCAGCTCAGGTCATGGTCTCAGGGTCGTGAGGTCAAGGCCCCGCGCTCAGCGTGGAGTCTGCTTAAGGCTCTCTTTCTCCCACCCCCATAAGTAAATCTTAAAAACAAAAACCAGTAGAAGCAACTGTTCTAGCTTTCCCAAAAGCTCTAAAGAATTTAATAGAAAAACTATCTTCTCTAAAAAAAAAAAAAAGGTAACCTCTTCCGGTCTAGGATAAAGCATACAGCACACTGAATATATTATAATGAAATGATTGCCATGGGGGCACCTGGGTGGCTCAGGTCATGATCTCAGGGTCCTGGGATTGAGTCCCGCATCGGGCTCTCTGCTCAATAGGGAGACTGCTTCCCCCTCTCTGCCTACTTGTGATCTCTGTCAAATAATAATAATAATAAAAAGATTGCCATGATAGTAAATGACATAGTGTTTAAGGGAAAAATGATCTTCCATTGGAATAGAAGGTAATGGCAGAAAAACTTCTTAGATAAAGTGCGTTTTGTTTTTTTTTTTTATAAAGGTTTGAGAGAATGCATGCAGGGGTGAGGGACAGAGAGAGAGAGTCTTTTAAGCAGACAGCATAGGGAGGGCAGTACTGGACATGGGCTTGAATTCATGACCCTGAGATCACAACCTGAGCCAAAACCAAGGGCCGGATGCTTAACTGAGCCACTCGGGCACCTCCAAAGTACATCACCCAGGCGCCCCTAGACAAAGTAGACTGAAGTAGATTTTTAAGGTTAGGTTGCAAAAGGTGGAGATGGGCTTTAGGCTAAAGAAACAGTATTTGGGGAGGTGGGTGTGGCACCTGGTTGGCTCAGCCAGCGGAGCATGCCAACTCTTGGTCTCAGGGTTGTGAGTTGAGCCCCATGTTGAGCATAAAGGTTACTTAAAAAAGGGCATTAAAAAGCCCCAAAGACCATATCAAAGTCCTAGAGCAAAGCAGTGTGGAACTGGGCGGTAGGAGATATAAGCTGGAAATGTAGGTTGGAGCCATTATGGAGAGGCTCTTCAGCAAAAGATTTGTGAGGAATTGTACTGACCTGTGCTTTACAGAGGTTAACTTGGCAAAGGTTTAAAGAACGGGCCTGAAAATCCAACTGAGAGGCCACTGGCTTACTAGAAAAGGAAGGAGATCCTGTAACTAGGGTGAAGCGTGTGGGAACAGAAGACCGGGCGGGGGGTGGGGGGGGGGGGAGCGTGCCTTCAGCGACAAAGGCCGTGACAGGAGTTGACGGCGGCTTGTGTCTGCAGGGTATCATGGCACTGATCTACCTGTGTGTGGAGGACATCTTCCAGCTCATTAACTACTACAGCTTCAGCTACTGGTTCTTTGTGGGGCTCTCTATTGTGGGGCAGCTTTATCTGCGCTGGAAGGAGCCTCATCGGCCTCGTCCCCTCAAGGTAACCCACCTCCATCCTACCTCTGCCTGGGACTTGGTGGTGGCTGGGCGTGGAGATGAGGGCATGGAAAGGCTCGTGCTCTCATCTTCCCAGGAGAAAGCGTTACTATAGCTGCCTAACCTCCAACCTTTTCCTCTGTGCCCTCCAGCTCAGCCTCTTCTTCCCCATTGTCTTCTGCCTCTGCACCATCTTCCTGGTGGCCGTGCCACTTTATAGCGATACCATCAACTCCCTCATCGGCATTGGCATTGCCCTCTCAGGCTTGCCCTTCTACTTCCTCATCATCAGAGTGCCAGAAGACAAACGACCGCACTGCCTTCGAAGGACTGTGGGTAAGCCTTTGGATCTTCAAGATGATTAGCTAGGGGATGGCCTTTTCCACCCCCACCCCCAGCTGGTCCCCCGCCTCCCAAGTCAGCTTTGCCCTAGCAGCTTCCAGTTGTTGGGCTTAACCGAATCATCCCTCACGCCAGCCCTGCTCAGTGCCCCTTGACCTGAGCTCTTCTCAGTTCTGACTCACATTTCTCTTTGTAGCATCCGCTACACGGTACCTCCAGGTCCTATGTATGTCAGTTGCTGCAGAGATGGATTTGGAAGATGGAGAGACGCCTAAGCAACGAGATGCCAAGTCTGACTGAACACTGTCTAGAATCAATCCTGAGATGTGGAAGGCAGGGGCCTCTTGTCCCTTACTGGCTGGAACCAAGGAAGGTGAAAAGGAAAGTACACTTCTTGGTTGAAGCTGCTCAGCCCAGGCTTCTGGACAGGTGCCTTCAATTTTTGAACTTGCCTTTTGAGAGATGAAAAGTAATTTATTTGTTTTGCTACACATTGCTTTATTGTCCCTTTAAAAAAAATCTGGAACAGACAGTGGTGGGGAGCATATCAGGTGTGGGCTTGATCCCCTGTGTTAAGATATTTACTCACCTCTGGGTGTGCCCACCCTTTCCTTTTCCTTTAAATGGGCCAATAATGCTCCGAAATTCTTGTCTCCTTTAGAGACATGAAACTGTCACAGGTGCTAGATAATAAAAGGGTTATGTTCTAAACTTTGAGTGGCTTCATTTTAGATAACTGTCCCAGAGACCTATCAGGCTAAGAGGAATACTAAACATAGTCTCCTGTTTGAAACTATCTGAGTGTTTCTTTCTTCTCAAGTCAGCTGCCGGTGGCTGATGCAACCACACTATACAAGAGAACACACCGAAGCTGCTCTAGCAAAATGACATTTTCACTAACAACCTAATTATATCCAGGAATTTTGAGCACATGTACTTCTTGAATATTTTATAGCATCCTGAGATAAATAAACGTGGATGGAAAAACTCACGTATGGGCTAGGAGTGTAAGCGCGTAATGCCAGGTTACGATGCTGAGGCACTTCCTAAGAGCAGGAGCAGTCCCCAGTTGATCTAGTCTTCGGTTTTTTGGAGGATACCATCCGTTTCCCTGTTTAATAAGTATCCGGAAGCAGCATGTAGTACAGAGGTTTACTGATTCTGTGGCTGGCAAGATCACCTAGCTCTTTTACACTTAGGTGAGAGAGTCTGTAATGGAATCCCCTTTTAAAAGAAGAGCTCTACACCCCACGGTTTCTAGGTATAGGGCAAGGACTCCGCATCCACGCTGGGCTGAGTCTGAAGACAGAGCTCCTACCAGCATGAGTAGGAACGGACTTCAGCCCAGCGTGTCACGCCAGGGCTGCTTTGGCTTGGCACTGCTGTTAGGGCTGCCGGGAGGCTGATTCTTCCCATGCTGTAGCAGCGGGTTGTGGGTGAAGGTCTGTCGTAAGGGACCTAGAGCAAGAAAACAAATCTTGAAGAACTAAGGAAAGGAAGAAACAAATCCGAACAGTTAGCCCGCACGGGTTACTTACCCCTGGCAGCTAGGTCCAAGTGATTCTGCATGCGTCGTTCGCGCTCCTGGAGCTGATGGGCCAGTTCAGCATTCTTCCACCCTGTCGTAAAGAGGAGGAAGACACTGGGTCCTATGCCCATTTTTAGACTACTTTCCCCCAGTCCTGTTTCACTGAGGACAGACCCTTACCGCTTTTGAAGCTTTTTATGAAACCTTCCCGTGGAGGTAATTTGCTAGAGTCATGCACAACACGCTGGGGGATTTTAAGTATAGTCCGTACGGCTGGAATCCGGAGGCAAGCCACCTGGACCAGGGAAAACATATTGGAGGAGAGCCAGTACATGAACACCGCCTGGAGGAGAAGAAAGAGACAGTACTTAGGAGCTGCCCTCTGCTGTCAGCTTGATGGGAGATGGCTGGGCTAGATGGAAAGGCTTGGAGCCAGTTCTTAAACCATTACCTACCGTAGGGAAATGGATAGTTATGGGCAAGACGGCTAGGGGCATCACTCTGATCACATTTCTCATCCACTGAAGATCAGAGCTTTGCACGCCAGTCTCTGCACCTAACTGCCAGAAAAACAAAACAAAAACAAATGCACATCATTTCTAGAGAATCTGGCTCAGATTTCAACCCATCAACTCCATCTCCACTCCCCACTTTGCAGGCCTGGCACTTAGCCAACCTGGGCTTACCTCAAGGACACCCCACATTGTAGCAGTGACCACCAGTGGTAAGATGTAGGTGGGGTCAGACAGTGTGAGATCCTGGAACCACAGGAGGCCACCTGTCTGCAGGCTGGGCACAGGAAGGTTGGCCATTTCTCTCAAGGCAATGAAGAAGGAGATGAAGATTGGGGCCTATTACACAGGATAAACAGTATCAGGACCCTTTAGCAAAGGGGACATTTTCATTCCTCCATCACTGAAAACACTATCATCACTACTTGTGTTTTGGGGGTCTAGGGCATGGGAAACATAGGAGTTATCTGACTGGTGCAGTATAAAACAGGAAGGAGAATGTTTTTGCTTACCTGAGTCAGAGGTAGAATAAGAGGCTTAAAGAGTTTAATATCATGCTTTTTCTGGTATAATGTCATTTCCGAGGAGGCCCTGTAGACTGTAAATGAGGGGAAGTTAATGGTTGGGCTAATAGTCACATTGATGGAGGTGACCATCCTTACCACCTGGCCCATAAAATTTCCACCTATCCCTTGCCAATCACTGGAAATATTAGGCCCAAGAAGCAGGTAGCTCTTTAGAACTTGCCCACTTCTAGCAACTCCTGATTTTGGCTGCTCCCGTCCCTCAGCAGAACGTCAGGGAAGTGTAAATGTGGCCCTCTCCTGTGCGCACTCTGCATGTGACTCACACTCGGCATGGTCTCCTGCCAACTTGGCCTCTCTGATTCGAGTGGAAAACTTCTGGATCTCTGGCATGTGGTTGTGGATCTTGGCTGCTTCTCGCTGGCCCTTCACGATGAGAGGAAACACCAGGCAGCGGGCAAGGACGGTACCTGGAAAACACAGACTAGGACTGGAGTGAAATCAAAGCAGTCCTGCAGTTGGAAGGCCGAAGGTTTTTAGGTCCTCAATGAAAGGGTCTTTTTTATTCTAGTCTTTTCAACACTGTGATACCTGCTGAAGGAACACATAACAAAGGGCAGGGATGGCTTGGTTCCTTCAAGGCTCAGTCCTTCGCTTTGACCTCACAAAAGTCTAGCATTAACTTCTGTCAGCGAACAGCCAGGGATACTGTTTATTTCCTCGAACAAAAGGAGGTGAGACAAGATACTTTTCTAGATCAGTAGAGTCTGAACTTTTCTATTATCAATGGTATCTTCCTACCCCCAACTCTTTAAGTGTTACCCCAATATACATAAGAGATAACACTGAGCTACTCTGAATGAGAGAGTAGTCTGGCTACAGTACTATTCAAGCTCTGGCCTTTGCTTTTCTCAGAGGCACCATTATAGAACTCTGGGGCTCCTAGGAATGAAGTTTGAAAGCCACTATCCTAGAAATCCCTAGGGTAGGAAGTAATCTGGTGGCTTACTGCTTTAGCTCCTCCCTGTTTCTTATACTTCCTATTTCCTGATCATTCCAAAAATATTTATTTAGTTTATCTGTAGACAAGTAAGAGGGTCTGGGCTGAGAAGAGAGGGTGGTGGTGCAGGAGGAATATGGAATTAGGCTTTATCAACCTTAATGGCTGAAAGGGAAGAAAAGGGAAGCTAAGGGGAGCTAAGAATGAAACCAAGAAGAACCTAGATGCCCATCAGATGAATGGATAAAGAAGATGTGGTAATATATATACACAATGGAATACTATGCAGCCATCAAGACAAACGAAATCTTGCCATTTGCAACGACGTGGATGGAACTAGAGGGTATCATGCTAAGCGAAATAAATCAGAGAAAGACAATTATCACATGATCTCTCTGATATGAAGTATTTGAGAGGCAGGGTGGGGGATTGTGTGGGGGTAGGGGAGAGAAATGAAACAAGATGGGATGGGGAAGGAGACAAACCATAAGAGACTCCTAAACTCACGAAACAAACTGAGGGTGGCTGGGAGGTAGGGGGGCTAGGGCTAGGGTGGCCGGGTTATGGACATTGGGGAGGGTATGTGCTATGATAAATGCTGTGAAATGTGTAAGCCTGATGATTCACAGACATGTGCCCTGGGGCAAATAATGTATGTTAATAAAAAAATCCAAAAAAAAGATAAGGGACAATTTTATAATGATAAAATATCATTTTTAATGATATTTTAATATCATTTAATCAAAACAATTAGCCAATCTGTATACAATAAAAGAGATCCAACATACTAAAAAAAAAAAAGAATGAAACCGAAAATACTAGCCCTGAAGGAGTAGACTGAAAACTGCGCAATGGCAATGGAAAGATGTGGTCAGAAAGACCACAAGAAAATCAGAAAAGGCGACCACAAAAGCCGAGGGAGAGATTTCAAGGTCTAAAGTGTCTAATACAGACCCTAAGCCCAAGGGGAACAAAACAGAAGAGGAGGAAAGATCCTGGGCTTACATCCCCTCAAGGATACACCCAAATCTACAACTACATATAGAATTATCTCTGTATAAAGAACTTTAGCAGAACGGATCTTACACACCTAAGGATATAAAGAAAATCCCATTTTGAGTTGGGTAGGAGGCAGAGACGAGGTCTAGCCCACAATGGCAAGGATTCACAACCAGACAGACTCTGTGAAACAAGGGTCTAAGCTCCATATTGGGTTCCCAGCCTTACAATATCTGGCTTTGGGATGCCTGGGTGGCTCAGTTGTTAAGCATCTGCCTTCGGCTCAGGTCATGATCCCAGGGTCCTGGGATCAAGCCCCGCATCGGACTTCCTGCTTGGCGGGAAGTCTGCTTCTCCCTCTCCCCCTGCTTATGTTCCCTCTCTCGCTTTGTCTCTGTCAAATAAATAAAATCTTAAAAACAAACAAACAAACAAAAACCAATATCTGGCTTTGAAAACCAGCAAGGCTTACACCTGGGCCACATGTGAAGGAGATCCATGGACTAGTTTTAGGGCATGCGCTGGCAGGGCAGGGATCTGTTGGAACATTCTCTGGGGATGGAAGAGCTGGGGGCACCATTTCTGACGTTCTCCATCTACTGTGCTAGCACCAGCTTGCCCAGCCCAACTGACCCACAGGCCAAGAGCCCTTAGGTGGCTCCCTGCCCCTGCCACACCCAGGTGGCCCTGCCCTGAGAACACTAGAGCACCTGCAGCAGCTGGACCTCACAGTCAGCCACACAGGAGGCCCTCCCCACCAGTGGAATACAGTTGTCACAGCTGGGCTTTGCAGCCAGCTGTGCTGAGGCCAACCCCCTACACCTGCCCACCCAACGGCAGTAGTGGCTGGACCTCTCAGACAGGACGGGGACAGGGGGGCGGCGGTGGCCCTGCTTACCGGCATACCTGAAGAAGCTGTGGCTGAGCCCTGCAGACAGCTGTGTTGGGACAGCTCTGCAAACCACTGAGTCTGCACCAATAGTGACCCAGCCACAAGAGGAGGATGCATGCAGCCCACACGAAGAACCCCTAAGGCACCTGGCTCGGGTGACTGCGAAGTTTGCACTACTGGACCTCACAGGACACCTGCAAAAAGCTACTCCTTCAAGACCAGGAGACAGAACTGATCTAACTAATTCAAAGAAACACAGAGTTAGGCAAAATGAAGAAACAGTATGTTCTAAATGAAGTAAGACAAAACCTCAGAAAAAGAACGAAACAAGAGAGAGGAGCAATCTACCAGATAAACAGGTCAGAGTAATGGCCATAAACATACTTACTGAACTCCAAAGAATGAACACAATGAGAACTTCTAGAAACTATAAAAAAAAAACACCAGGGGCGCCTGGGTGGCTCAGTGGGTTAAAGCCTCTGCCTTCGGCTCAGGTCATGATCTCAGGGTCCTGGGATCGAGCCCTGTATCGGGCTCTCTGCTCAGCAGGGAGCCTGCTTCCCCTCCTCCCCCCACACCTGCCTCTCTGCCTACTTGTGATATATATCTCTGTGTCAAATAAAGAAAAAAATAAAATCTTAAAAAAAAAAAAAAAAACCCAAACAAACAAAAAAACCCAATCAGAGCTGAAGAATACAGTAACAAATAAAAAGTCCACTAGAGGGATTCAAAAGCAGATTAGGTGATGCAGAAGAACAAATCAGTGATCTGGAAGATAAAGTAGTGGAAATCACTCAGTTGGAACAGCAAAAAAGAAAATACTAAGGACAGTTTAAGGAACCCTTGGGGCAACATCAGGTGTAACTAACATTGGCATTATAGGGATCCCAGAAGGAGAAGAAAGAGAAAGGGGCAGAAAACCTGTCAGCTGAGAAATTCCCTAACCTGGCAAAGGAAACAGACATTCGGGTCCAGAAAGCACAGAGAATCCCAAAAAGATGAGCCTAAAGAGACTCACACTAAGATTAGCTACCAAAATGCCAACAGTTAAAGAATCTTAAAAGCAGCAAGGAAAAAAAGCCTATTTACATACAAGGAACCCCCATAAGACAATCAGCTGATTTTTTTAGCAAAAACTTTAAAGGCCAGAAGAGAGTGGCACAATATATTCAAAATGCTGAAAGGAAAACACTTACAACCAAGAGTACTCTACCTGGCAAGGTTATCACTCAGACTGAAGGACAGATAAGGAGTTTCCCAGATAAGCAAAAGCTAAAGAGTTCATCAACATCAAAACAGCCCTATAAGAAGTGTTAAAGGGCCTTCTCAAAACAGAAAAGGCGATAATTAGAAATAAAAAAATTATGAGGAAAAAAAAATCTCACTAGTAAACTTATAATAAAGGTAGTGGACAGTTACCTACAGAGCTAGGATGAAGGTTACAAAAGTAGTAAAATCATTTAGACCTGCAATAATTAGTCAAGGGATACACAAAATACTAAATTCTAAGATACAATGTGGGAATTTTCAAGTCATTTTTTGTATAACCTACCCATTCAAATTATTATACAATTATCTCACAGGCTTTCTAAATAAAAGTTTTTAAACCTTGGTGGGGGGGGGAACCCATAAAATGTGGGAAGGGGGGACCAGTACTTTTAGAATCCACTTGAATTTAAAGCAACCATCAACTTAGATTTATGTACATACAGTGTTAAATAGGAACTTCATGGTAACCATAAACCAAATACCTAAAATAGAACACACAAAAATAAAGAGAAAGGAATATAAACATAACACTAAGGAAAGTCACCAAATTACAAGGGAGAAGAAGACAGGAACAGAGAAGAACTACAAAAACTACCAGGTATCAATACAATGGTAAGTAGAGGCGCCTGGCTGGCTCAGTCAGGAAAGCATGTGATTCTTGATCTAAGGATCCTGAGTTTGAGTCCCACATTGGGTGTAGAGGTTACTTAAGAAAATGATAAGAAATATATACCTATTAGTAATTAGTTGAAGTGTAAATTAACTACATGTTCCAATCAAGAGTGAGGGTGGCTGAATGGATAAAAAAAAAAAAAAAAAAAGACCTGTCTATATGTGCCTACAAGAGACTCACATATGAGATATAAAGACACAGACTGAAAGTGATGGGAAAAAAATACGGCATGGAAATGAAAAGAAAGCTGAGGTGGTTGGGGGCGCCTGGGTGGCTCAGTGGGTTAAGGCCTCTGCTTTTGGCTCGGGTCGCAATCTTGGGGTCCTGGGATCGAGCCCCACACTGGGCTCTCTGCTCCGTGGGGAGCCTGCTTCCCCCTCTCTCTCTGCCTGCCTCTCTGCCTACTTGTGATCTCTCTCTGTGTCAAATAAATAAATAAAATCTTAAAAAAAAAAAAAAAAAGCCGAGGTGGCAGCTTTGTATCAGACAAAAAGGGCATTACATAATGAGAAAAATTATCAATCCAAAAAGAGAATATAACACTTGTAAATATCTATGCACCCAACACAGGGGCAGCTAAATACATAATGGAAATGTTAACAGACAAAAAGGAAGAAATTAACAGTTATAGAGTAAAGGTAGGAGACTTTAACACCCCATTTACATCAATGGATAGACTGTCCGGACAGAAAATGAGTAAGGAAAATGTTGCTTTAAACAACACATAAGACCAGATGTACTGGGGCGTCTGGGTGGCTCAGTTGGGTAACTGTCTGCCTTTGGCTCAGGTCATGGTCCCAGGGTCCTAGGATTGAGCCCCATATCGAGCCTGCTTTCCCTCTGCCCCTCCCTATTCTTGTGCGCTCTCGTGCACGCCCTCTCTCCCTTTCTTTCTCTCTCTCTCCTCTCCAACAACAACAAAAAAACCCCAAAAAACCGGATGGACTTAATAGATATATATATAAAGCATTCCGTCCCCAAAAGGCAGAATACATGGGTGCCTGGCTGGCTCAGTCAGAAGAGCATGAGACTCTTGATCTCAAATTCAGGGTTGTGAATTTGAGCCCTATGCTGGGTGGAGAGATTACTAAAAATAAATAATAAACATTAGAAATAACCCAACAACCCAAAACATTAAAAAATAACAACAACCCCCCCCAATGGCAGAACACACATTCTTTTCTAGTGCAACATTCTCCAGATGTATCATGTTGGACCCCAAACCAAGTCTTAACAAATTGAAGACCGAAATCACATCAAGCAACTTTTCCAACCACAATGGGATGAAATTAAAACTCAATTATAAGAGGGAAAAATGGAAAAGCCAAACATGTGGAGGCTAAACAAAATGCTACTAAACACCCAATGGGTCAAGGAAGAAATCAAAGAAAAAAAATCTTATGATAAATGAAGACGGAAACACAACAGTTCAAAACCACGGGATGGTTTTGAATAGTTCAAAACTATGGGATGCAGCAAAAGCAGTTCAAAGAGGGCAGCTTGGGGTGCCTAGGTGGCTTAGTCATTGAGTGTCTGCCTTCAGCTCAGGTTGTGATCCCAGGGTCCTGGGATTGAGCCCCACTTCGAGCTCCCTGCTCAGCGAGAAGCCTGCTTCTCCCTCTCCCACTTCCCCTGCTTGTGTTTGTTCTCTCTCTCTCTCTCTCTCGCTGTGTCTCTGTCAATAAATAAAATCCAAAAAATCCAAAACAAAACCAGAAAACAAAACCAAAAAAACAAAAACAAAAAGGGCAGCTTATGGCGGTATAGGCCTACCTTAGGAAACAAGAAAAATCTCAAAAAATCTAAACTTACCACTAAATGAACTAGAAAAAGAACAAAGCCCAAAGTTAGTAGAAGTAAGGAAATAATGAATATTAGAGTAGAAACAAATGAAATAGACTAAAAAAAGCAATGGAGAAGAACAAAACTATAGATTTTTTTTAAAAAAAGATAAACAAAATTGATAAGGCTTTGGCCAGACTCATCAAGAAGAGGGCCCGAATAAAATCAGAAATGAGAAAAAAAAAAAAAAATCAGAAATGAGAGAATTACCAACCAACACCACAGAAACACAAAGGATTGCAAGACACTACTATAAACAATTATATGCCAACAAATGGGACAACCTAGTAGAAATGTATAAATTCCTAGAAACATACAATCTTCCAAAACCGAATCTGGAAGAAATAAGAGAATCTGAACAGACTAATTACTAGTAATGAAATTGAATGGGCAATCAAACTCCCAACAAACAGAACTTCAAAGACCAGACAGCTTCACAGGTGACTTCTACCAAACGTTGTAGTTAATATCTATCCTCAAACTATTCCAGAAGATAGAAGAGGAAGAAAAGCTTCCAAACTCTTTCTACAAGGCCAGCATTACCCAGATACCAAAAGCAGACAAAGACACTAAAAAAAAAGAGAAAACTATCTAGGCCAAAATCTGTGCTGAACATAAAGGATGCAAAAAACCTCAACAAAATATTAGCAAACCAGGGAGCCTGGGTGGCTCAGTCATTAAGCAACTGCCTTTGGTTCAGGTCATGATCCCAGCGTCCTGGGATCAAACCCTGCATTGGGTTCCCTGCTAAGCAAGAGCCTGCTTCTCCCTTTCCCACTCCCCCTGCTTGCATTCCCTCTCTAGCTGTCTCTCTCTGTCAAATAAATAAAATCTTAAAAAAAATTTTTTTTGTTTACCAAACTACTATAATTTAACAATATATTTAAAGGATAATTTAATACATTTAATAACACATTTAACAATACATTTAAAAGATGATTCAACCTGATCAAGTGAGATTTATTCTGAGAATTCAAGGATGGTTTAATATTCATAAACTCAATGTAAAACTCAGTGTAATTTACCACATTAACAAAATCAAAAGAAAAACTGTATGATCATCTTTACAGATGCAGAAAAAGCACTTGATGAAATTCCACATCCGTTCAAGATAAAATCTCTCAACAAATTGGGTTTAGAGAGAATATGCCTCACCATAAGAAAGGTCATATATGAAAAACTCAGTTAAGAGGCACCTGGGTAGCTCAGTCTGTTAAGCATCTGCCTTTGGCTCAGGTCACAATCCCAGAGTCCTGGGATCAAGTCCTTTGTAAGGCTCCCTGCTCATTGAGGAGACTGTTTCTTCCTCTCCTGCTGCTTATGTGTGCATGCGCTCTGTCAAGTAAAATCATAAAAAGAAAAGGAAAACCTCACAGTTAACAACATACTCAACGGTGAAACACTGAGAACATTTGTTTTAAGATCTGTAAGAAGCCAAGTATGTCCACTCTTGCCACTTTCATTCACATAGCCCTGGAAGTCCTAACCACAGCAATCAGACAAGAAAAAGAAATAAAACGCATCCAAGTTGGTAAAGAAGAAGTAAAACTGCCACTATTTGCAAATGACATGATAATGTAATAGAAAGCCCTAAGGACTCCACTAAAAAAAAAAAGATTACAAGTAATAAACAAATTGAGTAAAGCTGCAGGATACAGAATTAATATATAGAAATCTCGCATTTCTTTTTTTTTAAGACTTTATTTATTCATGTGTTTGAGAGAGAGAGAGAGAGAGCACAAGCAAAATAGTGAGCACATGCAGGGGGAGAGGAAGGGAGAAGGGGAGAAGAAGATTCCCTGCTGAGCAGGGAACCCGATGTGGGACTCGATCCCAGGACCTTGGGATCATGACCTGAGCTGAAGGTAGACGCCTAACCATCTGAGCCACCCAGAGACCCAAGAAATCTCTTGTGTTTCTATACACTAATTATGAAGTAGCAGAAATACAAATTAAGAAATAACTCCACTAACAATTGCACCAAAAAGAATAAAATATCTAGAGATAGGGACGCCTGGGTGGCTCAGTCAGTTAAGCGGCTGCCTTCGGTTCAGGTCATGATCCCAGGGTGCTGGGATCGAGTCCCACATTGGGCTCCTTGCTCAGCAGGGAGCCTGCTTCTCTCTCTGCCTCTGTCTGCCACTCTGCCTGCTTGTGCTCCCTCTCTCTGACAAATAAATAAATAAAATCTTAAAAAAAAAAAAATATCAAGGATGCCTGGGTGGCTCAGTTGGTTAAGCAACTGCCTTGGCTTAGGTCATGATCCTGGAGTCCCAGGATCGAGTCCCACATCGGGCTCCCTACTCCGCGGAGAGCCTGCTTCTCCCTCTGACCTCTCCCCTCTCATGGTCTCTCTCACTCTCTCCCTCTCAAATAAATAAAATAAAAATAAATCTTTAAAAAATATATCAAGGGATAAACTTTAAGCAGGTGAAAGACTTGTATTCTGAAAACTGTAAAAACACTGATAAAAGAAATTGAAGACAACATAAATAAATGAAAAGACACACCATGCTCACAGACTGGAAGAATATTGTTATAATGTCCATTCTACCCAAAGCAATTCTACACATTCAATGCAATTCCTATCCAAATACCAATGCCATTTTTCATAGAACTGGAACAAATAATCCTAAAATGTGTATGGAACCATACAAGACCTTGCATAGCCAAAATAATCTTAAGAAGAACAAAACTGAAAGTATCACAATCCCAGATATCAAGATATATTACAAAGCTATAAAACAGTAATGTACTGGCACAAAAATAGACACAAAAGCCAATGGAAGAGAATAGAGTCCAGAAATAAATCCACACTTATATAGTCAATCTTTGACAAAGATGGCAGGAGTATACAATTGAGAAGAGTCTTTAATAAACGGTGCTGTTAAAAATGGACAACCATGTGTAAAAGAATGAAACTGCATCATTTCTTATACCATACACAAAAATAAACCAAACTGGATTAAAGACTTCAATGTGAGACCTGAAAGCATAAAACTCCTAGAAGAAAATATACATAATAAACTTCTGGACATCAGCCTTAGCAATATATTCCCGGATATGTCTCCCAGGCAAGAGAAACAAAAAGTGTTGAAACCGGACTGAAACAAAAAGCTTTTGTGGGGCGCCTGGGTGGCTCAGTGGGTTAAAGCCTCTGCCTTCGGCTCAGGTCATGATCTCAGGGTCCTGGGATCAAGCCCTGGATCGGGCTCTCTGCTCAGCAGGGAGCCTGCTTCCCCCTCTCTCTCTGCCTGCCTCTCTGCCTACTTGTGATCTCTCTGTCAAACAAACAAATAAAGCAAGCTTTTAGACAGCGGAGGAAACCATCAACAAAACAAAAAGGCAACATACTGAATGGGAGACAATATTTGCAAATGATATAGTCAATAAAGGGTTAATATCCGCAAACTAGTACAATTAAAAAATGGGCAAGGACCGGAACAGACATTTTTCCAAACACACGTGGATGGCCAACAGACATGTGAAAAGGTACTAAACATCACTAACCGTCAGGGAAATGCAAGTCAAAACCAAAATGAGGAAATGAGGTGTTATCTCAACACCTATGGGAATGGCTAGAATCAAAGACAAGAAATAACAAGGGTTGATAAGGATGTGGAGAAATGGGGCACCTGGGTGTCTCAGTTATTAAGCATCTGCCTTCTGCTCAGGTCATGATCCCAGGGTCCTGGGATCGAGCCCCCTGTCAGGCTCCCTGCTTGGCAGGAGGCCTGCTTCTCCCTCTCCCACTCCCCCTGCTTGTGTTGTCTCTGTCAAATAAATGAAATCTCTGGGGGTAAAAAAAAGGATGTGGAGAAAAGAGAATCCTGGTGCACCACTGGTGAGAATGCACAACTGTACAGCCCTGTGTGCAGCTCCACGTTCAGTGGGGAGTCTGGAAAGACACACTTGTTCTTTCTCTAAAATAAATCAATCCTAAAAAAACCCCAAAACAAAAATGTATTTGCACCCCTAAGTTCACTGTAGCATTATTTACAATAGTGAAGATATGGAGGCAACCTAAATGTCTGTTGATAGATGAATGAATAAAGGTGTGGTGTATAAACACACAATAGAATATTATGCAGCCATAAAAAAAAAAAAGTGAGATCTTACCATCAGTGACACGGATGGACCTACAGGGTATTAGGCTATGTGAAATAAGACCGAGAAAGACAAACACCATATAATTTCACTCATGTGGAATCTAGAAAACAAAACAGACTCATAGATACAGAAAATAATCTGGTTGCCAGAGGGGAGGGGACTGGAGAAGATGGGCAAAATGGGAGGAAATTAGAAGGTATAAACCTCCAGGGGTGCTAGGTTGGCTCAGTCAGTGGAACATGTGGCTCTTGATCTCGGGGTTGTGAGTTCAAGTCCCACACACCCAATGTGTGGGTCAGGATCATGACCCTGAGATCAAGATCTGCACACTCCATCAACTGAACACCAGCTAGAAGGCCCAGGCATTGCTTAAATAAACTTAAAAAAAAAAAGAAGAAAAAAAAAAGGTACAAACTTCCAGTTGCAAATAAAGATGACCCAGGGATGCAATGTACAGCATAGGAAATTATAGTTAATATACTGTAACAAGTTTATATGGTGACATGGCGATCGCTTCATAATATATATGTTGAATCACTATGTTGTACACCTGAAACTAACGCAATATTGTATACAAACTACAAAAAAATAAAATGGAAAGAAGTATCTAACACAGAAAGATCAAGTATGAAAAGAAAAATGGGTTCAGTAATGATGTCACTGACAAAATGAGGTGGTATTAGTAAGTCAGATTGCTAAAAAGAAAAGGTCAGATTGCTGAGTCTCAAAGAGTGGGAAGAAAGAAGTAAGTCCACTGCATGCAGAATAGTCTTTTAAATAAGAGCTAAGAAAGAAGGAAGAACTAGGGATGAAAAGAAGGGAATTTTCCTCAAGAAATCCAGGGTATACTTGAACATGTTTATATTTTCAGAACGGGGCAGTAAAAAGAGAGAAGCTGAAGACCTAGGGAAAAGGATAATCACTGGAGCAAGGTGTAGGAAGAACAGAATTTAAAGTATAGTCTTAGCCTACAAGAGGAACAATGTGGGCACCTTCCAATTTCCAGGGGGGGGGGAAGGGGAGGGGAGAGGTTTAAGCACCTGGCCTGACCTTCTATTAGCCTAATCACGTAAACCAGGGCAGCTTCATCACCTAAACCAGGGCAGCTTCATCACTGTTAACAAGGTCTCCTTACTCTAACCCCGTGCTCACATTAAATATCTACACTTGTTGAATCCCAGGTGATCCAGTGGTTTTATAATGCCCTTTAGGAAAGAGAAGTAGAGTGTATCTAAGGATCAATCCCTCATCTGAATCATCTGCTTTTCTGACCCCTAAACTTCTGCAACTACAGTTGACCCTTGAGCAACAGGGGTGTGAACTGCCTGGGCCTAAGCATATGGGGATTTTTTTTTCTTTTTAACAGTACTGTACATGCATTTTTTCTTCCTTTGTTGTAAGAATGTAGAACACGTGTAACATACAAAATATGTATGTACTAACTGTTTACGTTATCAGTAAGGCTTCTAACAGCAGGCTATTAGTAGTTAAGTTTTTGAGAAGTCAAAAGTTATGGAATTTCGATTGCTGGGTGGGGTTAGTGCCCCTAACCCTCAGGTCGTTCAAGGGTCAGCTGTATTCCCTGTACCCACTTACAGATCAGCTATCTTTAAAGTTCTACCCCTAAGTTCCCATTTCTTCTACCCTTGACCAGGATGTATTTCCCTTACATGCAGCAATGGCCGCCCACCAAGGTAGGCCTAGGTTAACATGCATAGATTCCAGTAAGTTCTGAATCAGTCCCACGGGCGTGTATGACCCCAGCCCCAGTTCAGCGAAGCTCTGTTCTGCAGCAGCTTGGACTACATCTGCGGTCTCTCCAGAAGCCACCTCGGGTACTGCTGTGGGTGAGGGAGTTGCAGGAATGACAGGAGGGGCCTGAACCTGTGTAAAAGGAAGTCATGTGTAATACTCAGTAGGGGGGGGGGCAGACAGAAATCACAGGCCCCCTAAGATAATAACTAGTATCAAGTTGTTCTACTGACTTTCTACTTCTCGTTCTCCCAGGTTACTCTACAGTGTACACAGAATTAAAGGCTTAAAAAAGACATTTTATTTTTTCCTCTGGGCAGGAAGAAGAGTAACTTGGAGTAAGACTTCCTGACTTCCCTTCCTATTAGGAAGTTATTTCTTCTATCAGTGTTTTCCAAACTTCAGTCATTTGAGTTTCACTGGCACGATTTTGCAGATACTGAAACTATCATAATTTTTATTTAAAACAATTCAGTTTTTAAGATCAAAATATTTACTTGGTCTATCAGAAATATTAATACCCAAGAAGTCATCGATATGCAATTTATAACTTCTAACACACACGCACACCTGGAATCACATCTCATACACCATCAGGGGCTCGCCACCATTACGGCAAACAATGCCTTGTATATAACGTAAATCTCTCCTGCTGTACTTTCAATCATTTCCTCACTGATTTGAAAATCTATCCGAAGCAGAGATGCTACCATTTTGGGAGCTGCACGGAGTGTGGCCAAGAACTTTGTGCCACATCCCCCCTCCTCGTAGCTTAAACAAAATAAAATCAACCAACAAACGCCACTCCTAACGTCGCAGGAACGAATCGCCTCTTACCTGGGCTTCTGCAAACAAAATCACAGAGGTACTGAGGCCCCGGGGGCCAGGGCCCGCGAGGACGACGAAATGCGGGCGCTCGCAGCATCGGCCGGTTGGAAAGAGGAGCCCCGCGGTCAGCGGTTTCCGCGGCCAATGCGAGGGCCCTGCGACGCTGTGGAACTGAGGGTAAAAGAAGGATGGAGCCCTTTTATCAGGAGCAGATGTCGCTCATCATGCTCATTCGCCACGAAGCACGCAGCCCTCTACCACAGGTGAAGTCACTACCAATCTCCGCGCGCAGAGGGCTGGCCCGAAGGCATGCAATTAGCGCGGCCTGGCTCTCGGTTACCGCAGGCCCACTGCGGAGCACAGAGGTCGAGGGTGACGCTTCAGTGGTAGGAGTGACATCGGGACCCACGAACAGATAATAATATACAGACAACGATATGCGGCCGCGAGCCCGCAGGGTCGGGGACGTAACCCTCCCATGTACTCGTGCGACCCGAGGTCAAGAGAGGTAGGTCCTAGTGAAGTCAGAGTCTGTTCAGGCTATTCCTGGCACGAGCTGTCTCTGGCTGGGGCCATGGGGACAGGGCCGCATCCTGGCGCTCAACCCTGGGGTAGCCTTACCTGACGCTGTAGCCCTAAGAGGCGCACAAGCTCCCGACGACCGCACATCAAGCCCATCGCCATTTTGCCGGTAAGAGGACTGAGAGTGCTTGCGCTTGCGCACTCAGAACTTAAGTCTCGCGGGAAGAGGCCCTTTTGGAAAGGGGCATGAAGCCAGAGCTGTTGCCACGATCAGGTGATAAAGGAGACTGGAACTCAGCGGCCATATTTGAAGTGGGTAAGAAGACGCTAAGGGTCCTATTAACAAGATCGCGCAGTGTGTTGGGGGAGATTGAGAGATTGAAGTTAAAGGCCACCTGAGGGACTGTCAGATAGTGACCGCAAAATCCTAGGGGTTAGGGCGCCTGAGTGGTTCAGTGGGTTAAGCCTCTGCTTTCGGTTCAGGTCATGATCTCAGGGTCTTGGGATCGAGCCTGGCATGGCACCGGGGCTCTCTGCTCTGCAGGGAGCCTGCTCGCACCGCGGCCTCCCTTCCCGGCCCACTTGTGATCTCTGTCCCTTTGTTAAATAAATAAATAATATCTTAAAACAACAACAACAACAACAAAAACCCTAGGGATTTCTTGGCTGTCAGCTCCCAACCCTAACATCTTTCCTACATCAAATGTACCTTACAGAAATGGTAAGATAGGCAAAAAATATAATCCAGATTTAGTAATAATAGGGGTTATCGCCTATCAATCGCATATGTTGAATACTATTGTGAATAAGATTTTAAAGCTTACTTTGAAAAATTAATACAGTTAGAGGTGATGACAAATATACAACTACAGGGCTCTTAGGGAAAAAAACAAACAAACCTGGAAATGTTACTTTGGTGGCCCCAAATGAACCATCTGTCACAGTATTTACATGCTTGTATAGCCTCGTACAGCCACTATGGAAAACAGATGGAAGTTTCTCAAAAAACTAAAAATAGAACTACCATATGATCCAGCAATTCCATGTCTGGGAATAAATCTGAAGGAAACAAAAGCACTGCATCAAAGAGATATCTGCACCTTCACGTTTACAGTAGCTTTATGTATAATAGCCAAGACAGGGAAACAATCCAAATATCTGTGGGAGGATGAATGGAAAAAGAAATTGTGATATAAATATACAATGGAAACCTGTTCAGTCACAAAAGAGAAGGAAATCCTGCTGTTTGTGACAACATGGATGGACTTTGAAGGCATTATGCTAAGTGAAATAAGTCACACAGAGAAAGACATACTGTATGATCTCACTTTTATGTGGATTTAAAGGAAAAACTCATAGAAAAAAGAGATCAGATTTGTAGTTATCAGAGGCAGGGGGTGGGGATATGGAATTGAATAAAGGCAGTCCAAAGGTACAAACTTCCAGGTATAAATAAATACTGGGGATGTAATGTACAACATGATGACAAAAACTAATATGGCATATTTGGTATGTTTAATTTGGAAGTTGTTGAACGTGTAAATCTTAGGAGTTCTCATCACAAGATAAAAACCATTTTCTTTCTTTTTTTGTATATGAGATGATGGATGTTAACTAAATCTATTGTGTTAATTATTTTATAATATGTGTAAGTCAAGTCATGCTGTACACCTTAACTTATACAGTGCTGTGTATTAATTATACCTCAATAAACCTGGAAAAAAGTTCTCAACACACACAAATTGTAACTATGCAAGGTGATGACTATGCTAACTAACTTTATTGTGGTAATTGTTTTGCAATGTATATTAAGTTATTACATTGTATGCTTATACAATATTATATGTCAATTATATCTAAATAAAGCTGGAAAAAAAGGTTTTGAGGAATATATAAAAAAATTCTAGGAGTTTTGGGTGGCAAAACGAAGTCCGTTAAACATCCGACTCTTAATTTTGGCTCAGGTCCTCATCTCAGGGTCATGAGATTGAGCGCCAAGTCAGGTTCTGGGCTCAGCTCAGAGTCTGACTGAGATTCTCTCCCTCTCTCTTCTCCTCTGCCTCTCTCCCTGCTTGCCCAGGTGCGTGTGTTCTTTCTCAAATAAATAAAAAAATCTTAAAAAAAATTCTACCAAAACATGGAAATTAGGCAAGGTTGATGGATACAAGGTCAATATGCAAAAATCAATTTCTATACACTAACAATAAACAGTTGGAAAATAAAAATGTCATTTACAAGAGCATCTAAATCAAGAAACATTTATGAGTACATTTAACAAAATATGAGTGTAAACAAACAAGCCCAAAATATGTGTCTGACTTGTATAGTGACAGCTACAAAACATTACTGAGAGAAAATTGAAGAGGTCTAATGAAATGGAGAAGTATAGCGTGATGGATTTTAAGACTCATTATTGTGCAGAGGTTAATTCTTCTCAAAGTGATTTACAGCAATCTCAAGAAAAATCCTGGCACTTTTGTAGAAATGGACAAATAATTTATATGAAATATTTATATGAAAAATATAAAAGATCTAGAAAGAGAAAACACTTTTTGAAATAGAACAAAGTTGGAGGACTTTCAGTACCAGATTTCAGGACTTACTATAAAACAACAATAATTAAGGCAGTGTGGCTTAAAATAGACATTTAGATCAAAGGAACAGAATAGTGTTCAGAAAAAAATCCACACATACATGATCAACTTTTTTCAATAAAACTGCCAAGGCAATTCAAAGGGAAAAGGAAATCTTCTCAACAAATGGTGCTGAACTAACTGGATATCCCTATAGGAAAAATTTGATCCTCAACTCTTAGCTTCTACTATATATAAAAATTAATTTAAAATGGGTCATAGTTCCAGGCTTAAAAGCTAAAACGATAATTTTTTCTAGAAGAAAGCACAAAAGAATACCTTGCAGTAGGCAGAGATTTCCTAGACAGGACACAAAAACACGAGTCATAAAAGAGAAATTTGATGAACAGGACTTCATCAAAATTTAAAATGCTTGCCCTTTGAAAGGCATTAGAAAAATTAAAAGGCAAGCATAGACTGGAAAAATAATCACAACACAACAATCCAACAAAAAATTCATATCTAGGATATGTAAATGACTCTTTTTATAACTTAATGATTAAAAACAATGTAACCCAGTGGAAATTGGCAAATGTTTTGAACAGACATTTCACGAAAGAAGATACTAGAAAGAATAGCCAGAAATCAGGGTGCCTGGGTGGCTCAGTCAGGTGAACGTCCAACTCCTGATCTCAGCGCAGGTCTTGATCTCAGGGTTGTGAGTTCAAGCCCTGAGCTGGGCTCCACGCTGGACGTGGAGCCTACTTAAAAAAAAAAAAAAAAAAAAGAAAAGAATAGCCAAAATCACATGAAGAGACACTCAAAATCATTAGTCATCAAGGAAGTGCAAAATAAAACCACAATGATTTACTACTACATACCTACTAGAATTGCTGAAATTAATGGATGGATATTACCAGGTATTGGGGTGGGCATGTGAATCAAGTAGAACTTTTGTAAATTGCTGGTAGGAGTGCAAAATGGTACAATCACTTGGCAGATTCCTGTGAAATTAAATGTACACTTACTAAATGACCAAACAATGCCACTTCTAGCTATTTGTTGGAGAGAAATGAAAATATATGTTCACAAGAAGACTTGTACAGGGATATTCACAGCAGTTTTATTCATAATAACACCAAATTGGAAATATTCATCTGTGTGTGAATAGATAAATCCCAGTGGGATGGAATGCACTCAGCAATAAATAGGAAGGGACTACCGATACACACAACAACATGGGGGAATCTCAGAAACACTATGCGGACCAAAAGAAGCCAGACACAAGAGAATCGATAATTCAGTTTCATTATCTGAAGTTCTAGAACTTTTAAAATGAATCAAATGTGACAGAAAGCAGATCAGTGATTGCCTGGGGCAGTGGGTGTGTGGGTGAGGGTAGCATTGACAGCATAGAGGCCAAAGGGAATATTTTGTGATGATAGAAATATTGTACATCTTGATTGTGTTGGTGGTTATATAGGTGAATAACATTTATCAAAAACTCAGCAAATGATTCACTTAAATGGGCACATTTTTTGTGTTATACATCAATACATTTGATTTATAAGTGAAAAAAGTGTTTTTTTTAAATGTTTTTTTTTAAGATTTTATTTATTTATTTGAGAGAGGGAGAGAGAGAGAGAGAAAGCATGAGAGGGGAGAAGAAGGTCAGAGGGAGAAGCGGACTCCCCATGGAGCTGGGAGCCCGATAGGGGACTCGATCCTGGATCTCCGGGATCATGACCTGAGCCGAAGGCAGTTGCCCAACCAACTGAGCCACCCAGAGCCCCTATAAGTGAAAAAAGTTTATAGAAGTCACTGCTCTGTCAAATTAGTGCATTGGCCCCAGTTATCCATAAATTTCACATAAATTTTTTTTTAAAATTAATTTTCTGGAAGATTATTTTACTTTTTCACCCAGCATGGATATTCATTCTTTGGTGTCTTTGAGATATTTGGTGCCTTTGGAGATACACATAAAGTGCTTTAGTAAATCTGAGAGATTGTTTCTAACTAAGAGAACCCCAGGGATGGGTTCATGGAGGAAACCATTTTTTTTTTTTTAAGATTTTATTTATTTATTTGACAGAGAAAGAGACAACGAGAGAAGGAACACAGCAGGGGGAGTGAGAGAGGGAGAAGCAGGCTTCCTGTAGAGCAGGGAGCCAGAAACGGGGCTCTATCCCAGGACCCTGAGATCATGACCTGAATTGAAGGCGGACACTTAACTGACTGAGCCACCCAGGTCCCCTGATCCTTCTCTGTTCTTAACCTCTTTGTCTTGTATCACATGGCACTGCTTTTCTTTGCCCTCTGGCTTCTGGATAGGTCTGCAATGGAAGTCATTGGCTGAAAACGAGTGTAAAAAGAAAAGACAGAGAATCTAGTGTATTTCCTCCTCCTTTCTCTCCTGCCTACATTATTTCTAGCAGCTGTATCTCCTTGGTCAGACAGCCTTTCTCTCCATAATCCCGGCTCCCTCCCTGCAGACCTTGCCATGATTCTAGTGCCCTCTGGATGCCCTTAGATTCTGGGCTCTAGTAACACCACCAGCTCTCATTGCCCCGTAAGCCTAGGGCAGGATAACAGCTGCCTGCCGTTGTCAATTTCTGGATTGCTTTGCTGTGGTCCCTGTTTGACTTCATAGCCCTTCTATTGCCCATGTACCAATCAATTCCTTGTGGTACAATTCCTCTGTCGTACTTCCAGCGGTTTCTGTTTCCTGGTGGGACCCTAGCTAATTTAGCTCAGAAGCTGTGTCACTTATCAAGTAATTGTCTCTTAGCTCCGAACCTGATTTCTATGCGCCGCCCCGGGGGCCGGCAATTTACCAGCCTGCATTTCTGCTTCACCAGCTGGCTCCCCTGTTCAGTTCTGCCAATAAAGGGCACTAGGGGGAGACTGGAAGTCTGGAGGAGGGGGAACCGACTGGCTCCTTCTACTTTGTTCCACGTGGGCTTCCTCTCTAATTGCATTTCCTGTGAACAGCGTCCCAGCAGTGCTGCTTCATCCCAGCAGTCCTTTTGGCAGAAGTGGAATCCAGCTTTCCATTTTCCCCCAACACTTGCAGAACCAGTCTTATCCCCCTGCCGAGACAGGGGCATGAGTTGTCTGACGCTCCCTCCTCAGATAACCGAATTTCAGTTCTGAGGGGGACTTCTCTAAGCTTCCAACTTCTAATAACCCCACCTTCTTCCCTTCGTTCCCTCGGTGTGCAATGGCAGCTGCTTCTGCACTTGCTACTTCTGTGATACTTTGGAGTTCTCTTTTTACCCTTTGGGTTACACAGTTAACAACGTTAGACCCACTTAATAGTTCTTTATATTCCCTTCCAAATAACTGGCTTGGTTTCTGGCTCTTGAAGGTATCCTGACTTTTACAGAAGTGGAGCTGGAGTTTTGCAAAAGTGTCAGCTTTGGTTTTGGATATATTGAGTTTGCAGGGACGGGGGGGGGGGGTGAGGTTGGGGGGGTGGGGAGGGTGGGGTGGGGTTTGGGGGGGCGGGCTGTCCAGTGGAGGTATCTTGTACTCAGACGGAAATGGGGTAGCACTGGAGTTCTGGGGTAGCACTGGAGTTCGTAGGAGAGATGGAAGCTGCACATATTCTGTCATTGTCAGCATCAAGGTGATGGCGGAAACTGTCAGACATCTTGAATTCTCTGGCTGATGGGTGTTGGGGACCCAGGAACAGACGGTTGGTTGATAGTGGTCTCATGTATATTCACAAAGAAAAGGCAACACGATTGAAAAAAAAAATCACAAACTTGGAGATACAATGATGATTTAATGCTAAAACATTAATAAGTGAAGCTCATACCAAGATATTTATTTGGGGGGAGGGTACTGTTTACTTCTTGCTCAGTCTGTGTTTCCAAGTCTATCCCAATACTGGGGCTATACTTACAAATACAAGCCTTGGTACCCTGGAACTCTTTTTACTTTTCCTCCAGGATCTTTGGGGAAAGCCTCCAGGTCACACTGAAGGTGGTGACTTACCCTTCCTTCCATTTTTTGGTTCTACAAAAGGTCACAAAAATTATGTGGAATTAGGATGTCTGGGTGGCTCAGTGGATTTAGTATCTGCCTTTGGCTCAGGTCATGATCCCAGGATCCTGGGATCGACTCCCGCATTGGGCTCCTTACCCAGCAGGGAGCCTGCTTCTCCCTCTGCCTTCTGTTCCCCCTGCCTGTGCTAGCTCTCTGACAAATAAACAAAATCTTAAAAAAAATTATGTGAAATTTTTATTATTGTAACAAACTGTGGTTTTTCCTGTGACTTGACAATTACTTTTCTCATGTCTTATCAATTTATTCAAACATCCAATGAGTGCTTACTTTGTATCAGGTGTCCATTCTGTGTTAGTTTAGGGTCCACAGTTGTTCTGGACTTTTCTCTCTTCGGTCCCCTCTGGGTGCCCCTTAGTACTTGTACCTTCTTCTCCTTTAAAAGGGGTTCTTACCCCTACTTTCCTGACAACATAAAGAAAAAACCATATGAGATGAGCCTTTTAATCCATTCCAAAATAACCCTGTATCTGTTTCTTTCTCTCTCCTTATCTCAGATGAACTAAGCTTCAGCTTAAACTTTCTTTGTGCCCTCAGTTCTGTTTCCTCCCTTTCTCCCTTGTGAGTGCTATAACATCTAGAATTAAAGATTTTCTCCCTTAACGATCTCCATTTTGTCTAGCTTAAGCACCTTTAATTTCCTTTTCTCTCCTCTGCCTGCAGACATAATCTTTCTTCCCTCTGCCGAGAAAACAAAAACAAAACCAGAAAAATAACACCCAAACTCCCCAAACCTTCACTTGACCTTGATGCAACTCTAAGCCTATTTTCCTCATCCTTTTATTACTGAATGTTCAAGGACTGGACTCCATTTTTCCAATGCTCAGTCACTCTTAGTTCTGCTCTCTTGACTTCCTGCTGTTCTTGCAGCCCCTGTCCCTGTCATTCCACTGAAAGACAATCCTGTCTTCCTATGCACCAGGCACAGTGGATTTTTCTCAGCCCGCATTCTCTTAGACGTCCCTATAGTATTTGACACCTTTGATTACCCTTTTTTTCTAAAACTCTCTTGGCTTTCACAGTACAACATATAATTTTGTTCTCATCTTTTTGTTCTAACCCTTTCAAAACAGTTTGGATGACTAAATATACTGAGCTTAATTTTAACATGTTTATTGCAGTTTGAAGAGGGCATGAAGAAATAGTGGGGGTCACCAAAAGCTGGTTGCTGCTCAGACAGGCTTTGTAGGATGTTGTCCAATGATATTAAAAGGTTCCTTAACTTGGAGGTTCTGGATGTTTGATTGTGTCCAAGGCTGGTTAAAGTAAGCTCTCTCGATAGTCTCTTCCCTGCACAGTGTGAGCTAGCCAGCTCAAGTCTGAGCTTGCCTTTATAATTCTCTTCATTTCTCTAAGTTTCAACCTTTCAGTTTCTAATCTCTTTGAGATATTAATTCCATTGTTTAGGCTGTCGTCAAGCTCTCAATTCT
Organism: Nasua narica; assembly: GCA_028533885.1. Classification (NCBI taxonomy): domain Eukaryota; kingdom Metazoa; phylum Chordata; class Mammalia; order Carnivora; family Procyonidae; genus Nasua; species Nasua narica. The sequence continues at coordinate 61,802,580 of CM052797.1, forward strand.
GACTTTTGCTTCTTATTTCCTCATGGTATGTGTTGATTTTATTTGTCAAATTTTTAGAGTTCTGCAGGTGTTTACCATCAACCCTAGGGGTAATTCACAGGGTTCTATAGAAAAAAAAAAAGAGCCCAGTTTGACAGGCGTTTCTCTCTTGTTAAAAGTGGGAGTTATTTAACGTGCTCTAGATTTTGAAAAGCAGAATGCTTCTTTTATGTTTGTTAGTTAAGATGCAGAAGATAGAGTTCATTGTTGTGTGAGAAGAATTGTCTCTCCATAAATAAGTACTCAAAAAACATCCTCATACTGAGACTGGATAAGAATAACAACAACAACAACAAAAACGAAATAAATAAATAACCTGGTCTCACAAACCACTTCTTTTAGTATTGTGCTAAGTTATATGATGAACTTGTACTTGCTACTGCTGTTAGTTGATACTTATCACAGAACCTTAGGCCACATGGAAAGAGAACTGAGCCTTATGAGTTGGTGGAAAAAGAAGGCTCCCTGGCAAAGAAAAAAGAAGCCTGAAGTTATTTCTCTGTGAACTTGAACTCTTATTTATTCCTGATTGCAAACACAGCAGATTTTAGTAGAGCCTTAAAACTCATCCCTGTTGCTGTCATTTACTTTGAGTTAACCATTTATAGCTGAAACGTAAAGATACAAACTAGGGAGATTGCTCTACATGAGGTTCATAGACTCTCTGTATTTTCTTCTTTCTCCTCTTTGGTTGTATTGCCTTTTCCCTACACATTTGTTGTACTTGGGTACATTGTGTAGTTCAAATGCACAATCTATTTTTACTTCAGTATAAGGGGATTTCAGAGTATGAGATCACTTGGCTAGGAATAAGTAAGTCAGGGCAAGATTTTGTCTTGGATCTCTTACTACCCGAATCTGGAACAATCGGAGTCTCAAGATGAATAGTGATAGGAACATCATAATCCACTAACTGAAATAAGAATCTGCAAACCCATGCTGATGTACACAGATGAACGAATAAATATGTAAAAAGTAGAGAAGAGAAAGTCTCTTTCCAGCAAATGCCAACTAATAAATATGAAACAGGAGGAAGGAATGGTGGGGTTAGAAATTCAGTTTTTGGCAATGACCGTATGAATAACTACTTCAGGCAAGAATCATCAATGGAAGCTAAAATTAGTGGGTGAAATTGGCTGAGGAACAAGATATTCATATAGTCTCAAATTATCTCCCCTAAGGTTAGCTAGTGACTACAATGGGAAAAATAGTACCTTTACAGTGGTGCAATCTGGCAGTCACTGCCTTAAGCAAATAATCAAGGTTAATATTACCAACAATGGGACCGAGTAGAATCAGGTACCTCAGATGTGATGCGCTGACAAGGACACAATATCATTTTTGTAGTGTCCCTGCCAAAACTACATAAAGCTCAATCTTACCATGAGGAGACATCAGACAAACTGAAGGATTGTTACAAACAACTGGCCTGTGACCTACCAAACAGTCAAGGTCATGAAAAACTGATGAACTGCTCCAGATTAAAGGAGACTAAAAAGACATGATGGCTAAATGTCACATGTAATTTTAGAATTGGAAACTATACTTAAATAAAGAGGGGGGGCAACCCTCTTGGGTCCCCTCCTTCCTCGGGAGCTTTGTACTATCACTTTGCTATTGCTCAATAAAGCTTGCTTTGTTGCCCCCCTCCTCCAAAAAGGAAAAAGCATTGTTGGAACAATTGATGAAATTGTACTATGGACTGTAGCTGAGACAATGGTATTTTGATGTTAAATTTCTGGATTTTGATGGCTATGCCGTGATTATCTAAAAGAATGTCCTTGTTCATAGGGAACACACATGATGCATTTAGGGGCAAATAGGTATGATAGCTGCGAACTTAATTTCAGTCCAGATAAAACATGTACAGATACACATACAGAGAGAATGATAAAGCAAGTGGGTCAAATGTCAGCCCCTGGCAAATCTGGGACAAGAGTATGCAGGAGTGCTTTGTATGATTCTTGCAACTTGGCTATAAATTTGAAATTACAAGAAAATAAAATGTTACCAAATAAATCCAATCCTGAATTTTCTGGGGTGAATTTTTTTTTAAACTTTTTTAAAGATTTTATTTATTTATTTGAGAGACAGGCAAAGTGAGAGAGAGCATGAGAAGAGAGAAGGTTAGAGGAAGAAGCAGACTCCCCGTGGAGCTGGGAGCCCGATGTGGGACTTGATCCCGGAACTCAAGGATCATGACCTGAGCTGAAGGCGGTTGCTCAACCAACTGAGCCACCCAGGTGCCCTCTGGGGTGAATTTTAAACAAAATCTTTTATTGAAATATAGGATGCATACAGAAGAGTGCACACACTAAAAGTGTAAAGCTTGATATATTTTTATGAAATGAACCCCTCACGTAATTGTGATCCAGGTCAGGATCTAGAACATTACAAGTATTCTGGAAGTGCCTTTCCCAGTCATTACTCCATCCTTTCTTAACAAAGGTAACCTTTATCTGACTCCTTTATTTATTTATTTATTTATTTATTTATTTATTTATTTATTTATTTAAAGATTTTATTTATCTATTTGTCAGAGAGAGAGGGAGAGAGAGCGCAAGCAGGCAGAGTGGCAGGCAGAGGCAGAGGAGAAGCAGGCTCCCTGCTGAGCAAGGAGCCTGATGCGGGACTTGATCCCAGGACCCCGGGATCATGACCTGAGCCAAAGGCAACAGCCTAACCAACTGAGCCACCCAGGCGTCCCTATCTGACTCCTTTTATCACAGTTTAGTTTTGTCTGGTTTTTGAATGTTACATAAATGGAATCATACCATATGATTCTTGTGTGGGTGTATGTTTTTCCCAATGTTAGGTTTAGGAGAGTCATTTCTTGTTCCAAGTAACTGTAGGTAATTCGTTTTCTTGTTCTTTAATATGGCAGTGTATTTAAATAGATCATAATTCATTTACCCATTCTACCATTGTTGGACATTTAGGTTGTGAGGTAGGCAGTGTCTAAGATGGCCCCCAATAATCCTTGTTCTTGGTTTTTCATGACCTTGTGTCATCCTGTCTCCTTGAGTGTGAGCTGGACCTAATGACTAGCTTCCAATGAATAGAAGATGGCAAAAGTGATGAGATTTCACTTCTGAGGTAAGGTTACAAAAAGACTGTGGCCTCAGTCATGGGTGCTTTCTCTTCCATTGCTTACCTGAGGGAAATCAGTG
>CM052797.1:61806288-61856165 GCA_028533885.1 Nasua narica
CCATCTTGAAGCTGGATGATTTAACACAAAATTTAGCCTGAACTGATTTAGCAGCCATGGGAAAAGGAAAGGAATATGTTACAATAAATTATGTGATAAGGAAATAATATGCAAAGAAATGTATTGTGTGAGGGCTAGCCCTTGGCTCCCACACTTCCTGCATGGGGTAACACTGATTTAGTTGTTGGGCTGTCCTAAGGAGGGAAATAATGAAGGAATGTAAAATAAGACACTTCCCAAATAGTTTGCTCTTCTCCAACCTTCACTTTGGTGCGAAGCATGCAAAATGGAGAACAAGTTACAAAATGAGGTGGGATTGGTCACCCTGAGTCAGCTTCACTGACATTTTCTCCGATGTAATTATTATTCATCTCAGCAGTTTAAAAAGCACCTAATTTCCCAGGGGCACCTGGCTGGCTTAGTCATTGATTCTTGATCTCGGGGTCCTGAGTTTGAGTCCCATGTTGGGCATACAGATTACTTGATTAGACATTTTTTTTATTTTTTTTTTTTTAAGATTTTATTTATTTGACAGAAAGACACAGTGAGAGAGGGAGCACAAGCAGGGGAGAGTGGGAGAGGGAGAAACAGACTTCCCACGGAGCAGGAAGCCCCGATGCTAAGGGGCTTGATCCCAGTACCCTGGGATCATGACCCGAGCCCAAGGCAGATGCTTAACGACTGAGCCACCCAGGCACCCCTAAATTTTTTTTTAATTTTTTAATAAAAAATAAAAAATAGGAAAAAAAATAGGGGTGCCTGGAGGCTCAGCCTTTAAGCCTCTGCCATCAGCTCGCATCATGATCTCAGGGTCCTGGGGTGGAGCCCCACATCGGGCTCCCTGCTCCTTGGGAAGTCTATTTCTCCCTCTCCCACTCCCCCTGCTTGTGTTCCCTCCCTCACTCTCTCTCTCTCTCTGTCAAATAAATAAATAAAATCTTTAAAAAGATAAAAATAAAACATAAAAAATATAAAAAATAAAAATACGGGGCACCTGGGTGGCTCAGTGGGTTAAAGCCTCTGCCTTTGGCTCAGGTCATGATCTCGGGGTCCTGGGATCGAGCCCCGTGTCGGGCTCTCTGCTTAGCAGGGAGCCTGCTTCCCCCTCTCTCTCTGTCTGCCTCTCTGCCTACTTGTGATCTCTCTGTCAAATAAATAAATAAAATCTTTTAAAATAAAAAAAATAACAAAAAATAAAGCATAAAGCACCTAATGTCTCAGAGCAGTGCACTTGTGCAAAAGTTCTTGTGTACAGACCATACAGAAGGATATTTGAATAAACATACTGGACAAAACATGAGTGGACAGCAAAGTATTAAAACCAAATACAGGCTGTGATCTCTGTCCTCTGCCTTTGAGAGGCAAAGGAGTTTAAGAGAGGAAGGACATAAAACTCAGATCCCTGATGTTTCTCAATGCTCTTAACGCCAGCCTTTGCCAGATGAAATCAAGAGGCTGAAAGACATCTAGTTTGGGATGACTGGTTTCCTGTGGCTTGAGTCTAGTGAAGTCATTAAGGAGTGCTGTCCACTTGCCAGCACCCCCCCGCCCCCCCCCCCACAGTGTTCCATGAGGTCGCTGAGAATGCTGCTGATGTTAGCCGTCAGCACTAATGTTCTTCCTCTCTCACTCTCAGAATCCTAACCCGTATTTCCTGCTATTTACAACCCACGGACTGTCCACATCACACCAACACGTCAAAAACTGAACTTGTCTTCCTTCCAAAGACCTTTCCCCTCCCAGATTTCTCAGTTTTCCCAATTAAACTTCCCATCCCGCCCCTAGAGTTCTCCAGCTCTGGTTCCTTGACTCCCACAGCTACTAAAGTATTGCATGTGTTCATTTCTGCCTGGGGAATTTATCCGGTTCACGTCATTTGTTCACCTTAATGTGTGCGCCCTCTTTTATAATTTTGCAAAGCAACGGCAATCCCCCTAGTGTGTGAGCTCCTGGAAGGTAGGAGTATTGCTGCTTCAATTTCTTTATTATCATGTCGGTGGTAGTGCCGGCTTCTCATCTTTGCTGTCAATCTTTTTTTTTTTTTTAAGATTTCATTCATTCATTTGACATAGAGAGAGATCACAAGTAGGCAGAGAGGCAGGCAGAGAGAGAGGGGGAAGCAGGCTCCCTACTGAGCAGAGAGCCCAGGCAGGGCTTGATCCCAGGACCCTGAGATCATGATGTGAGCCTGAGCCGAAGGCAGAGGCTTTAACCCACTGAGCCACCCAGGAGCCCCTTTGCTATCAATCTTGAATGTTGACACTAAGGTTATTTTTCCAGCCCTTACCTTCTACTATTTGACTTGCAACTGTAAACTATGTAATGGGATTCTGAGTGCTGTCTATCTCAGCTGTCTGTCTCAGAACCAGCCAAAGGCATATGAAGCCAGGCCCAGGAAAGTGGCATTCAATCATTATTGCAACTGTAAAACAATAAATCCACAGCCACGTTTTGATTCAATTTCCTGATCTCTGAAAACTACAAGCAATCTTGTACAATGATTGCTTCCTGGACTGTCTTATCTACTTTACAGGTTTATTATGAAAATCATGTGAAATCATTTATTTATTTTTATTTTTTAAAAAAGATTTTATTTATTTATTTAACAGAGAGAGATCACAAGTAGGCAGAGAGGCAGGCAGAGAGAGAGGGGGAAACGGGCTCCCCACTGAGCAGAGAGCCAGATGGGAGGCTCGATCCCAGGACCCTGAGACCATGACCTGAGCGGAAGGCAGACGCTTTAACCCACTGAGCCACCCAGGCGCCCCTGAAATCATTCATCTAGAAGTGTTTCCATAAGTGAAAATGAAGTGTATGAACGTATGGCGATAGTTCTTGTCCTATCGCCCTTGCTTAGTCTTGGGGGATCCATCTGTGTAGGCTTATAGCCAAGGTTCTTTTGTTCCCATCCTTTCTTCCGGTTCAGCCCTGGCCTATACCATTCTTATTGTTATTGAAATAGCTGCTTTTACTTCTTAAACCAGGATCCACCCTTCCCCTCTTTCAAAGCACTGCTCGGAGCCACCTCCTGTGGAAAAACTTCCCAGGCCTGCAGAAGGAAGTGATAAACTTCCAGAAGGCCATTGCACCACTCCCTCAGTTTCCCCCAGCCCCCATACTAAGTGTCTAGCCCAGCACAGAGTAATGGGCACTTTTGTAAGAGTTTCACCATTTATAAAGCATTTGCTCTTACATTATCATTTTTTAATGTTTTCAGAAATGTGATATATTAAGGGGTTTTTTTAGTGAAGAAATTAAGAATAAATGAATTCCCCAAGACAAATAATGATTTTTAAAAAGAAGGAAGGAATCACAGATCTGGGTTTACTATGTACTAATACAGTGTAGTCCCCCCCTTATCCACAGCCGGTACTTTCTAAGAACCCCAGGAGATGTCTGAAATCGTGGGTAGTACCAAACCCTATATATATTATAGGTGGTTTTTTCCTATACAGACATGCCTATGATAAAGTTTAATTTATCAATTAGGCACACTGAGAGAGTAACAACAATAATAAAAAGTTATAACAATATACTGTAATAAAAGTTATATGAATGTTGTCTCTCTCAAAATGTCTTGTACTGGGGCATCTGGGTGGTGTAGTTGCTTAACCATCCTATTTTTGGTTTCGGGACGGCTCAGGTCCCGATCTCAGGGTAGTAAGATTGAGACCCATGTCTGGCTCCATGCTCAGCAGGGAGTCTGCTTGGGATTACCTCTCCTTCTCCCTCTGCCCCTCACACTTGGTGCTTTTTCTCTCTCTCAAGTAAATAAATAAATCTTTAAAAATATATCTTATTGTACTGTATTTTTTTATTAAAGGTCTTATTTATTTATTTGACAGAGAGAAAGAGATCACAAGTAGGCAGGCAGAGGCGGGGGAGAAGCAGGCTCCCTGCTGAGCAGAGAGCCCCATGTGGGGCTCGATCCCAGGACCCTGAGACCATGAACTGAGGCAAAGGCAGAGGCTTTAACCCACTGAGCCACCCAGGCACCTCATAAATAAAATATTAAAAAAGAAAGTACAGTACAGGGGCGCCCGGTGACTTAGTGGGTTAAAGCCTCTGCCTTTGGCTCAGTTCATGGTCTCAGGGTCCTGGGATCGAGCCCCACATGGGGATCTCTGCTCAGCAGGGAGCCTGCTTCCCCCTCTCTCTCTGCCTACTTGTGATCTCTCTCTCTCTGTCAGGTAAATGGATAAAATGGAAAGAAGGAAGGAAGGAGAAAAGAAAAAGGAAAAGAAAAGAAAAAAGAAAAGAAAAGAGGACCTCTGCTGCTTCCATTTTGGCCTCAAACTTTCTAGCTGGGTTCTTCTTTCCAGCTCCACTCTGGGCTCAGATGGAAGACCCTGAGGGCAAAGCCACCCATTAGGGGAAGGAATCCACTCCCTCAGGCAATAAGGACGGAGCCAGCGAGATCCCACTAGTGATTGACTCGAAGACAAGAATCTATTTGACCTTCACAGACCACCTGCACCTATTCACCCACCTTTGCCCCTCATCTTCCCTATATAAACCGGAAGTATTTTCGGCACTTTGGAGACAGGCTCTGAGACACTAGTTTGCTGTCTTCCCAGTGTTGGCCTCAACTGAAATGAATTCCTTTCTTATTTCACCACCGTTTTTCTCCCTTTGGATTTTGTCAGTGGCAAGTGGCTGAACCTCGCCTGTTTAGGATCCCCCGGAGCCAGGTGCTCTTGCACCCCCTATGCACCCTCTCCAATCTCAGCGATACTATTACAGTAATGTGTGTGATTATTATTGTCTTCTCTCTCTAGACCCGGAGCGCTTATCAGAATAGTGATGACGGCTGTTTCGCTCTCCATAGAATCCCCTGCACCTAAAAAAAATGCTTGTCGTATGTAAGCTCTTCAATTTTGTTGAAAAAAATAAGGACTAAAACCCAAATTTTCTTATTCATTCTAGATTTCACTCTTAGGCTGGGAAAAACGTTACAGTGATGCGGAAGAAGGCAGAATGAAGTAAATACTCCTCTAAGATAAAGACATAAATTCAAAAAAAAAAAAAAAAGATAAATTCCAAAGGACTAGACACCCCTGCGCAGAGGTGACTGGAGCGGTTCCAAATGGTTCAGTCTAGGACACCACTTCCAACCAGGACGTAACCATTACGGGCGATTCATAGGCAGACAAATCGCTCTCCCCCAAAAACCCTCGTCGCAGTTCTGTCCTATTTTCCGTACAATGCCCCAAGATGGCGGGGCCCGTGATTGAAGCCCAGGTTCAAGATGGCGGCTTCCGACTTCCCCTGCAGTATCGCGCGTGGCCACCGAGGCCACGCCCACTTCCGGCACCGCGGCCTCAATATGGCTGCTTTAGGTACTTTGCTACCGGGTAAGTGAGTGTGGAGTCGGTGGGCTCGCGAGCCCGCTGGGGCAGGTCGAGGACCCCTGAATTTTCTGCATGGCCTCTGCTCCAATTCTGCCGTTTTCCCTGCAGGTGTTCGGAGGCTGCACAGCAGCGTGGCGGCTCGGGCGGGCAGCCAGTGGCGACTCCAGTGAGTGCCGGTCTAGTGCCGATCTGGGGGATACTGGGGGGGTACTGAGAAGCCAGAAGCTGGGCCAAATCCTCACCAGACTATTTTTCTCCACCCAGGCAGGGCCTGGCTGCCAACCCCTCCGGCTACGGGCCCCTTACGGAGCTCCCAGACTGGTCTTACGCGGGTGAGCGCTGACCTGACATTTTCACCCAGAGGGAACGCCCCTGGACCGATGGCGGCGGGGGGCGAGCAGCGGGCGGAGAAGGGGGTGAGGGTGGGGGATGTGTCTGAGTGTACTACGTACTGAACTTTATATTTGGAGTTAGGGGGAGGGAGCCCAATTGTTTATTTTGTAAATTAAACTACGCCTATGGAAAGTAAAGCTAGACAGGATCTTGTGGAGATGAGCAGAAGATAATTCTAATTTGGGACACCCCGGTGGGCGGAGTGATAAGAGTTTTACGTTTCTCATGGTGGGATGGTTTTTAAAAAGTTATAAAGACCCACCTTTCAGTGTGGTGAGTACATTGTTGAAAATTTGGTACCAAATGCAGAGGGAGCTCTTTGAAACGCTGCCTAAATGAGCATCTCAGAAAGAGGGGTTAGGTGGGTGAGGTTTGAGGATGGAGAGCTCCCTTCAGAAAAGTTCCTTCTCGTTACTTGGCGGGGCAAGGGGAAGGAAGGAGAAGAAAAAAAAGAAAATATAGGTATTACCCCTAGAATGGAGGGACCTTAGAAAAGTTGAAGCTACTCCCCACTCCCAATAGAGGACTCCAGTTTACAGGGGGGAAAACTGAGGCCTCAGAGTTCCTGTAATCACACAGCTAGGTAACAGCAAAGCAAGGATTAGAACGGGGTAGGGGCGAGGCCCCCTTCAACAGCGCAGAGACCTGGGCACTAATACCCTATTGGATTCTATAAGAGTATGATCCCGAGAAGGATGGTAAAGATTTTTTTCCCCTTGGGGCGCCTGGGTGGCTCAGTGGGTTAAAGCCTCTGCCTTCGGCTCAGGTCATGATCTCAGAGTTCTGGGATCCAGCCCGGCATTGGGCTCTCTGCTCGGTGGGGAGGCTGCTTCCCCTTCTCTCTCTGCCTGCCTCTCTGCCTACTTGTGATCTCTCTCTCTGTCAGATAAATAAATAAAATCTTTTTTTTTTAAGATTTTATTTATTCATTTGAGAGACAGAGAAAGTGAGAGAGAGCATGAGAGGAGAGAAGGTTAGAGGCAGAAGCAGACTCCCTGTGGAGCCAGGAGCCTATGTGGGACTCGATCCTGGAACTCAAGGGTCACGACCTGAGCCAAAGGCAGTTATTCAACCAACTGAGCCACCCAGGTACCCCAATAAATAAAATCTTAAAAAAAAAAAATTTTTTTTTCCCCCTTGTTACTTACTGCAGGAAACCCAGCATCTCCTAAAAGTAGCATGGAATATTGTAAAGACTCTGTCTGGAATTATTAATTCAGGTTTCTTTACTTGGTGACATTGTGGTCTTGGACATGTTATTTAATTGTATCTCTCAGTTTCCACAAAACTTTTGGGCAAAGTGTTCACTGTTTCTTACTTCGTAGAAAGTAAGTGTCTTTTTTCTTCATTTTCAACTACTTAAGGTCAGATACTACATTTTTCACCAAGTCAGCAGATATTTCTGGAATCTGTATGATGTGCTTGTGTGCCTACACTGTACTACAGTGAAACCTAGAGATATAATCTGTAAAAGTCTAGCTGGAAAAACAGCAGAGATGTTTTAAAAATTAAATAATAGGGGCGCCTGGGTGGCTAAGTTGGTTAAGCATCTGCCTTTGGCTCAGGTCATGTGTCAGGGTCCTGGGATGGAGCCCCAGGACCCATATTGGGCTCCCTGCTCAGCAGGGAGTCAGCTTCTCCCTCTGGCCCTCCCCCAACTCATGCTGTCTGTCTCTCTCAAATGAATGAAATCTTAAAAAATAAGCGCTCTACCCCTTTCCAAAAGAATTTGAGATAGCCAAATAAGGCAAAAAAACAGTAATAACAGTAAATGTCCCAAGGCAAGTAGATGAATATTAAATCATTGGTAGGCACTTTTAAAAAAGATTTTATGTATTTATTTGTGAGAAAGAGAGAGAGAGCCAGGAAGACCACACGCAGGGGGAGGGGCAGAGGGAGAGGGAAAAGCAGACTTCCTGCCGAGCAGGGAGGCTGATGCAGTGAGCTCCATCCAGGGACTCCTGGATCATAACCCCAGCTGAAGGCAGACACTTAATCGACTGAGCTACGCAGGCACCCCGATAGGCACTGCTTTCAGGAGAGAGCTCACAGAGTTGAAAGAGGTCAGAGGAGGATTTCTGGGCATATAGGGCTTTAGGGGGGCCTAAGGACGAGAACTGATCGGAAAGGAAAGGAAAAGGGAGCATTTCATTGAGGAGTGAGATGGAATTTAGCAAAGACTCATGATGATTAGAACAGTGATCAGATTGCCTTAGTGGAGGGTTTCTAAAGATAAAACAGGAGAGGGGCACCTGAGTGGCTCAGTCAAGCGTCAGACTCTTGATTTTGGCTTAGGTTATGATCACAGAGATCTTGAGATTGAGCCCCAGACTGAGCCCCAGGTGGGGCTCTGCACTCAGCAGGGAGTCTGTCTGAGATCTCTCCCTCTCTGCCCCTCCCCCTGCACTCTCTCTCTCAATAAATAAAAACTTGGGGGGGGGGGAGATAAAACAAGACATTCAGCACTGCCAAGGACCATTCCAGAATAATGAGGGGTAAGTGAAATAGAGTAGGAGTATGCCTCAGAGCTTATTCTTGGCATACCTTACCCCTGACACTGAGGGATGGGTTTTTGGAGAATGAAGCCACCACGGGTGTGAAATGGGAGAGAGGAACTAGCGACTGGTTCTTCCCTTGTTCCTATCCCCGTGCCTTCACGGTACCGCCAGCCATCTCTAATGCCTGTCTTTTTCTTCACTTCCATCTACAGATGGCCGCCCCGCAGCTCCAATGAAGGGCCAACTTCGAAGAAAAGCCCAACGGGAGGCGTTTGCAGTGAGTGGCTAGAGCCTCAGTCAGGGCAACCTGTGTGTACAGGGGGTACGGTCCTGGGGGAAGGGAGGAAGAGAGTGGGGCACTCCCAGGGCAGGAACCAGTAGTAGCCATCCGGCCACGCATTTTTGCCTCCTCCCGCTTCCCATCCCAGGACCCGGTCCCCTTCCCCAGTCAGCAGTGTCATTTTCCAGCTGAACCCTCCGGCTTTGATCTGTGAGTGAAAGGATATATGGCGCAGAGCTCCAGCCCCACATGTTATCCACCCTGCCTTCCTGTCTGTTTCAGAGACGAGTTGTATTGCTGTCACAGGAAATGGATGCTGGATTACAGGCATGGCAGCTCAGGCAGCAGGAGAAGTTGCAGGAAGAAGAAAGCAAGGAGAAAAATGCTCTTAAACCCAAAGGGGCTCTCCTGCAGAACCCACGACCGAGTCAGTAAAAAGCAGTTCCTGTGCCCCTTTCCCGGCCTCTCTCTGGCTTCCTTCTCTATCACCTACAAGCCTCATCCCAGGCCCCAGAGAGAGCCTTCGCGTTCCCCGTCTATCTTCAGAGCGCTCGAGCTTGGCCACCGGAAGAACGGCCTGTAGGATCACCGCCTGGTGGAGCTGGCCTAGTGCCCTCACCCCTGGCTCCCTTCCAGTTCAGTGGAATCTTGCTCTGGGATACTCCCCCCCCCTTTGCAGGCCATAGGACCGGCCCAACTGGGAACAGCAGCTGCTCTGCGAACATGAAAAGGGGCAGCAGCTCTCCTGGTTTTAGCTCGGCACTCAGGCCTTTATGGGCCCATACACAGCTCAGGCTGCATTTAATAAATGTTCTGATGAAAAACGCTTTCCGGCTGAGGTCCCTTTCTTGGCGAGCAACCCGTGTCCATTTTCCTAAACTTCAGATACATGGCCCAGGAGGCCACTGGGAAGGCTGACATGGAAAGAACCAGACTTGGGGTTGCAGGTCTGCTGAAGAGTAGGATCCTGAGGTTTCCGTGGTTCTGGCTGAATTCCAGAGCCTGGTCAGAGAGAGACCTGTACCTCCACCCCAACTTGTATAGGGGAGCCCTGGAGGTGCTCAGCCCCCAAGTGGTCACTGTGGAATAGGTATCCAATATCCATCATAGATCTCCCACAAACCCATAAGCTGCCCAGGACCCAGGGAAACCTTTCCTGTTATTGATCATGGACTCTGGGAGAAAAGGGCCTTTGCTCCCATTACAACACAGTGCACTGGGCTTTCTTTCCATTATTCTGCCACAAACTTGTAATAGTTCCTGGATCTCTAGTATTGCTGGAGCTTGCTACCTGACCTCAATTCTTTCCAGCTTTCTTTATTCCCTGCCTGGCTTTCTTTCCCTCCCTTCTTCCCCCCCCCCCCCCCACTACCTCCTTCCTCTCTCGCTGACCAATGCAATTCTGGGATCTTAGATTTCGCTGATGGTCGAGTTTTTCTGTCTCCTACACTTTTCCTGCCTCTGTTGGGCTGCTTTTCCAGATCTAGTTCTCAGCCTCTTATCTGTCTCTCTTCCCCATGGTCAGCTTGCGCTCTCCCTCCCCCTTCCCCAACCTCCACCTTTTGTTCTGTTTAGTCAGTCCCTCAACATGTTACTCCTCAAGGAATTGCCTTTTTTCCACTGTGGAGGGGAAAACTAAACCCCAAAGTCCAAACTCCCAATCTCTCTCTCTGTCTAACAGTTTCCCCGAACTCGGATTTGCCTTTCCACACATTCCTTGGCCTTGCACCTCCTTCCTCCCCAGCCAGTTTAAGGAGCAGCCGGATTGCAAATGATGGTGCTTAAGGGAGGGCAGTTGTCTTTTCCACAAGGACGGGGCCAGTGTGGCTGTGGAGTTGGTTGGTGGGTAGTTGGGTTCTGTCATCATTGCCCGTCTGGGGCAGGAGAGGGGTGGAGGTGGTCAAAAGCAAGGGGCAAACGTCTGGATTTGGCTGAGCCACAGGTGCCAGCAGACAATCTCCGGCCCAGGTGCGGTGGCCGTGGAAGACCCCCACCACCAGCATCCCAGACTCTAACTCGTCCACCCCAGACACTGAGCCTCCCAGTACTTTCGGCTCTGAGGGGAGACAGACGCTGAATATTGGAGGAATCAAGCCACCTAAAATATGCTTAGGGGGAGAAAGTCTCCCACATCCTGTCCCCTGGGTCCCCACCCCACCCCCAACAGACCCTCGTCCTTAGCTCCGGCCTCAACCCCTGCAGATGGCAGCCTCCACCACAGAAAGGCAACTTAGGGTGTTGTTTTTTTTTTTTTTTTCCTACCCGTCTCTTGGCTGTAATTGGATTCAGGCTGAAACAACCACGTCCGCACCGGGAAAGGAGGGCATTGGGGCGGGGGCGGAGAGGCTGTGGGAGAAGGGAGGGACCAGAGGAGTGAGAGAGGGCTCGCGATGCAGTTCGCAGACTAAGCAGAAGAAAGATCAAAAAAGGAGAAAGAGGGGACGAGCATACAGGCGCTTTCAAGAACAATCCCCTCATCTCCAAGCGGCCAGCGCTCTAGGATTCCAAATTCAGTGCCCACCGAAGACAAAGGCGCCCCAAGGGAGTGGCGGCGCGACCCCAGGGCTTGGGGCCCCCGCCGCGGAGCCCGCACGGCTGGCTGCCGAGACGGTCGCGGACCATGTCTCCTGCCCCACGGCCCACCGGCAGGCTGCTGCTCCCCCTGCTCACGCTCGCCACCGCATTCGCCTCCCTCAGCTCGGCCCAGAGCAGCTTCAGCCCCGAAGTAAGTGAGCTTCCCCGGCCCAGCCGGGAGTCGCGCCCGCCAGGGAGGCGAGCCGGGGGTCTCCAAAGGGACAGCCCCCTCGTTGGAGAGCAGCGCGCTCGGGGGTTCGGCCGCTCGGGCCCGCAACAAACGCCTCCTTTTCCTTTCCCTCCTCATCTCCAAACTTCCAAGTCGATCCAACTTCTGCCTTCCCCAACCAGCACCCCCCCACCACCCACCGCCGCCGACTTTCTTTCCCAGTCCTTTCCCAGGATGAGCTTTACAGCTGGGGCCCACCCTCCCCGGTTCCCCCGGGGCCTGAGCTCAGCTCCAGAACCAGGAGGGAGCCTGGTAAATACTTGGACTCCGCTCAGCCCCTGCGCTGCCCTGCTTTCTTGTCATGTGCTCCAGTCCGTTGTTTCTTCAACTTTCCAGCCCTCCAGCGCTCTCCCGCCCGCGCCTGTCGGCCGGGGAGGCTCGGGTGGACCGCGCCGCGGCTCCGGGGGGGCCCCCCACGCTGCGTGCCTCCCGGGCGGTCCTGGCCCTCCGCGGGTGCAGCCGCCGCCAGGTGGGGTCGGGGCTAGATCGCCGAGCGGCCCCGGCCCCCACCCCACTCCGCCTTCCCGCGCCGACCCCTCTGTGTCACAGCCCGGAGCCCTGGCGTCGAAGGTCGCGCGGGGCTGGCGCCCTGGCCGCCTTTCCATACACACAAAGCTCTCCTTGTGAGCCGGGGGTTCGGCAGGGAGGCCGCCTCCTCACTCTGTCCCCCCCCCTTACCCCTCCCCCGCGGCGCCTTTAGGCTCGTCTAGTTGCTTTTGTTAATTGCTTTTCTGTGTTAATTGCAGGGAGACTGAGGGCACCGCACCGGGGAGTGGGGAGAGGGCCGGGTCCAGGTCACCCGCACACGTCCCGACTGCCCCAGCCCCCCCGCCCCTCCGGCTCCCCGCCACCAATCCATTCCCCGACGCTGGCCCACCGGCCCGGGAGGAAGCCGCGTGGGAGTTGTCTGGGGAGGTTTTTCCTCTCTTTCTCGCTCTCTCTCTCTTATTTTGGGGTGAAGGTGGGAGACGAATTTGATCAGCTTCTTATTTTGGCCCATCCCAACCCACTCAGCCCGGCAGGGCCTGGGTGCGGTCGGGAGGGGCCGGGAAGGGCCCCAGAAGGGGGAGGGGATCTGGACTTGGCTTCCTCCCTCTCGGTCCTGGCCCTGGACCCACCCCGGGAGGAAACATGTCCAGAAAGAACACATTCTCTCTGTCCCGAAGGGATCTGCGGCCAAAAAGCAAAGTGTGGCCCTAGGAGTCGGGGTGACCAGGGAGAGTGCAGATCTGCCCTGGGGCTAAGCCTGACAGGTCCTGCTGGAGGAGTCCTCCTCTTCCCGGCCTGGGCCTGGAGTGTTGGTCGCAAGCATGCAAGGAGAGCTCCTAACAAAAGAAGCCTGGGCATCTGGGGGCTGCCCATTGCCAACTTCGCCTGCCCTGCCTTCCCTCCCCTGCCCCACTAGGCCCCCTAGGGGAGGGGCGGCAGCCCTGGCTCTGTTTTAAGTGGGTCATGGGTAGTCCCGGTGCCAGAACCACCATTTGCTTCTGGGCCACGGAGGGGTGGGAGGCAGAGGGAGGGAGGAGCGGGCCCAGAGGCTCCCATCCAGGGCCTGCTAGAATTTGCCAGCATTTCCCCCAACCCACCAGACTTCTCCAGGACTCCTAGGCCAGAGGTGGGAGGGGTTCTCTGGACTTCTCCCCCCCAGGGGAATACCTCCAGACCACTCAGTTTTCAAGACAAAGACAGCTAACTGAGTTTTTTGACCTAACTTAGTTGCTTCCTCTCCAGGCCAGTCTAGAAGGCGAGCTGGGGTGGCCAGGCCTCAGGCAGCCGGGTCCCTCCCTCCAGGCCTCCAGAGCCCTGCACCAGCCCTAGGACAGCCCTCTCCTCCCCGCGGCCTGTCTGGCACTTGGCCCTCCCCCCACCCAGCCGCAGACACAAGAGTCCTCTCTTCTGTGGTTCCTACCTCACCTCCTAGTCTTCTCTGTGGTTCTCGCTTTGCTTAGAGCCCAGGCCTGGGAGGAGAGGGATGGAGCGCTTCCTTTCCAGGCCTCGAGGCTCTCTTGACTACAGGGAAGTCCCTTTCTTGCCTAAATCTCCATTTTTCTGTCTTGTGTTTGGGGTGGACGTTGTGGGTGTGAATATTTAGAAAAGTCAGACCTACTTTCTCGAGAGGGATTTATCCCAGAGCTCCTGGATGTGGATTCTCCTCACCTCTCTGCCACCCTCCCCTCTCCCATTCTGCCCTAAGAGAATTCCCTCAGTTTCGTTCCGAGGGTTGAGGAGGCCTGACTTAAGTCCTCCTGACTTCCAGCTCCAGGAGCAGGCCACTCCCATCCTTCTCCAAAGCCGAAGCGGCCGCTCCACCAGGGGTCATAAGCCCGGGGGGGGGGGGGGTACCCCGCAGGTGAGGCGAAGGGCAAAGGGAGTTTCCCCGCATACTTGGGCACAGGCCACAGCAGGCCTCCCGCGGGCACTAGCTGTGGCATCAGCTGGCACAGGTCAGGGCACGTCCACAGCTCCTGGGGAGAGCAGCCAGGTTCTGCAGCACCTTACTCCGCTCCCCTGCCGTCTCCCAGGGGTTAAACTTGGCTCCCTCCTCTACCCCTGAGGAGGGGCTCTCCGAGGCGGGTGGTGCCAAGGTTGTTGGACCAAGCCTGTTGGCGGGGAAAGGCCGGGTTGTTTACATCTCGGGCCCTAACTCCCATCAGCCTTGGGGGATCACTTCCCAGAACCCTGTTGCAATTCTTGCCCCACGGGCACATGTCCCCGGTCAGCTGTTCCTGAATCACCCCCAGCCCCAAAGCAGGAGCACTGCTCCAGCACCAGGGCCTGGGCCTAGAGGTGAAGGGCCTCGGGAAGATCCATCGGGACAACCTGGGATGGGGGTTGTGGCACCCAGCGGCGGCCTCTACCCGTCCGCTCTCCAGATTTCCATCCTAAGCAACCTGCAGGCCCCCCCCACCCCGAACTCCTAAGGAAGGCAGAACTGGAGCAGGGACCAAAGTGGTATCTCCATTGGAGAATCCGAGCATTTTCATATTCCATCTATAACTTGGCACTTTTTACTTTTCAGGCTTTAGGAAAAGGCTCCATTGTTCTTACAATAAAGGCTGATTCCCCCCCCCCCCCAGCAGGGCTTTATATTTTGTATGCCTTTCAGTCAAATACTGAAAACCTAACTTTATGTTAAGGCAACACGCCAGCCTTTATCTTACAAACCATTCACAACATACCGCAAGTACGACGCTGTCACCGAGTCTCTACCACCACCCCCGTCTCCCACTCCCTTTCCTGAGAACCTCAAAAGGGCTTTTAGGTCCCAAGTCCTAGGTCAGATGCCTGGATGGGGACAGTGGCAGGATCCCAGCTCTGTGGCTGGATCACAGCCCCACCACCTCCAAAGGTCCCAGCTCGCCGTCTCAGCAGTCCGCCTCAGCCCTAGGTCCTGCTGTGCTCCCTCCTTTCTAACAAGATCTCAGCCAAGGGTCCTGGAGGCATGGCATCCCTGTCCCAAGAGGGTCTCAAACCGGGCCCTAAAGAGAGCTTCCCTCAGCCTCCCTGCCTTCACCCGTCACGGGCACAATCTACTCCCATCTCAGGTAGGACATGCGATATTTACAAGAACACTGACCCAGAGGAGGAAAGTGCTGGAAGGAATCACAGCTCTGAGAAGACATCCTAGGACTCCGTTAAGCCATCTGGGCTCCCTTTCTCAAGAGTTTCAGCCAAAGTCCGGAGCCATGGCTCCCCACCCCTGCTTGAGCCCACAGCCCCGAGAGGACAAGTCATACTGGGGCCCCGGCCAGAGTTCAGGTCCAGCCTGGGAACTCCTCCAGCCCCACTGCCAGAGCCAGGCTGGGAGCTCGCTGCCCTTTCCTTCTAAGCCAAGGGTGCATGCCAGCTAGCAGGGGGAGGCAGAGGCTCCCCTTGGGCCAAGTGGAGATGCTCTAAGCCGCACTCCTCTCCCCACAGGCCTGGCTGCAGCAGTATGGCTACCTGCCCCCCGGGGACCTGCGCACGCACACACAGCGCTCACCCCAGTCCTTCTCCGCTGCCATCGCTGCCATGCAGAGGTTCTACGGTCTGCGCGTGACGGGCAAGGCTGATGCAGACACCATGAAGTAAGTGCTAGACCCTGGCGGGAATCCTGCACGGCACCCAGCACCCAGCGACAACACCGAGCACACAGACCTTGCATCCTACGCGCCTGACTCCCACCCCCTCCCCCCACCGCACGCGCTGGTGCGGGCGGTCACCCTGACCCCACAGCCTTGGCCCTTCTCCACACTGACCCTGAGGCCAGGCACTGCCCCCCTCTCCTCTGAAGACCTTTCTCTTTACCGGCCACAATCCTCACACCCCAGGGCCATGAGGCGTCCCCGCTGTGGTGTTCCCGATAAGTTTGGGGCCGAGATCAAGGCCAATGTTCGAAGGAAGCGCTATGCCATCCAGGGCCTCAAATGGCAGCATAATGAGATCACTTTCTGGTGAGTCCAACAGGCAAGGTGCCTGTGTCACATCAGGGTCACCCTCCCTAGAAGTTGTGCTCCCAGACTCGGAGGCCTGTCCTACTCACCTCTGTCCCTGTGAAGTGTCCCTGGGAGTGGGGAGGGATGTGATCCTGGAGGCAGGGGCAGCCTGCAGGGGGTGCACCCCAGGGCCAGAAAGCCGAAGCCTGGGGGGCCCCTGAGCCCTCAGTTCTGGAGGCAGAGGCATCACGAGGCCGCAGGAAGAGCCGGGGTAGCAGAGGTAGCCGGGCGGTTCAGTCAGACCTGGGAAAGCACAGGGAAAGAGAATTGTATCCGTTGCGATGCTAACACACTCCCCTCCTCTCCCCACGTGGCTGGACCTCAGCATCCAGAATTACACCCCCAAGGTAGGCGAGTATGCCACATTCGAAGCCATTCGCAAAGCGTTCCGCGTGTGGGAGAGCGCCACACCGCTCCGATTCCGAGAGGTGCCCTACGCCTATATCCGCGAGGGCCACGAGAAGCAGGCGGACATCATGATCTTTTTCGCTGAGGGTTTCCATGGTGACAGCACACCCTTCGATGGCGAGGGTGGCTTCCTGGCCCATGCCTATTTCCCGGGCCCCAACATCGGAGGGGACACCCACTTTGACTCTGCCGAGCCCTGGACTGTCAGGAATGAGGATCTGAATGGTGAGCCGAAAACCCCTGGGACTCATTTATTCTGGGGGAGTCGATGATCATCTGTGTGTGTGTTGGGGGGGGATCTCTTGTCTCCTCCCAAAACCTCAAACCCCCAAGTCTCTGGGCTACAGAGGTCTCCTAGTCTGACTTCCAGTGCAAGCAGGATTCTTAGTTTGCTCCATTTACAACTGGTCCCTTTCTCACCCCATGATTGACGTCCCAGTCAAAGACTTTCCAGTTTTCCAGGCAAATGTTACTTCTAGCTGGGAGAACCTGGGGCCCAGACAGGACCTTAACTTCCCTTAACACACGTCTCCCTGGGATTGGGATCTGGCCCCAGAGCACCCTCTCACCTCTGCCCAGAACAGACTGCTGACCGGTTTCGTGGCTTTTGGGGTAGAAAACGTAACAGCCAGGATTCGGTGTGAAAACCAAGCCTCTGGTGGGAAAAGCAGGGAGTCTGAGGGAAGGGACCCAGGCTGCCCTCATAATCATTGCCATCCCTCCAGGGAATGACATCTTTCTGGTGGCTGTGCACGAGCTGGGCCATGCCCTGGGCCTTGAGCACTCCAATGACCCCTCAGCCATCATGGCGCCCTTTTACCAGTGGATGGACACAGAGAACTTCGTGCTGCCCGATGACGACCGCCGGGGCATCCAGCAACTTTACGGTGAGTAATCTATGCCCACCTCTATCTGCTCCTTCTCCCCTCCTCGTCTCTCTGACCTTCCCCCAGGCCCTGCGATCGACCCCCAACCTCCACCTGACCCTGCTTCCACTCACCACTCCCTCCCACTTTCTTTTTTTTACATTATTTCTTCTGCATGTTTTATTCTTCTCCCATTTTTGATTCCACCTTTTCTGTCCTTTCCCACCTGATTGCTTCAGCCTCCCCCAAAGGGCCATCCGCGCCCTTCCAAGGGGGTTATCTGCCCAGATACCTATCCTTTCCTCCCCCTCTGCCATGAAGTCTGAAGAGCCTCTCATGTTCTCCACACCAGGGAGTCAGTCAGGGTCCCCCACCAAGATGCCCCCTCAACCCAGGACGACCTCCAGGCCCTCTGTCCCCGATAAGCCCAAAAACCCCACCTACGGGCCCAACATCTGTGACGGGAACTTCGACACTGTGGCCGTGCTCCGCGGGGAGATGTTCGTCTTCAAGGTGAGAGGAAGAAGCGGGCCGCTGTGGGGGCGGGAGGGCTCCGAGCCCAGCAGGCTGGGTGGGAACAGCAGCAGGACTAAGAACCAGAACTGGGCCAGTGGGAAGCTTTGGGAACCGAGCCAGCCAGAGGTCTCGCTATAAGACAGAACATACAGAACCGTCCCCGCCTTGACGCCTTCTAGGAGCGGTGGTTCTGGAGGGTGAGGAACAACCAAGTGATGGATGGATACCCCATGCCCATCGGCCAGTTCTGGCGGGGCCTGCCCGCATCCATCAACACTGCCTACGAGAGGAAGGACGGCAAGTTTGTCTTCTTCAAAGGTAACCAGGCATTCCGCCCTGGCTCTCCAGGTGTGGGGACAGTCCCCCTGGGGGAGCGGATTCCACTTGGCTCCTCCAAAGACCCAAAGGGAGCCCTGATCCTGCCCTTCCCTCTCCTCTCCAGGAGACAAGCACTGGGTGTTTGATGAAGCTTCCCTAGAGCCAGGCTACCCCAAGCACATCAAGGAGCTCGGCCGAGGACTGCCTACTGACAAAATTGACGCCGCTCTCTTCTGGATGCCCAACGGGAAGACCTACTTCTTCCGGGGAAACAAGTGAGACCTCAGCCCCTTGACCCCAGGCCTCCCTCCTCGGCCGCCACCACCGGATTCCCTAATTTCTGGAGAAAGACCCACCTCCCCCTGGGACGTTTCCCCGGAGAGGTTGGTTGCTGGCCGCGCCCCTGTCGGTGCCAAGCAATGGACGGCCTCCATTAGGTGCTGAGTGAGTGGGAAGTGACCGGGTCACCATTTCAGACCCGGTCATTTGGCGCCTCCTGCCCCCAGCACCATGCCTCCACCCCAGCGGCCGGGCACTGTCATTAAAGGCTCCCCGTGGCTCCTCGCAGCCTGGGACCTCCCATCCACCCCCACCTTCCGCCACTTCCAGCCGCAGGCCCTCATTACTCAAAACCCCGGGCCCGCACCCCGTCCGTAGGCACCCTTTGCTCACTGGTGGGTTTTGTCCTGGGCCCCGCTGCCCTCTGAGGACAGGCCCAGTGCCCGACTGCGTCCCTTCCCCTCCTCTCCCCCAGGTATTACCGTTTCAACGAGGAGCTCAGGGCAGTGGACAGCGAGTACCCCAAAAACATCAAGGTCTGGGAAGGAATCCCCGAGTCTCCCAGAGGGTCATTCATGGGCAGCGATGAAGGTGAGGGGCAAGGGAAGTGTCCGTGAGGGCAGGATGGGGACAGCGGGTTAAGGGAAGAACGGGAGGAAAGCCGGACAGGACAGTATAGTGGGGGAAAGCAGTGAAGACGAGGGGGCTGGAAGCCTTGCCACGTGCCAGACTCTGAGCAAAGTGCTTTCCGCACGTCGGATCCCTGATCCCCAGCGCCCTTCCAGCCTGCTACTAGAACTACCCCGGTTTACAGTGGAGGCGACTGCCGTTCACAGAGGGTAAGGGATTAACTCAGCTGGCTCACACGACTCACAGATTTCCCTCCCGCTCTTCTCCTCCCTGTGGGTCTCCTGGACGCCGCCCCCACCTCCTGTCTTCCCCGCCACCTTCTTGCTGACCGCTGCAGTCTTCACGTACTTCTACAAGGGAAACAAATACTGGAAATTCAACAACCAGAAGCTGAAGGTAGAACCAGGCTACCCCAAGTCAGCGCTGCGGGACTGGATGGGCTGCCCCGCGTCGGGGGGCCGGCCGGACGAGGGAGCGGAGGAGGAGACGGAGGTGATCATCATCGAGGTGGACGAAGAGGGCAGCGGGGCGGTGAGCGCGGCCGCCGTGGTGCTGCCCGTGCTGCTGCTGCTCCTGGTGCTGGCAGTGGGCCTCGCCGTCTTCTTCTTCAGGCGCCACGGGACCCCGAAACGACTGCTCTATTGCCAGCGTTCCCTGCTGGACAAGGTCTGACCCCCGCGGCCGCCCGCCCACTCCTACCACAAGGACTTTGCCTCTGAAGGCCGATGGCAGCAGGTGGTGGTGGGTGGGCTGCTCTCACTTGTCCTGGGCCCCCTCCCTACCCCGCCCCCCACCTCCCTTCTTTTCTGTCCCGTGGCTGCCTCTC
This sequence comes from Nasua narica, assembly GCA_028533885.1. Lineage (NCBI taxonomy): Eukaryota > Metazoa > Chordata > Mammalia > Carnivora > Procyonidae > Nasua > Nasua narica. Next base: position 61,825,932 of record CM052797.1, read on the forward strand.
TCCACCTCAACCCTGGCATTGCTTCTTCCCTAGATGGGGTCCCCTGGGGGCTGATCAGGGGCTGCCCCTTCCAGCCCCTGTCCCCCCCAGGGGCCTCTGTAGCTTGGTGTGCGTCCAGCCCCATCCGAATGTCTTCGCTCTGCACTTGAAGGCAGGACCCTCGGACCTCGCTGGCAAAGGTCACATGGGGTCATCTGCTCCTTTTCCATTCCCTGACTGTAACTTTAACCTCTGAACTCTGACCTCAGGAGGCTCTGGGCACTCCAGCCCCTTAAGCACCTTCCCCTCCCCCGGTGCACCCCAGTGGCAAACTCCTACCACTCTTTCTGGCTTAAAGGAATCTAATCTTGTTGAGGGAGAGACCCTGAGAGAGTAGGAGTGGGGGGGAAGGCCACGGAGCCACCCTAAGACCTTGGGAGGAAAGCTCAGAGTCAGTCCCCTCCGCAAAGATCTGCCTCTGCCCCACCTGGCCCCGAGGACGTTCCCAGGAGCCTGAGCCATTAAGGGGCTGTCGAAACCCTTGAGGGCCCCACCCCCACAAATGTCACAAGGCTGGGGATATCCGGGTTAGAGGAGCAGAGAGCAGGGGCTGCAGCTCCCCGGGGTTTGGATGGGTGGGGCCAAGGAGAGAGAGCCCTGGGGGTTCAGGACAGAAGAGGACGACAGAAGCAGCCAGAAGCAGCAGCTCGCTCAAATGCAGGCAGCTGGGATAGGGACCAAGGGGCAGAGCAGTCAGGGGGATAGGTCAGGACCAAAAGGCTAACCGGGGAGGCGCAGTGGGGGTAGAGGGCCCAGGGGCTGGGCAGGCCGGGCCAGCAGGGACACCACAAGGTAGATGGTGGTCCCCAGGGGAGCGCATGTTTTCTCAGAGCTCTGAGGAAGGGCCGAAGGGCACAACGACTCTACTTTGGTGCCCTTCCTCCAACCAGCGTATCCATATGGGAGCCCAGAGAAAGGAGCAGAGATGACACACATCCAGGGACTGGTGACTCGGGACCTTCATGAGGGTGGCCCCCTAGTTAGGGAGGCGACCAGGGGCTGGCAGCGCTCACACGGCAACCTCGGCTGGCTTCAGTGAGGGGGCAAGTGCCTGGGTGGGTCTTATCAGGTTAGCCCCTCACTTCCTGATGTCCCCCTATGGCCCCTTGCCCCATCCTACTGGTGTCCTGCCTCCCCCCCACCCCCAGCCCGCCCATTCCATTCGAAGTCTCCTCTGGCCACCACAGGTGGTCATGGTACCGGGGACTTGAGAGAGTGAGACCCTATGGGGGCAGGGAGAAGAGAGGGATGTCAGGGGTGGGAGGGGCTGTTCGGGGAGGGGGGTGCGTGGGATGAACGGTGCTGGCAGTTCGGCTAAATTTGTCTTGTTTGGGTTTTTTTTTGTTTTGTTTAATGTATATTTTTATTATAATTATTATATATGAATTCCCTTCAAATCGTTCCTTTTTGTTAACAAGGGGCAGGGGAAGGGTGGGGGTGGGGGGGGCAGAGGCATCCGACCCCAGGAACCTGCAGGGCGGGGCTGGGTCAGTGCCCTCTAAGGACATTTTTGACCTTGTTCAACCTTTCCACAAAGAATAAATGGTGTTTCACATTCTCTGTGTGGCTGCCTTCTCTCAGAGAGGTGAATGGAAAGCATGCCCGTAACCAGTGTTTTCTGTGACCTGGGGTTTCGGTATTTTTCATAAAGGAATATGTTTATTCCCGGTGGACAATGGGGGTTCAGGGCCATGGCCGGGAAGGAGGGCATACATACTCCATGGAGGCAGGAAAGGGGTCCCCAGAGCCCAGGAGCTCTCTCCCAACCCAGCCAAGAGGCTACCTTTGAGGCCCAGAGCAAGAGGAAGTGGCCAAGCTGAGGCCACACGGAAAATCTTCCTAAATTGCATTACCCTGTCCCGTGATCCGGCCGCAGACCCTCCATTTCCTCAGACCTCTCTTTCTGCTGCTGGGGACTCCCTGGATGTCGCTGACCTCAGGCAGGCCCTTTCCCCCAGCCCCCCGCATCTAAGCCTCCTCTAGTCCTGGGGGGCCTCGGCCTCAGGGGCAGAAGGAATACCCAGGATGGCCAGACCGTTGCCCTGTGGCCAATGAGGAGTAGCCTCTCTCTGGCAAAACAGGAATCTCACCCCAACTGCCCAGGAGAGGCAGGCTGGTCAGGTCGGAAGGGGAGGATAGCAAGGCTTTGTTTCTTCTTCGAAACTACTGCCCCAGACGGGGTTCCCAGGCTGTTGACCCGCCCTTCCTCTGAAACCAGCCTGGAGGGAAGACTAGCTCAGTTGCTGAGTCAGCTCAGCTGAAGGGGAGCAGCCCTCTCTCTTCCTCCCCTTCCCTTCCTGCCTTAGCCCAGCCCTCCCTGGGCCCGAGCCCAGGCCCCCTCCACCGCCTTCCTCGGAGAGCGCTGGCCCCACCTAGGCCAGTGGTTCCATCCAGCTGCTCTTCGGGGCTGGCGGGTGTGATTGCTTTGGCAGAAGGGGTACCCCACCTCTCTGCCAGCCGGGAACCCTGACCCCGTGCCTGGCCGCCTCCGCCTCTCCTGCCAACAGCTGTTTGGCACAGCCCGTGTATCTCAGTGGATTTGGATGCCTCTGGGCCACCCTCACCAGAGGGGATGGGGACCCCGGGGGGGAAGCTGGGCCGGGAAAATCAGGAGTTGTCTTGGGGGGAGAAGGGGGCGGGGGGCTGTGCGTGTCGCAAGGAGCTGGAAGATGAGCTCATGGCCCCTTTGTGTTTTTGTGGCCCACATCTGGAGGCAATTACAGATGTTATCCAGTGGGAGTTCTGCAAAACACAGCTGGAGCCAGCCGAGGAGCCTGGGGAGGGGGGACGGCCAGAGGGAAGAGGAGGGGGGGCCTAGGGCTGCCGTGGCTCGAGTGCGGTTTCCCCATCACGAGGAAATTGTTTGGCCCTGATTCTGGAATCACAAGATGCTCTCTGAAGCCAAGGGGGAGAGATGGGAATGGAGGACCAGAGACAAAGGGGGGAAGAGGGGGAAGAGGCTTCACGAGCAGGGAGAACTGGGGGGTGGAGGCCGGCAAGGTCCCGTGCTTCTGACGTGCACGAGGCCTGAGGGCTCCAGCCCAGGGAGGCCACCCGGAGCCCCTGAGAGGTGCCTCGCTGATCGCACAGGGTCAGGCGGGGTGAGGGGAGAACAGAGGTCCCCAGGGCTCTGGAGAGACCTGAAAATGCTGCTTTCACTGGCCCTACCCCGCTCTGTCCATTGGGCCTGACCCAGTTCCTAAGGTTCCAAGTTCCTGTATTCGAAAGCAGCACATGAAGCTAGAGCAGCCGGGAGGGAGCCAAGGGGAATCTGCGAGGAGGTTTGGGCAGATCCCAGGGACGCGGCCTCCAAGGAGGCTGCAGCAGGGCAAGCGCAGAGCAGAGGCAGCTCTCTGCCCACCACGGCACCCCACACGTCTGAGCCCCTCCCCGGGGCTCCTGCCCCCAGCTGGGCCCACACCTCCAAGGCTGCTGGCCAGGTGCTGGGTCAGCGACATGAGCAGGGAAGACCAAAGAACGAGCCGGGCCCTCTAGAGAAGGGAGCACGGCACAGAGCAACCCCTCACGCACAACCCGGCCAGCCCTGCTGGTGCTCCACCGCCCCTCCCCTGGGGCCCTCCTCCCCACGCCGCCCGCCGGACTTCCCAGTCCTCTTTCCCCTCCGTATTCCCACTTCCCTCTCCAGCCAAAGAGAGGTGGTGAAAAAGCCAACGTTGACAAAACCCAACATGACCCCCAGTGACACAGGCACGCCCACCGCCCCTGTTTTACATGTTTGGAAACTGAGGCCCAGATAAGACTTCCTGAAGGTCGTAACTCCTTAGTCCAAAATGAAAACCCAGGTCTGTCTGATTTTTTCCCCCCCGTGTGGGTAGATTCTGCCCGTCTCTGGGTGTCTCCAGTGCGGCCCCTGCGTGGCTGGCTGTGTGGTGGTTTGCGCTCCGGGGGTCTGACAGCCCGCGAGCGCTCACTTCCCTTCTGGGGGACAGGAATCGGTACTCTGAGGGCAGGAAAGAAGAAGCAGGAAGGACTCAGAAGCCAGACGGACTCAGGGGCACCAATGGCAGCAGCTACGGGAGAGATGGGGGTGGCGGATGGCTGTGGCGAGGGCCTAGGAGGAGAGTTCCCATTCCCTGAGGCCCCAAGGAAGCCCCAGTCAAGGCTAATCCACTGTCCGGCTGTCCCTCGACCCCCTTCTCCCACACCTTCCAAGTCTCAGCTCACTTCTTTTAGGAGACCAATGCCCGCCTGCACACCTAGCCTGGGGGTTTCGGCCTTTGTCCCTCAGACAGCCCCGGGGGACTGGGGAGACCCAGAGGCAGCCTTCAAGGGCGCTGGGCAGTTGGGGCCTGGAGAGGAGGCAGGCCCGACTGGCCAGAAGCCACCTTCCAAATGAGCTCACACACATACTTTCCACCCTGGCCCAGGGCCGGAGGCTGAGCGCCTTCCAGGCCAGCCTTCCCCAGCCAGGCCCAGCCCCCTCTGTCCTCCTCTGTCCCTCACCAGTCCTGGAACCAGGGGCTTGACAGCGCAATCGGGCACCCCAGAGCGGGCTGTCGCCACACCCCAAGGGAGCAGCTTCCCCTGCCTCCACGCTGAGGCAGCACCCCCGTCCCCAGGGTACCCTACTTCTCCAACGGGCCCTCTGTGGCTTAGAGGAGGAGGAGACCGGTTTCCCGTCCCCACAGACCCACACCTGGGTGGGGAGGGGCAACAGAGGGCACAGAAGAGGTGTCCACACAGCAGTGAGTTGGCGGAAGGACTTCCTCTGAGCGCCTGAAGTAGCTCGTTGACTCAGGGACCAGACCAGGTCTGGGAGCTGCCTCACCATGGGTCACTTCCTGCACACACACTTCACTTCCCAACAGGGACACTTCCCTGTTTTGGGGCAGGATGGGGTCTGGGTGGGGCAAGGCCAGCATGCCCACAAGGGAGGGGAGAAGACCGGTGCCTCCGAAGGCCTAGCGGATTCACACACACGCGACAAGCTCCAGCTCATTCGGATGCAGCCTGTGGTCAAAGACGTCACCCTTCGCTCAGCTTCCAGAGACTTGGAGCACCAGGCCAGAGAGCAAAATCAACTCCCAAAAATGCTCTCCTTGGCCACTCAGCGTCTGGCTCTGCGCTAGGATCGCGGCTGCCCTGACCGTATGTTCTGGATCCAGTAATATCATCTTCCTGAGGTTCTGGGCGTTCGTGTATTCAGACATGGCAGACAATTGATCCGAGTTTGGGTCCCCAAAATATGGCCACTTGCAAGCAACGCACAGCCCGCCACAGCCCTCCGAGGCACTGATGCGATAGTTCTGTCAAGGAATGACTATGATTCATAATAATATTGACCCCGCCACGGCCACGGGACAAAGACGTTCTGTCCCCACTTCCTTACAAAGGAGTAGGGTGACGCTAGGCATGCACGCGCCCCTTCATAAAAGTGTTGACAGAAAGGGGCGCCTGAGTGGCTCAGTCATTTCAGCGGCTGCCTTGGGCTCAGCTCAGGATCCCAGGAGGATGGAGTTGAGTCCCTGCTCAGCAGGGAGCCTGCTTCTCCCTCTGCTCACGCTCGCTCGCTCTCACTCTCTCTCTCTGACAAACAAACAAACGAAATCTTTAAAAAGGGGCAAAGAGAATTGGTTGACTTAAATTGTCAGTGAAAATTGTGAATTACACAAGCCAACGGCTGTAGCTGGGAATGTGTGAATACTGTACGTGTATGCACACAAGTGTTATGTATATGCAAGGTCAAAAAATCATTGAGCTGTAGGTTTTAGTACATTTCATGAGCTTGGCTGTATATTTCTTTTTTTTTTTTTTTAAGGTTTTATTTATTTATTTATTTATTTGACACAGAGAGAGAGAGAGATAGTTCACAAGTAGGCAGAGAGGCAGGCAGAGAGAGGGGGAAGCAGGCTCCCTGCTGAGCAGAGATCCAGATGTGGGGCTCGATCCCAGGAACCTGAGACCATGACCAGGAACCTGAGACCATGACCTGAGCCGAAGGCAGAGACTTTAACCCACTGAACCACCCAGGTGCCCCTGAACTGTATATTTCACCTCAATCTTTAAAAAGTTAAAAAAGGAAAGAAAAATAGATCAATGTCGTGGGTTCATAAGTCCTAAGCAACTACTTTGTCCCTGTGGACTCTTCGTGTGTCCCCCCACAGCCCGCCCTTAATCTGGGAGTGATCAGTATTGGGTTGTGTCAACGCAGCACCTTTGGAAATACCAATCCCACAGACTGGACCCTCAGGCTAGCCTGCTCCCGGATCCTGACCTGGGGGGACCCACATACAGGTCTCTCTTCCCGACATCTCTCTAAGCTCCATGCCAGTTGTCCCCAAAGTCTCTCCTCCACTTTACCGGCCTGTGCTCCTGAGTCCCCCATCCCTTGCCCGCACAAAACGCCATCTAAATTTTGGGTGGAGGAAAGCTGGACAAGGGGCCCAGAAGAACATCCACCCCACCTCCGGCTGGCCACACCCCCTCTGTTGCAGACACCGGCCGGGCAGGGTTTGCGAGACGATAGTGCCCCCTTGTGCTGGGTGTTGGCACTGCGAACCAAGCCTGAGAGAGGCGGGAGCCAAGCCAGCCCCCCAACAAGGGCCACGGACACTGCCAGCCTGTTCCTTCCCCCTTTCCACTTTCCATGTTTCCACCCAGGACACCTGTACTTAAAGGGGTGGGACTATGGGCGCAACAGGATGACAAGCCTTAGTCTTCCAGCTGCAGAGAAGAAAAAGTCAGAGTTTCCCTGAGCTGTCCCTGTGCGGGGGTTGGTGGACAGCCTTCGAATAACAACGGGAAGGAAGAGGGAGTGGAGTTGTGGGGGTGCGGGAGGAAGTAGGGGGCACGTCGGGGCCCTCTCAGAGCTCCTCCGAGTCGCCACGCTGCCCCCCTGTGGACGCCTCGGACACTGATCGCTCCAGGATGCCCTTCCCCCGGGCTCCCACCCCGGAATGGGAATGCTTTGACAGAACCCCTTGGTGCCAAGGCAAGCCGGCCTCCCTGACTCCTTTATCCGAGAGTGGGCATTTCTGTGTCACTCCCCTGAGGCCTTTGGAGCTCACGCCCCTTCTTGGGGCTCCTCTAACCTACACCCATCCTCCCAACCTCATCCCCACCCCAGGAGGATCCTTTAATCCAAGTCTCACAATTATAGAGCTCTTCAATTTTGTACTTAAAAAAAAAAAAATGCCTATAGGTATTTTGTAACTATCAGCATATTATTGCTGTGTTTACGCTAAGAGTTTTCATTTGTTAAATAGGAACATTTAAAATACACTAAGTATTGGGGCACCTGGCTGGCTCAGTCAAGTAGAATATGTGACTCTTGATTTGGGGCTGTTAAATTCAAGCCTCATGTTGAGTATAGAGAGTACTTAAAAAATAAAATCTTGGGTGCCTGGGTGGCTCAGTTGATTAAGCAACTGTCTTCAGCTCAGGTCATGATCCTGGAGCCCCAGGATGGAGTCCCACATCGGGTTCCCTGCTCCGCAGGGAGCCTGCTTCTCCCTCTGACCTCTCCCCTCTCATGCTCTCTCTCTGTCTCAAATAAATAAAAAATAAATCTTTAAAAAATAAAAATTAAAATAAAAAAATAAAATAAAATCTTTGGGGCACTTGGATGGCTCAGTTGGTTGAGCGGCTGCCTTTGGCCCGGGTCATGATCTCGGGGTCTTGGGATCGAGCCCCGCGTCGGGCTCTCTCCTCAGCGAGGAGCCTGCTTCCTCCTCTCCCTCTGTGATTTCTCTTGCTCTTGCTTTCTCTCAAATGAATAAAATCTTTAAAAATAAATAAACAAAATCTGTATAAATAAATAAATGAAATATATGAAGTATCTTCGAAACTTAGTATTTAACTTTGTAATATACCAGACATCCCCACAATGGACATGATTTGAGGTTTCTCCAAGCTTCTGAGGTGTGTCTCCAACCCAGCGTCTCATTCTTTCCAAAGCGTAAGGAAACTTGCTCCCATAACCATATGGCAGGGTCTTTAATCCCCACTCCCTTCAACCAGAAGTTTCCACATCTTGAAAAGCTCTCTCCTGGATACTGCTGCAGCCTCGAATGATTTCCCTCATATCCCCCTTTTCTGTCAAGCCAAGGTTTTTCAACAGCTGTCCACATTCCTTCACTAGTCATTTTTTTTTTAAGTTTTTAAAACTATTTATTCATTTAAGTAATCTCTACATCCAATATGGGGTTCAAACTCACAGCCCCAAGATCAAGAGTGGCATGCTCTTCTGACTGAGCCAGCCAGGCGCCCCAACCAGTCATTTCTTTTTAAGCTAACCTCTACATCTACGGAGGCAACCCAGGCATTTACTGAAACTTCTCTTTTATTTATTTATTTTTAAGATTTTTAATTTATTTATTTGACAGAGCGAGAGAACACAAGCAGCAGGAGCAGCAGAGGGAGAAGCAGCAGCAGGCTCCCCCCGCAAGCAGGGAGCCCGACAAGGGGCTCAATCCCAGCACCCCGGGATCATGACCCGAGCAGAAGGCAGACACCCAACCAACTGAGCCACCCAGGCGCCCCTGAAACTTCTTTTATTTTTTATTTATTTATTTTTAAAGATTTTATTTATTTATTTGAGAGAGAGAGAGTGAGAGAGAATATGAGAGGGCAGAAGATCAGAGGGAGAAGCAGACTCCCCATGGAGCCCGATGGGGGACTCGATCCAGGGATTCCAGGATCATGACCTGAGCCGAAGGCAGTCGCTTAAGCAACTGAGCCACCCAGGCGCCCTGAAACTTCTTTTAAAAAGGGGAAGTCATCTGGGCGGCTCAGCAGGTTATGTCTGCCATCAGCTCAGGTCATGATCTCGGAGTCCTGGGATCTAGCCCTGTCCTTGTCTTCTTCTTGGGGCTCCCCCTCAGCGGGGAGCCTGCTTCTCCCTCTCTCCCTCTGCCCCTCCCCACTCCTCATGCTCTCTCTCTCTCAAAATAAATAATATTCTTTTAAAAATTGAAGTTTGGGGGGCCTGAGTGGCTCAGTGGGTTAAGCGGCTGCCTTCGGCTCAGGTCATGATCCCGGGGTCCTGGGATCAAGTCTCATCAGGCTCTCTGCTCAGTGAGAAGCCTGCCTCTTCCTCTCCCACTCCCCCTACCTGTGTTCATTCACTCTTTTGCTGTCTCTCTCTCTCTCTCTCTCTCTCTGTGTGTCTCAAATAAATAAATAAAATCTTTTAAAAAATTAAAAAGTTAAAAATTGAAGTTTAATTAACATACAGTATTATATTAGCTTTAGGTGTACAATAAAAATATGGAATGCTTCATGAATTTATGTCACCTTTGCACAGGGCACTGCTAATCTTTCCTGTATTGTTCCGATTTTAGTATATGTGCTGCTGAATTCAGCACTGTAACTTCTCCTTAAAGGGCCTTTATGACCTCTTTCTTCCTACCCCAGGGCTTTTCTCTGCTTTCGCTGTGTTGGCTTCATGTTAGCATCGAACACAACTTGCTTCTAGAAGCTTCTTTGCCCTTGTTTTCTGGGAAGTTATGTCATCGCGAAATTCACAATTCACAGAGCTGCCAGGGAATCCGGAAGGTCCAGGACATCTGTCCCTCTGCATTAACCCTACCTGTACCCTGAGCTTCTGTACCTCAGGTAGGGAATACACTGACTTTCTTTATTTGCTCTGTTAATTCCAGCATCTGCCCTTCAGACTGCACAAAACAAATTTTTAAAAAAAATTTTTTTTTTTTAGAACAAATTCTTGTTCCATGCTATAGCTCTTCAAATATCTGGATCTAGTTTTCATACAGTCAATCCTTCACTCAAGTTAAGCTTTTCTTTAGGTGAAAAGACTTTCTAGTTCCATAAACAGCTTATCATATGACATGGCTTAGAGACCCCCTCACCAGTCCTAAACACCCTCCTCTGGATTGATTAATTATAACAATATTTTTTTTTTTTAAGATTTTATTTATTTGACAGAAAGAGCTCACAAATAGGCAGAGAGGAAGCAGGCTCCCTGCTGAACAGAGAGCCCGATGCGGGACTCGATCCCAGGACCCTGAGATCACGACCTGAGCCGAAGGCGGAGGCTTTAACGCACTGAGCTACCCGGGTGCCCCTCAATCTTTTTTTTTTTTAAGATTTTATCTTAAGGTCATCTCCTCTGTACACCCAGTGTGGGGCTCAAACTCACAACCCAGCGAGTCTGGTGCTCTACCGACTGAGCCAGCCAGGCGCTCCCATTGTATCAATCTTTTAAAGCATAGCTTGCAGCACAGAGAGAGGCAGTGTCACATAATGGTTGGGAACACGGGCTCTGGAATCACACAAGCCAAGTGTGACTCCAATCTTTACAACTTACTGGTTTTGCGGCCAACAAGTTAGGTAACTTTACAGCGCTCGCATTTCCTCATTTTAAAAATGGGGCTAATAACGGAAAGAGTAGTTGAATGAATTCAAAGACGTAATCTGTGTGATGCCCAGGACTGGCATTCACTCGGCAAATATTTATTGAGTAACTACTTTGTGTCAGACACTGTTTTGGGGACTGGGGATACACCAGTAAACCAACAAATCCCTGCCCTAAGGAACTTACATTCTTATGGGAGGAGCAGGCAATAAACATGATAAATGAGTGAAATATATACAAAATATTAGATAGTGGTAAGAATTTTCCAAATTTTTAGTTCTGCATCCTTTTTGATGAACAATTCCCCCTTTAAATCATTTTTCTCTTCTTGCATTTTACTATAAGATTCAAGGGAGGGGCGCCTGGATGGCTCAGTTGTTAAGGGACTGCCTTCGGCTCAGGTCATAATCTCAGGATCAGGAGCCCCAAATCAGGCTCCTTGCTCAGCAGGAGGCCTGCTTCTCCCTCTCCCACTCCCCCTGCTTGTGTTCCCTCTCTAACTCTCTCTCTGTCAAGTAAATAAAAGTCTTAAAAAAAAAAAAAAAAAAAGCATCCAAGGGAAACCAGGCATCTTCCTCAACACTTTGCTTCGAAATTTCTTTGGCCAACTGGGTCCGTTCAGGGCAACGGGGGCTTTCTCCAAGCACACACCTCTGGCCTCTGACCATTCCTCAGTTCTAAAACCACTTCCACATTTTTAGGTATTTGTTACAGCAGCACCCCAGCTTCTCGGTAGCACGCCTCTGTCTTAGTCCTTTCGGGCTGCTCTACCAAAATACGACCAAAAGGGTAGATTCACTGCTCACAGTTCTGGAGACTGAGGAACCCAAGATCAAGACACCAGCGTGGGCACCTGCTGGTGAGGGCCCTCTTCCTGATTTACCACCACACCGCCTCGCTGTGTCCTCTCACAGTGGACAGGGAGGGATCTCTCTCTATGGTCTCTTTTATTAAAGACACTAGTCCCATTGTGGGCTCCATCTTGGGGACTTAACATCTCCCGAAGGCTCACCTTCTAATCCTATCATCTCTGGGGGTTAGGAAATCAACATACGGATCAGGGGGCTGGGGGACACAAATATTTAGACCACAGCAGCTTGGCTCCTGCGCGTGCTAGTAGTTTCATCTTGAGCAAGTTATCTGACCTACCTATGACTCAGTTTCCTCAATTATAAAAGGAGGCCAAAAATCACACCTACTTCCTAGAGGTGTGGCGAGGATTAACTCACCACGTGATAATACACGTGAAGTGCTTAGAACAGTGCGTGCTCCTGAACAGTAGTCTACCAAAGTTAGATACTATCATTTTGAAAACCAAACGTCTGCCCATTTCCCACTGCTTCCCCTATTTTTCATAATTCCTCAAAGATTTCCAAGAACATATCCACAGGCCCATTCGTAAATGTACCTGATGGTCTAGGATGTGATTTATATGGGCCCGGACACTAAAACTCACTAGACTAATTAAAGCTTAAACTCATTTTAAGCACCCAAGTCCTCTTCAATTTTTTCCTATCATTTTGGGGCTTGAATTCACTCTTAAATATGAACCTCCACTGTCTAGTGCCTTGCACTTGGAAGGCACTCTAATAAATACTTACAGAATGAAAGTCTGTTCTACCCTGGTGCCATTTCTTTCTGCTGATGACAATTGCTCCCAATAGCCTAAAATCTCAACTGTATTTTTTGGCAACTTTTCATTTACTCGACATCCCAGACCATGGGCTCCCTTCCTCCTTTCCCTGCCTCCCACAATCTTTCCAATTCAGGACCACCTTTTCCACTTCCTTTCTAAATTCCTCACTTCCCCACCAGCCACTCCCATGGGTACTCTCCAAGGCTGTCTGGCTTCTTTCATTCGCGTATCTGACCTCTCTTTCCAAGTAGACAGTAAGCTCCTTGAAGTTCAAGTGAAGTCTTAAGAGTTCCAGGCATCCAGGGCACCTGGGTGACTCAGATGGTTAAGCGGCTGCCTCTGGCTCAGGTCATGATCTCCAGGTCCTGGGATCCTGGGGTCCAGCCCCACATCTCATCATCTCACCCTTGGGCTCCCCACTCAGTGGAGTCTGCTTCTGCTTCTCCCCCTCCCTCTGCTTCTCCCTCGGATCATGTTTTCTGTCTCAAATGAATAAATAAAATCTTAAGAAAAAAACAAAGAATTTCAGGCATCCACCAAGCATAGAGAACACGGAGCCAGCACTCAACTAAAACCTCCATGATCACTTTTAGAACTTAAATATTTTTTTATTTTTCCAACCTCTTTGCCCTGCTTCCCTTTGCTCAACATCCTTTCCCCATACTCAGGATCCCACTAATCCCTAGAGCTGCACAGAGAGGGACTACGGAGAGGAAGCACAGCAGAGGACACAGAGAGACCAAAGGATCCAAATCCCTTGGCACAGGACCAAGGTCCAAGTGGAAGAGGGGCCTTTTTATGGCCAACACTGTGGCTTCAGGCCCTGGTGTGGTTCCAGTTTTGAAAATATCAAAGCTGATGCCAACAACAAATGTCATGGATAGAAAAGTGCTTCGCACTATTTGTAGAGAGGAGAGAGTCGTAGGGATCCAAATGTTCACTCTATCCAGAGCCAGATCGCCTAGGTTCAAAGCCTTGTTTCAGCATTTACTAGATTCGTGACCTTGCGCAAAACCCTGAACCTCTCCGTGCCTGAGTTTTATCTGTAAAATGGGAGTAACACAGTTTCTACTTCACAAAGACTGTAAGGAGGATTAAAAGAGTAAATTCTTGAAAAGTGCTTAGATCTGTGCCTGAAATGTGAAAAAAGCTCAAAAAGTATTTGCTATTGTTACTGTTGACTAGTATTACCCATCGGCATACCCATCACAGGAATAAGAGCCCACATACATAAGAAAGATCTTCTGTGACTAATCATAATAATTGTCCCAAGGTACAGAGCACTTGCTAGATGCTCCACTTGCATTACGTCCCTATATGTTGAGGACAACCTTAAAAGAGACTCGCACTATTAACCCCATTTTACAATCGAGAAGCACAGATAGGTTAAGTGTTTTTTTCTCAAGGTCACAGAGTCGGCATGTGGCGAAGGTATCTTTATTCGTTTATTTACCATTTGTTGGTAATTCTTACTGTCTCACCAGGAAACCCTGTGGGTGCAAAGGTAAACAGTCTAGGCCCCAACCTACAGGAAGTTTCTGCTCCCAGAGAAGGGGCGGGGCGGGGGCGGGAAAGAGGAGTAAACAAACAGTTCTAACACCGTGCGGTAATTGCTATAATAGAAGCTCACGACAAAAAGTGCGGCCGGGTCTCAGACACTGAAACAAGAAAAGTACTGAGAGCTTAAGGGTCCAAAGGAAAGACATGACAGTTACGGAATAAGCAGTGGTTCTCGGACCAACGTGTCCGGTAACAAACGTGTCACCCCGAAAGGACGGAACAGAGCAGAGTTCAGAGCCGAGGCCGGGTCTGACGAGTCCCGGCAGGGCCGGAAAGGGGTTAAGGCGAGCTGGTGGGCGGGGCGCGCGCGTTGATTGGCAGGGGTGGGGCCAGGCTCGTCACCCGCCCCCTCCCTCCGCCCCGGCTCCTCCAACCCCTGGGCTGGCAGGGGTACCGCCTGGGCGAGGGCCGGGGAGCTGGGCCGAGGCTCCCGTCCCCCTCCCCCACGCCCCTGCCGCGTCCCGCCGGCTGGACGCGCTGGAGAAGTTGTGCCGCGCCCGGGCCGGCCCTGGGGGCTGACCGTCGGCAAAGTTTGGCCCGAAGAGGAAGTGGCTTCAAGCCCCGGCAGGTGGCGGCCGGGCCTGGACAGGGGCGCTCGCGGCCTGCGGGCGGGCTCTAGGCGTGGGCGCGCTCCAGCGCCGGGCCTCGAACCGATTCCAGGGACTTCGGGAGCCGGTCTTGGGAGAGAGCGCGGCGGCGGCCGGGGAAAACAACTCCGAAGTTGGAGAGAGGCACCGCCCCTGCTCCCGGACGGCCGCCCCCTCCCCGCCCACAGCCCTGGCATCCGGAGCACCGGTGGGGGAGCCCGGGCCATGCAGCCCCCTCGCGGAGGCTGCAGTGGGGGGTCTGGACGGCCGGAGCGGCGCCGCCTCCCCACTGGATAGACGACGGAAGCTCCGGGACTCTTCGTGCACCTCCGGACGGCTCAGGATGCTGCCCACCACCCTCCTCTTCCTCCTCCTGGGTAAGAAACCGAAACGAGACTACCGACCCGGCACCCCGCCCCGAGGGCTGTCACAGAGCCCGGGCACTCACCGCCTTCCTCCTCTGCCGCCCCTCACTTCCCCTCCCCGCCAGTGTCTCCCAGCCCCTGCCGCCGCATCCGACGCTGCCTGCCCCAGTCCCCAGAAAGCTGCCAGCCGCTCCCCTCAGCCCGCATCCTCCCTGGGGCTCCCCTAGAGAACCATGCCTGCCCCCCAGGTCGTGCTGCCGTACCTCCCTTCGAAGTCACACAGCGCAGACTCCCCCCGTCCGCTGCCCCTTCCTTTAAACTACCCGGAAGTCCCAGATGGCTCCCTTTCCTCCTTGAGTTGCTCAGGTGAAGAAAACTAGGGACGATTCACTCCCCTGCGCTTTCTCGCTCTTCCTCTAGGAGGCGCCCTGGCACATCCAGACCGGATCATTTTCCCAAATCCTGGTGAGTAGAGGATGTCCCTGGGGCCCCAAGGGCTTAGGAGTAAGAGAAGACCCATGAGGATTCTCTCTTCCCTGAATTCTTCTGGCACCTACCCTAGTTTTAGAGTGGAAATCATCCATCCTTATTTTACAAATGGGGAAACAGACGCAGTGTGACCTCTCACCTGGTAGTTACATACTATTTTGTTTTTTTTTCAAATATCCATATTTGATCTCCCTAGCCAGAATGTAGTCTCCCTGATTGTAGAGACAGTATTTCCTGCTCCTCCTGGCCCAGTGGCTGGCACAAAGCAGACCTCAGATGGTCTGTGGTGTCGATATTTAGGGTAAAGCTATAATGACTGTTGGGAAAGAAGGGGGCCCACTGAAGGCTATGATTCTCGAGGGCCCTTGTGATTCTAGAGTGTGGGTGTCGGTTTGTGGATAGAGAGGGGCAGTTTCTCTGCTCCTTCTTCAAGAGCTCAGGCCCTTCGAGGCCTCAAGGGGGGCGGGGGGCAGGGGTATGACAGTAATGGGCTCTCACCCAGTGCGCTTACCTTCCTCTCTCTCCAGCCTGTGAGGACCCTCCAGCAGTGCTCTTGGAAGTGCAGGGCTCCTTACAGAGGCCCCTGGGCCAGGGCAGCCGCAGCGCACCTGCCAATTGCACCTGGCTTATCCTGGGGAGCAGGGAGCAGACGGTAACAGTGAGGTGAGAAGCCGGCCAAGACCCTATCACCTTCCCCCCCCCTCTCCCTCCTTCACCGTGGGAAAGCCTTCAGGAATTACTTGTCCATGGAGTTTCCATCCCTGTCAACGGGTGGAAGAGTAGAATCGGATTTGGCCGAGTCTGCCCTAAAAGCCCGGCCAGTGGCCCAGACACAGTGCATGAGAGCCGAGCTGGGGCCGACATCTAGTTCGGATTCTGGTCCTCTCTGAAGGACAGCAGGCACTCTCGAAACAGTCCTTGGTCTCCCCTATGGCTGCTCTGAGGAGTCCTTCAGTCCACTGCACATCGTCACCTAGGTTTTAAAAGCTGTTCCTAATTAGCGTAGAACCTTCCTCAGCCTCCCCAGATATTTTAAGCGGTGGAGGTCTCTCCAGTCTCCTCTGACCTTGGGCCATAGGATTGGGGCCCATGTTAAGTACCTGGCTATTTGCTTCACAGAGTTCACTCTCGTGAGTTTACCCAGAGAGGGCAAAGAGGGTTGTCTGGGAGGAGGTGGGGGGAATCAGAACGCCATGCCGCTGCTGGCCTGTTAGGACTACTGCCATTAACTGGAGAAATTTGGCTGAGTTCGTTTGGCTTTTTGATTTGGACCGTGGATGAGCAGGGGCTTGTGCTTCTTGGGGAAGAAGGGACCTGACGGCACTGGGAGCGGAAGAAACCAGCCGTGGTCAAGAATATCTCCCGTCCATGGGGCGCCTGCCCGCCTCGGTGGGTGGAGCGTGGGACTTTTGATCTCTGCGTTGTGAGTTCAAGCCCCATATCGGATGCAGAGGTTACTTAAAAATAAAATCTTGAAAAAAAAAATCTCCTATCCCGCTCTCCTCCACCCCTGTAGGTTCCAAAAACTGCACCTGGCCTGTGGCTCAGAGCGCTTAGTCCTGCGCTCCCCTCTCCAGCCACAGATCTCCCTGTGCGAGGCACCAGCCGGCCCTCTGCAGCTGCCTGGGGGTAACGTGACCATCACCTACAGCTATGCGGGGGCCAGGGCGCCCCTGGGCCAGGGCTTCCTGCTCTCCTACAGCCAAGGTACGCCGGAAGTAGTAGAACAGGTAGTAGAAGCCCCAGAGAGGAGGGGAGGAAGCCACCGGCCCCTGTGTTTCCCACCTTCTCCGTGCCCCCTGCAGATTGGCTGATGTGCCTGCCGGAAGAGTTCCAGTGCCTGAACCACCGCTGCGTGCCCAAGGCCCAGCGCTGCGACAGCATCGATGCCTGTGGCGATGGCTCTGATGAGGCAGGCTGCAGCTCAGACCCCTTTCCTGACCTGACCCCAGCCCCGGCCCCTGTCCCCATCCCACCCTGCAATCACACCCTGGAAGACTTTTACGGGGTCTTCTTTTCCCCGGGCTATGGGCACTCGGCCTCCGTCTCCCACCCCCAGTCCTGCCTCTGGCTGCTGGACCCCCATGACGGTCGGCGGCTGGCGGTGCGCTTCACGGCCCTGGACCTGGGCTACGGAGATGCGGTGCACGTGTATGATGGCCCCGGGCCTCCCAAGACCTCTCGGCTGCTGCGCAGCCTCACCCGCTTCAGCAACGGCAAGGCTGTCACCGTGGAGACGCTGTCTGGCCAGGCCATCGTGGCCTACCACACGGTTGCCGGGAGTAACGGCCGGGGCTTCAATGCCACCTACCATGTGCGGGGCTACTGCCTGCCCTGGGATCGACCCTGCGGCTTGGGCACCAGCCTGGGGGCCAGCGAGGGCCTGGGGGAGCGCTGCTACAGCGAGGCGCAGCGCTGCGACGGCTCCTGGGACTGTGCCGACGGCACGGACGAGGAAAACTGCCCCAGCTGCCCGCCTGGGCACTACCCCTGCGGGGCGCCCAGTGGCCCCGGGGCCACCACCGCCTGCTACCTGCCTGCCGACCGCTGCAACTACCAGACCTTCTGCGCCGACGGGGCGGACGAGAGGCGCTGCCGGAGCTGCCAGCCCGGCAACTTCCGCTGCCGGGACGAGAAGTGTGTGTATGAGACGTGGGTGTGCGATGGGCAGCCCGACTGCGCCGATGGCAGCGACGAGTGGGACTGCTCCTACGCCCTGCCACGCAAGGTCATCACGGCCGCCGTCATCGGCAGCCTGGTGTGCGGCCTGCTGCTGGTCATCGCCCTGGGCTGCACCTGCAAGCTCTATGCCATTCGCACTCAGGAGTACAGGTCAGTGAGGGTGCGGCTGGCCATCGGGGCGAGGGGGACCCGGGGCAGACCGGGACAGGGCCCGTACCACGGACAGGTTCCGGGGATCTGCCTATGGGTTGGCTCCTGGAGTTGTCCGGCTGGGGGACAGGGGGCTCCTCTGAGGACAGGTCTAGATGCTGAAAGCAATCTCAAGGAAGGAGGGGAACCTCAGAGGACTTTTGGGAAAGCCAGGGCCTAGCTCAGCTGTCCAGGCCTGGGTGCGGAGGGAAGAGACGCATCCAGGCTTGGACAGGCTGCTCTGGCTGGCGCCACCTGTGACTGAGCAGCCCTCATTCCTTCCAGCATCTTCGCCCCGCTGTCCCGGATGGAGGCTGAGATCGTGCAGCAGCAGGCGCCGCCCTCCTACGGGCAGCTCATTGCCCAGGGCGCCATCCCACCTGTCGAGGACTTCCCTACAGAGAACCCTAATGATGTAAGTGACCTCCAGGCCCTCGACCCTCCTGCTTCCAAGCCTCCCGGGGCCCTGCCACCGTACCATCCTTCTTTAGGTTTCCTGCCCTCCCTGCGACTCTGACTCCAGCGTCTGCCTCCTCTCCTTGCAGAACTCAGTGCTCGGCAACCTGCGCTCCCTGCTGCAGATATTGCGGCAGGACATGACTCCCGGGGGTGCCTCGGGTGCCCGCCGCCGCCAGCGGGGCCGCTCTGTGCGCCGGCTGGTGCGCCGGCTCCGCCGCTGGGGCCTGCTTCCTCGAGCCAACGCCCCGGCCCGGAGCCCTGAGACCAGATCGCAGGTCGCACCTTCTGCCGCCCCCCTTGAGGCTCCGGATGGCACCACAGGTCCGGCCCGTGAGGGCGGGGCGGTGGGTGGGCAGGACGGGGAACAGGCACCCCCGCTGCCTGTCAAGGCCCCCCTTCCGTCTACCAGCGCGTCTCCGGCCCCAGCTACTGTCTCCGAGGCCCCAGGGCCACTGCCCTCCGGGCCCCTAGAGCCATCACTGTTGTCTGGAGTGGTGCAGGCCCTGCGAGGCCGCCTCCTGCCCAGCCTTCGGCCCCCAGGACCCTCTCGGAGCCCGCCTGAACCCCTCACCACAGTCCTGTCTCCGGAGGATGAGGATGATGTGCTTTTGTTGCCGCTGGCTGAGCCGGGGGTCTGGGTGGTCGAAGCGGAGGACGAGCCACTGCTTGCCTGAGGTGGCCCGCCCTGGGGGCTCTGGTCACCGTGACAACGACCCTTCGGAGAGCAGCTCAGCTTCCCTTCCCCTACTTCCCTCCCTAACCCCCGTCTGAGGGGCCTTGGTGAGCCTCCTATAGACCCTGTGTAGCTGCTGTAGAGTGAGGTCTCCCTCAGGTGGGGAAGGGGCTCCCCCAGAGCTCCCTTGCACATGCCTGAGACCGCTGTCTCTGCCACAGCCGCCACCCACGTGGCTGCTTTTAAGAAGTAAATTTCTTAAAGGGCCACAGGCCGGGACACTCCATCCTTACCAAACCCTTACCCAAAAGTGGCCTTTAAGCACCAGAATGTCAATTGGCCGAGACCTCCAGCCCCAAGGGCAAGGATTGGGCAGAGCCTGAGGTTTTGCTGACTGTGATCCTTCCTGTGGGGCCTGGCTCATAAAAAGAGCACAAAAAATGCTTTTGCCCCATAGCTAGGTCATTGCCCAGCAAGTTAAGGTTGAAAATAAAAGGAGAAAGTTCAGATTTTTGTAAATGAGCCATGACCGGAGCCCCGCCTCTACCCATCTCGGCTTATGTTCGCCTCCCCATGCCATTCCCTACGAAGACCCTCGGGTCTGGCCTCCCACTCCTGCCCTCTTCCTGCTCCCCTTCTAACCACACGCCCTTGGGTTTCATACCACTCAGGGGTATGAAAGAGGGGAAGAAAGTTCCAAGGACCCTAAGGACCAACTCTCCCCCCGCCCCCCGGGGCTCAGCTCTACAGTGAGGACACCAGGGGAAGCACCAAGCCTCTTTACTCACCGCCAGGCCAGAAGTCTGGTGAGCCAGCTGGGCCCTGTAGAAGATTCCCGTTTATGGCGTTCTCCTAGAGCACAGATCACAGAAGCACAATGTCCCCAGTGGGACACGGGAGCCGCGGCTCCTGGCCTCCACCCGGCATCCCACCCCACCAAGCACTTACAGTCTGTCCTAGGCAAGACATAAATCGAGTGAAAAATCATAAACATTTGGGGTGTGAAGATGCTGGCATCGCTTTGACCAAATCTGGTGCCCCACGAGTGGAAAGGAGGCACTCCCCCACAGAAGCAGAATTCCCTCAGGCTCGCCCTCACCCCTCCTGGCAGGTCCGGCCTCTCCCCAGCCCCCGGCAGGCAGCGGGGCCCTGTGGGTCCCAGCCTGTGAGCACCTTCACACCCGGCCCCAACCCCATGTTCCCTCCTCCCGGGGAGCGAGAGCCCAGAGAAGTAGCAGAAGGTGAATGTGGTACAGTCGTGGGATTGTGGGATCTTGACTTGGGAAAGAGCCAGAATCCTTTCACTCCAGACACTCCCTGGAGATTAGGGAAGGGCCTTCAGATTAGGGAAGGGCCTTCAGAGATCCCCATCGTTGCTGACTTTTCCCCCTTTGGGACTTCCTGAGTGCTCAGAGTCCCTGGGTTCCCCCAGCGTCAGGCCCAGGAGAAGCAGGGAGTGCTGATTTCCCTCCCCATCAACGGTCTGCCACTCCCTTACTCCTCTCTTCATAGCCCCACCCCCCCAAAAGCCCTTCAGCCCGTAGCTTCATCCCTTGTCCTGCTCCAGAGTTTTTACTTCCTGGTAGTATTTCTAACTTGAATGTGGACAAAGCTTTAAGGTAAAAGAATGCTCCTCAGGGTGAAATGTTTCAGAAAGCCAGAGGTGGGGGGTGGGGGGGAAGACCAGAGGGTAGAGTTCACTGGGAAGGGCTGTGTCTGGATTCCTGAGCCTCAACGAAGTTTCTCTAGGTGCCGGACGTATGCTCTAGAAGTTGGGAGCGGAACACCAGGTCGGTGGAGAGGGGATTAGCCTCCTGCGGGCAGCATGGGGAAACTAAGAGGGTCCCACCCAGGAGAGGGGGGCCTCGGGGAGCAGTCACCCAAGTTTACTTGCACCACGGCCTAGGGAAAAAGAAATGAGACCACCTCACATCCTATCAGGACCGAGACACCGCCATCCGGAGTGCCCGGTATCAGGGGATTGGGACTCTTGCCAAGGCTCCGGCTGCGGAGGAGGGAGGCGTTCTCACCACGAGATGGAGATCAGCCTGGGACTCTGAGATAACAGCAGACCAGAAGTCAGTCCTTGAGAATCGACCCAAACCAAGCTCCAGGCCCTGTTGGGAGGGGAGAGGGACCCGCAGCCACCCTGCCTGAGGTTGCGGGAGCACCGGAGAGCCGGGTAACCTGCAGACTGCCAGATCCTTCTTCACGCGTCGCGAACCCTCATAACAAGGCTGTGCCACGAGCGTCGTCAGCCCAGTTCACGGGTTCAGGAGTGTTCTCGGGAGATAGGAGACGAGCCCAGCCTCACACGGAGTGAAACCTGGATTGGTTCAGTTCCGAATCTCTAGGTTTGCCCCACTATTTCTCCCACACTCCAGAGGAAGCCGGGGCAGGGCCGGTGGGCAAACTCTTACCAGTGGGACAAGAGAGATGTGGTTCAAGGTGAAAACCAGCCTGCTCCTAGCACCCAAGGCTGGCTGAGTCCTGCCAGGGTCTACGATGCCCTGACTCACTCTCAGCTCATATCCTAGAAATGAATCCAGCCACCTAAGTGAATTTTCCAGATACATGAAGCTCACCCCTTCGCAATGTAAAACTCTTAAAACTCATTTTGGAAGGAAATCATTCTAAGCGTACGCCTGCAATAGGATCTACATCTTTCTGGAGCGCCGAGGATCACTCAGAGACACCAGTGGCCTGTCCTTAACGATGCTTTCGGAGGCTGTCACGGTGTCGGGGACGCGGTTTCTCTTTTTGCCAAATGCCCTCCGACCACTTTTTCAATGTTTCTGCCTGCTTTCAAAGTTTTTTGGAGTGTTGCTTCCCTTGCCACCAGGCTATCAGGGGTCCCTTGCTACTCTAAATGTTGAGTACGGGAACACACGGGGACATTCTGAAATTGTGAGTAAGGAAGGACAAGCGGGCTGTGACTGAGGACTGGAGAGCCTATCCACGGAGTAAGGGGCGTAAGTATGGTAGCTCTCAGGAGTCCTTTCCGCTCCCCCTAGACCCTGAACATCGCCCTGTAGTTCACATCCACATAAGTGATCACCGCACATCAGTCCGAGATTACTCTACGTCTCTTCCGTTGGAGGCAATCTCCGAGGATTACCACACAGACCTTTCCCAATAATAGGAGACAGCTGGAATATTTAAGACAAAGAAGGCAGCTTAGCAGAGGAAAAACAGTCTTTGGTATGAGAAAAATCAGAGTGGGAATCCTGGTGTCCCCGTTTCCCAGCTGCACGACCCATCTAGGGACAGGCCAGCCCCCTACTACTCTGAGCCTTCGGGTCACAGGGATGACAGGAGAGAACAGGAGGGACTTGACGCAGCACCTGGCAACAAACACGGGGTTAGGAGCCAGGGAGTCGGCAGGTCTGTGTGGGTGCCTGTGTGTCAGGAAGAAAAGAGAAGAGCTGGAGCCTGAAGGGAAAGGGACCCGGGCAGAAAAGGGCCGGGAAAGCCAATCCTGGCTTCCCACAAAGAGGCAGACAGCGTCTGTAGCCCCGGGGGGGGGGGGGGGCGGGTGGTGCCCCCGAGAGCACGGCTGGCACTGGGGACCCGGAACTTCTAGAGGGCTTACTTAGCTCAACCTCCCCCTTCTGTCCTGCTCTATTAACATTAGCTTGGTGGGCCTGGCAGGGCGGCAGGGAAGGGGAGGCAGTCCCCACATGGTTTGCACCTGCCGGAACCTAGTAACAGTATGTAGCTGCCCGGAGCAGGCGGCCATCGGCCATCGGCCAGCGCTCCTCCTTCAGAGCCCCCATTTGCCCCGGGGGCCAAGTTGGGAAATGACTAATGTGGTGGGTCTGGCCCAGAAGGGGTGGTATGGGGAAGGGGAGGGTGATGGGGAAGCTTGGTGCTGGGGTGACCCTGAATCTCTTGGTTCCTGCCTCCAGGCCGTTCATTTAGCCAATGAGCACCCACTCCGGGCTGGACACTGGGCTCGGAGGCGGGGAGTCCACAGACAAATGACACACAGTCCCGGCTCCCGGAGAAAGACCTCCCGGTCCCTGGGTCCTGGCCTCCTGCCATCCTCAGCTCCCTTACCCACTGGCCCCTCGCCCGGCTTCTCTGAACCCCTGTCTCTCTTGCCCCTCTGACTTCGTTCCGGTCGGGTCTTAACCAGACTCCGCAGTGTGTGTGCTCCCAGAGGGAAGCGACACAAAGGAAGGGGAGGCAGAAAGGAGGGAATCCCGCTGACATCACTGCTCATTAGCATGTGTGACCTCATCAGGGGGCGGGACAATTTCCCCAGGTGTGGGGGGGGGAGGAGGGCATGGGGGTGGTATTTAAGGGAAAAGCTGACAGTGCTGCTGAGTGAGGGAGTGGGTATCTCAAGCCGCGGGGCTGCACACGCACACACACACTGATGCACACGGACGACACCGACATGGACACGGACACAGAAACCACGGCACTCTGCCCCTCCGGTAACCGCCAGGCCTCCCCCCCAGGGACGCCCACACCAGGTGAGGGCTGAGCTGGGCAGGTTCCAGCCGAAACCATGGGGGTGGGAGCTGAAGCTCTGGCGGGGAGGTCAGAACTGGGGGTTGACGGAGCCTGAACCCAAACAGCAAAGGGGAAGAGCAACTCAGGAAGCGGGGAAGCCTCCCGCTCACACGGGGACTGAGGCTGGGCTGGGCTGGGGACCCCGGGGTGCTGCCTGAACGCCCCCTCCCCCATCACTCCCAGGGCTTCGCCGGGGAAATTGGTGCTCAGCCCCTAGGTCAGCCAAGAGGCTGGGATGGGCAGGAGGGATGGGGGGCAAGGGAAGGGGCGGCCCACTGCCCTGGGAATCACGGGCTGGGGGCGGCGCTGGGGACCTGTTGGAAGGGTTTCACCGGCTCTGGGAGCCCCTGGCTGCCAGCCAACTATTGATCCCAGGCTATTTCCAGCCTCTCGCCACCCCCCTGCCATCCCCCTTTGTTGTGTCTGTCGTTCTTCCTCCAGTTACCCTGACCCATGCATTGTCACTCTCCCTCTCGCTCGTGCTCCCGCTCTCTCGCTCTCTCCCCCACTCTCTCCCTCCCTCCACCTCAAACAGAAGATTCTCTGGGACTCGAAGGGACTGCCAGAGATGCAGAAAAGAGTCTCACACACAACCGTGCACTGGGGGATTGTCACCTACGGGGCCATGAGAAGAGGCAGCTCTTCTCACAAGCGGGGGGTTGGAGGGCAGAGGGCGGCATCATAACGAGAGCAAAGGCCCTTCCCTGGGAACAGGCTCCCCCACAAAGTTTTTGACTCTCCCCTCCCCTCCCCCCAGAACCTGGGGAGCGGCAGCAGCTTCTCATCCCCTTCACCCTCCCCAGCTGGGGGGACTACCGCAGTAGAAGGCAGGGCCCCTCCTAGGTGGAAGGAGGGGCAGCCCCCCCCCTCGCCCTGGGGCCAGAGGCCTAGTCTGGGGGTGTGCCTGTGTGTCAGCGTGAGGCCTGAGTGGGTGTGTGAGCCTGCGCACCCGTGCCTCCCCTGCATGGGGCATGTTTTGAACAGGTTGTGGCTGGAACATCGGGTAAGCCTTTAGTTCAGCTGCTTTGAGCCCCACTTGTTTGGGTTCTGGGGGAGTTCAGTGTCAGGGGTCAGACCAAACATTCTCAGCTCCTTCTGGGTCGCGGTCATCCCCTGGGGCTGAGGCCAGAGCCGCCAGGACAGAGCCCTCTCTGCAGATGGCTAGGCATACCCCCACTCATAGCTGCCTTCTCTTTGCCCCCCCAGAAACAGATGCCTCACTGCTGAAGAAGCCAGAGAAGCTGCTGGCAGGGTTGGACCGGGGTGGGCCACCCCCTGCCCCAGGGGCCCCCAGACGAAGAGGCAGTATGCCTGTCCCCTACAAGCACCAGCTGCGGCGCGCCCAGGCCATAGATGAACTTGACTGGCCACCTCAAGCCTCATCCTCTGGTTCCTCTGACTCCTTGGGCTCAGGGGAGGCAGGCCCCACCCAAAAGGATGGCGTCTTCAAGGTCATGCTGGTAGGGGAGAGCGGCGTGGGGAAGAGCACCCTAGCAGGCACTTTCGGTGGTCTCCAGGGAGACAGTGCTCATGAGCCGGAGAACCCAGGTATTTGGGGGAGCCCTGTAAGGGGCAAGGGCACCTGTGGAGCCCTAGTCAGGGATGGAAGAGCTCAAGGCACGAGCAGCCCCTGGAGGCCAGAACCTACGAGAAGCCACTCCAATGCTTTTCTGTGACAACCTCCCTGGAGGGGGTCCCTGGTTACCAGGTCTCGCAAGTGTTGGGGAGCCTCCTAATGGGCTCTCTTCTCTGTCCTTCTTTCCCAACAGAGGACACCTATGAAAGACGCATCACGGTGGATAAGGAGGAAGTGACTCTAGTTGTTTATGACATCTGGGAACAGGTAAGAACCTAGGAGAGCTGGAGAGGGGCAGAGTCTGGCCAGAGGCTGGTGGCACCGCAGGCTCCGGTTCCAGTATGTTCTGGAAACTGGCCTTTCACACGGGTCATCTCAGAGAGCAGAGGCCCCCATCAATTCGCGTGCCGTGGCGCTGAGCGCCTCTGTCTTTCCGGGATCTTCTGACCCAGAAGGAAGTTCGGATCTGAATTTGACAAACCCTGCAGCTGTGAGCGAGGCTGAACGCCCTGAAATCGACCCCATCCATACATTTTCCAGCCCTGAAGAGTCTGATCTGACAGAACGAGAGCTCAGGGCTCTGGAATATCAGGGAAGGGGGGAAAGTGAGGATTTGTGAATATTTGAACAGAAATGATTACTACATAGAAATGAAAGGCCAGATTACATACAGATGAAGAGCATTCATTTTTAAACTAAGAGTTTAAGCATAAGAAAGTAGGAGGGGCTACCCCAGTCTAGGACCCTGTGTCCCCAATTCTCCCATGTGGGAGAATTATAAACCACCCTCTCCTCCGCAAGCACCCTCCAGGGCATAGAGGTTCTGCCATTAACTAGCTCCGCAGTCTTAAGCAGGTGCCTTCTCCCTCATACTCAGGTCCCTCATCCTTGAGATGCAGGTGCTGGACGGGTGCTCCCTCGCCTCTGGCCCTGACATTCCACCACTCTCTGCCCAAATGCAGGGGGACGCAGGGGGGTGGCTGCGGGACCACTGCCTTCAGACCGGCGATGCCTTTCTCATCGTCTTCTCAGTCACCGACCGGCGAAGCTTCTCCAAAGTTCCAGAGACCCTACTTCGGCTGCGGGCTGGGAGGCCCCACCACGACCTCCCTGTCATCCTCGTGGGAAACAAGAGCGACCTGGCCCGCTCCCGGGAGGTCTCACTGGAGGGTAAGTATCCTGTACCTCATCCATACCTGAGAACTCTCCCTTCTAGGTCGCCTCTTCTCCGCAGGGCCCTTTCACTCGCCCAGGTGCGCAAACAATTGCCTTTAGCCTTTAGCAGGCTAAGGGCAGACTCTCAATGCCCAAGCCTAGGGCCGGAGAACGCCTTCCCTTCACTCCTCATCTCTACTCCAGCCCAAGGCCCCGGTTTCTCCTCCCCTCGGCATCACCACCGCCCTCTGCGTGATCCCTGCCCTGTTCTCGGTTGCTAGAGATTCACAGGCCGCGACCCCTTTCTACAGCGCCCGGCACCTCCCCTCCCCTCGCCCCGCCCAGGGCCCCGTGCAGCCCGCGGGCGCCTCAACTGGTCCCTTCCCGCAGAGGGCCGCCACCTGGCAGGGACCCTGAGCTGCAAGCACATCGAGACGTCGGCCGCGCTGCACCACAACACGCGGGAGCTCTTCGAGGGCGCGGTGCGCCAGATCCGGCTGCGCCGGGGCCGGAGCCGCGCCGGGGGCCCGCGGCCAGAGTGGGGCTGCCCCGACGGCCCCCCGCCGCCCGCGCGCCGCGAGAGCCTCACCAAGAAGGCCAAGCGCTTCCTGGCCAACCTGGTGCCGCGCAACGCCAAGTTCTTCAAGCAGCGCTCCAGGTCGTGTCACGACCTCTCAGTGCTCTGAGCCGCGGTCGCCATGGTCACCGCGGTCGTCATGGTCACCGCGCCCTCCGCCGCCCTCCCTTCGCCCCGCCCCGCCCCCGTCCGGCTTCCTCTGCGAAGACCGTCTAGGAAACCAAAAACGCCCGGGGCGCCCGGCCCCACCACCACCGCGCGCGCCCTGGCTGCCTCCCCGCCCCAGAGCGCCTAGAAGGCGAGGACGCAGACCTGCGGGCGGGCGCGCTGCGACCAGAGGGCGAGGCGGCTTCTGGAGGGCTGGAGGGGCTATGCTTCCGCGAGCTCTCTTGACTTTTATTAAGTCACGCTTGACCACCTCTCCTGGAAAGAGATCCTAAAAGCGAGAACTGGGAAAGTGCTTTGTAGACCCTTTCCAGTTTACTCCGCGCGAGTACGCCTCACCTTTAAGAGATCCTTAAAGGTAAAGACACGAAGACGCTTCTTTGAGACTTTTCCTAAAACCTGCTAGCTCCTAGTTGCGGCACTTGCCCACTTTGCCTTTAAGAACTTCTTAAAGGCAAAGGCCTGGAAGCGCTGTTTTTCAGAATTGATGCTGTGATTCACCACCACACCAGGGCACTTCCCTTTTAAGGTTATTAAAGGTAAGGTTGAGACAGACTTTTGCCTTCAGATGCCATTGTCAAGAACAGAGCAGGTGGCACCGCCCCCTTTGGCCAGGGCCCAGGAGGCCCCAGGAGGCCCCAGCGAGGCCACCCTTCCCTTTTCAATAAAGAACTTTTCTACATTTGCTCATTTTGACTCTGTTCTCAAAAGCCCAGCAGAAGGGATAGTTGTAGATGTAAACTGTTACAGACAAAGCGGAGGCCCAGAGGAGCAAGGAATCAATTTCCACAGAGGCTCCAGAACTTTAGTCCTGGTGTAGTCGGAGACAAGGAGCCACAGGCCCTTGGAAATCACTGGGTCCAACTCGTTCCTTTGCAGATGAGCAAACAACCCTGAAGAGGAGCAAAGAATTGCTAGAAGGTTTGTAACTTCCTGACACAAAGAGACCAAATCCACAGACTCTAGACCTCATCACCTTACCTCCCCTTGTTCTGCAGAGTGAGCTGGAGGCCACATTTAGCACCCAGAGCTACCTCCAGCCATGTCCCGGGCTGGTTTCAGGTGGGGCCTGCATCCACCAGGGAGGCCCATCAGCTGGGGCATGATGAAGATGGCCCACACCTCCCCTGGCAGGCCCCCACCACCCCAACTGTCACCTGCAAAGCCCGTGTGAGAACTGAAGCTGTCAGTGCCTCCCCCTGGGGACGCCCACGCCTACTGCTGCCTGAGCCACGAGTCTGAACAAAGAGAGCAGAGGCAGCAGCTCCCCTCACCCCAGACTACAGCACAGCTACTTGCGCACCTGACGGCCAGGAACCCCACCCAGGTTCCCAGAACTTGATGGAAAGAGGCATGAGTTGTCTCCTGATCCCTGCAGCAGGGAAGGAGCCAAGGGGCACCAGCTCAGCATGGGTGGGTATGAAGCGATAACACGAATATTATAACACGAAATAGTGACATTACCTTTAGGACTTCATTCGCCTTCTCTGTTAATTCCCTAATGACTATATAAGGTGGTTTTGTGCCTTTTATTGTGGAAGAGAGAGTTTAAGTAACTTGCCTGAGGTCAGTAAGCAACAGAGCAGGGATCCCAGTCATATCTGCTTGATACTGAATGATTTTATCCAGCTTGGCATCCAAGGTTCCCCTTCCAGTAAGGAGAGGAAGAGGAAGAAGGTCCTTAGAAGAAATGTAGGGCCATGGGCAGGTGCTGTGGTGAATGGGCCAGAGAAATATGACTATGTGGGAATAGCCAGGTCTAAACTCCGGGGACCATGAACAGAGGCACTTCATAATGTAAAATGCAGAAAAGCACACTTGGCCTATTCAGGGGGACAGATGGTTCTACCATTGGGTTGAAACCACAGGGACATTAAGAGGAGGGGTAGGAGATGAGCATGAAGGAGGAGGTTTGGAACCCTACATTTAAGTACCCTGAATGGCAAGCAAAGGAGCTTGTGCCCATGCCTGCAGACAGTGAATCACCAAAGGTCTTTGAGTATGAAAGTGACACAATCGGGACCGTCCTTGGGAAGGAGGAGGCTGGGGAGGTATGCATGGATTGGCGCAGCAGAGGCGAGGCCTGAGGAGTTAAGCTGAGGGGACGATTAACAGTCATGCATACGGACGGATATGAAGGGCCATCCCAAGGGAGCCGGCGGGGGCAAGCAGAGGCACCAGGGGGGTGAGTCAGAATTGGCGGAACTTGACAGCTGAGCGGCTGGGTACAGGCAGGAGTCACAGGTGGTGGGAGGATGGCGAGGAACCGGGAGTTAGGGAGCAGAGGAGGATGTGGGTAAATGGCTCCATTTTGGAGACCCTTGTATTTGAGATGGTAGAAGAACATCCATATGGAGTTTCGGCTGTTCAGATCCTGAGCAGCTGGGGCTGAAATTCAGAACAAGTTAGGGTGAGAGACACAGCTGTGAGAATAATGCCCACAAAGATGGTAACAGAGGAGCCAGAGGAAAGGATGAGCTGCGGTCACATAACACCCCGTGCTCCGTCTGAGGCACTTCTGTCGTGGTCTTCACTGTCTTTGAACAAGGAGCCCTGCATTATTATTTTTAAAATATTTTATGTATTTATTTGACAGAGCGAGAACACAAGCAGAGGGAGCAGCAGAGGGAGAGGGAGAAGCAGGCTCCCCACGGAGCAGGGAGCCACATGTGGGGCTCGATCCCAGGACCCTGGGATCATGACCTGAGCCAAAGGCAGACGCCTAACCAACTGAGCCACCCAGGCGTGCCAACCCCTGCATTTTTATTTTGCACCAGGACCCACAAATTATGGTAAGGGAGGCACTAAGGAAGGGGATACAGTACAGGCTGGGATCCTTAAACTCCAACCACACATGGGCCTCAGGGTTCTGGGATGTTTGTGAAGGGGGACAATTTGATGGCGCATTTGAGAACAGGGTTCACAGATTTCCTCAGCTTGCCAAAGGGGTCTGTGACCCAACAAACCACAAACCGGGATGGTGCTGATTGCTGCCGGGCTGCGGAACTGCGTGTGTGGAGGACAGGGGCGGGAGGTTTGCTTCTCACCGTATGCCCTTCTTCTTCTGTTTGAATGTTTAACTATGGCATGTTACCTGTCCAAAGCCAAAATAACTTAAAGCAAAAGAAAGTCTTGATGTTGCAGAGAAAGAAGAGAGACCAGAGAGAGGGTCCTGGGGATAAGCAGGTGAGGAAGGTGGAGACTGGAGACGCAGCCCCCCCCCCC
>CM052797.1:61856265-62074767 GCA_028533885.1 Nasua narica
TTTCATGTCTGAAGCTGCAAATACGCATCCTGAAGGTGGTGGTGGCGGGGCCTCCCTCGTGAGGGGTGCCACACACACAAGCCTCCTTCCTCCTGCTCAGCAGGCCCCATCAGCCCAACCCATCTGTGCGTTCCCTCCAGACGCCTACAGGGACGTGCTCAGAACAGACGGAAGCTGAAGCCGGGCTCCCCCCAGACTTGGAAGGTGGGGTCTTCTCGGAGAGCCAGGCCATTCTCCCTCTCTGAGCGAGGCAGAGTCGCCCCCGGCTGATCTGCTGGTGCGAGACATAGCAAAGGGCCATGGGGCCTGAGCTGCTTCGGCCAGGTAAGGTCTTCACCCTCGTGCTTCTCTTAACCACTGGGATTGTGTCTGCGCCCCTTTAGGAGCCAGCCCCTGACCCCCGAGGCCCTGCCGTCCCACAAGGCATCCTCAGAGGCCCACAGCAGGAAGTGTGTACGCTCTGCCCAGAGGGGCTGCAGGCGAGGCCCATCCTGTCTTGGAAGGCATCCCTCTGCTCGGAGTTGGGCCTTCGTGCCCCGCCGCATCTAACCCTCTCTAGAGAGACTGGGGCAGGGTCTCTCCTCTTCTAAAAGCCTGCCAGTGACGGAAGAGGATTTCACAAGTCTTTTGGGTTAAACCCTCCCTCCCAGAAAGCCCGCCCCTGCATACATCTTCTTATTGATCTAACATAGTTCTAGCCAAGTCAGTCTAAGTCCATTTTCCCTGGGCGTCCATCCACAAATCCTCGTCGTTCCCCTCAAGTACCGCCAAGTGACAGTCACTGCGCTGGGCCCTCCGGGAAAAACGGATACAGATAAGACACAACTCCTGCCCTCCGGGAGCTCACAATTGAGCTGGAAACATGAGACAAACTGGACCACAGTTTGACTATCTATCTGGGGGCTGTGTCACATGCTCTAAGAATTCTGGATGGAAGAAACAGAATTTGGAGACAGATTTTCGGGACTGGGTCTTGAAGGATATATGCAGGCTAGAGCTAGATGGGGGAAAGAAGAAAAAAACTCCCTGTGGGGAAAGTGGGAGCAAATGCACAGGAGACATGAGACAGGGTGGGCGGCCCGGCATGTGAGACAAAGACTCTCCCTGTGAAAGGCAGCAAAACTTGGGGGGATGGTACAGCTGAGTTGTCAAGGGGCAACTTTTTTTTTTTTTTAAGGTAATCTTTACCCCCAACGTGGGGCACAAACTCACAACCCTGAGATCAAGAGTTGCACCCTCCACCAACTGAGCTAGCCAAGTGCGCCTTATCCATTGACTCTCAATGACATGCCCCATGCCTTGGTGGCCTGGTAGACTCGAGGTCTGCATACAGACTCCGTGGGAGCCTTGCCAGCACTTCAGTTAGTATTCAGTCCCACTATTTTCTGGATGTAGAAAGTCACGCTCAATCTCCCTGCCTTTCTGGACCTCAGCTTTCCCAATTATAAAGTAAAGGTAACAATACCTACCTCGTAGGATGGTCATAAGGACTAAGGCAAATGAAAACATCTTTGTAATTTGCCACACATTATAGAAATGAGCCGTGGAAGTAATTTTTTTTTTTTTTTAAATACGATCCGTGTCCTGGTCCCTTATTCAGGTACCCGGACAGCTTGCTAACTTCTCAAAGCACAGCGGCGCCCCGGAGGTGCAAATCTAAGGGGCACCTGGCTGGCTCAATTGGTGGAGCATGTGATTCTTCATCTTGGGGCTGTGAGTTCAAGCCTCGCAACGGGTGTAGAGATTACTTCAAAAAAATAAATAAAAAAGGGGCGCCTGGGTGGTTCAGTCGGTTAAGGGTCTGCCTTTGACTCAGATCATGACCTCCGGATCCTAGGATCGAGTCCCGCATTGGCTTCCCTACTCAGTGGGGAGCCTGCTTCTCCCTCTCCCTCTGCCACCCCACCCACTCATGCTCTCTCTCAAATAGATAAGTAAAATCTTTAATAAATAAAAAATACGAAGAAAAAAGAAAAACATTTTTAAGTTGTGGTCCACAAGGTCCAACTTGCCTCCAAAGGACCCCCATTATTAGATTTGTTTTGAGGAATATTGGGGGACGGGGGAAAGATTGGCAACTGAAGCCTAAGTGATGGTATTATATTGCACAGTTTTCCATTTTTTTGTTCCAGTTATAATTTGTCTTTAGGCAGAGGACCTGTGCTGATTTAAAATACTTCTCTGAAAGGAAGTCGTCAGAGCCCTGGAGACCAGTGACGGCAGGTGCTATGGGACACCTGTGGCAGGCGAGGGGGGGATGCTCAGCAAAGGGTGGTAGCAGAGAGAACACTGTGGGGTTTCCCTGGCCAAAGCAAAGGGCAGGAGTCACGCTGAAGGTACCTGACGGAGTGGCTGGAGAGAGAGAATCCCCTTGACTTTTTGAAGCCATCTGATTTATAATTTTTTTTTTTAGATTTTATTTGAGAGAGAGCGAGCATGAGCGGGGTGGGGGAGGTGGGGGTGCAGAGGGAGAGGCAGACTCCCCGCTGAGCAGGGAGCCCGATGTGGGGCTCTATTCCAGAACCCTGGTATCATGACCTGAGTCGAAGGCAGACACTTAACCGACTGGGCCCCCCAGGTGCCTCCTCTGATGTATAGTTTCAGGCACAAAAAGGGATTGAGCACTTGTTTTTCTGAAATCCAGGCTGCTTGTGACCCAGGACCTTGGGAGCGGGGGACTTCAGTCTGGGAACAATCAAGATTTACTTTCCCCATTGCCTCACCCTCACTTGTCTCCCCACATATGCGGAGCGTTCTCTGAGGTCAGGAAGGAAGTGGGAATAACGATCGGCCAGTAGTAATGACAGGCTCTCAAGTTCCGAGCCCTCTCCACCGGCGGTCTCATTTCAGCCTCACACCGTTCCGGAGACAGGTGCTGCTGTTAGCTCTTCCTTTTCACGGATGAGGAGTCCGAGTCCCAGAGTGACGAACCCCCGGCTCACTCAGCTGCTCTGTGAGCGCAGAGCCCTCTGCAGCCCGCAGGGTTGCTCCGGAGTGTGACCGTCCTGCTGCAGGGTGAAGGCCCCCTGGCTTGGACGGGCCCAGGTGTTCAGAAAAGGCTAATTTTCGGCACTCCCTTTCAAAACAAGTAGGCTTCATGATGCTTGAAAGCTGGTGAAAGCTGCCTTCCTTTCTGGAATGTTGGCCAGAGTTTGCAAGTCTCTGGTTTCCAAGGTCATTGCTTCCCCTCCCTGCAAGCCAGCACTGACTGGCTCCTTTCCAGACTTCGGGCCCCTCATGCACCTACCGTTGCCCTCAAAAATAACCGCTTAATGGCCCTCCAGTAACTGCAGCCAACTCCTTAAGGGCTCTTGAGAGGAGATCATGTGGGAAAGCTAACAGAACTCATCCAACTTTTAAAAGTGAGCTTTGATCAGCTCTTTCCTTGCCTCCACCTTCCCAGATGTCTAAATTGGTCGGTCTGCTTCGCAGCTCACAGAGCTCTCTCCACCAAGAGCGCATGGAGAGCAGATCCATCCTGGATACAAAGTGCAGAAGTTGGGGGCGGGGAAGAGAAGGGATGTTTGAAGCCAGAAGGTTCAGACCCAGTTCTGAGACCAGAATTCCTTTCGGGCATCCAGCTCCTGTCTCATCACCTGGTTGCCATGGAAACATCAGTCCCTGTTGGATGGCAAGCAGCACTTTCTTGACAGAAAGCATCAGAGGCTACCATGGTAACACCAAAAAGAGTAAAGCTGCCTTCTCTCCTGGAGCGGTGAGGAAGGAATGGAGGATGCCGGGGAAAGCAGGCTACAGAGGAAGGGCGGCGGAAAGCTTAGCTCTGACTCAAACAGGGAGGGACTTAACTCACCAGACACCCAATATGTGCAAAGCAAAGCAGTAACGAAGACGTGTCTACGGCTGGCCTCCTCGGGCTAGAATCATCTAGCGATGAGCTCACGCAGAACTGTGCATAATGGCAGAATGAGACTTGTAACGGGACAACCAATCCTGAAAAGGGAAATCAACTAGCAAAGCTTCAGAGTCTTACAGGACAGGATTTGGACCAGCAGAAGAGGGGCCGGGAGAACAAGATGAGCAAACATGGAAGTGGAAAAGTGCAGGACGTACTGAGAGCTCTGGGTGCAGAGAGAGGAAAAAACGACTCCCGGGCGTTGGCTCCCAGGAGGGGCAGGCTGAGATTAGGATCTAGGAATCTGAAGCCAGGCTGCCTGGATTGGAATCTCAAACTTGCTGCGTAATCCGCGGAGCAGGTTACTTACCCTCTTTGGGTATCCGTTCCCTTGTTCGCAAAGTAAAGATGGTGAGAGTCCGCCTCAGAGGGTGGTTGTGAGGGTAAAGAACTCAGTACACACCAAGTGGCCAGAACGATGCCTAACCCGCGACGGCCCTGCGCCCGCGTCGACAATTACCGTCCCAGCACCTCCCGCTTTCTGGAGCCAGCACAACCTCTCCTCACTGTCCAACTACTATTCCCCGATTCTTGCCTCACCCCTGCCGTAACAGAGAAAGGAGAGGCTCCGGCTGACCATCTCCCTGCAAGCTGAAAACTCGGTTCCCTTCCTCCTACTAAACACCACGACTAAAGGTTCAAAGGGCAAACCCCTGCTTCCCCTGGTCACTCACATCTGGAGGCTGTTGGGAGCCTAAGAAGGAAGTAGGCAGAAACCCAATTTCAAGAACACGTAAGTTTAAAGAACAAGGAGGCACTACCGCTGCCTTAGAGAAGACGGAAGCATAGTCAGAAGTCAGGTGAACGGCTCCTGTTTAGAACGGAGGACAGCTGGGCGATTCTATGCTAGAAGAGGATCTGGGCCAGTTTCTCCTCTACCCGCACCGGAGCCACTATGGCCAGGCAACAGAGGCTCAGGAAGGCTTCTTTTACCTTAGGAGGCTGTTTGCTGCCCCCTCCTCTCTACTCCAGCCACCCCCATGCAGGCATGAGTAACTGGAAGGCACTGAGTCACATGTAGTGACTCCAGCTGTCACCCACTAGATGTGTCACCTTATATGGGTTAAGACTAGAGTAGTTGTCCTAGATGTTTCCTCACTTCCATCATTGTCTCTCCCCCAGCAAGAGGCTGTATGAGGAAGGAAGAGGGACTGGGGGGAGAACTGAGGTGGAAGGAAGGAAAGTGAAGGCAGGCCAAAGGAGGCAGGCATGGGAACGAAAGGAAACCAAGCAGAGACGGGCACCCGTCTGATGAGGACAGGGAGGCAGGCAAGGCCTGTGGGAATTTATAGTTTGCAGGAGTTCAAGACCGCCACGAGGAAGCCTGGTCCTGAGCGTCAGGATAGATAACAAAAATGGTCCACGCTGTTTTTCAGGATGCATTAGCAGTCAAATCAATAACTACAGGGGGACTGGGCCCTAGCCAGCTACCACCTAAAAACAGTACATCCTCCTTCCCTTCCCCCAGACCCAGAGAGCAAACCAGGACAGGGAAAGGGTGGCGGTGGTGGCAGAGGCAACGGGCAGAGAGGCTGCGGCAGCCTGCAGTCGGGGGGGAATCGAGAGAGACTTCCGGGTCCCAGTGGCCTTTTCTGCCACAAGCAGGCCACCAAGTACCTAATACCTCAGTAGGAAAAGCAACCATAGAAGCTGGTATCACCAAAAAACCTTCAAAGTTTCCGCTTAGAAGTCTGAGAGCTGATAAATTAAAACCTAACAGCAATTATCCATATTTTTAGCATTACAATAAAGTCTTACCACTCTGTTGCCATAGAGACCGGCAGAGAATGGAGGAGTCCCACAGAGCTTCTGAACCTCAGGCCTTCTCTGGGCTGGGCCCTACCTAGGGAGAGCCGGGTTATGGCAGGCCCCTTGTCAGAAGCCTTACAAAGCAGGTGGAGAAAGGTACGTATCCCCTTCCTCAGGGCAATTCCTGGAATACTCAGCATTCTGGAATTCACTGCTCCCAAGCCTGTGTCATGCCAAGCAGAGTCCTATATGGAACACAAGAGTTGAGGGGGCTGACTCAGGAAAGCAGACTTCAGGCCTGGGGGGCCCTGATGTAGGATACACACGCCGCTCTGGATACTAGACCGGGAGTTCCGTTATAAAGAGGGCCACAGGCTGATGGGCACAGAGGCTGATGGTAAGACTGGTCAACTTAGGAGGCTTCTCTGGTACTTAAACTCCTCAAGATCACAAAACACCTCTAGCCGAGGTGCAAAATGTGCTACCATCACACTGCCATCTGGTGGAAAGACAAGATCTGTCCTTAGGCACAGAGACAGCCTGTCAGTGTGTCCAGTGACAAGGGAGGCTTGCAAATATTTAGGATGGGGGGTGGGGGGAAAAAAAAGGAAATAGTTAAGATGAAGACATAATGGAGGAGACCCACAGGGCTGAGAGTATAATGCAGACAGATGGAGAACTCCATCCAGATGTATGCCTTCCGTCCATTTTAATTTCTAAGCAAGGTTAGATAGAAACAAAATTAAAATAAAGGGAAAAAACACAAAGGCATTACAAATGTTTTATATCCCTAGAACCATTCACGGTTTGGCTCATGAGAAGTTATGAACATCAGACACACCAACGGACTTGAGACAACACTCATGGGCAGCAGCCACAACAGTGGAGGCCGCCCTTTATACAAAGTTATATGCATATATGCACATGTAAGTGTACGTATGCACGTGTGTGTACACATACGTATACATATATTTTTACGTATACAGACACAAGGGTATAAAATCCAGTGAAAAGGGCTCACGTGTGCCCAGGTAGGGGACAGGAGCAGCTTTAACAGCTGGGGTTGAGCCCACGGTAGAGGCACATGGGAAATGGTAGAGAGTAGCAGCCTCCTCTCCGTCCTCCCACCCTGGGCCACAGGAAGGACCTGGGAGGAAGGACAACTATACAAAGGAAGATGGAAGATACGGGAAAGGTATCCCACCTTCCACGAAACTCCTGCAAGCCCCACCGTCCCTAAGACATCCAAAATGCCTGGCCGGACAGATCATTCCCACACCTCCCAGCAAGATGCTGAGCCCACGGGAGCGGCTCTGGCCCCAAGATGAGGCCTAAGGCAGGCTTCACAATGCGCATGTCCATGCCGTCTTCCAGGACCTGTGCAGCAGCAAGCCAGCACCTTTGAGGTTTACCCCCCTCCCCCAAACTCCAAAGTCCTCTTGGACCAGAGGTCTTAAGGGTTTTCCTCAACAGACTGTAAGGTACAGGGAGAGGAAGAGAAGAGAGATTAGTTCCTTCAGTTAATGCCCTATGGCCTTCCCAACAGGGGAGGAATCGAGGAATCACTAAGAGGTGGTTGGAAAGAGCAATCAAGGTCATCCCAGAAGATGACATACGTGGGGAAACGCATGATCGATGCAGGGGCAGATTCTGTCCTCTTCGACTAGTGGCTTTGCTCAGCGGAGTCCATTCCCAATGGGGCCCTGGGAAGGAGCTCTTCTTGAGTCCAAGGGTGGCCTCAATTCCCCCAGAGTCAACGTCCACGCGCTCAGAATGGCTTGGTCCACAAAACGGAGAAGGGCCGTGGAAGAGTAGATGTGGAGAAGGGAGCGGCAGGACCCAGAGGCACAGGGAGGCAGTATACTGCACCACTGATTTACCTATGGCAAGGAGAAGAGATCAGTGGAAAGCTAAAGGAAAGAAAACCACAAAGACTAAACAGAGCCAGACCCTGAGACTCACATGGTCTGAGGGGTAAAGAGGCTGGAAAGCTGGAAGCACTGGGAGGCGATCGCCTGGGAGGCGAGGTTCAGGGCCGGACTCAGAGCTACAAGAGAGGCACGATGAGTTGGTGAGCACAGAGCATTTCTACTTTCCAGGCCCTAGCCCCTCCCCTCTTTCCCAAGTCCAAGTCTACCAGTCAGAGCTGCAGGGTTCAGGGCCCCCAAGGGCACCGTCCCATTCAGTTGCAAGGCGGCAGCGGCCTGGGCGGCGGTGGCGGCCTGGGCGGCGGCGGCGGCGGCGGCGGCGGCAGCTGGGGTAGGCAGCTGGATTCCAGAGCCTAAAAGGGAATGAGCAGCTGGCGTTAAGTCCCAACCCCTGATCTAAAATCCCACCCCACATTCTTCACTCTGCAGAGAAACTCTCTCCCACCTTCTGCCAATTTGGCCATGAGCTGCAAACGTCCACCTGCTGATCCCAGATCCAGCTCCTGGTCCCCATCCGGAAAAGTGATGTCTGTGCCACCATCCAGTCGCTCGGTCACATGGCCGACTCTCATAGGTCGACCAGCAAGCTCAAAGCCATTCAGCTGTTCCAGGGCCCGCCGGGCACACTCTGAGTCTGAGAACTACAAGAAACCCAGGCCGTATCAGTTACCTCCTGGCTGCGGACACGCTCTCAAAGCCCCGCTACCACCGCCTAGTCCTGGCATCCAAACTGCATGCTCACTGTGGCACGAGTTCTTCTGTCCCGGGGAATGTCACCGGAGACTCCCCAACCCCCAAAATGATCCTGTGGAAAGCACCTTTCCCAAATGACTCAATGGCAATCACTTCAATCTTCCAGCTCCACTAAGAACCTAATAATGCAAAAAGTCTATTATAATCTCTAGGGTGGCCTACCCTCACGGGCTGCCTCACAAATGAGCATAGCAAAGGAAGTACGAGCGCCTGAGAGTCCAGGTTCCTGGGCTTTTCTTATTTCAGCCCTTAAGGCTGGTCAGTTGTAATGCTCAGTCAGGAAGTAGGAACCCGGAACTCGAGAGCCCTGCCGTAGGGGGGAGTGCACCCTGGAACAGAGAGCAAGACCACACCCCCCACGCCTCCACCCATGCTGCTGATCAGAGGGCCCTGCTGCCCAGCAGCACCAGAGCAGCCTGCTATGGAGAACATTCCAGTCTGCTGTTCAAGTGTCAAGGGTATTGACCAAAAAGGCAGCAGCACAAGGGCAAAAAGGCCTCACAAAAGCTTTTCTGCATCTGGGTCACCAAGGAGTTAGAAGGGGTACTTGCCACTGTGAACACCGGAGCTGGCTTTGTTTCCTCGGGTAGCACCTGCCCTAGGGCCTGGCGCGCGGTACTGACAGTTCCTAGGCAGGTGGCGTAGGTGGCTTGCCTTCACAGGACACTTCTGAGGTGAGCAATGCCCCTGGCGGAACACAACCTACCTCCCCTCTGCCCTGCAGGCAACTGTGGGGGGTGTATGCTGCCTGGACTGAACCTAGAAAATATCGGCTTCCATGAGACTCGGGGGCTGGCAGTCCTCGGCCTGGAGTCACACAGGGCTAGAAGAACCAGGTATGGGAACTGGAAGCAACTGTTTTGGGAGTGTCAGGAAAAGGTAAGACGTGGCCTCGCTCTTCTCCCTACAGTGGTCTCTGAATATAAAGATACTTCTCAGTGGAGAAACCGCTTTTAATGGGGTAGGGCGGGGGGGGGGGGATCCCTATTCTTGCTCCTATCATGAAAAGATACCAATTCCACGAAGCACGTCTATAAAAGCCCACACCTAACCGCCCTCATGCCCCCAACCTCGCAGCTGCAGCCTGAAATCGTTTCTATTACCCAGAGAGCCAGGTGCGGCACCAGGGAAGCTGGCTGACTCCTGGGCACCCCCATCCCAGAGCCACTGACAGTGTGCAGGAGCAAAGCCAAGATCTCAAGCAACGCACTCATCTCAAGGGGCAGAAGGCTAGTCCAGGCTTCAGGCATCGGGGCTTATGGGTCATTTAGACAGTTCCTAGAGGAGGAGGACGAAGCGGAGCTGCAAAATCAGGCAAGTGAACCAACCCACACTGAAATCCGAAAGTTACAGACGACAAACTCACCGTAATGAAACCGTAACCTTTAGAACGACCTGTATCCGAGTCCTTCATCAAGACAATATTATCGATCTGTAAAAAGAGGACAAAACATGAGCAATCTTTGGGCTAACCCGCACCTGTGATCTTTCCTGCCTGACTGTTCTGACTTTGTAACCAACCAGCTCTAACTCTCTACATCTCTTTAAAAAGAGACAACGGCCACCTCTTTCCAGAACACCTCCCCTGGCTCATCTCACTGAGCCCGGACCCCGTTACCGGAGTTCCTGGTGCCGGACTCGTGTGCGTCCGAGCACTCTGACTGCGCAGACGGCACAGGCCACCCGCTCGCTCGGGCGCGTGCGGCGGGCCATCGCGGCAGACAGAGCACAGAGGCGGGCTTACCCTCCCCGCCTTTCCCAATTCCCTTCCGAGGTTTCCATCACTCTCTACTCACTTTGCCAAAGGGCTCAAAGATGCCTCGAAGCATGTCCTCCGTGATGTTGAAGTGCAGGGAGCCCACGTAGAGGCGCATGGGGCCGCTGCTGCCCTTCTGCAGGTTGTTGGCCATGGCCGCCAGTCGGTTCTTCTCAGCCTAGGCGAGGGGAACGGGTGGCTCAATCCCATACCTCCTCCCCACAAACCCACCCTCCATCAGCTTCACAGCCCGCTCACCTGTGAAGCCTGGACAATGATGGGCACTCCAAGCAGCCGCTGCCCGGTCAGCCCGATGGCCAGCGGCACGGACTGGATTTCACAGAACTCCACGTAGGCGATACCCTTAGAACGACGGGAGTTCCGATCGGAGATGATTCGGACGTCACGAACCTATCCAGGGCAAGGAGAAAATCCTGAGTTGGGCGTAAAGGAGGATGGACAGAAGATAGCTAGACGTGGAAGAAAGCTAAGGGGGGGGAGGGTTACCTTGCCGACAGCAGAGAAAAAGTCCTCCAGGTCCCGAGGCCGAATGCGGGCAGCTAACTGCATACAGAACACCGTGCGGGCATCGCGCTCCTCGGGACTCAGATTATCAATGGGCTCCCTGAAGAGCGAGCGCAATTTGGTGAGACACCTGCTCCCGATACATGGTTATTGTTCTCCAGCTCCCCTCAAGTACCGCGCGTTCCCGTATCCTGGCTCAAGCGGCTTTCTACTCATACCCCACAATCCCTGGAAGGGTGTTCACTATCAACTCACCGGACCGGGCTCTTTTCTCTGAAATGAGGACTCTTACTGTGTGCGCACCTGCGTCTACGGGAGAGAACAACAAACGGAAAATCGTGTCATCTGATTTCACCCGCATCGGTCCAATGCTTGGACTTCCTCCACGAGAAAACCAGATTCCAGCACCTCATCTCACGTGGGACTGGTCAACACCACCCCTCCGGCCCCAGGGCCTCCTGCCCGCCACGGTGGGCGGCGAGCACGTGCAGGCAGGAACCACAGCGCACGGGGCCTACCCAGACTCCAACACAAAGGCCATCGTGTGAGCAAGAGGCAATACCCAGTGGCAAGTGGCGGGCTCCTGTAGCGCACGCGTTCCTCACGCCGCCGGTCCCGGCTGCGGGACTCACTGCTGTGCCGCCGGTCCCAGCTCCGGCTGCGGTGGCGACGCTGCCGGTCTCGACTTCGGCTCCGACTGCTCCTCCGCCTGTGCCGGTCCCGGTCCCGACTGCGACTACAGGGGGACGGCACTCCTGAGTTTACTAAAGGGCGACTCGACCCCTTCTGGCCTCTGAGGGATAGCTCTCCCTGCCATCTTCCCATTCGGAGTACTTCTCAAAACACAAAAGCCCGGAACTACTGACCTGCGCTTTCTATCCCTGCTTTTACTATGGCTCCGACTCCTCTTCCTCCTGTAAAGGAGGGGATAAATTCTCATTATCAAGAAGGTTTTCTCCTCTCCCCCAAGGAAAAGGAAAGACAGAAAGGCCAGGGTGGAAGGAACAGCAATAAAAGACCAAAGAACCCCAGGTGACCCGGCAAGCGTTCACAGCAACACCGACTTGCCCAGAGCCCTGAATGCCGTCAGGCATCTCAAGTGGCCACTGCCCCCCAAAGCCCAGCAAAAGCTGCTGTTTCCAAATTAGGGGTCCCTGGCTGTTTTCTTCAACTGAAAACAGAACGATGCTAGAACAAAGCCACAAGCCTATGCTGGAATGTGAAGACGAGAAGATCATTAAACCAAGTCACCTGATTCCTGGACCCAGCAGAGCCATCACTGAAAAGCTGCAGGATCACAAGCAACCACCTCCCCGTTCTGGCTGTTTCTCCGACGACAGACACAGCTGCTTCCCTTACCCAAGTCACCGACCCACTTCCTCATGCCCACACTTACTTGCTTGCCTCCCCACCGGCGCCGCTCCCACCGGTGCCACTGGGGCTGGTGCTGCTCATGCTGGTGGTGCTAGGGCCATCTTTTTTAACCTCTTTCCTTTGCTGTTCTTCCTGAGGGGTTTGCCAGGAAAAATATCACCAGGTACAAGGTGGCAGATGCACACATTCCATTGGGCAACAGAAGAACAAAAGCGGACAGAGAAGAAAGCTTATGAAATCAAAGCTCACAATGATCTGGCCAGTTTGTAGGCACCTGGATTTCCTAACAAAGGGAGTAAGAGAAGAAGGAAGGAAACCACCCAAAAAGAAAAGATCAGAGCGACAGATTTGGATGTCAAAACTTGAGCGACTCGACATTTATTGCGCTGACATCTATTTCCCAGGAGAGTGAGAAATTATTTACGTTTGAGATACACTGACCTTCTACTGTGTCATTGAGAGCTATGAGCAGAGCACTTATTCCCAGCACATTCTACCCCAACCTCCTCCTGCCCCTCACCCCAGCTCTGGGACCCTCTCTGCCAGCATGCCTTTGAGTATGGAGGCTGGAGAGTGGTGCTTACTAAAAAACTATGACTTTTATGACTAGCCATGATACATAATAAACAAGCAGGGAAAGAGGATTTACGAAGTGTTGACACGGATGATCTGTAACTACTTCTTACCAACCCAATTCCAGGAGTGAGATGGGGAATATTACCTCCTCTTTTTTATACGGCGCCTCCAGCATGGCCTCAATCACTATATCAAAGTCATCGGATGCCATCGTAGCAGATCTGAGGAGAGGACATGGATACGAAAGAACCTCATATTTTTCCTCCCCTGCTGGCACCCCACATTCCCTTCCTTCTCCAAGAAACAAACTTCAGCATATATACTTCTGTTTCTTTTTTTTTTTTTTTTTTAAGATTTTGTTTATTTATTTGACAGAGAGAGAGAGAGAGAGAGAGAGAGATCACAAG
This sequence comes from Nasua narica, assembly GCA_028533885.1. Lineage (NCBI taxonomy): Eukaryota > Metazoa > Chordata > Mammalia > Carnivora > Procyonidae > Nasua > Nasua narica. Next base: position 61,869,247 of record CM052797.1, read on the forward strand.
TAAGCAGAGAGGCAGGCAGAGAGGGAGGGGGAAGCTGGCTCCCTCCCGAGCAGAGAGCCTGATGTGGGGCTCGATCCCAGGACCCTGAGATCATGACCCGAGCCGAAGGCAGAGGCTTTAACCCACTGAGCCACCCAGATGCCCCTATACTTCTGTTTCTTGAATTCCAAAGGGATCTTCCCAGCTGTTGCTTACTCTAGGTTTATTTTTGCATATTTAAAATCTGAACTAGTTTTGCTCTGTGGCTTAGAAAAAAATCAAGTGTCTAGAAGGAAAATAAATATCTAGATAGAAACAAAATACAACATAGACCCTGTCCTGCGAGGAGAAAGTGCTGGAATTACTGTTCCAGCTGAATTACTATTCACTTCACAATAGACACTAGGGCTTCATTCTATAGCTCAAAATTCTGTATTAATAACCGGTTTAGGGGCACCTGGGTGGCTCAGTTGGTTGGGCGACAGTCTTCGGCTCGGGTCGTGGTCCTGGGGTCCTGGGATCGAGCCCTGCGTGGGGCTCCCTGCTTGGTGGAGAGCCTGCTTCTTCCTCTCTCTCTGCTGCTCTGCCTGCTTGTGCTCTCTCACTATCTCTGTGAAATAAAAAAAAAAATAAAAATAAAAATCTTAAAAAAAAATAACTGGTTTAAACTTAAATCATAGAAATAAGCACATATTTCCAACAAAAAGAAAAGGATGTGGGGCGCCAGGGTGGGTCAGTGGGTTAAAGCCTCTGCCTTCGGGCTCAGGTCATGATCTCAGGGTCCTGGGATCGAGCCCCACATAGGGCTCTCTGCTCAGCAGGGAGCCTGCTTCCTTCTCTGCCTGCCTCTCTGCCTACTTGTGATCTTTCTTTCTCTCTAATAAATAAATAAAAATCTTAAAAAGAAAAAGAAAAAAGAAAGAAAGAGAGAGAGAAAGAAAAAGAAAAGAAAAGGATATAAGACTAAAAATCAGGAACAAGACAAAACAACACCAGAATACAGATCAACCTTAAGCTCTTCCCCACATCCCCTACACAAACATCAATAATTAGATGGACTCAATACTAAGCATTTCCCATATAATACCAACTAGAATTCAGGTAACTCAGAAAGATAATGATTAAGACAGTCTTCACTAATTTTACCTTGAAGCCTGTCTAGGCAGGAAGGGTAAACCTTCTTGCCTCCCCCAAGCTTTCACACCTAGCAATCATCTTTCCCAAGTCTGTCCACCACAGGCCTGCCAAAAAAAAGAAAAAAGAAGAAGATATCAGGGCGCCTGGGTGGCTCAGTCGGTTAAGCGTCTGCCTTCAGCTCAGGTTATGATCCCAGGGTCCTGGGATCGAGCCCCTGCTTATCTCATTGCTCCGCGGGAAGCCTGCTTCTCCCTCCCCCTCCGTGCTGCTCCCCCTGCTTGTGTATGCTCTCAAGCTCTGTCAAATACATAAACACAATCTTAAAAAAAAAATCAAACAAAATCAATAAGATAAATTATTCAAAAAATATTGGTCTGGAATCATCAATATACACAACATGCATGAATCTCAAAATAATTATGCTGAGTGAAAGAAAAAAACACAAAAATATACATATACTGTGTGCTTCCATTTATAGGAAAAAATTCTAGGAAATGTAAACGAACCTGTAGTGGCAGAAAGCAGGTGGTTGCCTAGGGATAGAAGGACATGGAGAGGGGCTAGGAAGACAGGAACGCAAAAGGGCAGAAGAAACTTTTGGCAGTGATGGTTTCATGGGTGTTTAAACATCCAAACCCATCAAACTATGCACCTTAATGTGTACAGCTTTACTTTACGTCAATTATACCTCAATAAAGCTGATCAAAAAACAAAAACAAAAAGCCTCCAACTAATCTGAAAAACTTCTGTGCAAGGAGACTAATCATAATCAGACTTTCCATATCCCAAGAGCTTTGTCCTTTTTTATTTCTTTTAAGATTTTATTTATTGGGGGTGCCTGCGTGGCTCGGTCATTGAGCCTCTGCCTTTGGCTCACTCAGGTCATGAGGCCCATGTTGGGCTCCCTGCTCAGCAGGAAGCCTGCTTCTCCCTCTCCCCCTCCCCTTATGTTCCCTCTCTCACTGTCTCTGCCTGTCAAATAAATGAATGGAAGCCAGACGCTCAACGACTGAGCCACCCAGGCTCCCGAGCTTTGTCCTCTTCGAAGCAGCTAATGCATCCTCCAATGATGCTGTCTGTCCTTGCTGCCCTCAGATTTGGTGATTTAAGAATAAAACAGGAGTATAAAATAATATACAATAAATAATATAAAAATATGACTAATCACTCCTACAGTACCTGATATTGCTAGGCACTGTACTAAGCCTGTTACAGAGACAAGATTCTTGGAAAGAGCAAAATAAAAATTACCTGGAGCCAAATTTAAGACTTAAAGATTTTATTTATTTATTTGACAGAGAGAGAGAGAGAGATCACAAGTAGGCAGAGAGGCAGGCAGAGAGAGAGGGGGAAGCAGGCTCCCTGCTGAGCAGAGAGCCCAATGTGGGGCTCGATCCCAGGACCCTGAGATCACGACCGGAGCCGAAGGCAGAGGCTTTAACCCACTGAGCCACCCAGGCACCCCAAATTTAAGACTTAAAATGGAAACCAAATCAAAATCAAATAGGAGTGTCTAAGAACCAGTGAACTTGGGGTGCTTGGATGGCTCAGCCGGTGAAGGGTGCAACTCTTGATCTCAGGGTTGTGCATTCCAACCCCATGTTGAGTGTACAAATTACTTAAAAATAAAATCTTAAAAAATATCATTGTACATTTTAAAAAATATTTTTTAATAAAGATTTTATTTATTTATTTGACAGAAAGACAGCGAGAGAGGGAACACAATCAGGGAGAGTGGGAGAGGGAAAAGCAGGCTTCTCTCCTACTGAGCAGGGAGCCTGACGAGCAGCTTGATCCCAGAACCCTGGGATCAGGACCTGAGCCAAAGGCAGATGCTCAACAACTGAGCCATCCAGGATCCTCAGTGACACTGTACATTTTTTTAACAATCAAAGGTAATATGTGCTATAAGCAGCTATCAGGTCCAAAGTATGATGAAAAAACAGGTTTGGTGAACTGACCAGAATCACAAAGTTTAAATGGAGGAGCTGACTCTTCAGGTCTCCTGACTCAAAGTCTAATGTCTTATCCATTCTATCAGGTTAGTCTCTCTCCTGTACTTTATAACTCAGGCTTAAAAGAAATTTTAAAAAGAAGAGTACACAACATGATCTAGTTTTGCTTTAAGATTTTGTTTTTAAGTAATCTCTACCTCCACTGTGGTACTCGAACTTAACAACCCCTGAGATCAAGAGTCTCATGCTCTACCAACTGAGCCAGCTAGGCAGTCTAAGATGTCTACTTTCATTTTTCATTTTAGGTTTTAAAAGATATTTATTTATTTGACACAGAGAGATTGCAAGTAGGCAGAGAGGCAGGCGGGGAAAGAGGAGGAAGCAGGCTCCCTGAGCCGAAGGCAGAGGCTTTAACCCTAAAAGATTTTTGACAGAGAGGGAAAGAGTACAGGCTGGGAGACAGATAAGCAGGCTCCCCCTTTGCGGGGCTTGATCCCAGGACCCCAGGATCATGACCTGAACAGAAGTTAGCCCCTTAACCTACTGAGCCACTCAGGCGCCGCCCAAGATGTTTACTTTTTTTTTTTTTTTAAGATTTTATTTATTTATTTAACAGAGAGAGAGAGAGAGAGAGATCACAAGTAGGCAGAGAGGCAGGCAGGGCGGGGCGGGGGGGAAGCAGGCTCCCTGCTGAGCAGAGAGCCCCATCCCAGGACCCTGAGATCATGACCTGTGCTGAAGGCAGAGGCTTAACCCACTGAGCCACCCAGGCGCCTGCCAAGATGTCTACTTTTAAACATACACTCACCTAAGGAACTGCTATTCTGAAAGGTTTATCAAAAGCATTAGTCCCATTAGTCACACCTTACTGTGTGGCTTCTAGATATGAAACAGCATATACTTCAAAAATATCAGGAACCAAGTGCACTGTAATTCATACTATTTGACAGACTGGGGAAAACTAGTTCTTAAAAATAAAAGGTTTCAATCTATAATTTCTGTTCTTCTCAGTCATTTTCCCTGCCAAGTCTATACAAGTTTTCTTCCTTTTTTCTCTCTAAAAGTATTTATTTAAGTAATCTCTACATCCAACATGGGGCTAGAACTCACAACCCCGAGGTCAAAAGTCATATGCTCTCCAACGGAGCCAGCCAGGTGCCAAGTCTATACAAGTTTTCTAAATGTCGTACAGCTCCTCCTTATATTTTTTTTAAAGTATTTATCTATCTATCTATCTATCTATCTATCTATCTATTTATTTATTTATTTGGAAAGAGAGAGAGTGAGAGAGAGCATGAGAAGGGAGAAGGTCAGAGTGAGAAGCAGACTCCCCATGGAGCTGGGAGTCCGATGTGGGACTCGATCCCGGCACTCCAGGATCATGACCTGAGCCAAAGGCAGTCGCTCAACCAACTGCGCCACCCAGGCACCCTCCTCTTTATATTTTTAAAATCTGCTTTTTCCTCCCCAAATGAAATGCTTCCGATTTCAACAATTGCTCTTTGTTAACTGCTAGTACAGGGCAGGAATAACTTAACACATGCACAAAAACTTTCACTCAAGTTGACATATAAGCCACCACCTATGGAGTAAAGTTTTCACTCAGGTACTTAGAAATGAATGAATCTATTCAAGCACAGACATACAGAACATGAGCATATTTTGAAAATTGAAATCTCACCCGGTTTGGTGTATCTTTTCAGATGTCTTATACACAGTAAAGTCCCAAACACTATGCATTTTCAAGTTGGTAGTTTTCAAACTCTTCCCATGTCCTAAATTAAGGGTCAAAGTCCATCAACCCCATCCACTAAAAAACCACAGAGCCTTTTTCCATCCCTGCTCCAAAAATTGCTTTAGGGGTGGGCCCACAATCATGCAAGTGTCTGGACTTCATCATAGCACAGTCAGGACCCCAACAAACACTTAGGCCTCACTGCTGAAGGGACAAAGGAGAGTGAAGAACCGCTGTCAGCTGAGTTCAGGCAAAATTCACCACATGATGAATCCCAGGGGGTGATGGGGCCAGTCACAGAGCTGGACACAAACACCTCCAAACTTAAAGCAGCTTAATTAAGAACAGGAACAATGAGAAAGGTAAAATACATTCCCATGCTGTGTAACTAGCCAAGGCTACACTTAAAAAATGGTCCTGGGCGCCTGGGTGGCTCAGTTGGTTGAGCGGCTGCCTTTGCCTCAGGTCATGATCCCAGCATCTTGGGATCGAGTCCCGCATCAGGCTCCTTGCTCCGCGGGGAGCCTGCTCCTCTCTCTGCCTCTGCCTGCCTCTCTGCCTGCTTGTGTACTCTCTCTGTTAAATAAATAAATAACATAAAAAAAAAAAAAAAAGGTCCTACAAGTAACCGATTCGCACCGTCCCTGCGCGGGCCAGTGTCCCAAAGCTAAAACCTCATATATGGCCTCACTATACTCCTGTACCGCCACGAAACGTGTGGTCAAAAAAGGGAACCAGGGAAAAGCCCAGAGACCAACACAATGAACGGGAGTCTTCCAGAGCCTGAAGACTGAGAAATAAGTCTCAGTTCCCTAACCTCTCGAAGTGTTGGCACTAAGAGCTGAAATCCCATCCTGCGAGCCCTCTCAAAACGCGGTGGGTAGATGCTCCCCGCCATCTCCGCCCCGGTACGGGAGACCCTAAACGTCAGGGCTGCGGGGACCTGGAACGAGATCGGTCACTAGAATACTTGAGACAGCATCCTCAAGAGATATAACCACGAGAGTGCCGATCCCTAAAGTCGTGCCAGTCGGCGACATTAAGGGAGGCAACACTTCCAGACCAAAGTAAACAACAGTATTTTCTTAAAAGTTTGCCTGATTCTGCTCTTGACGCCATTTTCTGCCTGTGACGTCAAGGGGAGGCGCCGTGCGGCAACGTCACGCATAGGTGACGTCGCGGGGGGACCGGGTTTCGGGGTTTCTCACCAGTTCCGGGTCCCCGCGGGGGGGGGGGTCCCGGTTTCCCTCGTTCCTTTGGGTGTGTTGGGAGCGCGAAGCACGGCTGTTTCCCAGAGTCTCAGCAGTAAAAGCAGCAGTGCCGTCAGAGCCGCTCGTCTTCCCGTAAAATGGCGGCAGCTCCGCCGTCTTCCAGAACTTTCCCCAATCTGCGCAGGCGCCGAAACATTCAGGCGGTGGAACTAATCTCACTGGTTTCGCGGCAACAGTCCAAAGTGCAGATTTTCATTGGCCGAAACCCTCACATGGGTGGAGCCAAACTCAAATGTTTCTTAGCAACCATCAAGTTCCCATGGATTGGCTAACCTCTCTGAGAGTGGAAGCGTCCTAAAGCCGCCCGTGGCGCTCTCGTTGGTGAGATGACAAGCGGAAGGCGAAGAACGCGGGCAAAGAACCAGCGAGGACGCTCCCGTCCCACTCCCGGCTCCAGGTGACTAGGCCAACGCCGTAGGCGGAGCCAACGAGGAGGTACAATTGACTTCTTGGCTACTCTCTACTCCTGATTTCCTAAGAGGGTCACGTGTCCTGCTTGGCGGCGACGGCTTCAGTGAGAGCAGCTGCATCTGCCTCGTCAGGAAGGAGGCTGGACCGGACATCCCCATTCTGAGCGGGCTGTCTACACAGCCCTCCCGATTATCTCCTCCTGCCCCTCTGTGCTTGCGCCCCAGGAAACAAATCTTGCCACATATTTCACTGTCTTATGGTCATTGCCTGGTTCCATAGCCACACACCTCCCATTGCAAAAATGAAATTGGAAGTTTCTCAAGCGACTCTTTGGGTGCAGCAATACTCAGCCCTCTACCCAGAATGAGAAGGAACTGATGTCCACTCTCAGGTACCAAGGGCTTCCAGTATCCCCATACTTTAGTTGCCCTATTAGATGCCAGAAACGTAGCTGGTTAGAACATCGAGAGAGCCAGGATCTGTGTTCCGGTCTGTTTGAATGCTAACATTACATCTTTGTGTCAGTTTCAAATTCCTCCTCTGTAAAAGGGAGAAACAGGACTCATGACTTCGAACTCTAACCCTGTGACTTTATTCAAACAAAACAGGTGGCTTCTTGCTGGGGATACCTGCATGGCTTCCAGTTTCCCTCCCAAGAGGTAGCTGTCAGTGCAGCAGCTCAGGAAAGTGGAAGGGAGGCTGGCTTCACTCACTACTCCCATCTATCTCCACGGAGGCAATCTTTTCTCCCCAGAGAAAAAGCTAATCATAAATCTTAACAGACAAGCCCTCTTTGCAGCTTGTCAGAAAAACCTACACCCAGGAGTCCGAGAGTGACCATTAAACTTCCTAAATAGGAAACAAAGTGAGGACCCTCTGGGTCTCGGATAAAGGCGTAGATTTGAATACACCTAGTTGTTTTAAGTAAGGTAGGGGAAAGCGGAGGCGCGGGGCAGCAGGGCTGGAGCAGGAAAAGCCGTAACTTCACTTTATTTGTATTTCCTCCCACACAAAAACCATCATAACAGGAACAGAGATGGGCAGGGGAAGGGCTGAAAATGTGCTCAATCCACACGTTCCCCGGGCTATTCCAGGGAGCACTTGAGAAGCAGCGCCTGTTGGAACAGCTTCCGATCCAGCACTAATTCCTCCCACCCTGGCCTGACGTCTTCACAGATTGGTGGCTTGAGCCCTGCAATGAATTCTCATCCTTGGCCCACCTTGATGTAAGGCAGGAAAGCAGACTGAAATGCTCCACTCTGCTGGGCAGATGTACTGTACTTTCTGTGCCACGGGAGCAGAACTTGAAGCTGCTTCCAAGGCTCTGGAACACTTGGAGCAGGGCTAGAGGCCGATGGTGTAGGAGCGGCCTGTGGGGTTGTGAATAGCAGAGCAGACTGGTGCCGTCACAGCCCACTCATACCACACCTTCTTGGAATTGCTGCATCGCCAGAAACGCACACAGATGGTCTGGCCTTCACGTACCGTAATGGGCTGCTGCAAGAAGAAAGACAGGGAGGTTCAGGGTAGAGCCAAGGAACTCTATGGGGCAATGTACTGCTGAGCTGAGCGTGGAGAGAAAAGGATAAAACGTGATGTTCCAACCCTCATGACGTTTATTTGGAGAATAATCAGAACTGAACCATCAGACACTGAACAGATAATTGAAAGCGTGATGAGTGCCGGGAACGTGCAGAGAACGTGCACTACAAGAGCACCTGTGAGAGGGAGCGCGCACCTCGTCCCGGTGGTCCCGGAAAGTTATTGGACAAGAGGAATGTTTAAGGGGACCTGGAAGATAAGTTAGCTGGGAGAAAAGATGAACAAAGAACTTTCCAGACAAAGGAGAAAGGTGTGAACGCCTGAAGCAGGAAAGAAGACAGGGTATTAGAATCATGATGAGCACTGAGTAATATACAGATTTGTTGGACCATTATGTTGTAGACCTGAAACTAATGTAATCCTGTTATTTATACTTCAGTTAAAAAAAAAAAAAAGATCCACAGGGCTGATGCAATATAATCAAGGGGACGGTAGCTGAAAAGACAAGCTAAAATTAGATTGCACCAAGTCTTACAATGTTAAATCTTTATCCTGAGGTCAGTAGGAAGTCATTGAAGGGTTGGGTTTTTTGTTGTTGTTTGTTTGTTTTTTAAAAGATTTTATTTTATTTGAGAGAGAGAGAGAGAGAGAGAATGAGAGGGGAGAAGGTCAGAGGGAGAAGCAGACTACCCGCAGAGCTGGGAGCCCGATATGGGACTCGATCCTGGGACTCCAGGATCATGACCTGAGCCAAAGGCAATCGCCCAACCAACTGAGCCGCCCAGGTGTCCCTTGTTGTTGTTTTTTAAAAGATGTATTTATTTATTTGAAAGAAGGAGAGCTTGTGTGCACAAGCGGAGGGGCAGGGAGAGGGAGAAGAATCCCAAGTAGACTCCATGCGTAGCATGGAGCCCAACACCCACGTTGGGCTCAATCTCGGGACCCCCAAATCACAACCTGAGCCGAAAGCAAGAGTCAGACACTTAACTGACTGTGCCGCCCAGGCAGCCCAAAGTTGTTGAAGGGTTTTAAGCAGGACAGAGATACGATCAGATTTGGGTTTTTTATGGCTTGTGCTTAAGGGAGAAACTAGACAGAAGAGTAGACAGAGGAGGTGTGGGGAAGCCAAGTAGGAGGGCATTGAGGACATCTCAACACCCACAACGGGGGCCCAAGAGTGTGGGAGCAGCAGAACACGGCTCACCGTCAAGCTTCATCCTTAAGTAGGGAAGGGGCAGAACACCAATGGCAAGAGTTACTTCCTTAACCCACTGAGTGTTATTAAAGGTGATTCCTACCTTAATGGGGAAGAGGATGGGAAACCATGAGAACATCCCAGGAGAGTGAGTCTCTGGACGGATACCTATGTGAAAAAAATAATGAAAAAATTGTGGTCTCTGTGACTCTACTTTTTGCCTGGATTGAGGGGAGTGTCTTCTGTGAACAGAGAAATTAAGTACCCAAAGACCCACATTCACGGGTTCCTGGGCTCCCTGTGGCTCTCAGTGAAACACATACATAAGCTGCCCAGATAACATCCTCACACCCTGCCATTCGCCACCCCGGACACTCACTCAGCGTGATGTCCTGATAAAGCACGGTCTCAAAGTAGCCTGCGAAGCCATGAAGCACTGTGTTCACCTCCACGGGAAACTCCAAGGTGCAGTAGCGGTTGTTGTCAATCATGGGATCTGTTAGGAAAGAGTCGTGTGCCTGACAAGGGACCAGAAGCTCTAGAGAACTTGGAAAAGCAACGGCCAAGAACTAACAAGGGATGCTTAGAGAGAGCAGACCCAGGATAGCAAGAGAAGAAACCAGAAGGTAAGCTCTCACCCGTTCAGTCAGAGGACAGCCACGCGGGAACCCACCTCTGTTGGGATGGCTGAAGGTGAAACAGGGCTGGGGCGCAGACAGCTGGTGGAAGTTGTGCAGCCGCACCACGTAAGGCATCTCAAACTGGGCCTGTCCCGAGAGACCGAGCGAGAGCTGGAGCAGGTAGGCAAGACATACCCACTCTCCCAGGCCAAGAAGCCTGAGCCTCCGGGACCCGGAAAAGGATAAAAACATTTCCACTTCAACCACTTTCCCACGTCCCCACCTCCTTCACCTCTTCACCTTCTCCAGAGGAAGAAAAGAGTTGATGCTAATATAGGGGGAGAGAAAGAAAAAAAAAAAAAAAAAAAGAGGACTAAAGAGAATAGAGCTCTCCAGAAGAGAGTGGCTTTTTACCTCAGGGTCTCGGTCCTTTTCCCGACAGGCTCGGACCTCATTGTACAGCTTGGAGGAGGAGATGGGAGCCAGAAAGGAGGTGTACTCCCCAGGGATGCTCACACCATCATCTGCAGAGCAGGAGGGTCATATAAGTTCCCAGGGATGGAAATGGTGTGTCTGACTAACTGAGGGTTCAAACCTCCCACATCAAAACAGACCAGGCGGGAGCGCCTGGCTGGCTCAGTCGGTGGAGCATGCAGCTGGATCTCAGGGTTGTCAGTTCAAGCCCCGTGTTGGGCGTGGGGCCTACTTAAAATAAAATGTAAAAAACAAAACCAAACACAACAAAAACCCGAAAAACAGACCCAGACTGCTCCATGTCATCGCATTCCCAGGCCAACCTACTCCCCAACTCCTGCCGCGGGAGATTCTACTTCTGGGTAAGAACCTGAGATATTCTAATCTAGTGGTTCTTCTGTGGGGTCATAAAAGCCCTTTGAGATCTGGATGAAAGCTAAGCCCAAAGTACATATCATGTCAGTGCAGGGAATCCACAGACCGCAGACTGAGAATCTCTGCTCTAGTCCGCTCTTTTCATTTTACAGATGGAAATGCTGAGGTTCAGAAAGACCACCTCATCTGCTCCGGGCACTGACCCACATCCAACCCACCTTCCCCTAAACCTTGCAACCTCCTCCGAGGCTGCTGCCCTACCCCCCAGGCCCCCGTCCCCGCAACCTTCCTAGCTGATAATCCATTCCCCTTCCTCAGTACATCCCAGCCCAGAGGCACCTTTTAGGAAGTGCTGGGCTCCATCCAGGCACTCAGGCGACAGCTCGTTGTCAGCGAAGGAGCCTAGCAGCTCACTGACGATGATGTCTGCTTTCTCTGGAGCCACCCATTCCCGCATGTCCGATGAGACTACTGTCACCTGGCTTCCCCATTCTTCAAACTGCCAGTTCTCCAGTCTAAGATAAAATAAAGATAACGCGAGTGAGCACACTGATGAGAAAAACTGGCACCAGACACAGACTCCCCAGCAAGGAGGTCGCTACTCACGTCACCACGGCATTTGGGTTCTTCTCCACAGCGTACAGCTTTATCCGCCGGTCGGCTTGCTTGGCTGCCCGCAGGGAAGCGTTCACCAGGGGGCCCCGGCCTGCTCCCAGCACCATTAGCACCCTAAGGAAGAATGGGGAAGGGTCGAGCTGACTCGGCGGACGAAGAAGTAGGTATGCAAATCTCTAGGATTGTGGGGAAGGGCACTCACTGGACATTGGTATCCTTCTCTTCATCTGGCACTCGATCTAACAGACATTTATAGATGGCCTAGGAAGGAGGGAGAGAAGAACTCGTGGCTATACTCCCATCTTCACTCAGGTCAACCCAGCCCTACACGTGACCCGGACCCAAACTATACCTGCTGATATTGAGAGTATTTGATGGGGTCCTTTTCAAACACTTCATATGTCTGAGATTCCAGATTGTCCATCAGTGGCTGATGAATGAGAGGAAGAAGGCAAAGTGAGGCAGCCGGTTTCTGGCAGGGGCGCAGTGCCAGAACACCAAAAACTTTCCCACTGCCTCCTGAGCTTTGGTAGGATTTTAGGGCACCTACTGCCAGAGACCTTCTTCCCACAGCTCCCTCCTCTCAGCGCACTCCAGACCCACCTGGAGCGGGGACTGCAGATAGTCTTCGTAGCCCTTGGCGAAGAGTTCGTAGGCGTTGGGTGGAGGGCGGTTCTGGCTCAGGTATTCCAGGTACTGGAGGTAAGAGCAGAACTCCTTCTCTGAGTGGTGATTTGTGCCTGTGATGATGAACTGCACTTCCAACTGGGAGAGAGGGCAGACCATCAGACGCGGTCCCCGAACCAAGCTTCTGGGCTATGGTTACTGGTCACGGCCAAAGACCCCTAGTGTAAAGTAAGGCCTGGACCGGCAGTCTTCCAGTTCAACAAATCCCTCCAGGTATCAACGGAACAGCACGAGGCTTCAATAAACTCATAGAGCCCTCCGGTGTCCCTCCTGTGTCCCAGACGCACCATCATGGCTCAAACAGCCCCGTGGACCCTTGCCATAACATCTTAAGTGAAACCCTCTATAAAGTTCTCATGAGATCCGGTTCCTTTTGAAATGTTTCTGGGACTCCTACTGCCATGTGCCTCTTTGTTCTCAAGACCTCCAACTTTGCTGAAATTGCTCTCCAGAAACCAGAGAGGAAAAGAATCAGCCCCGCAGGAAAAAAAAAACAAAAACCACACATATGAGAGTAAGGCAAGAGGATTAGCTGGCGTACCTTTGAAACCCTTCTACCACCCACCTTGAGGAGCCGGAAGATCAGCCTCTGGTGCATCTTAGAAAGAACAGGAAATCCCTTCTTATTGGTCAGGAAAATGCTGGTGGGGAGAATGGCTGCTTTGATGGGCTCCCCAAGCCAACGATCAATGACATGATTAGATGGGAGGTCAGCCCCAATCTCAAGAGCTATGAAAAGATAAAGAAAGACCAGTTACCTACTGCTAGGCAAGACAGCTTTCCTTTGTGCTTTTTTTTCCTGCGAGATCTGTTTACTCCCCAAGAGCAAGGCAGACGGAGGCACAGAGAGTAGCAAAACTGCCCAGCAGCCAAGTATACATGAAACTCCTGATTTTTTTTTTTTTTAACTGTATCCAGCTTCACTAAGATACTTTTCATAAACAATCGTGGTATTTCAGGCAGGACGTGGGCAGACAATCCTCAACAGTCTACAACTACTTTCAAACTCTCTTCCTTAGTAGACTACCAAAATCAGAGAGCTACAGTAAACCCAAAGATGTGATGCTCTGAATAGGGAAAGTTTAGAGTGAGGGTTGACGGTTCACATTTAGCACATTGTTTAAAACCTTTCACAAGCCGACCCTGACTTTCAGAAAATTAAAAGACTAGAATTTTCAATCTGAAGATCCACAAGCTAAAAAAGGAACTCTTTTGAGGGATGACACGTGGTGACAATGCAAAGTCCATATTGTTTGACATACCGGGAACTATGTTTTGGGGTCAGGTTCCAACAAGTCCCTGGGTTAAGGGAGTCAAGTCTATGTGGAAGGCGTAGAGGGAAAAGAGGATGTAAAAAATGAATTTTAGTTTTTCCACACCATAGGGCATCTGTGCCGAGGTGGCTAATGTGTGTCAATATCAAGGAAGCCCTCCGCCAGAGCACCTGGGTGGTTTAGTCATTAAGCGTCTGCCTTCGGCTCAGGTCATGATCCCAAGGTCCTGGGATCGAGCCCTGCGTCGGGCTCCCGGCTCCACAGGAAGCCTGCTTCTCCCTCTCCCATTCCCCCAGCTTGTGTTCCCTCTCTCACTGTGTCTCTGTCAAAAAAATAAAATCTAAGAAATCTTAGAGTAATCTTAATTACTTAATAATTACTAAATTATTTTACTAAATTACTAAGTTATTTTAAAATCATAAGTAAAATCTTAAAAAAAAAAAAAAAAAAGGAATCCCTCCTGGGAACCAAGAGGAAGTTTCTCAAAACTAGAAGGGGGGGGTGCCTGGGTGGCTCAGTGGGTTAAAGCCTCTGCCTTCTACTTAGGTCATGATCTCAGGGTCCTGGGATCAAGCCCTACATCGGGCTCTCTGCTCAACGGGGAGCCTGCTTCCCCCTCTCTCTCTGCCTGCCTCTCTGCCTACTTGTGATCTCTCTCGCTCTCTATCAAATAAATAAATAAAACCTTAAAAAAAAAAAAATAGAAGGGAAGGTGTCCCCTCCCCCCATGCTACCCCTCCAGTATTAATCTATCTTTAGAGACATTCTATTAGTGATATATGCCCTTCCTCCAAAACAACAATGAAGTGTTCTGTGTGCTAACAACATAGCTTTAAAAAAGAGTAAAACCAAATTCTGCCTTTTTATAAAAATTGATAAAAAGTAGTATTTCAAACTGTAAAGTCACCAGAAGTACACAGTTATCAAAAATGCGCACACTTCGCTTGGCATCTCTGAAACTCCTGATTCTTATTCACAGGAGGTCAGAGAAGGGAAACTTATCCCAGGACCGTCGTGGACTTACCCACGGCAATCCTCTTGCTGTAGTCACACAAGGTCCGGAAGTTGTGCCACCTGTCCAGGGTCAAATACAGAAAAATACAGTCAAATATATATGGACCACTAATCACCACAGCTGGAGGAGAGCACCCCGCAGGCTCTACCCTGTACTTCCCCTCCCCCGCCCCTCCGCCCTGGTACAGCAGCAAAAGGAGACATACCACATCCATGTCTTCTCCTCTCCACTATACTCCTCTGTGTGAGTACTTGGTGCATTCTCAATGATATCATCTCTCAGGTCCTCTGGAGCCACCAAGGGTACCCGCATCCAGAACTGCACATGAATAAGTACCCTATTTAGAACTCTATTTTGAACTCATTGGGTCCATAATGTTTCCTTCAATTATCTTAAGCCAGATCTCAAGTTAATCCTTTTATATGTTTTTCCCAATTTGTGATTATATGTACGCATACTCATATCTTGTATATACCCTTATGTAAATATCTGGCCTGTTCTTTACTGCAACTCTAAGTTTCTAGAAATAATTGTACATTCTGTATGTTTTCTACCCCTCTGCTTACTACTTTTAGATGGTGGTAGGCAGTACTGACATTTCAATTCTGCCAAATGCACCCTTTACTGAATGGCTAGGAACAAGAAGGTACTTAGCACAGCCTGACTACCATAATATGTGGCAGGAAATGAGGTTCTCAGCCATACCATGGATGAGTGGTGGCCAGTGTGGATGTGGTTGGTCAAAACCCTGGCCAAGTTTGTGTTATCTTCCTGATTTAGGGGCAGCAGGAAAGCTGGAAGACCCAAATATGCCCCAAAATTCAGCTCCTGTAACATGGCCTGAAATGAAGATCAAGAGGACAAGGTTAAGAGCTAGCAACCCAAATAACTTTGCTTGCATTATATTAGATTTACTAAGTTATGGGAGGCAAAAAACAGCTCTCTGCACCAAGCCGGCTTACAGACTTGATCTCTAGAAAGATCCAGTGGAGAGGTCAAACAGTCTTACCGCTTCGGAGTTCCTGCGAATCTTCTCCACTTTTGAGTCTGGACGAATCCATGGAGAAAGCTTTCCCACAATTAGCGTATTCCAGTCTGCACTCCCCCCATCCAAGAAAGACAAAGACTAAATGAGGTTCAGCACTTTACTTGTTCAATTTCTAGTTCTTAACAGGGAACAGAGAGTAGAGTTGAGAGACAAAGACTTTTTCTATCACAGATCTGGGAAAGCCTGATGCAGAATAGACTAAGGCTTTTTAGCAGGTAAGCAAGAAGAAAACAAGAGTTATCTATGTCCCAGGACTAATCAGTATATCCAAGTCAGGAAAGGAGAAGAATGAGGGCACTGTTACAGCAGTTGTTACTGCCTCTAATAATTAAGGGGCATATGGGATGGTCCCTACCCCTTCCTGACAGCAGTAGGTCTGATCGTGTCTGGGGGCCCGGCCGATTCTTAGCAGGTTCCTGAGTGAACTCCCTCTTGAAACGCGGGTGGAAGACAGGCATGCAGAGGAAATCAAACCTACAACCGCGACAGACCCAGAATTGTCATGTAAAGAGAGCAGCAGTGCCCAAAGATCCAAGCAACTGGATTAGGCTATCTCAATTCTGTACAACCCTTTTAGCCACCATCAGTCACCCGACTGGACTGCTGAGTTCAGCCCACCTTGGGGCCTATCACTTCCGCTGCACTGTGCCTCAGTTTCTCCCCAAAACATAGGCATGGAAAAGGAGAAAAGATAAAAACCACGCCAAGTGGATTTTCTACTCTTCTGTCATGGGTTTTCCAAGACTGTCACATCCAGATTTGCCCCAGTACCGCCCATGCCTTCCCCCTCAAGGTTTATCTCGTCCCTCCCTAACCCCCTAACACTCCCCTCGACTCACAGACTATAATCCCGCTCTCCGGGGCCCTAGAGGTCTGTAGTCCCCTTTTTTACTTTACCTGACAACTCCCCTGACTTTGGGGCTCAGTGACCATATACCCCAGCAAGTTTTTGTTTGGTTGGTTTTGGGTTTTGTTTTGTTTGTTTGTTTGTTTTTTCATGCTCCAGGCCCTAAAGCTTCTCCACCCTCCCCCAAAGAAGCAATGGTTTCTCCCGCCCTAATCTTACCCACTCCGACCCCCTCACCCCTGCCTCTTGGGGATGACTAGTCAGTCCCTCTTCGTCCCCGAGTTCGGAGCCCGCATTCCGCTTGCGGAGGTCTGGGCCCTCACCCCTGCTTGGCCACAGCCCCCAAGGTGTCAGCTATTTCGGGGACGCAGTTCAGGTCCCGCCCGCTGGACACGCGGCTCCCACCGGCACCTCCGACCGCCATCGCCGCCATCTTTTCCCTCGCGCTGTCCACGCCGGGATTCCTTGATATTAGCAGCCAATCACAAAGCTAGAAAAAAAGCCCCCGGAAGGCGGGATGAGTCGCCCTAACAACCAGAGCGTCTTCTAGGGCTTCAGAGCAGGAGGCGTAGGGGTGGGGAGTGGCTCTTCTCGCCAATCCGCGGGCTGCACAGTGACGTTAGACGTGGCTCCGGAAGATCCACCAATCTCAGGGTCTGATTCTCGACGAACTTCAATCTCCCATAATGCTTCGTGAATTCATGGACCTCCGCTAAGGGACTACACGTCCCATGAAACCCTGCAGTATAAGCTTGAAGTATCATCACTAAGTAAGTCGCAATTGTCTCAGGGCCAGTGGCGCAATGGATAACGCGTCTGACTACGGATCAGAAGATTCCAGGTTCGACTCCTGGCTGGCTCGGTGAGACTGAGGTTTCTTTATTGCATCTTATGCTAGGGTAAGCAACATCTTGTGATCTTATGATCTTCCTTTCCTTACACTTTCTGAAGTTCCCTTGTATTTCACGCCTTCATTTTTCAGGTCTTAATTTAATTGAGTTCTGCAGTCATCTATATCAGCTTTTTTCCGTTAACTCAGAGATGGTTCTTGTGTCACTGCGTGGGTCCACCTAAACCTGATAAAATGGGGTTAATAGCTGGTGCTCTTAAAATGGGCTTTGTATGGCCCTTGGTATATTTACAAATAGATTGTGGCAACTCAGCTACTAATTCCTCATGATTCTATATCATGAGGACACAAAAGGTAAACACACGCGCGCGCGCACACACACACACACACACATCCATTCACAGTGAAGCATTACAGCGAAGAGGAGTCGTGAACCTCCTGGCAGAGGCCTGGGACAGTATCTTCATTCTTGTTAGAGGGACGGAATGGAAGGAGAGGAATGAAGCAAGGAAAGACACAGGGAAGAGAAAGGGAATACCTGAAGGCAGGGAGCCCAGAGGTGTTGAGGGCCTGGCAGCGGGGATGGAAAGGAGAACACAGTACAAAACGTCCAAAGAAGGAGGCGTTGACAGAACTTCGGGACTGCCTGGCGGGGAGCCTAAGAAAGAGGAGTCTGGGTTCTGGCCTCTCTGTGAGTGAAACAAGAAAGTAGCGGTTTAGAAGCGGTTTAAGGGAGAATCAGAGTTCGAGTTCGGAAAAGGTGAATTAATTGGACGCCTAGGAGGCGCTGTGTAATAAGAGAGTTGGATGAACAGTGAGGTGAACCAGACAAGATTTGGAAATGGCCAGAAGAGAGGTAGGGACAAGCCACCAGACTGAATGAGATCATCCTGGCCCGTCTGGGACAGAGTCCTTGGACACATGGTAAGGGTGTGGATAGGATAAACTCTAAAGAGCCCTGGGTGCAATGTAAGTGCTCCAGGAGGATGAAAGTCTGAAAGCCAAACAAGTTAAGAATATGCCTATGAACCCTAAAGGGGTTGAAAGTGCTTTTGTCCCGTCTTAGTCCTCATCTGATTCTTGCAGATATTACTACTACAACTACTACTACTACAACTACTACTACTAGGCTTTATTTTTAAAAAGATGTTATTTATTCATTTGTCAGAGAGAGAGCACAAGCAGGAGGAGTGTCAGGCAAGGGGAGAGGCAGGCTCCCCACTGAGCAAGGAGCCCAATGCCTATGCAGATGCGGGACTGGATCCCAGGACCCTGAGTTCATGACCTGATCCAAAGGCAGACATTGAACCAACTGAGCCACCCAGGCATCCCTAGGTTTTCTTTCTTTTTTTAAAGATTTTACTTATTTATTCAACAGAGAGAAAGAGAGAGATCACAAGTAGACAGAGAGGCAGGTAGAGGGACAGGGGGAAGCAGGGTCCCCGCTGAGCAGACAGCCCGATGCAGAGCTCGATGCCAGGACCCTGAGATCATGACCTGAGCCCAAGGCCAAGGCTTTAACCCACTGACCACCCAGGCACTGCCCTAGGTTTTATTTCTTAAAACAGTTTTAGATTTACCCCAAAGTTGCCCAGATAGTGCAGCGAGTTCCCCTATACCTCCCCCCAGGTTTCTCTGTTACTAATATCTTAACATATGTGGTACATTTATTACAATTCATGGACCAATGCTGATATATTATTAATTACTAAAGTCCATAGTTTATTTAGATTTCCTTAGTGTTTACCTAATATCCTCTTCCAAGATCCTATCTATGATACCATATTACATATAGTTGTCATGTCTCCAAGGCTCCTCTGGGTGTGTCAAGTTTCTCAGTTGTTCCTCATTTTTGATAGTTTTGAGAAGTACTGGTCAGGCACAGTATAGGATGCCCCTCTATTGGAATCTGTCTGATTGTTTTCTCAAGATGAGGCTGGGACTATGGGTTTGGGGAGGAAGACCACAGAGATAAAGTGTCATTTTCATACTGTCATATCAATAGTACGTACTATCAACATAATTTATGACTGTTGATGCTGACCTTTATCACCTGGCAAAAGTAGTGTTTATCAGGTTCCTCTACTGTAAAATTACACTCTCCCCACCCCCTTCCATCCTGTGCTCATTGGAAGGAAGTCACCACGTGCATCCCATACTTAAAGAGTAGGGAGTTATGCTGACCCTCTTTTAGGGCGGAGTGTCAACAATATTTATTTGGAATTCTTCCCTGCAGGTCTTATGAGTAGGTGGCCGCCCACAGGAAGTGGGCGAGTGCTCTACCAACATTGTAAGAGGTAACAGAGAGTTTGGAGGAGGCCTGCTTGTTCTCTGCCCCAGCTGTGCGCAACCAAACTCCACACTCGGAGAAGACTTACTAGACATTGTTTCTTCTTCAGAAGCTAATTATCTGGGTTATGGACCATCTGTGCTCCTGGCGTCTTCCTCCCAATGTCAAGCTGGTGGCTGCTTTGTTGGTTGTTAACTAACCCATCTATGGCTAAGAGTGAGGGAGGAATATCTATGGAACAGTAACGTAAGTTTTGCCATTGGTTAAAATAATTTTCGAAAGAACTTGTGCAAAAAGAGCCTGGAATGTCTGGCTGGCCTTAAAATAACTTCACATGGGCTGAATTTCATTTGTCTGTGATGTCTTTTTTTTTTTTTTCCATTCAAAATGGCCTCAACTCGATGGCAAGCATGATGCTGAACAGTTCCCGGTAATTCCATACCGCATTGCTCCCCGCCTTTCTGACAGCACTTTCCTATGACTTCTAAAAACAGCAGGTACTATGGGTCTGCCTATATGAGGCTGAGAGAAACAGAAGCGAAGGAGTGAAAAGAAATAGAGCACCTTGTAAAGCCAGAGTTGGTGAAGTCTGTCTTCTGGTCAGCCTCCCCCTGCTCTGCCCTCCATGCGGGACTCATGCTCAGAAGCATGTAAGTCACTGACGGAGGGCCTACTGGATGCAAGCCTTTGCTGAGGTGAAAAGGTAGGGAGATGGGAGGACAGAGGGGCAAATACCCTGGGTGAGAAATAATGTTACTTGCTCCAACAGGAGCTAGTGACCAACAGGCAGAACCTTGGAAACTTTTCTGGAAAGGAAAGAGTATCCTCTGGCAGAGAATTCTCCCCTTGCCCCTCCACCCCTCTCCCCTCACAATCCTCACCTCCAGGCCCAGTTCTTTCACTGATCCTGTTTTTGTGACCTTGTTTAAACACCTCCAGCCCACTGTAAACACTCCCTTCAGCTCTGGTGCTCAGCTCCTCCCTCAGCACTTGGCTCCCTCCCCAGCGCCCCTTCGCTCACCTCTGTGCCTACCCAGCCAGCTAGACTCTTCAGCACCAAAATAATGGCCCGGTTGACCCTCCGACTGCTCCAAATTGCTTCTGTACAATCAAGGCTGTCCTGCAGCTACCAAAGTGGCAGAGTTACTGAGGCAAAATAATCTGTGCCGATTTGCATTCTCTTCCTTGTCAGCTCTATTATACAGTGTTTATCTGTCAAAATGAATAGAAAGTAGAAACTGTTCTGGAACACAGAAGAGATGGAAAACTACCCGATTTGTTTACGAAGCCAGAACATACCGAATAGCAAAATCTGCCAGAAGAAGCCCCCCCCACCAAAAAACCTATAGACCAATCTCACTCATGAATATAAATGGAAAAATCCTAAAATCTTTAAGATTAACACATAAAAGACTGCGGTATATTAACATAATAATTACATACCACAACCAATTGGGGTTTGGTTGGGATTAATCTTGGGATTTGAGACAAGATTAGATATGAGGAAATTTATTTATATAAAAGATCAAAAATAAACCAAACAAGAAAAAATCTGATCATTTTTAAGAGTCACCAAATAGAACATGGCAAATCAATTCCATTTGCTATAAACACTCCTCCTAGTCTTAATATTCTTCATATATAAACACAGGTATGTACATATATATATGAAGTCAACAATTTATGTAAAAACAAGAATGTCTAGTCTCATCACTATGTCATTTAGTATTATTGTGAAAAATCTAGAAATTTTAAAAAAGGGTTATAACTTTTGGAAAGAGAATAAATTTATCACTGTTTGCAGATGATATGATTGTATACATAGAGAATCCATAAGAATCAATTTTAAAATGATGAGAATTAATAATAGAATTCAGAAAAGTCACTTGATACAAGACAAATACAATACAAATCTGTAGCCTTTTAAATGCTGAGAATAACCAGTCAGAAGACATAATTAATAAAAATATCCCAATAGGGGTGCTTGGGTGGCTCAGTCGTTGAGCGTCTGCCTTCAGCTCACGTCATGATCCTGGGGTCCTGGGATCGAGCCCCACATCAGGCATCGGGCTTCCTGCTCCTCGGGAAGCCTGCTTCTCCCTCTCCTGCTCCCCCTGCTTCTGCTCCCTCTCTCACTATGTCTCCTCTGTCAAATAAATAAAATCTTAAAAAAAAAAAAATATCCCAATAACATGATAGTTAAGATAATGGACTATGGAGCCAGATAGTTAAAGCTCTGTTCATTCACTTACTAACTACATAAACATAACCTCTCTGGCCTCAGTTTCCTCATCCTTAAAATGGGAATGTAAATAATAGTTCTTTTTTTTTTTTTAAGATTTTACTTATTTATTTGACAGAGAGAGAGATCACAAGTAGGCAGAGAGGCAGGCAGAGAGAGAGGTGGAAGCAGGCTCCCCGCTGAGCAGAGAGCCCCATGCAGGGCCCAATGAGGGGCCTGATCCCAGGACCCTGAGATCAAGACCTGAGCCCAAGGCAGAGGCTTTAACCCACTGAGCCACCGAGATGCCCCAATAATAGTTCTTATCTCAGGGCGCCTGGGTGGCTCAGTGGGTTAAAACTTCTGCCTTCGGCTCAGGTCATGATCTCAGGGTCCTGGGATTGGGTACCCATCGGGCCCCACATCAGGCTCTCTGCTCAGTGGAGAGCCTGCTTCCCCCTCTCTCTGCCTGCCTCTCTGCCTACTTGTGATCTCTCTCTCTCTCTCTCTCTCGCAAATAAATAAAATTTAAAAATAGTTCTTATCTCATAAAGCTGTTAGGAGGATTAGTTAAGTATTTTGGGTATTTTATTTTATTTTATTTTATTTTATTTGACACAGAAAGAGACAGAGAGGGAACACAAGCAGGGGGAGTGGAAGAGGGAGAAGCAAGACAAGCAGGGAGCCTGATGAGAGGCTCTATCCCAAGGCCCTGGGATCATGACCTGAGCCAAAGGCAGACACTCAACAAATGAGCCACCCAGGCGCCCCAGGATTAGTTAAGTTTAAATTAGTTAAAAATAGTAAAGCATTGAGAACCTACCCTGTACATAATAAGCCTTCAATACCGTGATTAGTTTTTTCCTCATTCACAACAGTAATAACACTGCTATAAGATACTTAGCTGGAACCTTCCTGAAAAATGTGAAGAACCTATATAAAGAAAATTACAAAGTTTTGCTAAGAGGTACATTGAAAGACAGAAATAAAATGGAGAGACAAGCCATGTTCTTTAAAAAAAAAAAAGAATCTTATAAAGATGTCAATTCTCACCAAATTAATTTCTCGCTTTTACAACATTCAATCACAACTCTAATGGAATCTTTTGTTACTTGATAAAATGATTCTACTGTTCATCTGTAATAAAAATCAGACAAGAAAGGCAAAGAAAATTCAAAAACAGAGGAGAAAGAAGGAACTGACTCTATATTTTAAGCCCTTTACCTTAAACCCTTTATGAAATAAGCAGTATATAAATAGAATAATAGAGAGATAAAAGAGCTAAACAGTAGTCCAGATACTGACCAGTTATATGTGTATATTCATGTGTGATGAAATATATGATTTGATTTGTAATAATAAAACAAGCTAACTTGTACTGAGCCCTTATTTTGTGACAAGTTCTAGGACAAGCACTCTACATTCGCAAGAACTCTGTGAGGTGGGAGGTATTATTCTCTTGGTCTTAGAAAGGTAAAGCAAGTTGCCCCCCTTAGAAGGGGTTAGATGGGGTGCACACTTAGGTCAACTGACTCCAGAGCCTTTGATCTTAAACTTAAGGCATATTATCTATAATTTTCCTTCTAGAAAGCTATCCTAGACAATCTTCACAAACTAGGACAAAGATTAATTAAGAGAAATGCTTAGTGTAGCATTTTTTTGTGTGTGATTACAAAGAATGTAAAACAACAAGTTGGATATCCTATAGGGGTATGGTTAAATAAATCATCCATGCAGTGAAATCTTAAGCAGCCATTAAAATCAATGTAGCCAGAGAAAATTTAATAACATGGAGGGCCGCTCAATGATACGCTCTTCTGTGACACAGATTACAAACTGTACATACAGAATGACTTGTATATGTGGGGGAAAATGGTATTTTCCAAATTTTCTGTAATAAGCATGTTTATATTATAGGGAAGACATTTTAATTTTTATTTTAAAAGATTATTTGACAGAGAGAGAGAAAGATCACAAGTAGGCAGAGAGGCAGGCAGAGAGAAAGAAGCAGGCTCCCTGCTGAGCAGAGACCCCGATGCAGGGCTCAATCGCAGGGCTCGATTCCAGGACCCTGAGATCATGACCTGAGCCAAAGGCAGAGGCTTTAACCCACTGAGCCACCCAGGCGCCCCAGGAAGACATTTTTAAAAATGATTGTAAAACTGGGGTGCTTGGGTGGCTCAGTCAGTCAAGCATCTGCCTTTGGCTCAGGTCATGATCCCAGAGTCCTGGGATCGAGCCCCGAGTCCGGCTCCCTGCTCTGCTGGAAGCCTGCTTCTCCCTCTCCCACTCCCCCTGCTTGTGTTCCCTTTCTTGCTGTGTCTCTCTTTGTCAAATAAATGAATAAAATCTTTTTTAAAAAAAAAGAAAGACATAGGCTTAAAATTCATATACTTGATATTACCACATGGCGTTTTATCTGTAGTAGGCAGGAGGAAATCAAATTTCAATGAATACTAGAAAACTATTCAACCCTTACTCATGATTTACCATTTCTTCCTCTCTGACATGATACAGAAAGTTCTTTTGGTTCAATGTCTGCCACCAGGGACTAAGTACTCCTTTCGCAAACGTGAGATCTAATCAAGATCATATTCAAGAAGATTTTTTTTATTTATTTGAGAGAAAGAGAGAAAGAGGAGCAGGAGGAGGGCAGAAGAAGGGGCAGAAGCAGACTCCCCGCCAAGGTAGGGCTTGATTCCAGGACCCTGAGATCATGACCTGAGCAGAAGGAAGATGCCCCACCGACTGAGCCACCCAGGTGCCCCAAAATCATATTTAAAGATCAAAGCACTTGTGACTTAATGGAACTTGGATACTACATGACTCCACCTTGGCAAAGGGTTACATTCAAGAAACTCCATGCTCGATAAAACCAAATAATTTTTTTTATCACTTTCAGAAAAACATTGTTGATATTCTCTCCATTTTCATTTTTATTATTTATTTATTTATTTATTTATTTTAAAGATTTTATTTAATTATTTGACTGAGAGAGAAAGCGAGATCACATGTAGGCAGAGAGGCAGGCAGAGAGAGAGGGGGAAGCAGGCTCCCCGCTGAGCAGAGAGCCAGATGTGGGGCTTGATCCCAGGACCCTGAGATCATGACCTGAGCCAAAGGCAGAGGCTTTAACCCACTGAGCCACCCAGGCACCCCTATTATTTATTTTTTTTAAAAAAAAGATTTTATTTATTTATTTGACAGAGAGAGCACAAGTAGGCAGAGCAGCAGGCAGAGGGAGAGGGAGAAGCAGGCTCTCTGCTGAACAGGGAGCTGAATTGGGGCTCGATTCCAGGACCCTGGAGTCATGGCCCGAGCCAAAGCCAGCCACTTAATCGACTGAGCCCCCCAGGCGCCCCCTCTTCATTTTTATTTTTAATATGAAAAATATCTATAGATAAAACTTATATAAACAGAGCTCTTTGGAGTCCTTTACAATCATTGAGAGTAGAGGAGTCTTGAGGCCAGAAAGATTGAGAACACTTGGTTTACCAGCAGTCTGTCCTCCAAGAGCTTCTTTTTTTTTTTAAAGATTTTATGTATTTATTTGAGACAGTGAGAGAGAGAGCACAAGAGAGGGGAGGTCAGAGGAGAAGCACAACCCCCGCCCTCAGAGCTGGGAGCCTGATGCAGGACTTGATCCCAGGACTCCAGGACCATGACCTGAGCCGAAAGCAATTGCTTAACCAACTGAGCCGCCCAGTACCCACCCCTCTCCAACCACTTCTGATGCTACAGATAGGATTAAACAAACCTCCCTGAGTTCCCAAGGGCAGTGACCCTCCCGAGGGTAAAATGTTCCGGTGCATGCTTCCTCACTACTTTAAAAAGAGATCAGATGGTTTTGATTGGGTTCCCCATCCATTGGCCTCCATCCCCATCAGAGCTCTGATGTAATTCTGGAAGAACCACCAGGCCAAATGGGTTGTGTCTGCTTTCCGCCCTCCACTGCCATGCAGGAGAGTCTGTCTCCATAAAGGCAGAGGCATGAGGGTAGGGAAGGAGTTGAGAAGAAATAAGTGTCAGGGTGACCTTCAATTTTTCCTGATGCCAGAAGAGGCCTGGGGCGGGAGTTAGCAAACTCTGGTTGTTGGCATGCTGCCTGTTTTTTGCAAATAAAGTGTTAATTGGAATACAACCATACCCATTCGAAATAGATAAATCAATAAACTTACCTCCCAATATTGTGATGAAAATTCAACCACCTCGCGTGGCAAGCCCCTTTAAAGAAGTTGTGACAAAGCTGTAGGGGATTTAAATGGGAGCCCTTTTCCACCTGGAATGACAATGAGGAAGCAGAACTTGAGGGGGGCCTCAGAGACGATAGGATTTTATGAGTAAGAGTTCTGCCAGATAGATTGAACTGAAACAAGGGCAGGAAAGCATGAAATGGTGAGTAAGCCTGTGGAGGTGGCGGAGGGGGAGCAGTGAGTGAAAATTAGGGGGAAAGGTTGGAAAGTGGAGCTTCACCCCAAGGACTTGAACCCACAGCTAAGCCATGTGGACTGTCTTTGGAGAAATGACAAAACGAAGTGAAAATTACAAAATCCTTATGAAAAGCAAATTAAAATCATCATAAAAATTGACCCGGCAGAGGTGTACAAGAGAGACAGTTAGGACAATTGGCAAGGCCCCAAAAAGAGTACCTGCGTAGGATGGGGCAGTGGCAGGAAAGGTGTCCATCAACCTCACGGGGCGGCAGGAGGACCCTGGCGAGGTCTTCAGGATCTGCCCCAGCTTTGTAGCTCCAGAGCCTCTATCTGCCAGTCGTCCCCTGGTCTCCAACTCCCTGCAGACTCACAAGAGCCCAGAATTAATACTGTCCTGCCAATGTGCTTGGGAGGATATCGCGTTCTAGTGGCAGGGATCGTCATCTGGTGTGTGGGGCATCCTCTTCCCAGAGTCTGGGAGAAGCAAATCAGTAAACATGATGTTGTTTGGAAGATACATACTTGGACCTAAAGTACCAGAGAGTCTCAGGACAGAAGGTTCTGGAACCAGACTGTATGGGTTCATGCCAGGCCTTTTCAAGTTTTGTGACCTTGCACCAGTTACCCCACCTCTCCATACCTTACTTAGTTTCCTGATTTGCAGAGTGGAGATGGTAATAGTACTCACCTCAGAAGTTTGCTGTGATAATTGAATGACTTATTACATGCAAAGTGCTTAGAAATCCAGGGGTGCCTGAGTGGCTCAGTGGGTTAGAGCCTCTGCCTTTGGCTGAAGGCAGAAATCGAGCCCTGCGTTGGGCTCTCTGCTCAGCGGGGAGCCTGCTTCCCCCCTCTCTCTCTTCCTGCTTCTCTGCCTACTTTTGATCTCTCTCTGTCAAATAAATAAATAAAATCTTAAAAAAAAAAGTGCTTAGAAATCCTATCTGGCACCTAATAAGGTTTCCAAGCTCGTGTTCTATGAAGAGAGCTTGCAATTAGCCCTGTTGCTGCCCCCAGTGTAGCCCCTCTCTCCAGTAATCTAACTTATATCCTCAGTTCAGTCTCCTTCAAACAGGTTTAGGGCTGGAAGTAAACCAGAATACTTGTGTGGTGGTGAGTTTATGTGTTTCAACTTGGCTAGCCTATGGCAGTACCCAGTTATTTATTTTTTTAAATAATTATTTAATTTATTTATTTGACAGAGAGAGACAGCGAGAGAGGGAACACAAGCAGAGGGAGTGGGAGAGGGAAAAGCAGGCTCCCCGCTGAGAGAGAGCATGATCATGATCTGGGATCATGATCTGAGCCGAAGGCAGATGCCCAACAACTGAGCCACCCAGGCGCCCAGATTTTATTTATTTGAGGGTAGAGGGGCAGAGGAGAGGGACAAGTAGACTCCCCGCTGAGCAGGGAGCCTGATGCGGGGCTCGATCCCAGAAACCTGGGATCATGACCTGAGTCTAAGGCACATGCTTAAGTGTGAGCCACCCAAGCGCCCCAGTACCAGTTATTTAAACAAATACTAATGTAGGTGCTGCATTGAAGACATTTTGTAGATGTGGTTATGTACAGTACTCTTGATAATGCGAAAGGATCTCACTCAATCAGTTTAAGGCCTTTTTTTCTTTTTATTTTTTTAAGTAAACTCTACCCCTAACATGGGGTCCCCAGCAAGACCCTGAGATCAAGAGTTGCATGCTCTACTGACTGAACCAGCCAGGCGCCCCAGTTTAAGGTCTTCAGAGCAAAAACTGAGGTTTCCCACTGAAGAAATTCTGCCTCAAGAAAACAAGCATCATTTCTGTCTGAGTTGCCTGCCTACAGGCTGCCCTACAAATTTCAGAATTGCCAGCTCCACAATCACAGGAGCCAACTCCTTAAAATAAATCTCATTTTATATAATAAATAGAAAAAATAAATTAATAGAATATAAATAGTAAGTTCTGTTTCTCTGGAGAACCCTGAACTTGCTCTTTAGATAACCTTTTTCTAAATTCTAGACTGATTGTTTATTTTTGACTATACGTTCTTTCTTCAGCTAGGCTTGGTACATTTGGGTCTCTTTAAATTTCAGCAGTATTTTTCTAGACCAGGAAAACCACTTAGGCTAGATATCAACCACTCAAATACAAACCACTTTTCACAGTAAATTATTTCTAGATTGCTAATCTTGTCCATTATCAGTTGACTCCTAAATTTTCACTGTCTCAAGATATAAGGAGACGTGCCAGTTCCTTTAACAAAACTTATCCCGTGTTCTTCAAGATGGATAATGTAGAGAGACTATTCAGGGGGCGAGAGACCCCACAGAGAGGCTGGGCCTCTGGGATTCCCCTCTCTTTGGGGGAGCATCAGGCTGGCCTCTAGAGGGCGCTGGGTTTCCTCTGTGCTGGCTGAGGAAGAAGGCAGAGTCGCTGCCCCAGAGACCTGGAGAGTCACCCTTCACTGAGAACCTTGAGGGGACAGGTTTTGTTTGTTTCCAAGAGCCCCAGGGTTTCCTTATAGAGAATAATCCTATCCCAAACTCTGGAAGTGATTTATTTTATTTCTCATTATAGAGAAAGAATCAGCAAGACTGGGTTCTTGGTCAGATGGGGTAAAAGACAAGTGAAGAGAGATGCCTGTGAAAGAAAGGACAGGCAGTAAATATAAATCTTTTCTGAAAAGTGTGAAGGGGAGGGAGGGCAACTGAAGTCCGAGACGCTAACATTCAGCTCTCACAGTCACCCAGCCTCTCCACTGGCCCTCCAATCCCCTTTCTACCTATTCCACGCCTCCTTTGAACCTGTCATTTCCAGTCACTGTGAAGAATGAAAGGACCAAGACAAACCGCTGTAGTGCCCTCTTCGGACAGCCCTGAACACCTCTTGTGTCCCTTCTCCCACCTCCATGGCACACTTTTGATATACTTTTCTACCAGACTATGCTCATAAGCTCAGTAATTAGTTTCTCATGAAATTACTAGAATTAATATACTTTCTGTAATACCAAAAAAGCAGAGATACTTGAGCAAGGTACAGAGGCAATGATATTCAATTGAGCGTTTTGTAGTAGGGCAAACTGGAAACCATCTAAATATCTCTCGTGAAGGGAAGGGTTAAATTAGGATGCAGCCATATCCAGCAGTTGAGTTAATATTGCTGTACATATGTTTGCAAATGTTTAGAAAAAGCTCTGGCATTATATTCACCAAATCACTTTGGTTACTGTAGCGTGGCGGATTGGGGTAATGGGCTGTGTGTGTGTGTGTCTCAGGGGGTGTGGTAAATCTTTTACTTTTTACTATATTTGTTTTGTTTGAGCTTTTTTTACAAAACACATTCTTGTTGTTGAAGTTAAGCCAATAAATTTTTTATATATAGTTGGGGAACATGGTTGAAAGCAAATGTTTGGTGTCTCTTGGGTTTTGGGAAACACAAGGAACAGCCAGCTGTCCAGCTCCATGTCACTGAGGGTGCGAGGGCCAGGAACCATTGCCTTGGAGGACATTTTGCTTTCTCATTTTCCAACAGGTCGTTGGAAATCTAAACATTTCTCAGACCCCAGCTCTCCAGGGACTTGATTGAAGCCACGGGATATTCTTCCCAAATTTCGATTATTTAAGATGAAGGTTTTCCTTGGTGCATGATTTACTAATTTCTAACCCTGTGCCTTCTTCACCCACTGCCCCTTCCCTTCTTTGTCACTTTTTCCAAAATGCCATCCCAAACTTACTTCTAAAGCCTGAGATAAACCTCTCTTCCCTATGAAGACTCTACCTCATAATTCCTGATTCACTTCTCTTGGTTTTCAACCATACTCATTTGCACTTCCTATTACTTTATATTCTTAGACTGTTTTTATGTGTCTACTATTAAGTTTTAGACCTTGAGGACAGGGTTCATTTCTTTTTTATTATTATCCTTATTATTTCAAATACCAAAACCTAGTATGGTTTAAGAGGAGTACCTAATTAAATGAGGAAATGCTGAATGCCATAATAAATATCAGGAAAAACTATTTTGAGATTTTCGATGTTCACCTCTAGATGCTACTTAACTACAAAGGGAAAATGTATTCTATATATGAGAGAGACTGGCAGTCACCATGTTAACCAAGCAATCAAACTCAGCATAATTAATTGCGAGACATTCTAACCTGATACGGCTCCAGGGTGATATAATGTGAAGTACATAATATCATCTATTAAGTATTCTTTGCAAAAAATGTTTAACTTGAATCTAATAAAGCCCATAGGCCTACTTCCAGTTTACAGGAAATGTAGGCTTATAGCGCTGTCCAATAGAACTTTTTTAAATAGCTTGTTTATTTTTAACTTTTATTAAATAATCTCTACCCCAACATGGAGCTTGAACTCATGACCCCAACTCAAGAGTCGCATGCTCTACCAACTGAGCCAGCCGGAGGCCCCTAGAACTTTCTTTTTTTTTTTTTAATTTATTTTTTTTTAAATTTTATTTATTTATTTGACAGAAAGAGACACAGCGAGAGAGGGAACACAAGCAGGGGGAGTAGGAGAGGGAGAAGCAGGCTCCCTGCTGAGCAAGGAGCCCCATACAGGGCTCGATCCCAGGACTTTGGGACCATGACCTGAGCTGAAGGCAGATGCCCAAT
The DNA here is from genome assembly GCA_028533885.1 of Nasua narica. NCBI lineage: Eukaryota > Metazoa > Chordata > Mammalia > Carnivora > Procyonidae > Nasua > Nasua narica. The sequence continues at coordinate 61,899,835 of CM052797.1, forward strand.
GACTGAGCCACCTAGGTGCCCTAGAACTTTCTATAATGATGTAAATGTTCTATATTTGCACCACCAGTAACCAACCTACTGAATTTTAATTTCCATTTTAATTAACTTAAATTTGAATTTAAATAGCTACATGTGGCTAGTGGCTACTATATTGGACAGAACAGGAAAAGATCAAGTTAACTACCACGGGAAACAATTGGACAATGGAACATTCTACAAAGTAACCAGACTGGATTTTTTAAAAAACCACTTTCAATTAAAAAAAAAAAATTTAGGTGGTGCAGCTGGGTGGCTCAGTCAGTTGAGTGTCCAACTCTTGATTTTAGCTCAGGCCATGATCTCAGGGTTGTGGGATCAAACCCTGCATTGGCTCTGTGCTAGGCAAGGAACCTGCTTGGGATTCTGTTACCTCCCTCTGCTCCTCCCCCCTCCACAAAAACAAACAAACAAATAAATAAAAGGTAGGAGGAATGTTGTATTTTAAAAGAGATTAAAGAAACCTAACATCCAGGGGCACTTGGCCGGCTCAGTTGGTAGAGCATGTGCTTATCAATCTTGGAGTCATGAGTTCAAGTTCCCCATGGGCATGGAACCTATTAAAAAAAAACAAACAACAAAACAGAGGTGCCTGGGTGGCTCAGTTGGTTAAGTGTCTGCCCGTTGAGCATCTTGCCTTTGGCTTGGTAGTGATCTCAGGGTCCTGGGATCGAGCCCCACATCAGGCTCCCCGCTCAGCAGGGAGTTTGCTTCTCCCTCTCCTACTCCCTCTGCTTGTGCTCTCTCGCTGTCAAATAAATAAATAAATAAATAAAGCTTTAAAAGCAAACAAACAAAAAAACCACACACAGAAAAAAAACAAACCTAACATCCAAATGTAATACCCAGACCTTCAATGGACCCTAGACCAAGAAAACAAATTAGGGAAATTTTAATATGACCTAGATAATAGATATTATGAAATTATTAATTTTTAGGTATAATAATTTTATTAGTTACATAAAGGAATGCCCTTATTTTTAAGAGTTGCCTGCTTAAGTATTTAAGGAATGATATATAACATCTGTAACTTACTATACAATGGCTCTGGAAGAAAAAATTCTATATGACTATATTTGCCCATTAATTTGTTCGTGATTTGTGAATTTTTTTTTTTTAAGATTTTATTTATTTATCTGACAGAGAGGAGAGAGATCACAAGTGGGCAGAGAGGCAGGCAGAGAGAGAGGGGGGGAAAAGCAGGCTCCCTGCTGAGCAGAGAGCCCGAGGCGGGGCTCCATCCCAGGACCTTGAAATCATGACCAGAGCCAAAGGCAGAGGCTTTAACCCACTGAGCCACCCAGCACCTGATTTGTAAATTTCATGCGGGTCAACATTTCCTTATAGATAAATGGCAATAAGCACCATTTATAGAAAAAAATATAAATTATGTTAAAGGCCTTAGTTTTTTCTATGAACCAATCCAAGACCATCATTATTTACTGTAGTAGAACACCTCAAGACAGTTTCCCTTGAAAGCAGTTTGAAGGGCGCATCTGCCTTTGGCTCAGGTCACGATCCCAGGGTTCTGGGATCGAGTCCTGCATTGGGCTCCCTGCTCGGCGGGAAACCTGCTTCTTCTTCTCCCTCTGCCCCTGCTTCTGTTCCCTCTCTCACTGCCTCTCTCTCTGTCAAATAAATAAATAAAATCTTTAAAACAAAGTAGTTCGAGAAACTGAGTAGGCCCTTCTAAATAAGGGTGGAGGTCTTCTGCTTCTGTTCCCGGTCCCTGACTTTGATGCCATCAGGGCCCTGCCTTGCTCTAAGCTAAGTGGACTGTGAAACTTGGTTCCTCGGGGTGATCTCTTCCCATTCTATGCTTTCAGAGGAAAAAAGTGACCAGGAATCCAAGTGGCTTGTGACCTTCCCTGTAACAGGGCTGGATGCCCTGCTGCTTTCTGCTAACCGCCCCGAGAGCCGTGGTGCCAGAATCGTCCCCTACCCCTATCCACCGCGGCATCCAGCTCTCCTCTGGATATCACAGTTCTTCAAGAGCAAGCCCAGATCTTTTTTTTTTTTTAATATATGTGTTGCCGAAGCGAGTACAAGCAAGCCCAGATCTAATCCATGTCTGCTCTCCAAGAATGAGGCCTCTAACACTCTGGGCGGGCGGGCCGACGCCCCCGCCTCCCGCTCGCAGCGTGAGCCTTACACATCGGTGTGTCCGGATCCACTCAGTTCCCCTCCTTTCCCACCTAGTCTTTGACGTTCTTTTCTCATCCGTGCCCGAAGGAAGCATCATCACTTTATTCGGGAGATAATCAAACATAACACAGGGCCGACACTGACAAATAGCTGCACACAGTATTATACAAATGTGCTCCGTTTCCCAGAAGAGACTCAGTCACTGTGAACAAGGAAGGAAAACCAGGATGGTGCTTAGCCCGCTGCCGTGTTCCGAGCAAGCGTCCCCACACTCCCGGAGTGAAAGTGGGCCTCAGGCGGAGGTGGTCCTTTCAGCAGGAGGAAGGGGAGGCAGTGCCCCTGCAGAGGCCGGCCTCAGGGGCCCCCCTCGAGGCAGCGCTCAGCGGCAGGCCTTGTTAAACTCCTGCAGGGCCCAGCGCTTGTTCTCAGTTGCCTGCTTGAGGCGAGTGTACTCTTTTACCAGCCTGTCAAACTCCTCCCCAAGGACCTCATAGGTGCTCAGGACCTGTCGGGACTTCTCCATGTCCTGCTCTTGTAGGCGAATGGCCCCCTCCAAACGGTCCCTATATGCCCGGGGAACAGAAGATACAACATAAGGATTCGGAGCCTCGGCAAGTAGACGAGAATGTGGACGCGGTGACACGGATGGGTGTGGGGAGGGTGGGCCCAGCCCCTAGCAGCTGGCCCGGGCCCTCGGGAGGCCTCACCTAATGAGACGGTGAACTTCCACTTTCTCAGCAGTGTAAGTGTCAGACAAGATCTTTAGCTCCTCCATCCTGACAGAGGGAAGAAAGAAATGCTGAGTCAGGGTCCCTGATGGCAGCACAGTTAGGAGCAGGACACAGTACCTGCCTGTGGTCAAGATGTGGGCTAAGCCGTGACAGGAAAAGCGAAGTCACGCTGAGTTCCTGAGTAACGTATCTTGCCGGAAAGTACCAATTTCGGAAAGCTTTAAAATAACACTCAAGGGGCACCTGGGTGGCTCAGTTGGTTGAGCATCCGACTCTTGCTTCTGACTCAGGGACATGACACCGAGCTCCAAGTTGCACTCAGTGCAGGGTCTGTTTGTCCCTCTCCCTTTGCTCCTTCCCACCCCCAGGCCCCCGCTCACATGCTTTCTAAAATGAATGAATGAATGAATGAATGAATGAATGAATGAATAAAATTTAAAAATAAAAGAAGATTCAAGAATGTTGAATGGGGGCATCTGGGTGACGCAGTCAGTCGAGCGTCTGCCTCTTGGTTTTGGCTCGGGTCGTGATCTCAGGTTTGTGGAATGGAACCCCAAGTTGGGCTCTACGCTCAGTGCTGAGTCTGCTTTGGACTCTCTCTCCCTCTCCCTCTGCCCCCTTCCCATCGTGCACCCTTGCGTGCTCTCTCAAAATAAATAAATCTTAAAAATGCTGAACACTTCTGGGTAATCCGATGGCTACCACTGCCGTACGGCATTAACCGAAGATGCTAGGCATGGCGGAGAGGCAAGAGAGCTGAGGGCGAAGGGGGGCTGGACGGGGTGGTGTGTGAGACAGAGTTCCTGAGACCCACGGGGGTCATACGGCTCACCTCAGCTTAAGGATCATGGCACTGCACTTGATCTCCAGGTACTGGGCATTGATGCGGTCCAGCTCAGACTGGGTCTTCAGCCGGTGCTCCCGAAGAAGCCTCTGGAGCAAGGCAAGGCAGCGCAGAAGCACCTGAGCCCCCAGGAGGCAGGGAGAGGGCAAAACCACAGGTCAGTAGAAAAGTAGAAAGTGGAAGTTCACCGTCTCATTAGGTGAGGCCTCCTGAGGGCCCGGCCCAGGGAGAGGGCAAAACCACAGGTCATCAAAACTCCGTGCCTCCCCCAAAAGCGCCCCTGGGGCCAGGATAAAAGACAGAGGAGGCTATCCCCGTGCCCTGACAAACCTGGGAGTAGGTGGCGCTCTTCTTCTCAAGCAGCACCATCTGCTCCTTCTGCTGGCTCTTAGCGTCCTGGCACTGCTGCTTCTCACCCACCAGGACCTCTGCCAGTTTCCACACCTTTGCTGCCTTCAAGGTTTCACCGTCTGAATCTGGGCAAAAAGACAGGCGACTAGGGGGCGCCTGGGTGGCTCAGTTGGTTAAGCGTCTGCCTTCGGCTCAGGTCATGATCCCCGAGTCCCGGGACTGAGTCCTGCATCAGGCTCCCTGCTCGGTGGGGAGTCTGCTTCTCCCTCTCCCTCTGCTGCTTCTCCCCCACCACTGCTTGTGCTTTCTCCCTCGCTCGCTCTCTCTCTCCCTCAAATAAATAAATAAATAAATAATCTTAAAAAAAAAAAAAGACAGGACTAGATGAGAAAAAATTAATTGCTACTGCCCTTCTAAGGTCATTTTTTAAGCACGCTATCCCATATCTAGCTCTAAAATTTCTCCCTTCAGGTTTTCTTCTGGTGTCTACTAAAATGGTCCAGTTCTCATTAAGTTCTCTTCATTCTTGCCTTTATTTATTTTTTAATTTATTTTTATTTATTTATTTTTTAAGATTTTATTTATTTATTTGACAGAGAGACACAGCAAACAGCGAGAGAGGGAATACAAGCAGGGGGGAGTGGGGGAGGGAGAAGCAGGCTTCCTGATGAGCAAGGAGCCCGATGCAGAGCTTGATCCCGAGCCTAAGGCAGCCACTTAAGGGCTGAGCCACCCAGGCACCCCTATTTTTTAATTTAAAAAAATTTTTTATTTAAATAATCCCTATACCCAACATGGTGCTCGAACTCATGACCCTGAGATCAAGACTCACATGCTTTTCCAACTGAACCATCCTCGTGCCCCTCCCTCTTACCTTATAAGTCCAGATTTGGCCCTTAATTCTGAAGGCATAGAAATGAAGATAAAGGGAATACCTATCAGCCTGAACTTTCTTCCCTTTTCCATTCCGATTCCCTAGAGATGAATGAACTCATCCTTCCCTGTAGTCAAGAGGACACTTGGTACCTTACTGAATAAAAGGAGTTCTCACACAATTCCTTGCTTGTATTCTACCAGCAAGGAAGCAAACAAATCAGCGTCTCCAGTGCTTCCTAGCTTCTGTCCCAAATCTAAAATTCGAAGCATTATTCGCAGAAGCGCAGACCAGGAACCCTGAAGGTCAGCTGCGACCAGAACCGAGTGCCAGCTCTCACCTGAATTGGGGTCATGGTAGCAGAGCAGGGTGAGACATTTCTTCTTGAGCTGCTCCTCCACTTCCAGTGGGAGCCGAGCTCTCATCCCCACAAAATCCTAGAGCCGCAGAAGCAAAAAGAGAGATGCAAATAGACTGTTAGAGCTAAGACGATCCAGCCAATGAGTACAGGACGGTGACCCTCTCAGTGATAAGCAGGGAAAATGCATCAAGAGACAACAGGGGGTTCATTTCTATCGGCCCATCAAATTCGCAAAGAATAAAATGATGGTCAAGATCTCATGCTGATGAAAAGGTGGGGAACTGGCAATATGTACCAATAGGTTTAATGTGTATATCCTCTGACCAGGGATCCCACTTTGAGAACTCATAATTGGAGAAATAATCATACAAAGGCAAACACACCTATGAACTAGCCTGTTCCTATCAGTGTGGTTTCTAAGAGCAAAAATGTAGAAATGACTATATCCGTCATTACATCCATACAATGGAATACTTTTTTTTTTTAATGTAATCTATACCCACCCCCGATGTGGGGCTCAAACTCATCACCCTGAGACCAAGAGCTGCAAGTTCTACTGACCGAGCCAGCCAGGCGCCCCCTTACAATGGAATCCTATCGGTGATTTAAACTGCTGATATAGGGGCACCTGGGTGGCTCCGTTGGTTAAGCATCTGACTTTTGGTTTTGGCTCAGGTCATGATCTCAGGGTTGTGAGGGCTCCATGCTCCACAGAGAGTCTGCTTGGGATTCTCTCTCCCTCTCCTTCTGCCCCTCCTTTCACGGGCACTCTCTCTCTCTCTCTCTCAATAAATAAACCCTTTAAAAAATAAAACAAGGGGCGCCTGGGTGGCTCAGTTGGTTAAGCAACTATCTTCGGCTCAGGTCATGATCCCAGAGTCCTGGGATCGAGTCCCACATCGGGTTCCCAGCTCCATGGCGAGTCTGCTTCTCACTCTGACCTCCCTTCTCATGCTCTCTCTCACTCTCTCTCTTTCCTAATAAATAAATAAATAAAATCTTTAAAAAAATAAATAAATAAATAAATAAATAAAATAAATAAAAAATAAAACAAAATAAACTGATGATATAATAAGAACACTGAGCACAGAATTTTGTGCCTGGCACTGTGCTTAGTGTGCGCTAGTAAATATCATCTTATTGACATTTATTTATTGACTTGAAAAAAGTCCCACATATATTACGTGAAAACAGATTACATTCACTATACAAGTATAGAGGCTATGATACCATTTATGCCGCGCTGTATATGATATACGGTGCTTGTTTCTAAATGTAGGATTTCAGCTTTTACTTTCTTCTGAGTAACATTTGTCTTTATGTATTTGAGTTTAGCCCTCATGAACGTGTATCATTTTTACAAAAACAATGAAGTGTAACCCAAAAAACGTTTACGTATATGGGAGAAATTAAGCCATTTCAGTTCTTCGATCCCAGCATCTGCCCGCCCCCAACCTCTGAGGGGGGCATGAGCTCCAGAAGGTCCGCCTTCTCCAGCCCCAGCACTGGAGGCATTTCCCTCTCCCGGCTGGGACCCAAGAGTCGTGTCAGTTCAGTCACAAGTAGCCGCTGTTCCAGGGTCTCATGAAACTGAGAGAGAATAAAAAACAAAGGAAGTAAAAAAAAAAAAAAACAAAAAACAAAGGAAGTTACTATTCAGCTTCTCCCACTCCGCCGCCTCTATCCTCATAAACCAGTTCTCCACACATTTTCAGAGTCCTCAAACATGTTATCCCCTTCAGCTGCAGTGCCTTCTCCTGTCAATCTTTCTTCTCAAAACTCTTGACAACACACCCACCTCTTCTGCCATAACTGCGAAATAACTACAGTAGCCACACAGTCTATTTCTTCTTCTTTTAAAAGATTGTGTGTTTTAAGTCATCTCTACACCCAACATGGGGCTCGAACTCACAACCCTGAGATCAAGAGTCACACACTCCACCCACCGAGGCAGCCAGGAGCCCGTGGTCCATTCCTTCTTTGATAACTACTACTCGAAGCTCCTATTTCCCCCAAAGCATACAATCAGGTGAAGCCACAGTCGGCCTGGTCATTCTTGTGGCTGGTAAGCACGCCCTACCACATCGCTCCTGCTTAACCTTTTTGTCCTCCGAAGTTAAATTTGTGTCTTGTGTCTTCACATAGTAGTCCACAAGCAGCTCTTGAATGACTCTCTGTAAAATCTCAGACCTCAGCCATGTTGTCTTATGCAGTCGAACTTCTTGCCATGCCTAGGAAACCAAAAAAATCCCAGGTAGGACCCTCTTTCTCTCTTGGGAGATTTTGCCTTCCTCCTCCCAGGGCTCTCACCTGTGCCTGCTCCTTTGCCAGGGTGAGGCTTAAGCCGCTCTCATCCACGTGCTGTGAGAGACCCAGCAGAAGTTTGCTGAAGTGCGGGTTCTGTAACAGGTCCTCTTCGCTCAGGTTACAAGGAGGAAGCTGTTTGCTGCACACTTCATGGGATGTCCCCCACAGGGCCAAAAGAAAGAAAAAACAGCAAAGAAGGTATCATATTAATTGGGAATCACTCTTAGCTTAATACTTACTTCCAAAAAAACCCCTAGGTTTTTGGTAGGGAAGTTTTCTAAATCTAATGAAATGAAGGTATACTCAGCAGTAACTGAAAAACCGAACTAAATTCTTATTGTAAAGAGGGCTGAGTAACCCATGTGGATTCAGAGCAGCACACACATGAGAAAAAGTGCAAGAAACTGGGATCCTGGGGCGCCTGGGTGGCTCAGTTGTTAAGCGTCTGCCTTTGGCTCTGGTCATGATCCCAGAGTCCTGGGATCCAGCCCCGCATCATCAGGCTTTCTGCTCCGTGGGGAGCCTGCTTCTCCCTCTCCCACTCCCCCTGCTTGTGTTCCCTCTCTCGCTTGTGTCTCTCTCTGTCAAATAAATAAATAAAATCTTAAAAAAAAAAAGGAACTGGGATCCTCTTGTTATTCCATCAGCTCAAGGGCTTCTCTTTCCATCTCTTTTCCTACATGCTTTCTGCTGGGATCTTCTGTTTTACTCCTACTTACCAAACAATCAAACTTTCATTCTTTGGACCATGAGAAAGCCCTTTTGGAAAATAAAAACTCTCTTTTTGTTCTCCCCCTTAGGCATTGAAAGATCAACATGGCAATGTTCAAAATATAGAAGATTCAAGTTCTTGAAGGATTCAAGATATAGAAAGGCTTTGAGATAGGGAAAGAATTCAAGATACAGAAGGATTCAAGATATAGAAAGGGTTTGAGATAGAGGAAGAATTCAAGATACGTAAGGATCTGAGATTTTGGTGTACAAGATATGAGAAAATTCAAGACCCAGGTAGGAAGCCTTCAGAGACTTTGCTGGCCACCCTTCTTCTCTTCAGGTTATGCCTGCTAACACAGCATGGAAACCACTGGAATTTTTAGTCTACTTCACAGGCGGGTATTTAACAGGAGCCAGTGTAGTCTGTTTTCTAATAGGAGAGCGTCCAAGCATCTTCATGTATCCTCGTTTCCCCAGAAACTTTGGCTTTTTGTGAGAAACCATACTGGTGAACTTTATAAATCCTTTTTATTATAGAAAGCAAGAACCTGGCTCAGACCTCTCTGGGTAAGTCATCAAACCTCCTTCAAGTGGCAGCCCTTACCTTGTTGGAGTATTTCCATCCCTTCTCCGGGTGAGCAGAAATCCCCGGATGCCATCAGATTTTCTTGAAATTCTTAATGTGTGGAACTGACTGAAACTGAACAAGAAGTGAGTAAGTCGCGTGGCTGCTCCAGGAAAGCTACCTTGCGTTCAAATTTCTATTGTCTACAAGCTGGGGAGGAACCACAGGGATGCCTCTTATAGGGAGAGACTATATCGCACACCCTGGGTCCCAAGCTCCTCTACATGATTTAAGGGCAGACTTATAAGTAGCAAAACAATTAGTATTCTAAGCACATAAGTGTTTCCACTTGTTCCAAGCTCTCAAAAAAGGAGCCTCCTTCAGAAAGAAAATTCTCCAATTCACCAAATGGAAGGATGCTCCCTTCCCCTCAACATTATGTATAAGTTAAAACGAAGCTGCCGCTTTCCAGTTATGCGTGAACTGGGGAAAGGGGTGTGTGGGGGGAGGGGGGTCAATATCTGCTTTTTCCCCCTAGTCAAATAACTCCGCTATCAAATTCCACAATAGTTTCTTGAGCTTCTTTAACTTGTCCTTTCATCTAAAATCTGTTGGTAGTTTTTGACCATTAACTCTAGAATCATCCTTCAGGAGTGACAAATCATTCCACACTTGAACAACAACTGGTTTTCACATAACAGCATTAGTAAGGAGCGCCTGGAGGAAAGAGCAGGACAAGAAGACTGACAGGGAGGTCAGTGCCAAAAGAGCAACGCAAAGGTGTAGTTAATGCATCTGAGGCTGGGATGGGAGCTGCCGGGTGTTTTGCCAGAACATCCAGTACACTGAAAAGTATGACATCAACACAAAGAGGCAGTAAACGTGGGCAATTCGTGGACCCTGGAGACTACATTTTTCGCTTTCCCTGATTTTCCTTTTTTTTTTTCTCCACCCACTCCTCTGTAAGATATCAACTCCAAAGGACAGCTGAGTTTCTCAAAGCACAAGAGCACAAGGTTATTATGATTTAACACTTTAAGTTCACAGAACATTTGGTTTACTCCCTCGTTTTATGGGTAGTATCAAAGTAACTACTCATTTATTTTGTAACATGGTCCAGAGGGGAACACAGATGAGTCGGAATGCTAAGACTTAATTTGCAGCTCTGCCGTTCCTTCTGTGTGAATTTAAGGGAACCGGTTTTTGGTTTTTGTTGTTGTTGTTGTTGCTTTTGTGCCAAACTTTTTTCCACCTGCAGAACGGAGATAGAATCCTGCTTTGGCTGAAACACCAAAAATTAACAACACAATCGGCTTGTCGACAAAAGCCACTAGTTAGTTAAGCCCAGTGTTTTAACAATTGTTTATCGTTGATCTAAGTTCTGCAGGCAAATTTCGCACACGGAAATGAGGACCAACACAAATTTCCAAAGTCAGCCGTTCTTCCCTCCCTAGGGGAACTGCCCACTTAGGTTTTCTTGGGGTGCCTTTCTTTACCCTTTTAAAATGTTACAGGGCGTGAACGAAGGCTGCAATCAGGCTCGACTCTCCACCCTCTGCACTCAGACGTGTTAAAACGCTGCTACAGGGACCCAAGCATTTAAATGTTCTGACTCAGGCGTCTTTTAAATTCTTAGAGCTGTCTTTACACGCTGCACTGAACGTTAAATTGATTTTACAGGTATTTTCACAAGATGTGACCCTTACAGGGCCCGAGATGAATCAAAATGCGGAGCGGGCTCTCCGGCGCCTACTTCCCTTCCGTCTGGGCAGCCAAGGATTCCCAAGGGCGAGGGCGGCCGCGGCGGCCGGGGGCGGCCGCACCGACCCTCCCAGCACTCCGCCTCCCCGCTGCGAGGCCCGCCGACCCTCCGAGGCAAACCTGCACACCCGAGGGCAGCTGAAGCTCCCGCGGCCGTGCGGAGCGGGTCGAGGCTGGCTGGCCCGCAGCGTCCACACCGACTCCCAGGCCCGCGCCCGGGCTCCGGAACCTCTCGCTCGGGCCCGGCGCTGGGGCTTGGGGAAGATAGGCCCGAAGGACCGCGCGGGAAGGTCGGGGGAGGGAGGGGAAAGGCCCAAAGTGCACGCGAGGCCTCTAGAGGGTAAGAGGGGCGGGGCCAGCCCGAGGCGGGAACGGCAGGCCCCGCCCCCCGCCGGGCGCGAGCGTCGGTCCTCAACCGCCCGCGAATACGGCTTTTAAGTGCGCGCCCCGGGAAGGGCTTTTGGCCCGTTTTTCTCAGTACCTCTCCCCCCCTTGCTGAGGGCAAATGTTGAGAAAAATGGTAATGATTGCTAGCGTTTATTGAGGGCCTCCAGTGAGTCAGGAACTCAGTCATTCCTCACTTAGATCTCATGTGAGTTCGTACAGTGTCCTACGAGGAAGTCACTATCGTACCCATTTTACGGAGGGGAAAACTAAGGTGCAAGGAAATTAAGTAACTTGTTTGAGGTCGCAGCTCACAGCGTCTAAACCTGACCCAGTGGCCCCTCTGAACCTTCCCAGACCTGCGGCCCACACTGAGCCTGCCGTTCTCTTCACTCTGGCACAGCTCCCTGGGTCGGCTTCTTTTCTAATTTCCTACCCCAGGCTCCTCTAACCTATTATCTCTCATCGTTCAGCTCGCTTGCTCTCTACTTGTGCTCTCTCCCTTGTCCTCCCTCCCTCCTACCTTCCCTGCCTCCTTTTTAAACTATAGGGGCATTTATTGTTTGCTTAACAATAAATCTGGAGCTGAAGGTCCCAAAGCTTTTTAGCAGTTCTGTGGTCAATGTTCTTTGTAGTTCTCTTTGCTTTTCCCTCATGGTCACAGGGTAGTTGGAGAAATCCAAGAAGCACATCCAACTCAACAGCATCCCAAGCAAGAAGGAAGGGGAGGAGCCTTCAGTTAGGAAAGAAAACCTTTCCCAAAGTACCCAGCAGACTTTCCCCTATGTCTCATTGGCCAGATTGGGTCACCCGCCATCTCTAGACCAATGAGCTAGACGTTTTCCATTTGCCCCCCAGATACATAGTCTGCTTTTTGACACCCTATACAGACCAGTAAGTATTTCAGGGTTCCATGTTCTCTGACTGCTTTCAGCCAATGAGGGATCCCAACAGGAGGTCACACGGGAGGAGGGGGACAATGACCTCTGACACCACTCCCACTCTCTTTTCAAAGTGGACGGAAATATAGTCATTAAGTGAATTATTTCAAAAATAGTATTTGATACTAAGTAAATTACACCAAGTTTCTTAAATCTCTTGCATCAGAGAAGCTGATAGTCTGGGGTGGTGGGGAAGGAGTCTTGGTTAGGCATGCAGAGTGGTAGAGAGTTTCATCTTTTCCTTTAGTACCAACTAGAGAGTTCTGCTAGCAATACATAGAGGAACACGGTGATCCAAGGCAGAAATTTTATATCCCTGGTCATCTTGTCAGCTGCCACCTTTCATGCTTAATATTAAAGGGCTGTCATTTTCTACAGCTTTTAAAAATCATTTATGCTTCCTCAGCTCTGTGGTGCAGCATCATTAAATATCAGGCATAATGTTCCTAACAAACGATACTTGGAACAAAATAGCAAGCATGCTTTGGTGACTCAGAGCTCATCAGAAATCGACTGAAATTTCATGTCTCATATTTGTCAGGTTTTATAATAGGGTACTACAAGCTTTGGCGAAGCAGCTCTAAAGGACTTGGGGAATGGGAGAAGGGTGCAGAGGCCTGTCTTCAGGTGGAGTAGGGGGAGAGGAGTGGGAGAGCCATGGGAAGCCTTGAATTGGATCAAGCCCTCATATGCAATTATCTGTTGCATCTCTCTCTCTCTCTCTCTCTCTCTCTCTCTCTCTCGATGACCTTGGGCTTGAGGTTCCTTATTTGTTAGAAGGAGGAAATAACATATTTCTAGCTCCTCCAATCTCAGAGTGTTGATGTAATGATCAAATGAGATAATGGCTGAGAAAGTGCTTTGGAAAGACTATCATATGTGCTGCCGAAGCGAACACTTGGAAAGACTATCAAAGTGAGGTATTTTAAAATTGACACTGAGCACGTATTAAGTGCCTTGGGAGACACAGAGATAAATATGACCCAGTCCCTGCCCTGAAGAAGTTCATAATCTAGTTGGGAAGATTAAGACCTGCACGTGAAAAGCAAATAATACAAGGCAGCAAAAAGGTGTCAAAAGAGGAATTCAGGTTATAAATCCTTGAGAAGCTTGGGAGGCCCGGGGGGTTCCGTCAGTTAAGCATCTGCCTTTGGCTCAGGTCCTGGTGTCCTGGGATGGAGCCCCACATCGGGCTCTTTGCTCAGTGGGGAGCCTGCTTTTCCCTCTGTCTGCCAGTCCCCCTGCTTGTGTGATCTCTCTCTCTGACAAATAAATAAAATCTTCAAAAAAATAAATACTTGAGAAACTTAAAAGAAGGTACAGAACCCTTTCCCCAGGAATGGATAGGAAAGACTATGAAATCAATCTTATCTTAACTGGGCCTAAAAGGAGAGAAAATTTGGATCATTTAGGATGGCGGAAACATCCCAGCAAGCAGAGGCAGAGACAGGAAGTCTCAGCTGCCTTCTGGGTTCAAGAGGAGATGGGACTGGCTGAAGGAAAGGGGACCGTATAGGCCAGTTCTACGTAAGACTAGAACATTGAGCCTATAGACCATCTTGGCAATAAAAACTGCAGCAAAGTACTGAAAAAAGATCTTAACAATCACACACCATCTGGTGTCCTTGAGCAAGTAAGATTTGCAAGAGAAGCCCTAGAATTCATTCTCTTTCTCTCTCCCTCTCCCTCCTTCTCTCCTTTTTTCTCCCAGATTAAAACAAACAAACAAACAGGGCACCTGGGTGGCTCAGTGGGTTAAAGCCTCTGCCTTCGGCTCAGGTCATGATCTCAGGGTCCTGGGATCAAGCCCCGAATAGGATTCTCTGCTCAGCAGGGATCCTGCTTCCCCCTCTCTCTCTGCCTGCCTCTCTGCCTACTTGTGATCTCTCTCTCTCTGTCAAATAAATAAATAAAATCTTAAAATAAAAAAATAAAATAAACAAAAAACATGCACACAAGGGTACACGGCTGGCTCAGTGGGAAGAGCATGGGACTCTTGATCTCAGGGTTGCGAGTTCAAGCCCCGCATTGGGCGTAGAGATTACTAAAAAAAACGAACAACAAAACACACACACACACACAGTTTTATTAGGTATTTTGACACACAATATTTAATATGTACAGTTCATTAAGTTTTAACCTTAACCATACATACTTACTATTTGCCACAGTCAAGATAGTGAACATAGGCATCACCCCTAAATGTTTACTTGTGCGCCTTCGTAATTCTCTCGGGCCCCTCCCAACCACTGATCTGCTCTCACTTTAGATTGGCCTGCACTCTCTAGAATTTTATATAAATGGAATCGAATAAAGATGTACTCTTTTTTGTCTGGCTTCTTTCACTCAGCATAATTTTGCAATTCATACATGTTGCTGCTAGTATCAATAATCCATTTTTTTGAGTTCATGTCTTTTTATTGCTGAGAAGTAGTACAGAATCCTCTTAAAAACCTTCACTTGTTGGGGTTTGTAGTTAAGGAGGTGTTTCCTCCATGACCCTAAGTTACCTATGTCGGTGCTCGGCAAACGGAGGCACTCACTTGTTGCAGGAGTGAATTTTGGCCACCCCCACAACGCTAATTCCTTATATAGTTTTGTTTGTTCAGTGGAATGCTTGACCTTTATGGGCTTGTCTCTTCATCAGTGTTGTTCATCTCACATTCTGCTATGCCATATGCAAAATACAATCACTCACGTCTTAAATGTTCTTTAATGATAAAGCCAAGAACATGCTCAAAAGTATTCCTGAGCTAGATTCCTTCAGGGAGTTGGGGCAGGGGGGAGGGTGTAGAAAGATAAATTAGGCATAACTCCTGCCCACAATCTAGCTCTACTTTCTGGAAGACATTGCTCTTGATCAAGGATTCAAAAAACATCAACGTGTGTGTTTTCAACTTGATGATAAATGTAAATGGGCGCCTGAGAAAAAGTTTACTTAACCTTTGAGACTCGGACATTCCTTTGCTGCATTGTTTAGAATTACAGAGAAGAATGGAGAGTTGCTGAGAACACCTGTAAGGACTCTGCCTCCCACGCTCTAGCTGGGGAAACAAAATGGCGCCACAAAGATAGAAATTTCAGGTGAGTATTTAGTATACGTTCTATTTATCAAATTAGTGGAAACTTTCAAGTAGAATATGGTCTCACATGGAAAATCTAGGCTTAAAAAACCAGTTTCAAAGCCAGGATGTTAAAATAGCTGTTGGACTGTGGAACCACACTTAACTGAGCAATTGTTCAGAAAATTAAAAAAGAAAAGAAAAGAAAAGAAAAAGAGCCATACCACTTTGAAAGTATCCAAAGACAAGTAGCAAGAATATATTTGTATTATGGACCCAGAAACTAGTTTCAGGAATGACATTTACAGGCAGTCAAGAGGTTTTAGAATTATTTTCAAGGGTGTTCACGGGAAAATGAAGGTATTCAGAGACACAACTATTGATGATTAAGCTAGGAAATTCCATACCCATTGTATTTAAGGAGGAAACAAGTGGATAAAGAAAATATGTAATCAACCTATGACATCAAATGAACATTTTAGAACAAATGTTCATAATTTCCATTTTTCAATTGCTTAACCATTCCAAAGGGATTTCAAACCCAGCCCCCTCGTAGCTTCAAGGGTTGCCTGTCTCTTCATGGACATTTTGTTATACAAACTGAAATGAGCCTGGTTCTACTTTGAGACACCATTGTGAACTAGTATATAAATAAGGCCTGATAGGACATTTTGGATCTCAAAGAGAAGCTAAGAAATTTGGCTCAAAAAATGGGACAGATTGAAACAATTTTTACCAAAGGAATATGAGACAGTAAAGGAAATTGATTCAGAAGAAGAAGACTAGTATCATTTTGAAAAGCTAGACATGAGGCACAACGTGTGCAGTTCTTGTTATAAGGATTGAGTGTGCTGCTGTAATGAGAAAACATGGGCCAGGCTGATAAAAGTATTTCCCTGGATTTTAAACTGATGATGACACTGTCTTACACTGAGTTGCATATGAAAGAGATTTTCTCCTTTAAAAACTATATCAGAACCAGTGGGAGAAACAGACCAACCAAAGGGCATTTGGAGTTTCATGCTTGGGAAGAACATACATTGTAAATTTTGAAATGCTTCCTGAGATTAAAATGCTATGGCAAAAAAAAAAAAAAAAAGCAAAAGCTCGAGGAAGTTAGCAATTAAGTACACTTTCTAAATTCATTTACCAAAGAGAAATTTTGCTAAACTAATTTATAGTATAGCAACCATGGTAGCTAAGTAGATTAAGTATTACAGCTGGGTTTCCCATGACTGGGTTGCCTTATAAAAAAAAAAACCAGGCATAGGGGTGCCTGGGTGGCTCAGTCAATTAAGCATCTGACTCTTGATTTCAGCTCAGGTCATGATCTCAGGGTCACAAGATCGAGCCCTGCATGGGGCTCCACACTCAGTGGGGAGTCTGCTTGAGATTCTCCCTCTCCCTCTGCCCCTCCCTCTAGTTGTGCTCTCTCTCTCTCTCTCTCTCTCAAATAAATAAATAAATCTTAAAACAACAACAACAAAAAAACCCAGCCATAGGTCCTTCTGGAATGGATGCTTCTTTGGGGCAGCATTTCAAAACTAATTTATTGATAACCTTCAAATGATTGGTAATGGGAGGCTCTATGGATGGGGAGCCCATCAGGATCATCCAAATCATCCAAAGTCTACCCTAGCCAGCAGGTAAGCAGTGTGTGAAGCACACAGGGTGGCAGGGACGGTGACAAATGAAAGGAGGAGACAATATAGTCAATAAAGGAGCAGTCAGTACTTGGTTCCAACTAGTTGCTCCCTTGTGAGCCGGGGGGGGGGGGGGGGCCGGGACGGGCGACAGATCTGATTATTCCCAAACCCTTAGAAACCCCACTCTTCATATACAATATCCAGATTTTTATGTGAAACCTGAATCGTATATGTTGGCAACCAGTTATTTATTTGCAAAAGCTGATGAGTACTAGAGGCAGGACACGTGCATTGTATAAAAATAGAAAATGTAAGCCAACAACAGTAAAACATACTCTCTCGCTCAGAGACCACCACTGTTAACACCTCAGTGCATATCCTTTCAGTTCTTTTTTTTTTTTCCCATACATATATAGACATTTTGAAAACAAAATACGAGTCCCTGTACTGATTTCATAACTGGCATTTTGTTAATGATTTTGACCTTTCCATCTCAGTAAATTTTCACTTCATCTAATCCCCTGTCCATATAAAAAATTTTCCAAAAAAAATTTCCAGTTGACTCCAAATATCTTTTTTCCTTTTTAAGATTTTATTTATTTATTTGACAGAGAGAGACAGCACAAGCAGAGGCAGAAGGCAGAGGGAAAGGGAGAAGCAGGCTCCCCGCTGAGCAGGGAGCCCAACACAGGACTCAATCCCAGGACCCCGGAATCATGACTTGAGCCGAAGGCAGACGCTTAACCAACTAAGCCACACAGGCACCCCTCCAAATACCTTTTTTTTTAAATTTTTATTTATTTATTTGACAGAGAGAGACACAGCGAGAGAGGGAACACAAGCAGGGGGAGTGAGAGAGGGAGAAGCAGGCTTCCCGCTGAGCAGGGAGCTCAACGCGGGGCTTGATCCCAGGACCACGCGGGGCTTGATCCCAGGACCCCAGGATCATGACCTGAGCTGAAGGCAGATGCTTAACCGACTGAGCCACCCAGGAACCCCTCCAGATATTTTTTATAGCAATTTGCTTAAATCAAGAGGGAATCCAGGACCACACATTGCATCATTAGATAGCTTAAGTCTCTCTAATCTATCAGTTTTGCATTTTTTGACAATCACACGGATTTGGAAACAAGCTGAGGGTTGCTAGAAGGGAGGTGGGTGGGGGTATGGAGTACCTGGATGATGGGCATCAAAGAGGGCACATGATGTGATGAGCACTGGGTGTTCTATGCAACTGATGAATTACTGAGCTCTATCTCTGAAACTAATGATGTACTATATGTTGGCTGATGGAATTTATTTATTTTTTTTAAAGATTTTATCCACCTATTTGACAGAGAGAGACAGTGAGAGAAGGAACACAAGCAGAAGGGAGCTGGAGAAAGAGAAGCAGGCTCCCCACTGAGTAGGGATCCCCATGTGGGGCTCGATCCCAGAACGCTGGGATCATGACCCGAGCCCCGAGCTGATGGCAGACGCTTAGCGACTGAGCCACCCAGGCACCCTGGCTAAATGAATTTAAATTAAAAAAAAGAAAAAGGAAAAAAAAAATCATACTTACTTGCTGTAGAGAGTTACCCAGTTGCCCTGCAGAAGGCCTCCCTTTCTCAGTTCATCTAGTTGCTTCCTCTTAGCATCCTTTACTCTGTTCCAAGCAGGGCCTGTAAACTCTAAGCTCTAACACCTCTCTGGGGGGAGGGGAGCAGCTAGACTACACACGAGGTTGGGGTATGCATTTGCCTCACACCAGAACTGGTGGGCTGGTTCGCGACACCAAGGCCCGTTCCAGGAAATGAGTGATGCCAAGACTGTGCGCTGAGGGGTTACTTGGCAAGGTCCAGTTGGCCACCAACCGTTTTGCTTCTTGTTTTAACTCCAATTAGTAATCTTTGCCAGGATCAATCATGTATTCAGGTTCACAAAATGCTGTTCTTCCAAAGCTGTCATTCTTTCTACGTTTGTTAGTTGGCGTTTTCTCTCTCCTCAACGAGACTTCAAGTTAATATTATCAAACATAACTCCCAGTGGGCCAAAGAATGCATTCGGGGGCAGGATTTGTCTAATGGGCCACCTTCTGATCTGCAGTGTAAGCCCAACGAAGTCCCCCCGCCCCCATCATCTGTCCCCTGCAGCATCAGGTCTTTTGTTTGTAACACTCAATTACTTTGCACTTGGTGACATGTTGCTTGTAATCTTCTCAAGGCATTTTATGTGCGTACTTGTCTCCCTGGCTAGACGGTGACCTCCTCAAGGGCAGGGACTCTCCTGCAGAGCCTTTTCTTTGCTTCTCTCTCTCTCTCTCTTTTTTTTTTTAAGATTTTATTGACTTATTTGACAAGAGAAAGCACAAGCAGGGGGAGCAGGAGAGAGGGAGAAGGAGGCTCCCCGCAGAGCAGGGACAGCCCGATGTGGGACTTGATCCCAGGACCCCGGGATCATGACCTGAGCCGAAGGCAGTCGCTTAACCAACTGAGCCACCCAGGCGCCCCATCCTTTGCTTCCTCTATAGTGCTTTTAAAGGTGTTTTTGACTACTGTTAATTCAGATTAGCGTGGGGGAGGGGAAGCACTATTAACAACCAAAGGTTTTCATTATTGTCTCTTGGATTCCCTGGCTTTCCCACTAAAACTTGCCCTAATTATCTAACATAATGAAGGGCTGATCTAATTTACAGTTTACTTGTGCTGTGGGAGTCCCTCTGATGAGGATCCGGGCTGGGGTGGGAGGGAAGAAGGGAAATAAGCTATTAGTCTTCAAAAGCGGGAAAGTCCTTTTCCAGCTGCATGACCTTGGGTAAGTGCCGTGGTCACTGTTACTATTTCTTCGTTTGGTAAAACGAGCTCACTGGGTTCTCTCTCAAGTCACACCCCGCTTGGCTCTAAAGTCTGTAGCAGATGAGCCAAACCTGCACCTTTCAAATGTTCCTCCTAAGCCACGTGTCCCTGCTCGGATAGCTCCCCGGCTCCCATCATGTGGGGCAGTGCCGTCCCATTGAAGCCTAGGTGGACGGAATCTGCCTCAGCCGACTCTCCAGACCCCGGACACCAGCTAGACTGCTCCAATCCATCCGTCCCAGTGACAGTTTGCTTTGGTTTTCAAGGTCCAACCTTAGTCCTTCACAACCAGGCCCAAGTGTGGGTGTCCCGACGGCTCGACACCAGTGACTGGGGTCTGGATCCTTCTAAACAACAAAATGTTTTTGCTCACTGGTTTTCCCAATCCTTCTGTCTCTGTTCTATCAGTCTCCTTTCCCTCTTGTTAGCCTTTCGTTATAGGTAGTCTCAAGGACCTCCTCCAGCTGGCTTTACGGGCCCGGAAATAGCTTTCTCCTTTCTTGACTGAGGACAGTCTCCAGTCTGATTACAAATGGAGTCTTACCATTTCCCTGGCCAAGAGAGCTCCAGGTGGTGTGGGGGAGACAGGTCTCCCAAGGAGGGAGGCAGAGAGAGAACGATCACCAGCCTTATTCTTCACAAACCACATTGAGGCCTTTGGTGAATGGGGCGAGCAGAGCACATGGCCAAGGTTGGCAGTGAAGGTCAGCGCCCCCCCCCCCCCCACGACTCTCATCTAGAGACACAAAATGGATCTGTAATTCTTCCATCTCTCCCTTTCCCCATCTCAGGCCTGGTGGCTGTTGATGAAAAATCAGGTGGCCAGTTGGCCAAACAAGGTCTTCTTATTGCCGTATCCTTTGCAGCACCCTAGGAATCTATCGGCTGTGGATACGAAACAGCAGGACTAAGGACGAGCAGTGTCCCAGCGACCAGGAAGAAGGCAGACTCCTGCAATGCAGGCCTCGGGAGCCTGCCCATTATGATGTGGGGAGGCTGGGGCTGCTCTTCTGCCACGGCCTGCCCACCACAGATGTTAGCCCTTGTTTTTCCTCGGGAAGGAGGGAGAGAGTAGCCCCAGGAGCAAGAACAGTCTTAGGAAGCCACGGGGCTGCCACAGATGAGCACAGAGCCAGGAAGGAATCAACCTCAACAGATGTGAGGCTGAAGTCAGAGTTAGGAACGCAGGTCGCAGTGGACACGATCCCCAGAGTCAAAGAAAGGATGGATGTAAGGTTATACATGCTTGCCTGGATTTCCCAGGCCTGGAGCGGCCCGGTGAGAAAACTGCCCAGTCAGAGTCTTTGTATTCACTTATTTAATAATAAAAATCCAGAGGAAGAAATCCCAGCTGTAGACCAACTGACCAACTTATCTAGTTTCAGAACATTTATCCTGCCCAAAAGTGCATCCCCTCCGGCACTCAGTGAATGTGAGCTCTTTCTCTCAATCATACCCTCATGCGCAGGCCTCTTCCCTGCGACCCCAGCTGGGCTGACACGGCTACCTTAGAATAACCCCTAAATGCGGGATTGCTGGTTCTCACTAGTCACCATTTCCAGGATGAAACTCTAAGTGACAGAGAACGAAGACTAAGGATCAAAGATTAAACAGATTCATTTGCCTAAAACCAAGTCACCTAGAGACAATTAGTCTCAGATAAGTATTTATCAAATCTGCAGCATTTCAAAAGGGTTTAGCAGACTCACGCTTTCACTTCTGATTGCTCTTGTCTGTGTAACCTTAATTGTTAGTCAAATGATTGTGCCACATGCTTGTTCGTTTGTTTAGAATTTATGGGCATTTTTAACAGCGGGAATGTAGAAGTTAGGCCAAAGCATCAAAATCATATGAGCTCCGTTACCTTTTCCAAGGTATTTAATTTGTAAAGGAATATTAGATTAAGAAACACAAAAAATGATACACAAAATGTCTGTACCAGTTATATTTACTGCTAGCAACTTTAAACTTTTTCAAAAAGTGTTTGGAAAGTAGGTAACATAGGGAATGTTGTTCACAAACTTAGGAAAAAATATCATTTACAAAGTGCTGCAAATTTGATAAATTTATGTTGACAATAATTCAGAAGTACTATTGGATGAATAGATATAAATTCTTAGAACACCCAAAATATTAAAAAAAAACAACACACAACACTATAAAAATACCCCCAAAGGGAACTTAACTTTTGGCAAACTGGTCATTGAGTGATGTAAACTTTCGCAGCTCTTTCTGCCCACAGGTCCTGTCCCTGCATTTTCGATAAAACCACCCAAAACCCACAGAACGATGAAGTAAACTGAAAGCATACAAGTCTCCCGTGGATTGGCTTTAAGGAACCAATTTTAGCTAAATGGACTAGATCCAGGTCAGGAGTGTGTCGCCCCTCTGGCTCCTTGGAACCTCAGAGCTTGGGAACGGCAGTGGTTGGAATCCTGGATCCCTCTGCGGGGTGGCAGGGCGGGAGTGGTGAACTGCTGTGAGGGAACACGGGTGACAGTGACCAGAGGAGGAGTGAGAGAGCGAGTGTGTGTCCGGGAGCGAGCCTCTGCATGGACGTGGTGGGCTAGAGGGCTCCGGGCACGGCTCGCCTGGCCCCTCCGCTCCCAAAGGCCCCCTCGTTATGTCCCCGAGCTGAGGAGAAGAGGGACCCGGGACAGGTACCCGCCCAGCCTTCCCAGGCCCACGGGAGTCCCTGAGACACAGGCAGCACAGGTAGCACGTCCACACGAGCTGCCCCCCTTCCTTCAGGGGGGTGGGCGGCTCTCCTGGTCCTTAGAGAGAAGGTAGCCACCAAACAGCTCAGCCATAAGGTCTAGTTTCCGCCTCTTCGTCCAGATACAGAGATAAGATACTGTGGTGAGAATCTGCTGAGCCCGTATCGGACCCACGTGAGGGGTGCCAAAGAGTGAGGTGTGTTCCTGGTGTCCTCTCCTCCTAGAATCCAAAGCCAGAATGTTGCTTGACTTATGCATAAGCGGTACTAGAGAAACAGACTAGAATCAGACCTTTAGAAAGTCCTGGAACCTGCTGTGCATGCCTGAGTATTCGCCACGGCACAGGCTGCGCACATGGAAAGAAAGCCGGTCACACCCGCCCCCCATGGCAATTGGAAGGTTCCTTCTCCACAGTCTGTCTGGAATGTCGTATCTTTGGGTCTCTGGCCCTTGGGGCCTTCCCCAGAGGACTCTTCTGCCTGGCCTGGGAGTGTGTTCCTTGCCTCGGCTGGCCCCAGAGGGGCCCGCAGTTCAGATATAACTGGCCGGGGGCTGTCGGGCACTGAGCCGCTGCATGTGACAGCCGTGGCAGAGCAAATGCCCATCCAGAGGGAAGCAGCAGCAGCCTTCCTCATCACTCAGCTGCATCCGGCAGTCCTAGGGAAGAAGGACACCGAGTTCACCTCAGCCCGGGCACCTGGACATGTTGGGAGTCTGTCCTGATCCACACCAGCCTCCTAGTGACTGGAAGAAAGGTGGTGGGGGTTGGAAGCGATGGACTCCCCGAGGAGAAGCCCGAGGAAATACCTCAACCGGACAGCAGGTGTCGCTGCTACAGCGGAAATACTGAGAGGGACTCCCATTTGCAGGGGTTGCCAGGACTCCCCAGTTCAGTTTTGCCTCAGGGAAAGCCAGCTAGATGCAGAACGGACTAAACGCCCAGGACCAGAGAGAGCAGAGGACGGGAGAGATACCCTCCTGGTTTCCATGCCGTCGACCTCTCCTACAGACTCGGGCAGTCCAGGGACATGCCTCCTCCCCAGCCCCAGTCCCACTCTCCAGATAATCCTCCAGGAGCCCTGGCCCCTCGCACTCACCTCACAGTGGTAGCACTCAAAGTGATAATCTCGGTCCATGGATATCACCCTCACAATGTCCTCACAGCCCTGAAATGACGCAGACCCCCATGGGATGAGTGTAGCATGACAACCCGTTCTGCCCTCCCCGCTATGGGCCCCTTCCCACCCCAATGCGAAGGTCATACAAAGGCCTCCAGAGAGAACTCTCTGCAATCATCCATAACTTCGAGATGGCCTTTGGAAATCCTACGAGAACTTTCTCCCTCTCCTTCCTTGGTGCTGCCTCCAGGAGGGCCTGTCCTCTCAGTCTTCCCTCCGTCCAGCAGCTCTGGCCTTACCTACCTTTCCGGAGGGAAAAGAGGCATCCAGCCTAAGTAAAGTAAGCTAAGGTGGGACAAGGAGATCCAGTAGGGTCTGGTTCCTCATTGGCTTTCAGATTCTCTCCCCGGGCCAACACGTAGCACACACAGAATAAATCACTGCTGACATCTTCCTCCCGGCCCTGAGGATTCTTCCCACCTTTTTCTAGCCCCTGCCCCTGGGATCTGCTGACTCTGACCTCAAAGAAAAGTCTCCTCCTCTGGCCTGGGAGAGACAGGATGAGCCTGGGCCCAGTGAGGCTGTCAGACATGTCCGGGCCCGGATGTCAGGGTCAGGGTGGTGACCCTGAGAGCAGAGTCACACGGGAATCTTCGCAGAGCACATTCCTCAGCACCACCGCCTCCCGCGGGAAGCAGGGCCGTACATCCCCATCCCCTTCCCCGGGGCAGAGGCGCTGGCTGCCCCACAAGAGAACCCAGACGTACTGACCTCTGAGGGGAGGATGGGTTGGCCGCAGGCCGCACACTTAGGAGCGTAATTTCTGAAAAAGAGAGGGCAGAGATGAGTTGAGGTTGGGGAACCCCAAGGCCAGTCCCACACCACACCCCCAGGGGCAGACTCACTTGTGGTAGTCAGTGACACAGTACACCTGGTTGGAGAAGTCCACTGTGAAGGGGATGCCGTCTAGACACTTGTTGCAAACGATGCATCGGAAGCAGCCTGGGTGGTAGGACTTCCCCATGGCCTGCAGGATCTGGATCATGGGGTGGGCCAGAGAGGAATCAGTCTCCCTCCAGTCTGGGCTCTCCAGCTACCCACGGTGCTCCCCGCTGTCCCCCAAACTCATCCAACTCCCTGCTCTCCTCCCAGAGAAGAGGACAACGCTCTGTAATCTGAGGGGCCCAGGACTCTTAAGACAGAGGCAGAAATCTTGAAAACGGTCTTAGCGAGCATCCAAGCCCGTGCTTCTCACCCTGGGCTGTGTGTTAGGATGGCCCGGGGAGATTGTAAAACCCATCAGCGCCTGGGCCTCGCCCCAGAAGTTTTCATCACAGTCCGATGACGACCCAGGCACTGGTTATTTTCTTTTCTTCTTCCCAGGTGGTCTGCTGGGTTGAGGACCACTGATCTAATCCTATTCCTCCTTCTTATGCAAAAACCACAACTCTGAGTTCTAACCAATCCCAGCCAGTAACAGGGCGAGGATTAAGACCCGGGACCCCACACTCCGAGCTTGGCTGTGACTGCAAGGAGGCAGGGACCAGATCCCAGAGGCTGTGGGGATGGCAGGATTAGGGTTCCAGACCTGACCCAACCGGCAGAGGGAAGGCACTAGAGACAGCTGCTCTGGGGAAGAATGAGAGGAAAGGGGCTCATGTGGTGAAGGAGTTCCTCCCTCCCCCTTTCCTCAGCACCCACTTAGCCCCTGAGCCTCACAGAGAGTTGCAGTTGAGACACTTGGCTTACCTTCTCCAAAATCAAGTGACCACAGACACAGCATTTCTCAGCTGCCTCCTGAAACCCTGAAAACTAAGGAGAAAGAAAAGACCAAGGGAGGATATTACAGGCAGAGAAGGACCTGATGGGTGGAACCCCAATGGGCCACCAAGAAGGGTCCCAGTGTGGGAGCCAATTCCAGGCCCGGGGGACCCCTCACTCACCAGATAATCTTCCTCACAGTACACGGAGCCGTTGACGCTGTAGAAAGCCTTGCAGCGCAAAGTTCGCCCTAGAAGCAGCAGACAAGGGACTGGAGTCATCCCGGGGCCCACGTACAGGGCGTCCCCACCCCAGGGACACTGCTCTCCAGGGTCGCCCGACGTATTTAATCGGGACTTTCGTGCCCGTGCTCCTCACTGCTGTGTGTCCTCCCTCCCTACACAAAACCCCCATCTGATGCAATTCCAATTTACTTTGGTCTCGTTCCTGCCAACTTCCCCCCTCCTCTTCTCGCTGCTCCCCCAGTTCCCACCTCAACAGTTTTCCAGGATCCTGCCCTCCCTCGATGAGTGCCTTCCTCTCCCGCACAGGGGGAGCCACCAGGGAGAGCAAAGCCAACCGCAGGCTGGGGCGCAAGGCAAAAGGGCTCTGAATATCGTGCTGTACAGTGGCCATGGAGCGGTCGCCGCTACAGGCCTTGCCCCCTGCGACCTTTCAACCTAGGGGCCTCTTAGCCTGTGCACAGCCATCCCGCTCTGCTAGCCCTGTCCGTCCTCTTCCAGAGACAGGCTCAGTAGCGGTCAGGAAATATTGGCATTACTGTTGGGGACAAAGTCCTCTGCCGGGGAGCAAAGTCAGCACCCTTTCCCGCTGCACAAGACTGCTCCCTCAAGCCCAGAGGAACCCCCAGAATCCAGGACCTTCTGTGAGCAGACAAGGCATGTGACCAACACTCAGGAACTGCTCCAGGGTGTCTAGATTGTCAGGGAGAGGGGAGGAGTGGGACCCAGGGTAGTGAACGGGGCGAGTTGGCCACCTCCTGTGCCCTCTTCGGCTCAAAATCTCTTCTACCTCTGCCCAGCAGTTAAGTCCAGCGGACTTAGAAACTCGGGAGACAGCGGGAGTACAGAGAGGGAAAGAAGCACACCCAGAAGAGGCCCTATACACAGGACAGACAGATGGATGGACCCAAGAGAACCAGGCAGAGGTGGGTGGGGGGGCGGCGGGGGCGGCGGCTGGAGTAGGGGGAGAGAAAAGCTGAGTGCCGGAGTCAGACAGGCAGAGATAAGAGATTAAAGGTTCGCCAAAGGAATCAAGAGTGGGCAAGCAGTGGGGAGGAGTAATGAGGGAGGTGAGGGAAGGGCTGGGGAGTTAAGGCCGCTGGGAGCACCCCCCCCCCCAGGCGGGCCTCCTGAGCTAACAGTGGCGGGCATTCCTGGAGCGTGATGTCATCAGCTTGGCATGGCCCTGTGGCCTGCACTCCAGTGAGGTGGCTGAACTCTGACCAGCCAAGAGAAAACCCCTCTCTCCGCCCCCCAGGGCTCCCCACTCCCCCAGCCCACCCCCACCCTTCCCACATTCCAGTCTTTCACTGTCGCCCCAGGCAACTCTGACTGCCCAGGACCGAACCCCACCAAGGAGAGGCCAAGGAGGAGGCCGGGCTGGAGTCCAGGCTGGGCAAGCAAGGAGGCAGAAGAAAGAGGGAGGAACAGAGGCTGAATGGAGGAAGGGAGGGCTGACTCCAGAAAGCAGACCCAACATGGGGGCTGGAGAGCCAGGTAGAGCACAGAGGAGGGAAGGCGGGGCAGCGGTGGGCATCCCGACGGGGGTGGGGGGAGACCCGCAGAGGCACTGGTGAGTGCGTACGCGTGTGGGGCGTGGGGCGTGCTTGAGGCCTCGGCCCACCGCGTGCACAAGGCCCAGGGGGCACACTCACCGCAGGAACAGCAGACAAAGCACTGGGTGTGGTAGAGGCTGTCCAGGGCCTGGCAGGCATTGCTCTGCCCGTAGATGCCTTTGTTGCACTTAATACAGGTGCCTGAGGGGAGAGAAGAGGCCATCAGCATCACACCCGCCACCCCCAGCTCAAAACCAGGGATTCGGGATCATTCCTGACTGTTCCAGAGAACAACCAGTCTCAGCCTTCCTCTGCCGGGCTCCTTCCTGGGGAGAGAGGAGAACGAGGAACGGGATGCGGCATGGTCTTGGCGGAGCACACCCATCCTTGTTTATTGATTAATCAACAGATATTTTCTGAGCATCTATTTTGTGCCTTGCAAAACTAAGGCACCCGATACTGTGCAAAATTGGAGAGATTCAAAGATATGGTCCTTGACCTTCAAATGTGCAGATCTTGTCAGGGAGAAAAGACTAACAGGCAAGGGTATGAGCCCTGTGGCACCGTGTGGGACGAAGAGAGACGCCAGTCCATAATGGCCCAGCGGCGGACTCCCAGAGAAGGCAGGCCAGGCCGAGAAAGCCTCTCTGGGACCTCAGTTTCCTCATCCATCAAATGAGCTGCCATATAGCTACAGAAGGACTTCTTACTGCTCCATACCTCGAGGCTTCCAAGGATGGAAAGAAGGGTATGGCTCAGTAGAGGGCCCTGTGCAGAGAGGACCATGTGAGCATGACTCCTGTGGGGAGGTGGCTGCTAAGAATGTAGGGTGTGTTCCAGGGACTGGAGGTTGCACAGGAAGGTGGGGGAAGGGTGATAAGAGTCCCTACGGTCTCCCTGAAATCTATGATGAGAAGGATAGAGCTGAACTGCTCTTCCCTGACACCCCCCCAAAATACATACACCTGGCCTGGCACCCGCCTTTCCTGGGTGTGTTCTTCCCTCCCTCCACTCCCCAATTCCAGGCCCATGAGTGAGGGCTAGGGCCTGTCTTTGGGGAGCAGATCCCAACGGGCCCGCCTCACCCCACCCCACCTCTCCCCCTCGGCACACTGCCATACTCCTTGCCTGTTGGGGCCCATCCCAGGCTTTGCCCAGGGGCTTGGGAGCCCGTGCAGCAGCTGCAGCGACTGATGGGCCCAGGCCTGTCCTGCTCCCACCCTCTGGCAGCTGGGCAAGGCTGTAGCCAAGGAAGAGGGCCCCTAACTAGGAGCCAGAGTAAGAGGGTACAGTCAGGCTGGGAATTCTGTCAGAGGAGGCAACCTGACTCTCAGGGAGAAGCAGCCTCTAACTTGGGGGGGGGGGTCAAAATGCCAGTAAGAGTGAACCAAGATCGCCACGCCAGGGGGGCCCATCAGAACCATTTCTTTGGGAAGCCTTGGACATTATGGGAAGACAGGCTCAAACTGCTCAGGCATGCCTGCCTCGCCTCCTCTAACCCAGCATATCCATACCTCGGTTCTCCCTGCCCTTTTATTGCACTCTGTCCAAGCTCCTTTCTTCCTTCTCTCTCTGATGGCTTGGCCAAAGAGACTTCTTTCCCCTCAACTGCCACTTCTCATAGGTCCCAAAAGGAAACTGCTAATAGGATCCCGTCACTCAGTCTCCCTTGACCAAAGCATCATCTACTCTGGGCTTTCCTCTCTTAGGATGGGAGGATGGAGCAAGAAGGGCCCTTTCTGCCTGCAGCCCTATTACTTCTCAACTGCACCTCAACCTGCCCTCCCTGGCGAGGTTCCCCTCCCTGTCTACATTTCTAGCCATAAAGGTGGTCTAGGGCGCGAGGTCCGGGGCAGGAACATGGATGGTGGGAAAGGTGAGGAGAGGCCCAAGGCCTCCCCTTGCTTTTCTTCCCATCGTATTAGCATTTCTTTATATAACGAAGCGGTGGCTATGAGTCTTAGCTAAAAAGATCCTTCTAGATCCCAATATCCCCCGGTAGCTGAGACATATAATCAATCAAGACTCCTTAAAGGTAATCGCGTGTGGGAGAGAGAGAGCGACCGCGTTCCCTTAACAGCGGCAGAAAATAACTTGCTGTTCCTAGCCTGAATTCTGAGCAGGCTGTGGCCCAAACTGAAGGCCAGGTTATTTCTGGCACTTACACAGGGTCGTTAACCGGCCAGGGATATTGGTGTCCAGCTGGTCATGGCTTCTGCGCTGACTTCCGGAGGATGGGGTAAATAGAAGCGGACACCACCAGGTCTCCGCTTAAATGCTCAAGCACGCAGCAAGCCAGCAGGGCCCGGACCAGCCAGCGGCAGGGTCCCCGCTTTTCGTCCCCGAGCGCTTCACCCTCCCTCCCGGGCTCCACTTCCCCGACCGCGGCCACGGCGCCGCGCGTGTTAGCAAGCAGCACCCCACACACACACCCCGCCCCACCGCGCCCCACCCTCCGCCCCGCGCCTCGCGGCCGGCCCCGCCCGCGGGCACCTGGAGCGCCCGGGCAGGAGCCGGCACGCACGCGGCCCGCCCGCCCCGCCCCCCACCCGCGCATTCCCCGAATTCCTGCGGGCGGAGCTTGGGCCCGGGTGGGGGCGCGGCGCGCAGAAGCCTGCCGGGGCACCGCCGCCAAGGGGGGAGCAGGCTGGGGGGATGCTCTCACTCCCCACTTGGTCCCCTCCCTACGAGGCCTCCTACCGCGAAAAACGGAGGCTCTAAAGCTTCAACTGGGACTCACGAGATAATCAGGGGGTTGTGTGTAGCAGGAATAGGGAGCCCCTGGTCCATTTGAGACCTGGTGGGAAGGGGAAATCCCTCTTGCCTCTCTTCTAGCTCTGCGACTCCGCCTCCGACTTCCCGGCGCCGACAATTTGGGCTGTCGCGGCAGTGGGGAAACGAAGGCGGTGTTGGGTCCCGTCCCGTCCCTAACCATTTCTTTCACTCACCGAAGTAATCCTCTCTGGCCTCCGGCTCCCGCATCCGGGCCCGGGCGGCCTCTGGAACGAAAGGTCCCGGCGGCTCCTCGAGACCCGACGGCTCAATCCCCGAGGGTTCCCCGCGGGTGCCGGCTTCTCGCCCACCCGTGCCCACCGTCAGGCGCAGCAACGCTGTTAGCTCATCCTGGTATCGGGCGCCCGCGGCGCAGTCCCCGTAGCCGGTCACTGAGTGTCGTCCGGGTTGCGCCCCGCGTCTCTCCAAGGGCCCTGCCGCTCCCACTCCGGCCCCGGCTAGAGCTCCGGGGCTGCCCAGGGCCGGGGGGTATGAGTGGCGGCTTTCCTGGCAGCCGAACCCCGCGGGCCGGTGAGCGCACAGTCGGTCCAGGGCGGCGTGGAGCTCGGGGTAGGCGGACGGCACCCCTCCAGGGGAATAGCCCGCTGGAGCCCCAGCCAGGGGTGGGCCAAACAGGCAGGGCCCGGCGGGCAGGGGGCTCCCGTGGCGCTGGTCGTAGCCCATGCTGATGCCGCTGGTGCGATTGCTGCAGGGTCGGCTACCTCCGGCTCCGCCTGCCCCCGCCCCGTCCAGCAGCAGGCTGCCCCGGGGGCTGGACGGCTTGCTGGCGTCGCTGGCTGAGCTACTGGCGAAACTGGAGCGGGGGCTTAGAGCTGGGGCCGTGGTCTCCAGCCGAAAGTCGGGGGGCAATGACTGAGGTAGAGGCAAGGCCCGGGTGGGAGGCGGCCCCCCGGGAAAGGAGCCTTCGTAGCGCTGCGCCTCAAAGGAGCCGCGCGGGTTCCGCTCAGCGTCCAGGGGGCCCTGCTCCCGGGCTGGCTCCAACGTCTCATCCCCAGGTCCCCCAGTAGCTCCACCGGGCCCTGATTTCCTAGGAGCCCCCAGCCCACTCAGGCGCCCCTTGCCCGGCCCGGGGGTCCCATCAGACCCAGACCGGCTAGATTCACCCTTTCTGCGGCCGAACTTGGCGCTGCCGGAGTCCGAGAGCCTTAGCTTCTCCAGCAGGCGACTGGCTTTCTCCCCTAACCGCTCCATGCCCTCGGGCCTGGGGCCTCCAGCCCCCTCCCCGCCGGGCACCCTGCAGCGTCTCGGCGGCCGCTTCTCTTTCCCAGCGGCCGGACTCCGGTTCCCCGGGGGCACCGGGTAGGCACAAGGGTTTAGCTGGCGGCCCGGATGACCGGCGCCGGGAATCCCGCAGCATCCCCCAGCGAGAGGGGCTGCTTCCCCCCGCGCACCAGGGGTTAAGCGGGGCTAGAAGAGCCTACGGCCGCGGCTGTCCCGTCCGCAGGTCTGTCTTGTTCACGCGTCCACTCGCCCGGCCGCCCCACTCTCCCCGGCCCCCGCCCCCCTGGCTCTCACACACAGCACAGTCCGAACTCCTCTCCCAAACTTTTGTCTGCCTGGCCGGATCTACTTTCCGGGAGGGGCGGAGCGCTCCGTGCGAGAGGAACGGGGGTGTCTGCGCAGGGATCTCTGGTACGCCGGCGGGGGAGGGTGGTACTGGAGCTAACTGTCCCTGGAGGTGGAGACCCGCCGGCCGGAGGCGAGAGGCGGCCGAGGGGCAGTTT
Organism: Nasua narica; assembly: GCA_028533885.1. NCBI lineage: Eukaryota > Metazoa > Chordata > Mammalia > Carnivora > Procyonidae > Nasua > Nasua narica. Next base: position 61,931,302 of record CM052797.1, read on the forward strand.
GGGCAGCTGCTACTACATCGCTCAGGAATTGGGACCAGGAAAAGTGGGGGAGGGGGGGAGGAACTCTTTGTTTGCAGTTGGAATGCGCGGAGGGGCACGGTGGAATGTCGCTGTCCTGGACGGGGCGACGCGAGGCATGTTCTGGGCAAACATCGTGACTTTGTTCCTACTGTGGGGACTGGGAGAGATGAAGAGAGACCCGCACAGAAGTAGTGAGACAGAGACCCATAAAGAGGGGGGCAGGGAGAAAGAAAGGTAGATACCTAGAGAGGTTCAGAGACACGTTTGGGAAGAGCCCAGAAGGGCGAGGAAGCTCACGTAGAGAGGTGGTGGAAGACAGGTAGCAAAAGCAAGGGGGGAGCCGGGGCAAAGGGAGGGGATCGTGGGTGGTGCGGAGACCAAAAGATGAGCAGACTAAGAAAAAGGCACATTTGTGCAAGTCCGGACAGAATGAGAGCCCAAAAGATAAACTGCAGTAAAAGGACACCACTTTCTGAACCCAAAGCTTTGCGACTGTAGGGAGGGAAGGAGCTTTGGTGTCTATGCAAAAGGAGTGAGGAAGAGGGTTGGGACTCATCTTTACCTACCGTCCGGTAGGACAGATAGAGGACTAGAAGACACCCCCTGGTGTTGGGAAAAGAAATTTTTAGCAACTCTTTGAGGCGACTACAGGGATAGCAGGCCTGGTGTTAGGGCTAGGGAACGCCTCCCCACTGGTGGGCCCAGAGGAGATTGTGATAAAGAGTAAGTATTAAAAAGGAAGAAAAGAAATGTCATTTAGACCAGCTAGCAAGTGAAAATGATCAGTGTGGAAAAGGAAAAGAGGAGGCTTCTAGTGTTGGCCTTGCTGGAAAGATCGAGAATAAGGAAAGGAAGAAATGGTTGCTGAAGCTGAACATGCCTAATTAAATACCAGTGCAACTGATTTTGTCCTGACTAGCCTATCAGGAGCAAGGGGTGCAGGAGGTAGAATGGGGAAGGAAAATGATTCCTTTGTATTTAGATAGTAAATGAGTATGAAAATTATATGCAAACAAATCATGCATATTATTTTCATTTTAACATTTTGAACACCTTTCATAATCTTAGTGTAGCCTTAGGGAATGGGGAAGCAAAGGAGGTTAATATCTTTGGGGAAATTAACTTGGCACAAACTATTTGGCTTCTTTGTCCTAGCTGCATTGTCTCCCTGACCTCATCTCTCTGGAGAATCAGCCTGTTTCCCTGTGAGGCCTACAGCTTTTCTCTGATCCAGAGGAGAGTTCACCATCAGACTAGAAGCAGGGAGCACTGAAAGTATTAGTAATAGAGGGGAGCTATCGGGTTGCATCCAGAACCTGCTGGGAGTGACATCTTCAGAATTAACCATAATGCTCTCCCTCCTTTCCTGTCTCCAGATGGGGAAAGAGAACCTGGATTCTTCCTTCCCACTACTTACAACCAAAATATCCACAGAGCCTCTTATATCTGGAAGCTTTCCCACTTTGGAGTGGGGATGGGAGAGGGAACCTTAGGAGAAATTGAGAAGCTTTTAAAGGAGGCCCATGTGGGAGTTGGTGGTGGCAGCAATGGGCACAGTTGGGATTAACAACCTGTGTTTTCAGGGGATAATAACAAGAACCAAAGACAAGTGAAGGGGTGGAGGGAGGCCCTGAAGGCAGGATCCGGTAGTGCTCACGACCTCGGGGTAACCGTCCCATAGTCTCAACTGGAGCCGGGAGCCCCACAGGCCCTGTTCTCCCTCCTCAAGCCTTGAATTATGAACTATGTACACAGATGGCTCCCAAATCCTTATCTCTAGGTCAGATTTTTTTTCTTTTTTAAAGTAAGCTCTATGCCCAACACAGGGCTGGAACTCATGACCCCGAGATCAAGCGTCGCATGCTCCACTGACTGAGCCAGCGAGGCACCCCTTAGCCCAGACTTTCTTAGACTTAAAAACTCAGCTGACCACTAGCATCTCCACTTGGTTGTCTCAAAGGCATACAACACTCTCAATCGACATCACCTTCCCTGCCTCCCCAAACTGGCCCCTCCAGCGTCCCCCGAGGAAATGGTGCCATGAAGCACTTAGCTGCTTAAGCCAGAAACCTGAACATCAACCTTCTGTCCTCCTCCCTCCACCTCAGATCCAACCAAGTCCCATCACCAAGCCCGGTCAGTCACCAAGTCCTATCAGTTCGGCTTCTTAAATAACTCAAATCTGTCCTCCTCTCACCGTTGCTTTCTGACCAGCCGTCTCCTCTCCTGAGTCACTGCAGGATACCCCCCCGGCACCCCTACACCCGGGCCCAGCTTTCTCCCTGCCATCCATCTCACACCGAGGACAAGGGATTCTTCTCAAACACAAAACCGATCATCTCATTTCCCTGCTTACCACCTTCGAATGATTTCTTACTGCCTTCGAACTAAAGTCTATATTCTTTAAGATACTTGACGAGGTCTCTGTGTCTCCCGCTTCTCTCTGCACCAGCCCCTCCTCAAACTGCTCTGCAGAAGGGTGGCAACTCCTCTGTGCTCTCTCTTGCCTCTGGATTTCATCCTTGCCATTCCCTTGTTTGGAATACTCCCAGCCTCCCTTTCCCTTCTGGTTCACGCCTCCCCATCTTTTAGGTGTCAGTCTAAGCACCACTGTTTGCGAAACCTTTCCAGGCCCCAGAGTCAGTCAGCCAGCCCTGCTGTCTGCTGCCGCTGCCCCTTACACTTGCCCGTCATCACCCTTAACCACAGTTCATTTCACTGTCTACTTAACTGCCTGGCTCCCTGATTAGATAATAAAACCTCTAATCAGCATCTAACCCGATCCACGGGGTACCCACAAGACCTAACGCAGCACCCGACACCTAGGAAGTAATCCGTATTTGTCACACACAGAGTTTGTATGCAACTGTGAGTGTGTGTGCACGTGAGTGTGTGCATGCGTGCACACACACACTCACCCCGTCCTCATACAGCTTGGCTGACGGCCCCCCATACCGCTGGGTCACACAGTGGGAGAGCAGCTGCCAGCGAGACGTGGGAACTCTTTAAGCTTTAATCTCTTCATGTGGAAGATGGGAATAATGAAATCTGCCTTACATAATTCAATAAACACCAGCTATTCTATGGGTCTCCCAATTCCCAAACAGGAAGGGAGCGGGGCTGTGCTCAGAAGACTCCAGCCCATGACGGGACTGCCCACCAGGGGGCAGTAGGACCCCGGCCTGGTCCCGCGCTGCGGCCACTGCAGAGGCAGACCAGCAGTCAGGGGGAAGCAGAAGGTGCAACCAGGGCTGCTTCCCCAGAGCTTTAGGTGAAACCACAAAAAAAAAAAACACCAACTCCGAGACAGGGGCATATGTCAAGAAGGCCTCATGTTTCTTAGACCCACCCTCCTCCTTTCCTCAGCCCAGGCGCCCTGAGGCACTATGTGTGCTTAGAAATAAGCATTTTCTGGCTTGCCGTTCACGGGGAGCAGGGAGGTCCCCCTTCTAGGTAAGTCTTTTTATCCCACCACAGCTGCCATCTTCACTTCCACTGGGAACTGTGGCGAGAAGAGAGACAGATTTGCTTTCTCAGACTGCAGAGGACATCTTGGTATTCAAGGAAGCTCCATTCCTGGGACATGGGGAGTGGCAGAAGCCAGAGTTATTCTTGGTTATAGGTTTCATTCATCCTTTTCCACCTTGATTTCAATGAACGAGTTCAAGTCAGGACAGCAGGTTTTGTGGGGTTGGTCGAAGGATGGAGAAACGGGTCCATTCTCATCACCTCCCTCGTCTTCCTCTTCTTGGAAATGAGGATTATAAAGTTCTGGTGGAAGGAGCTGGGCCTCCGCAGAAGGTAATCGGTCTGAGGGAGGCCCATACACACGGTTGGCTTTAGTGCCGTGTTTAGAGTTGGCATCCAAGTGGTAGCAGAGCGCCGTGAGGCGCTGTGCCCGGAACCGCGGAGGCCGGGCCACCCAGACACCGGGCTCGTTAAGACTGTCCTCTTCATCTGACATCAGCTCTTCTGTCACATCCTTCCACAGGCGTTGGTCCTCAGGTCCAAAATGCCTCATGATGCTGGATCGGTTGGCAAAAAGCTAAGGAAGGAGCCCAGGGTCGAGACAGGAAGAGAAACAAACTATGGATTAGATTTGGGGAGAGAGTTCTTGTAGGAAGAAGGCTGTGTAAAATCTGTGTCCGAGAGAACCTAGCCCCCAAGTCATCTTAGAAGCGGCCTCCCCACCTCCTCTAACTGCCAACACTCCTGGCTCTCAACCCTCTTCTCACATGCCCTGTCCTCTGGCCCGTCCCACTGCAGCCTAGTACGGTTTCGTGTTTAGCATCTTGAAAGGAAGGCCTAGAAACCTACCCGGTATCTGCGACTTCGAAGCTTCTTCTCCTCTTTTTCCTTCAGGCCTTTAAAGGGGTTCAGGGAGTTGCGGTACTCACGCCTCTTAGTAAGGAAGTAGGCTACACAGGCTCCTGGCGAGGAGGGAAACGGAAGGGGGCAGAGAACAGGTCCTCAGCCCTTTTTTTCTGCCCCAACACTACCGGCTGGGAGGATGAGAATCACTCTGGATGGATGGTGGGCTTTCTCAGAGACCCGTCAGCATCTATTTACTCCTCTTTGGTTTGGTTCTCTCTGCTCCCCTCCCTGTCCGGCACTGACTCCCTCCATATCTCCCACTGGCACTCAACAAGTCTGAGCTTCTGTAGCTCCCTCACTGGACCCGGGCTCAATTAAACCCACCCCCACTTTACCCTGCCGGTAGGGCATTACCAGTGCTTTTTCAGCAGAAGCTTTCTTAACACTGCAGGGTTAGCTATGGGCAAATAATAGAAGAGCAAGGAAAGTAGAAAACCCAGGATGTGATACTTAGGGACAAAAGGGCAGGCCTGGATTCTGACTTTCTTTTTTGTAATGTCCCAGATTCAGGCCCTGCAGAAACATCATGCCTACTGATGTTAGTCCTTTCCTTCTCCCATTTTCATTTCAAGCGGGATAGGGGAATAGAAAGGCAATGAGAAACAATCCTGGGGCACCCGGGTGGCTCAGGTCATGATTTCAGGGTCTTGAGACTGAGGCCCGAGTCAGCTCTATGCTCAGCAGGGAGTCTGCTTGAGATTCTCTCTCTCCCTCTGCCCTTGCCCTCACTTACACTCTCTCTCTCTCTTAAAAATAAATAAGTATTAAAAAAAGAAAAAGAAGAAGAAGCAGCAGAAGGGGCGCTTGGGCGACTCAGTTGGTTGACCTTCCGACTTGGTTTGGGCTTCGGTCGTGCTCTCGGGGTCCTGGGATCAAGCTGTGTTGGGCTCTGTACTCAGTGCAGAGTCTGTTTGGGATTCTTTCCCTCTCTCCCACCCCGCTCAATCTCTCCCTCTCTCTCAAAGAAAGAAAGAAAGAAAAAAGAACAATCCTATAAAGACGTGAGAATAGCCAAAAAAAATTTTAAGGCTACTATCTTCAAAACCACTTGAATCATCTCCATTATGCTTCTTCTGACCAAGAACAGCGAGTGGAAAAAGGATGGGGGTTAATTCAGTTTTTCTCACCTTTCAGCTCCTTATCAGTGTAATTGTGGGGACTGGTCACCAGCTCCTGCTTGAGCTTTTCCAGAAGGAACTTCACTACTGAAATATTCCAAGAGGACTTGATGCTGCCACAGAGAAGATCGTGAACAAGGCATTCAGCATTTTCAAAGCCAGACAGAGATTCCTGGCACGAATCAACTTTGTGGTAAACTCCCCCATGGCCAAGGATAGGATACAAGGGTCAACGGTGAGGACGAAGCCTTAGCCTCATTGTTACATTGGGGCAGCCCTCTACTTCCCTCTCGGGGAAGAGGCAGAGTACCTTGTGATTCTTTTCCCTCAAGAGGATCATACCTTTCAGACCCATTGAATCTCTTGTCATTGGTGATGTGGTTATGCACATTGTGGACCAATTTCTAGGGGAAAAAACAAACAAACAAATACAGATTCAAGCTAGGAGTGGAGATGGTGAAACCCTCCTGTTTCCTAGGCATTGTTGCTATGGGGTTCTCTGCCTGAACCCTTCCCATAGGCTGGGCACCATCGCTGATGCCGCTTCTTAGCCAGAGAGCCTATCCAAGTCAGTATTTCAAATGTCCTCCCTTTTGTGGTCTTTTCCATTTAATTTGCATGGGGCCTCCAGGATCATCCCTGGTCTCACTTCTTTTTCTGGGGAATATGATCGCTGGGGCAAAAGATCTCAGACATTTTCACAAACATACTCCTTCCTAATAGCCAGGAGAGAGCAAATATACACCAGGATTACTGCATGTGGACATTCCTTGAGGACCCCTATTCTTGCAAGTTTTCAAGTTTTCTGTATGACATATCTGTATTTCTTTTCATCTAAAAATGTCCTCTTGTCATTAGCACTGGGCGTTATGTGCAACTGATGAATCATTGAACTCTACTTCTGAAACTAACATGATACTATATGTTAATTAATTGAATTTAAATAAAATAAAAATTTTAAAAATGTCTTCTGAATGACTAATAAATTCTAATGTCTAGTAGAATGGATGACCCAGGAAAATGCCCTAAGGATATTCCTTTGCACATTACCACAAATCTCAAAGGTACACACACCATGGTCCGAAACACACAAACCTAAAATAACAGAAATGTGGAACACAAAGGACCTTGGAGACGCTATCACCCAACCTCCCTTTCACATCATTCGAAAGGCTTTCTTTCAGCTTTGCTTACACACCTTTAAGAAGGGGTTCTCATGACTCTTTCGAGTCGGCTTATTTTACTAATGAACATCTCTGATTGTTAAAAAGTTTTGCCTTAGACTCTGAAATCTGGCCAGTTTTGCCCCTAATAGCACCTAAAATCTTTGAAGACTCTCATGTACTCCCCAGGTCTTCTATTCCATCTAAATATCCAAAGCAAGCTCTTTGGCCATTCCTCATTCCAGACAGACGCCTCTCGAAACCATCAGGCTCTCTGGCTTGCCAGTGTCCCTTGGACCACGTAGCACTGGGAACTGGATCTAATGTGTCAGTGGAGACCTGGCCAAAGGGAGCATTACTTTGCCGGGTGGCACACTACACTTCTAGGAAATGAAACCCAAGATGGCGTTACCTTCCTTCACAATGCCGCCCCTATTCCTGAGGTCACGGTCTTCATTCCTAGTGAGCTTACAGTCAACTCAAGTCCATTCTTTCACATGGGTTACTATCTCTGCCATTCTGTCACCATTTTGTTTTTCTAAACTTTGATGCAGGACTTTACATTTCTTCCAATTAAATTCAGTTCCAGTGTTTCTGGTGGTATTTTCATCCCAAGCTCCCTCAGTCAGTGGAAACTCCCAGTACCAAACCAATGGACTCATATCCTGATCTCAGGACTTCAGCTGCAGTTGAATTGCAGTTTACCCTTCTGCCTCTGTGACTGACTGACCATATCAGTTTAGGAAAGTATTGTCAACTTTTTATGGTTAGGGTCCCCACTCTGTAAAAAGGACTGTTATTAAATTAGCTTTATATTTGATATAGTTATTTTACCTCTTAGGAGTCCCAAATTGGAATCAAAAGGGATGGGTGGATGCTTCAGAAAGAATTTGAAAGTGTTGTAAGAAGGAGAAGGAGAAGAAGGAGGAGAAGGAGAAGAAAGGAGGAGGAAGGAAGGAAGGAAAAGAAAGAAAGAGGAGTTGTATAGCTTCCAATTCAAGTGGCTTGGAAGAGATCAGCTGATAAAAATCAAACCAGGCTTGAAGTGGAAAGGGAAAATACTCTAAGACAATAATAAGTGTTAAGACTGTGAAGGCTGCTGGCTCACCTACCTCCCGAGTGAGCTAAAAATAAATACATTTCCCCAAGGGATGGCTGGGATCTGCCGCATTCCAAGAAGTCAGCGGTTCCCATTTGGTCCTTTTGGATCCCTAGCAGCAATCCACAGTGGCCTGAGCAGACTGGAGGAATGCCTCTCTGTTCCTTCCCAGAGCTAAAAACTGGAAGACTGAGGGCTTGCAGCTAACTCTCTCCCTCAAAACCGCAGTCTGGCACAAGAACATTTGAAACCTTCCTCTGGGATGGGCAGCAAAATTCCCTGACTGGTCTTCCAGAGCCTTTTTGAGCATCTGTAACAGAGTGGGGGGGGGCGGGGGGGCGGGGAGGACACTGTCCTCCTGTAAAGTCCTCAGTTCCACAGGGCTCTCCAAAGGGCAGGCAGCAGCCAGGCTTCAGCCCCAGACCTCTGCTGGAGGAGGTAGGAAGGAGAACTGGGAGTGGTGAAAAGTCCCGTTTTTATGCAAATTGTAATTATCACGCATTTATTCACGATTTAAACACTATAAAGTTTTGGGAAATCCCTTGCAATGCATTCCTAGGTATACACCTCCATTTCTGTCACTGGCAGCGAGAGTGGCCCTCTCAGGCCAGAAGTTTCTGACAGAACAATTAAATCCATCCATTCCCTGTTTTTGATAAGTGAGCTATCCCTGAACATAACCAAAATTTAGAAAGAAGGTTAGAAACCAGTTGATTCTGATTATGAATGGTGTCTTCCCTCCCAGGGAAGGAAAGGACCCCTCAATGTAAAAACGAATCAAATGAAAGGGAGGGTAAGAGCCAGGAGCCCTTAGACAAGGGAAAAAGAAGCAAGAATTAATGAAAGGAGAATCTTCAGCGAAGACCAAGGAGGTACGCACGGTACCCAGCGGGCTTCAACCTTTACTAAGGTTGTGACAAGAGGAAAAGGGCTAGCCTGTGACGAGATTTCGGGTGGGTGTGAATGGTGAGCTCCCCTCCTATCCAGAACTCTCCAGTGACTCTATCAGCCATGAGCCAGAGAAAGGAAGTGCCTTACAGTCCATATGAACAGGATCTAGCTAAAGAACACTCCCATGGCTATGGGAAAGATGTCTCGGGACGCAGAGGTGACCCAAAGGACTATGGTCATCCTAGAGCAGGGTTTCTGGACCCTGGCACGATGGACGTTTTAGGTTGGATCATTGTGGGCGGCTGCCCTGTGCACTGGAGGATGTTTAGGGATGCTCCCAAGGCTCTAAGCCACTCCAAGTTCCAGGCAGAACTGCTTCAGCCCAGTACCTTCCCTGCCAAGAGCTCTTAGAATCCCTAGACTCACCAAACCTTTATAACCTCTGTGCCCTTGGGCTGTGGGACTGCCTCAGCATTCCTTGGCCCTTCTGCCAAGCGGCCCCTTGCCACTTACCCTGAACACTGGGCATGCGCAGGCTGTCTCCCGTGCTACCCTTCAGTGGTCAGCGCTCAATCCCTTAAAGATCTTCCCATCAGGACTATTAGCTCACGGGGAGGAGATGTGATACAATTCCCTTCTCTTTCAATAGAAGATTTCAATCTATTTGGAAAAGCCTTTAAGAAGTTCCCCGGGGGCGCCTGGGTGGCTGAGGGGGTTAAAGCCTCTGCCTTCAGCTCAGGTCATGATCTCAGGGTCCTGGGATCGAGCCCTGCATTGGGCTCTCTGCTCAGCGGGGAGCCTGCTTCCCCCTCTCTCTCTGCCTGCCTCTCTGCCTACTTGTGATCTCTCTCTGTCAAATAAATAAAATCTTAAAAAAAATAAAAATAAAAAGAAGCCCCCCCTCCCCCATCAGCTGAGGACCTGCCCATCCCTAGGGCCTTGGACCAACCTGTCTCCTTGTTGCCCCTCCCCCTCCAGTAGGATTCAGGATACCATTCATTCACTATGGGACGTTTAAAATCAACCCACACTTCATTCTTCACTTCTCTCTCCAGACTGAAGAAAAATGTATAGAATTGAGCTCACTCACAGAGAGTACCAGATCCCGCTTGCGCCTGGAGTTCTTCTGCCCACTCCCTCTGGTCCTGCATGGGGAAGCGGTAAACCCTAGAGAGTGTCTCAGCTCCCCTGTTCCCCCAGGGCCTGACTCTTCCAAGGCACCATCCAGCGCAGCAGCAGCACTGAGCATGTCCTCGGGGCGGGGTGGTGGCAGCTTGCTTCCATTTTCTGGCCCTGTCTCTGAGGTTGCCCGCTGGATAGCCAGTTGTGTGGCCGGTGAGAGCTGCTTGGGATAAGCAGGGACCAGCACCCGCTGTACTGCACCCTCAGAGGCCACATAATCATCCATCAGCTAAGAACATAAAAAAGAATAGCCTATTAGCCATCCAGGCTTAGGGGAACCTGGTCAACCAACATTCTTTGGCCAAAGGTAGTGAGCAGAGAGAGCAGAAAGCAGGGGGAACCAAGCACAGTCTTTAGTGGTCAAAAGCTTGTTTCTCGGGGACTCCTACGGGAGTGTTGGCAAATATTTCTTGGATATACAGGGCCTCTCGAGTTGAATCGTTACCCACAGGACTGATGACAAGGACAAGGCTTGTTTCTGACGTTCTATCTGTGAGGAATCATCTATGATTTGCTCTTGGGTATAAGAACCGTAGCCAGGCAAGTATTTTGTCTAAAAGGGATTGGGGGGAGGAAGTGATGATAAGAAAGGAACACCAAGCAAGAGAAGGCACGAGAAAATAAAATGATAACAACAAACGGGAGAAACAGGAGAAAAATGGGAGCAAAGAAGAGAGATGTGAAGTCAAATTTCTAGAGAGGCTGGCACCAACAGCCCCTCCCCCGCACCCCACCCCATTCCCTTCGCAGGACCTGTCTGTGCCCTCACCTTGATCCTGCCCTGGCCGCATCCGACTGTCACTGTCCTGACATCCACTTGCCGCCTGTGCCCTCACTCAAGGACATACAGGGCAGGGAAAGGAAGGAGGCAGGAAGGAGAGAGAGGGAAGAAAGGAGGGGGGATTTCTGCAGCCAAGAAAACAAAACAGTGAAAGTGGGGGAAAAAAAAACACAGAAAGAAGCGGGGGAGGAGGCTGAGATTTATAGACCTGTGAGCTGCTTTCTGCGCTGGGAAATCTAATTCCATCCTGTCGGCTTGGAAGCCTTCTCTGCCTGACGGAACCGAAGCTCAGGGCATCCCCTGGCCTGGTACCTGGTACCCCGAGTACCTGCCTCCTCCCACCTCCCTGCAGCCCCAACCGCAGCACCCCCCCGCAAAGTCCTGGCTGGGCAGAGTGGGGCAAGTGGCAGTGGCCGCCACCCACCACACGGCTAGGCCTTCAGGGAGCAGTGACCGGCTACAGCAGGACACCGGAGGGGGACAGGGGGCTTCTATATTCATTCCTCGGATCTAGCAGATGGGCTGGGAGTGCCCTCCTTCCCATCTCCCCTGTGTGCTCTGCTCCTTTTCTCTTTCCTGGGCGTCTGGGCCTTGCTGTGGGTGAGGGAGGAGGAAAGAGAGGGCCGGGTGGGGGGGAGTGTGGGGGAGGCGAGCTGACAGCCCTCCCACAGTCTCTCAAGTGGTGACACATCTGTTACTTCTCCATCTCTGTGATCTCCCTAGCTGCTCCATCTCCTTTTCCTACTTCCATGTGCCACGCTCTGCAGTTTTTACTCCACTCAGCCAGGGTTCTCCTGCTCAGATGGCCCTGAGCTGTAAAGAAACTGAAATAGCACAGTGTACTTCTGCGTCTTTTCCTGCTCGCAAAATGTGCGCGCTTGCTCCCTCGTTCTCCCGACCGCGTCTCTCTCTTCCCAGGAACTCCCAGCCGTCCACTTCTCGTCCTCACCTTTCCCCTTCCCTCTACCTTCCTCCCACCTTCCCCCACGTTCTCCTGCCCGCCTCAATTCTCCTCCCGTTTACATTTCGCCTTGCCCCTGTGCTCTTTTCACTTCCCCTCCTTCCTCAACCCTTCATCTCCACCTGCCTCCTTCCCTCCCTACACCTCTTTCCCTTCCCTTTGTCCTCTCCCTCTCTCCTTCCGTCTCCCACCTTTCCCTCTGCGTCCCTCCCTCTGCCCCTCTCCCTCTCCTTCCACCTCTGCCTCCACCCCCCCTCCATTCCCAGCTCTCTCGGTACTGAATTCCTCTTGGCCAGCGGAGGGCCCACGATAAAATATGAATGAGCCGTCTGTGCGCGGCAGGCCTCCTCGCCAGGAGAGGCAGAGCCCCTGGAGCAGAGGGGCAGCTGTGGAGGAGAAGGTGGCACGCCGAGCTCCTGAGAGGCGGAGGAGGGCACGGCCAGCGCCCCGCACACCGGGAACGAGCTCCTGCCACACGGGTTGCGGGTTGCGGTGCGGAGCAAGGCAGCCGAGGGCCGCCAGTCCCCACCGGCAAGGGACGGCCGGCGCTGTCGTGTTTGCGCACAAGTAACAAGCGAGGCTGAAGGCTGGAAAGAAGCCAGAAGGAGGGAGAAGGAAGAGGGACAGGGCCGGAGAAGCCCTCGGGAGCCACCCCAGGACACCGGCGTCCCCCTGCGGGCCGTACTCACGGGATTGAGCAGCGGGGCCGCGTCGCCGGCCGCCAGGGGGCACCCCGGGAGCCGCGCGTCTCTCTGCGCGGCCGGGAAGCCCAGGGGCCCGGGCCCCACGGCCGAGGCGGCTCCCACCTGCCACAGCTCCTCGATCACCACCTGCATGCCGCTGGCCACGCTGTCACACTCCTCCTCCGCCGCAGCCGCCGCCTTGCACGCCTCCCCGGGGCTCTCCTTGAGGGGCCCCGGCTCCTCGGGCGGGGAGCCACGCGCCCGGCTGTCCGCATCCTCATCAGGGGCCGCGGCTTTCGCTTGCCTCAGCTCACCCACCTCCTCCTGCAGACGTTTCAGCAATTCGTTGTTGGCCCTGGCGAGCCCCAGAGCAGCCTCGGCCAGGCCCACTGCCTTCTCCACCCGCTGGTAGATAATGTGCAGGAGCTGCTCGGAACTCTGAACGGCCAGGCCGTGCCCGGTCACCGTGATGGGGGTGCTGGCGGGAGGGTGCCCGCCCTGGGAGCCCGTGCTGCTCGCACTGGTCTCGCTCTTGCAGGCACAGCAGCAGCACCTGGCCTCGCTGCCACTGGGAGGGGAGAAGAGGATGGTGGCACTGAAGGACATGGCTGATGGCAGCGGGAACGACTGTGCTCACACGACCAGGCTGCTCTGGAAGGTGTCCGCAGTCGGCCCCACTCCAGGCGGGTAGGAACCACGGGCCTCTTTGGATTCACTTTCCTGTGTCATGGAGGGCCACCAGAGGAGCCTGGGCACCAGGCGATGGGTTGGGTGAAGGAGGAGTAGGTAAGCCGAGAAGGAGCACACCGTCCATGGCTGCAGGTCCTTGGCCTGCAGAGGAGAGAGGCCTTCTTCCAAATGCGGATCCCACCTTCTCCCAGCACAAGGAGCTGGGGGTCCCACTCACCCCTGACCCAAAGGGTGGTGCCTACACAGGCCTTCCTGATGAACACAGTGTCAAGGGGTAGAAGGTATTCTTCCTGCACCCAAGCATGGAATCCCCCACCACTCCAACCTGAGGAACAGAGGGGTGGGGGACTCAAAAGGACCCACAAGCATCTGGAAAGATGAGAAGATTAAGGAAGAAAATGCAGATCTGTCTTTGCCTCCTCCCTATCTTTGCGGTAGTAACAGTTATTGCCTTTTGTCTCCTTGACATCATTCCTTAAGGAGTTCACAACATTCCCCGCAGGTTATCTCAACCACACGGAAGCTCCAGGAAACACACATTACCACAGGTCCACCGAAGAGACATGCAGACGAGTTATAGATCTTTTTCAAGGTCAAAGGGAGAACGGCAGAATACAGTTACTGCCACTTTCAATCTAGTGTTTCTTTTTTTTTTTTTTAACTGATAACCACTTTTTGTTGACATAGAGAATCACGATTCTACCCTCTCTATAATTTTCTTACACATGCATTCAGAGTAAGACTCCTAAGTAAGGAATATGCCGACAGCCCTCCACATGTCACCAACCTCACACGATTATATCACTGACACTTTGGGGACAGGGCAGGGAAAGGAGGGGGAAAGCTGGATCAGAGAGAATCAAGCCTTGGTGACCACGGGCCACCCAGCCCCCTGGCTCTCACGGTTGTGCATCTGGGCCTCCAGCCTCTGAAGAGGAATCCAGCTGTTCTGAATTCTACAGCTGGAAGCCCAGAGAAATCACCTGTGAGGGCCCTCATCTCCACTTCTCAAGCTCCCTGACAGAGGGGCAAAGCTCAAAAAGCATGTCAAAATAGCCCAGTGTCCACACGACCAGCCTCATCAAAGAGGAAACCAGAATATCGAGGATAAACCAAACTGCCTCACTTTTGAATCACCGTAGGTAAGAAGCTAAACTACTCTAGGAGAAAAGGAAAAAAGGTATGGGATTGAGAATAGTCGAAGGAGCTTCATGTTGTCTTTGCTAAATACTTGATCACAGGAAAAGGATCCTTCTGCCTGAAGCTCCCTAAGTGATAGAAATTTAAGTATGTTGACAGTTTCCACAAGAGATACATTTCCATCTTACCCTGTAAATGATATCATAACACCACAATTAAAAAAAGAGGAGGTGGGTAAGAGAATTTTCTATATATTGAGATTTGGGTTTTGGTTTTTTTTTTTGAATCAGCAATCTCCTTTCAGAAACACGAAATATCAATGCCTTTGCAGTACTAAGACGTAAATCTGACAATGCATTTTAATTACATTTGGCTATGAAAGAATAGTCTCTGATTTGCTCTTTCCACCTTTTATACATAAAACAAAACAAAACAAAAAACCCCAAAAAACAAAAACACACATTTCTGTGCCAGGTATTGACATGTAAGAACTTCACTCAAATCTATTTGCAGCTTCTCTGTCATTAGAGCCACTGGAAGGCACAGCTTAACCTAAAACTAAAGGTTAGAGGAAAGCACTAAGCGAGTCCTGTGTGAGTTTACAGATGAATCACTTACATATCCTTTCCCTTCCTAAATAAGGGCCTTCACTGTTCTTGCAGGGTTTTTAACCAACATCATGCACGGAGTTGAATCTGAAACACGGCTGTTGTGAGAAAAAGACGGTTATGTAGAAGATAAGATACAAACGGTTGCCAGTTGGGTTCGGTATTTGTAAAATCAGAAACTAAGACGCACCGGGTTGGCACACGGAGTGGGTACCCCTTCAGGTACCAAAATGACAACGGCTACATTCGCGCCCCAAACACTCTTTCTTGCAAGGGGCCTTAACCCCAGCCAGTGCTATGCCTGCCTTGAGCCCTTCCCTCCCCCTTGAATGGTCATTCCTAGGTCATCATTCCAAACAGCACTGAACTGGAAGTTATATATATATAACATATATATATATATGTATATACATATATATTTCTCATCCTGCTGCACTACTTAGCAGCTGTGTGAACTTGGAAAAATGATACCCTTTTCTGAGCCCCAGCGCTCTCCTCTCTGATGACTTGCAGTGTTTTGGTGACTATACACACATAATGTAGGTAAGGCACCTACAGAGTGCTGGCACACAGTCAGTGTTCCACAAATAGCAGCTGGATGATTTGATGATTATTCCCGAAATATTTTGTGTTCCATCCTGGACCTCCATCCTGATTTCCCAAACTTGAAAAAAATGCAGTGCCTTGAAATAGAACTTGGGGGGATTTCCCCCCTAAATTTAATAACAAAAAAATTTTTTTAAAGATTTTATTCATTTATTCAACAGAGAGAGAGAGAGATCACAAGTAGGCAGAGAGAGGGGGAGAAGCAGGCTCCCTGCTGAGCAGAGAGCCGGACTCGGGGCTCGATCCCAGGACCCTGAGACCATGACCCCAGCTGACGACAGAGGCTTTAACCCACTGAGCCACCCAGATGCCCCTAATAACAAATTTCTAAGAAACAATGACTTCAAGTCTACAAAGATGCATGTATACATATAAAAGCTTCTATACGTTAGAAGGGTAATTGAGAAAACAAAGTATTTGCAATTTGCTTATTCTCATGAACTGGCTTTAGACTGAGGATAATATGCAACTCTGCGAGCTTTTAATGATAAATATATTTTCATATTTGTGTTGACATAAAAAAAAAACGTGATTTAGGGTGCCTGGCTCAGTCAGGCAGGCACTGCCTGGCTCAGTCAATTAAGCGCCCAACTCTTGATTTCAGTTCAGGTCATGATTTCAAGGTTGAGAGATTCAGCCCCACATTGGGCTCTGCGCTGGGTGTGGAGCCTGCTTAAGAATCATTCTCGCGGGGCGCCTGGGTGGCTCAGTGGGTTAAAGCCTCTGCCTTCAGCTCAGGTCATGATCTCAGGGTCCTAGGATTGAGCCCCAAGTCGGGCTCTTTGCTCAGCAGGGAGCCCGCTTCCCCCTCTCTCTCTGCCTGCCTCTCTGCCTACTTGTGATCTCTCTCTGTCAAATAAATAAATAAAATCTTTAAAAAAAAAAAAAAAGAATCACTCTCTCCCTCTCCCCCTGCCCCTCCCCCATTCCTAATCATGATTCTACAGTCTCTATAACTTTGTTCCTAAATTTCTTTCTGCTTTTCTATTTTGTATATTAACCTAACTACATCTGGGTCGTCTGGGTGGCTCAGTCGGTTAAGCGTCTGCCTTTGGCTCAGCTCATGCTCTCAGGGTCTTGCGATCGAACCCTGTGTGGGGCTCCCTGCTCAGCAGGGAGTCTGCTTCTCCCTCTCTCTTTGCCCTTCTCCCCTATTCGTGCTCTCTCTCACACACTCTCTCTCTCTCTCTAGTAAATAAATAAAATCTTAAAAAAAAAACTATGTCCATTTTATTTATTTATTTTTCATTATTATTATTGGGGGGGAGGGGCAGAGAGATAGAGAA
Organism: Nasua narica; assembly: GCA_028533885.1. NCBI lineage: Eukaryota > Metazoa > Chordata > Mammalia > Carnivora > Procyonidae > Nasua > Nasua narica. Next base: position 61,947,905 of record CM052797.1, read on the forward strand.
TCTTAAGCAGGCTCCAGGCTCAGCACAGAGCCTGACGTGGGGCTCAATCTCACAACCCTGAGATCATGGCCTGAGCTGAAATCAAGAGTCAGATGCTTAACTGACTGAGCCACTCAGGTGCCCCCATGTCCATTTTAGAATGTCACATTCAGAGCAACAAGGTGTATTGTTTTTTTTTTTAACCTGTCTACATAAACCCGGTAGAGTCAGTGTAGCACAATGGGTATTCAAGTAACTCTTACTTGGTTTCTGTGGACATTCCTGCTGACTTATTTTCCTGGCTCCTGTGTCCATTTTAAGCTCTAAGACATTGAAATGAAAGGACAAGGAAAGAAGGAGAGTCAGCAGGTATAATAAAACATTATAATATTTCCTAACCAGATAACAATTTAAAATCTGGATAAGTTGGATTAAAACCAAAACGCACAAATTTCATTAGCTACATACGTCCCCATTAGAGAAAAACAAACAAGTTGAAAAAAAAAAGTTTCTAAAAATTCTCTGGATGCAAGGCCATCCTGAAGGATGAGTCACCAAAATGGATCGCCACCACTAAGTACTCAAATGAAGGGAAGACAAAATGCCTACATGCAAGGAGCTTCCAGCATATGTGAGAATGGAATGTCTAAGAAACAAAGCAGAATACACGCAAGTGCCTAAAAATATGGTGCAGACAAAAATTCTCAAGGAGACAGTTCAAAATAATGGAGAGATCAACAGAACGAAATCATATGAGAAAAGGGTCTTACAGAAGAGGAACTTCCAACTGACCCTTGGGCAATGTAAAAAAGGAACTAGTAGGGTGGGAACAAGACATGAGACATGAGAGGAAAAACAAACATTATAGGAATTCACACGGTCCGTGTGCGAGGTCAGAGCAAAGGTATGGAAAGCTGACATGGGACTCTGAAGGCCATGTTAAGGAAGCTCCTAGAGTAGCGTTCAGCAAACCTTTTCCTGTAAAGGACCAGACAGTAAGTAATTTGGGTTCGCAAGTCATGTGATTGCTGTCACAACTAATCAACTCTGCCATTGTAGGACAGAGCAGCTGTGGACAATACATAAACATGACAATATATAAACAATGAGCATGACTGTGTTCCAATAAAACTTTATTTATGAACACAGAAATGTCATATTATATTTAATACTTACATTAAAAGTCATTCTTAGGTCATGGGCCATACAAAAATAGATGGCAGGCCAGACTTAGCCTATGGGCTGCAATTCCCTGAGCCCTGTCTTAGACACCTAAAGTGGAAGGGTTAGAATTTTTTTTTTTTAAGATTTTATTTATTTATTTGACAGAGAGAGACACAGTGAGAGAGGGAATACAAGCAGGGGAAGGGGAAGAAGAAGCAGGCTTCCCATGGAGCAAGGAGCCCGACTCGGGGCTTGATCCCAGGACCCTGGGATCATGACCCAAGCTGAAGGCAGACACTCAACGACTGAGCACCCAGGCGCCCCAATGGTTAGATATTATTAGGAGACTCTTCAATCCTGAAGGGAGTTGAGAATGAGGGTTGTGGATATGAAGGTTCAGCATTCTGAAGGAAGACCTGATAATATTTCTTTATTTAATAAATATGGGGCACAGAAATATTGGCTAAAGACAAGTTCAAGATTATCAACCTGAGGGTCAGCAGATGGTACCATTAACAGAATGATAGAAATGAGAACATTGAGGTGGCTCAGTTGGTTGGGCGTCCCACTCTTGGTTTTGGCTCAGGTCATGATCTCATGGGTTGTGGGATCACCCCCGCATCGGGTTCTGTGGTCAGGGGGGGAACTCACCTGAGATTCTCTCCCTCTCCCCCTGCCTCCCCCCACCCCCGCTGACATGCTCACATCCGCACACACTATCTCTCCCACATAAATCTTTTTTTTTTTAAGAATTCATTTATTTTTTCTAAAGATTTTATTTATTTGACACAGAGAGAGAGAGATCACAAGCAGGCAGAGAGGCAGGCAGAGAGAGAGGGGGAAGCAGGCTCTCCACCGAGCAGGGAGCCCGATGCGGAGCTGGATCCCAGTACCCTGAGATCATGACCTGAGCCGAAGGCAGAGGCTTTAATCCACTGAGCCACCCAGGCGCCCCACTCTCACATAAATCTTTAAAAAAAAAAAAAGGAAATGAGGACCTTGAGAGGCGGCACCACCATGTTAAAGAGGATATGTGTGTGTGTATGTATGTATTATTTTTTTAGGGAGCTCTACGCCAAACTTGGTGCTCAAACTCACCACCCCGGGATCAAGAGTCATATGTTCTACCAACTGAGCCAGCCAGGCACCCCAGATGTGTATTTACTTAACAAGTTAAATTCAAACTGATAGCAACATCTTTAAATGAATGTCCTGAGAGCAACTGACTAGGACCGAAAAAAGCAAACAAAAAAAACCAAGAGGAAGGTCAGAGCTGGAATGAGGATTTAGAATCTTGAGCAGGAGGGTTGTAGTTGAATTCAGAGAGTGAATGCACTCTCCATGGAGTAGGGATAAAGTGTGAAATGTAAAGGCCAATCTGTGCTTAAAGCCAATCTGTGCAAGAGGCTTCATTAAAAAGAGAAGAATGGTCAGTGAGGTGGGAGAAAAAGAGTGTTATGAAAGCCAAAGTAGAAAGAATTTCGAGAACGGGGATCTAATCAACTGTGACAGGTGCAGCAGAATGGCTAAAAACGATGAAAATTAAGGAGATACATTTTATTTGCCTGTGATGGTCATTGATCATGACCAGAGAGGTAATTTTTCAGTGAAAGTAATACTATGCAGTAGATGAAAGAGGAATTGATGGAGAGAAAATGCAAACAAGACATGAAGTCAAGTCTTCTAGAGTTTAGTTATGAAAGGGAGGAAATAACAAGGAAGTCAGAAGAGGCTCTAGAGCTTTACTATATTTACAAAGCAGAAAGAAAAAGGTCAGTGATTTCTGTGACATTAGCTACAGCAACATTTTTCTAGATATATCTCCTGAGGCAAGGGAAACAAAAGCAAAAATAAACTATTGGGGAGTGCCTGAGTGGCTGGGTCAGTTAAGTGGCTCAGCTCAAGTCATGATCTCAGGGTCGTAAGACTGAACCCCACATCAGGGGTTTTTTTGTTGTTTTTTTTTTGCACTGGGCATAGAGCCTGCTTAAAATTCCCTCTTTCCCTGTGCCCCTCTCCTCCCTAAAAAACAAACAATAACGAACCTATTGGGACTACATCAAAACAAAAAACCTCTGCACAGCAAAGGAAACAGTCAACAAAACTCAGACAACCTTCCGAATGAGAGAAGATATTTCCAGATGACCTATCCAATAAAAGTATCCAAAATATAAAGAAGTTATACAACTCAACACAAAAAAAACCCCCCAAATAATCCAATTTAAGAATGGGCAGAAGATGTGAAGAGACATTTCTCCAAAGACGATGACCACACGGATGGCCAAAAGACACATGCAAAGATGCCCAAAATCACTCATCATCAGGGAAATGCAAATCAAAACCACAATGAACTATCACTTCACACCTCTCAGAATGGCTAAAATCAAAAACACAAGAAACAATTAAGTGTTGGTGAGGATGTGGAGAGAAAGGAACCCTGGGCACTGTTGTTAGGAATGCAAATTGATGCAGCCACTCTGGAAAACAGTACGGAGGTTCCTCAATAAATTAAAAATGAAACTACCAAGGGTACCTGGTAGAGCATGTGACTCTTGATCTCGGGGCCGTGAATTCAAGCCCCAGGATGGGTGTGCAGCCTACTTTAAAAAAAAAAAAGAAGAAGAAAAATAAGATAAAAAGAAGAAGAAGAAGACTTGAAAGAAAGAAAGGAGGTGGCCATGAGAAAGTAAATAAAGATATTAGAAAAGAATTAAAGTTTTCTTCTAGGAAGGATCCTCCCAATGTGAGAAGGAAGGAACAGTAACTTTTCCCTAAAACTGCAGAGAAGAAAAATGAATACAAAGATTCATTGAGGTGGAGAGGGGAAGACAAAGAGATACACTATTAAGACTCTCTTTTTATTTTGAGGCAGATTTTCCTCAGTATGAATAATCCAAATTGATAATAGAACTTTACTATAAACAGGCTGCATTATCTGTTGGTACAACCTGTTAAATCCTTTCCTAATGCTCCCAAACTAACATAATTAATTATTCTTGCTTTTTTCCAGCACTGGCTTATGGTTCTAGAGCCTATTTAACACTGTCAACATTATTAAGGTGTATAAACTTTATTCTGATATCTTTATTTTACTTCTCAAAATGTATAACTTTAATTCAGTAACACATGAAGCAATTCATGGAATGTTGGCAAAGCAATGGTTAACTGTAGTAAATTATGGGGGCAGTGTCTAAACCATCATTCTTAAACATTTTAATACGGTCAACTTTTGTAATTTCAGATTGCTCATTTATTTTCAAGCCAAGAATTCATATTTTCATTCCAGAAAGGAAAAAAGAAAAGGAATCAACTAAGGTTGACCACCACAGAATAATATACAAACCTTTTGCAAAATACTATCAACTTTTAGAATTGAGTTTTAAGAAAAAGATCTTTACTCCTTTTTTTCTTTTTAAAGAAAAAGATCTGGGGCACCTGCATTGCTCAGTGGGTTAAAGCCCTGCCTTTGGTGCGGGTCATGATCTCAGGGTCCTGGGACGGAGCTCCCCACATAGGGCTCTCTGCTCAACAGGGAGCCTGCTTCCCCCCCTCTCTCCCTCTGCCTGCCTCTCTGCCTACTTGTGATCTCTCTCTGCCAAACAAATAAATAAAATCTTAAAAAAAAAAAGGAAGAAAAAGATCTTTACTTTTGATGAGTTGCCAACACAAGGTGATAGCAGCTGTCAAACTTAAGTTTGCATAAAATATATGTTTGGGGTTCATTCAGTGTTGGTATAATTTTAACATATGTGAAAGGGGCCCAGAAAATGTACTTCTCGATAATTTTGATATTTTCTTCATAAATATTTAGATAACAAAGAAAGAAAAGTCATCTTCTTCAGACAGTTCAGGGTGAGACTGTCCATAATCTTAACTACCCCTTTCCTCCCCAGTCACATGTATTTGTGTTAGAACTAAATATATCATCCTCTTGGCAGCTCCCTTGCTTGCTTTCAACCCATTCTGAGTTCGAATTTTCTGCATGACTGAGTTCACCTCCAAACGATGAAAAATAAAAGTTTCCTCACTATTTAATAGATGTGTATGATATGGTATCACTCTGATGATATATGTCTTTGTAATGGGCCCTTGACTCATTCAGGGTCAGGCTAGCAATGGACTTTCTTAAATGTGATTACTGAAAGCACAACAATTCATACCATAATTTTCATTTTAAGAAATAAAGAAAGGAAAATGGCCACTTAAAGATCCAACGGTGTTGGTCAGCTCTGCTCCTCCACTTGGAGGTGCAATATGGCTCACCTATTTCTATCAAAAAAGAGTCCCTTTATCACACCAGAGCAGGTAAGCAAATAGCAGAAAATACTATTTACCTACATTTTGAAAGATAGACCCATCTACTGCTTTGCAAAGAAAAATCTAAGACCTAATTTTCAGGGGGTAGAGAGAGAGAGAGAGAGAGATGTAGACCTAAGGGGAGAATGAAATCCTGAGAAAAGACTTCCACTAATCCGAAGATTCCAAGTATACTTGTAGGCTGGTTAAGGAGTTTTTAGCCTAGTGCCTCAGTCTTTTTTATTTACATTTGTTAAAATGCGACTTGCTAAGATTAAAATTCTCGGTTTAAGATTCCCATAGAAATGTGCCTGACAAAAAGGACAAGTCCTGCATTTCTGGATCAACTGCAAAATGAATAGCTAGCTCCGAAAGCCACATCATGTGCCCTGCGAGCCCTCGGTAAATGTTAGTTGATTAAATATTAGTCAGAGATGACAGGTGGGCACCAGGGACAGCAGAACCATTTCCGACACTGGGAGAACAGAGCTCGAGCACTGCCCTGGGGTCAGGACGCACGGGTGAGGGCGACTCGCCCCTGAGCCCCACCGCAGAGAGTGCCCTGGGGGTTCTGGGGAAAGGGGTGTAGTGGCAAAGAGCCCCGTGGCGCGGTCGGAGATCTCGCCGGGTCACCGTGGGTAGACTCCGTGGCCACAAAAGCTCTGCGGACTTGGGCGGAGAGCCGCCAGGAACTTCCCGCTGCAGCCGGGCTCTGGCAGGCCTACAGGTGTCCCGTCACCGGTGTTCCACCGCGTGTGCCCCGCGCCGCCGCTGCTCGGGCTGACTCAGCTGCGCCTACACGGGCGCGCGGCCGCCGGGCGAGGGAGCCGGCGGCGCTGGCCCGTGTACCCGGCCAGCGCGCGCACGCGGGGAGGCACCGCCCCCGCCTGTCTTCTGGCTCCGTGATTGGCGATTGGACGATGGGGGAGCAGGGCCAGGGAGGTTATTGGCTGCAATCCACAATCACTCAACGAGCCAGGGAGGGGAGGGGCCACTTCAGGGAGGGACACGACTGCGAGGCTTTTTCAAGGCCGTCAGGCGCCATCTTTGGCTTGTTTTGTTTTGTTTACTCGGGTTTGTTCTTCGCTGTTTACAAAGCTGAGTGTACACAATTTTAAATTCAGTGCCACAAATAGGTCTCATACATTTGGTGGTGAAAGGCTTTTAATTCCTGTCGGCCTTGGTTACGGATCTTTCAGATACCACTAGCAAAAGTGGCAGTTCTCCTTAGTTCAAAGTTTTCATCTCTAGGAGGCCCGGGATTCCCAAAGTGAACCGACTTTAGCTGTGCTTGGGTAGGAAGGCCAAGCCAACGATACGTTCGTGGGACCCAAAGCAATGACACTAGACATGAGCCTAGGTTCCTAGTAAAAATCAAATAGCAAGCCAGTGGCTTGGGTTGGGTACCTCTCTGGGACAAGCTCTCTCTCCTGAGAAGCTAAAAGGTGATGACCTGCAGTGATGTGGAAAAGAATTAGAACAAAACTCCATTAATTCCCAGCACGGCTGCCATCACAGTCACTGGAATCTGACTAGATTTCAGAGATATGCATGCAGGTCTAAACTTGTGGACCGATCCACATTTGAGACAGCATTTTTTAAGTACTGATCTGACTTGCATTGTTAGGAAATAAAAATAACACCCAGTACAGGTGAGAAGCCCAGAGAGCCCACAAAGGGCCACTTATATTATAATGAATTTTAAGACCTGGGCAAATAATTTTAAGGCTGTTGTTTAGGCGTCCTAAACACTACTTGAAACTGAGCAGGACTCTGGCTGAGGAATGGAAATGTATTACCATCCCCCAACAGAAGCTTTGTTGTAATTAAATTTGAACTCTACAGTAGATCCTTAATATCCTGGTTGCTACTTCACTGGTGACATTCCAGTTTCTCCCTCATCGCCCCATATACTTCCTATGCTTTCGCTGGAATTTGTGAATAAAGATTTGAATATATTTTCCCGATGGCTCCTAATAAGAGACAGTGGGTTAGTAACCCAAGGAAGTCAGACGAAGGTTCACATAACAGGAGGCTTTGCTCTGAGCGTGTTTTGTCCTCTAATTCTTACCCTTTTCTCTGTGACTCTTAGAGCTGGGGAAAAGGCTACTACTCAATCCAGAAATGCAACACAATAGCCAGAATTCATTTCTTATCCCCCTCTTATGTATTATTTGCCTTTGCCTCCTCTTCGGCCCTCCCCCATCACAACCACCATGAACGGTTTTTGAGATCTGGACTTGACTGGATTATTTTCCTGACACTTCGCCAGCTGTGCAGCTTTTCAAACAAATCCCAACCTATAAACGACCATTTTGTCAAAAAGCCAAGAGAGAACTTCCCTTCTGAACACACCAATCAAACCACACGTAAAGGCCAAAATATACACAGCTGTACATTTAAGAACGTGAGACAATAAAATGCAAAACCACTTAAGGCAAAACAGTCACTAAAGAAGGCTTTGAACCACAGATTCAATAAATTGCCTACCCTCATTTGCCACATGGACTATATACTCCCTGGCAATTATTTAATTATTCACTAATCTGATACTTTAAAAGAGGAGTAGAAAAATACAGTAAATGCACATAAAATGAAAGTGCCTAAGTATGCTGATCATAGGATTTCTTCTAAGCTCTAATTTGCGCACGAAATCCTGTTTGGAGCACATTTGGGAACACAACAGAAAAAAAAAAATCACAGCCTAATAAGGGCTACTTTGCACACATAAAATCAAAGGTAATCTCTTTCGAAAACAAAATCTAATATGGCACATATACACATACTGTACATATACACAAAGCACAAAACCCCAAGATAAATCTTTGTAAAATCATTTGCTTCAAAACACACACACAAACACACACACACAATGTCATCATGAAAATGTAAGACACATTTGTAAGAAGGGCTTTGCCCACCTCCCCGGGGAGATGAGTGTCTCAATTATAATATCCAAACATTTTTAACCTATTGGCCTTGGACAATTGCCACATTCAAGCCACTTGGTTTTGGTTCTGGGGGAGGGTGTGTAAAACGCACGCAAACAGCTTTGTGAGGGATTCTCCGCTTCTTTCGACGTTGCCCTTGAAGTTGCCCGTGGCAGAAATTTACCTTATCCCTTCACCCCGCCTAAAAAAAAAAAAAAAAAAAGGAAAAAAAAATCTATACTCCCCAAGCAGCTAAATTTTTTAAATACCTCGACCATAAAAATTTACCAGTTCTTAAAATGTGATAATAAAAAGAAAAAAATTTCTATAAATTTGGCTGGAAATAGTTGTACACGGCCATCCTGCTTCTCAACTTCTTGGTATATTTAAAACCTTGACCACGAAAAAAGAAAGAGGAAGAGAGACAGAAAAAGAAATGGGGGAAAGCGCAAATTCCCCTTAGCAACAGTTTCCTCACCCCAGCACTGCCACAGATCGCTATTTTTAAAAATTTTGAAAACACACACAAGATTAAGGAGGGAAAAAAATGGAAAAAGGATACCCGAAGGTCGTATGGCTCTTTGTATTCGTGTGTGTGCAAAAAGGAGGACTCGCGGCGCCGGAGCCGGCAAGCCCCGCCCCTCCCCGGACGCCCTCCCGGATTGGCCGCCGGCGGCCGCGGGGCGCCCCGCCCGCTAGCACACGCGCCGCGCCCGAGGCCCGGTCCCCAGGGGGCCCCTGAGGGCCCCCCGACCCCCGACCCCGACCCCTTCCCGGCTGGACCCTCGGCGTCGGCTCGCATCTATCCCCTTCCCCACCTCTGTCGCTTTCCTTTCACTTTCTCTCCGTCCTCACCCTTTCCCAGCGTTCTTTCTCAGTGAAACGAGGCCCCCCGGCATCAATAGGACTAACAGTTCAGTGAGCAAGCTCCTTCGGACAATTTGCTAAACTTGGTTAGCTAGTCAGTACAATTCCAGACTGGAATTAGGTATCGAGGACTTGGTGCGTCGGCCTGAGCTCATGATTTCCGGGTAGCATGTCCCTGGGTCGTGTGTGTTGCTTGACGCTCCCACCTTAACGGGAACGAACATTTCAAGCAAGGTGAAGGACAAAAGAGATTTCCGGCGTTGCTTTCGCTCAGCCTGAGTCTCCAGTTTTTCTTACTTGGCTAAAATAACATTCCCAGGAACCCAAAATGGCTCCCCTTTCCCTCCTGCGTGAGGACCTGGTGGCCTGTATTTGAATGTTAAACCCCCCATACTCTGGTCCCACACCCTTGTTCCTTCCTAGTTCCCACTGCCCTCACCTTTTCAACCCCGAATTATTCCTTTGCTCAAGTGCTTCTGTCTGCTTGGAATGATGCCTGTTTCCTCTTCTCTGACTAGTCAGTTTTTATCCATTCTTCAGCTGTTCCAGTCAGCACAGACCACTTCCTTTTCTCCTATCGGCATCAACTTCAGGTTTTCTAGTGTTAGCAGCACTTAACTCTACCTTGTTTCACATACTTTAGTGATTTCACACTAGTAAGCTGTTTGAGATCAGAGATCGTATCTTAAACTTCTTTTTCCATTCAGGAACTGGTTGTTTTTGTTGTTGTTTAATTCTTACTCCGGCAGCTGGCATAATTGTAGACATTTGGTAAGCACTGGGAAAAAATCATTTATAATTAAGTGAGTGAATTTTTTTCTAGCTCAGACACAAATTTGGAAACTTAGATCCCACAAGAAGTGTGCCTTCTCTAGTAACATTTCATGAGCACTTACTGTGCAAGGGTTGTTCTGGACACTTCGCAAATATTAATTTATTTAATCTCCTCAGTAGTGGGGAGGATATTATGTTTTCCCCCATTTTATAATGTATTTTTCTCTCTTATTTTGAGTAGGCTCCACCCCCAACATGGGGCTTGAACTCATGACGCTGAGATTAAAATTCCCATGCTCTACCCACTAAGCCAGCCAGGCGCACCTATCCCCATTTTATATTCGAGACTCAATTACAGAGAGGTAAAGAGATCTTTCTCAACTTACAGTGGGGTTACTTCCCGATGAAACTATCCACGTTGAAAATAATAAGCTGGAAGTGCTTTTAATACACCTAACCTGAGCCTCATACCTTAAAAGTGCCTGGAATGCTTACATTAGCCTACAGTTGGGCAATATCATCTAACACAAGCCTATTTTATAAGAAGGAGTTGACTATCTCATGTAATTTATTGAATACTGTACCAAAAGTGTAAAACAGACCGGTCGTAAGTGTATCAGTTGTTTATCCTTGTGATAGCGTGGCTGCCCTGAACCTGCCTTCCCGCCTCTGCCTGGCATCATGAAAGAGTATCCGACTGCTTATCACTAGCCCCAGACAAGAGCCAAATTCAAAACTCCAAGTATGGTTTCTACTAAATTTGTATCACTTTTACACCAAAGTAAAGTAAAAAAAGGGGGGGAGCGCCTGGGTGGCTCAGTTGGTTAAGCAGCTGCCTTCGGCTCAGGTCATGGTCCTGGAGTCGCGGGATCGAGTCCCACATCGGGCTCCCAGCTCCGTGGGGAGTCCGCTTCTCACTCTGACCTTCTCCCTTCTCATGCTCTCTCTCACTCTCTCTTTCCTAATAAATAAATAAAAATAAAATCTTTAAAAAAAAAGTAAAGTAAAAAAATCCTAAGTCAGGGGGGACACCTGGGTGGCTCAGTCAGTTAAGCGTCTGTCTTTGGCTCAGGTCATGATCCCACGGTATATTGGTATATATTTGGTATATCGGTATTTATATATATCCCCTCCTTGCTCAGCAGGGAGCCTGCTTTTCCCTCCACCTACCACTCCCACTGCTTGTGTTTCCTTTCTCTCTGACAAATAAATTATTTTTTTAAAAATCCTAAGTGAGGGGCCATCTGTAATAAGTGACTTAGGTTATACAGGTAATAAGAGGTATACCTGGGATTCGAACCTAGAAAATCTAGTTCCACAGCCCAAGTTCTTAATCATTATGCCTCTCTGTCTCCACAGCATAACTTTTAGTTTTTGTTTTTTAAAGATTTTGGTTTTTTTGTTTTTAAGATTTTATTTATTTATTTGACAGAGAGGGCACAAGTAGGCAGAGTGGCAGGCAGAGGGAGAGGGAGAAGCAGGCTTCCCGCTAAGCAGGGAGCCCATTGTGGGGCCTGAGATTATGACCTGAGCCAAAGGCAGAGGCTTTAACCCACTGAGCCACCCAGATGCCCCATAAATAAAATCTTTAAAAAATATATATAACAACTTGTACCTGCAAACATACAGGTAGTCATTTTCAAACTGTTAGAATGAAGGAAAAATAGATTTGTTAATGACAATTATTATAATTGACATTTATTGAGGGTTTACTTGGTGCCAGGCTCTCTTTCATTCAATCATTTTTTTTAAGATTTTATTTATTGGGGGGGTAAAAAAAAAGATTTTATTTATTTGACAGAGAGAGGGCGCCTGGGTGACTCAGTTGGTTGAGCAACTGCCTTCGGCTCAGGTCATGATCCTTGAGTTCTGTGATCGAGTCCCACATCGGGCTCCCGGCTCCACAGGGAGTCTGCTTCTTCCTCTAACCTTCTCTCCTCTCATGCTCTCTCTCACTTTCTCTGTCTCTCAAATAAATAAATAAAATATTAAAATAAATAAATATTTGACAGAGAGAGACACAGCGAGAGAGGGAAGACAAGCAAGGGGAGTGAGAGAGGGAGAAGCAGGCTTCCCACTGAGCAGGGAGCCCATTGTGGGGCTCGATCCCAGGACCCTGGGATCAGACCGGAGTGGAAGGCAGACGCTTAACAACCGAGCCACCCAGCCACCTCTCATTTAATCAGTTCTATGAGGTAAGTACTATTATACTATTACACTGTCACTTTTACTGATGAGAAAACAGAGAGGGAAGGTGACTTACCTCAAGGTCACTGAGCTCACCAAATGGTGGAGTCAGAATTTGAATCCAGGCCTCCTGACTTCAAAACCTGTGCTCTAGGGCAATTATTAGTCTCTGCCAAAATTGAAATCCACTCTACCTTTCTGTGTTAACTCTCTTTTGGTCTCTTGTTTTGAGTCCATGAAAGATAAGCTGTCTTCCCTCTGAGGATCAATAGAATGTTCATACCCCCTTCCACCCCCACCAATGTCTCCTGGGTATATTTTATTTTATTGTTTTATTTTAGAGAGAGGCAGAGTATGGAGAGGGGGGGACAGAGGGGCAGAGGGAGAGGGAGAGAGAGAATCCTAAGCAGGCTCCATGCCTGGCGGGGAACCCAATCCAGGGCTTGATCTCTTGATCCTTAGGTCATGACTTGAGGGGAAATCAAGAGTTGGCTGCTTAACCAACTGAGTCATCCAGGCGCCCCTCCTGGGATACATTTTAAATTATAAGTCCATTTCTATAAAGGCCAGAATAAAGTTGGAAAAGACCATTTCATTTTAATTTTCTTTTTTCCCCCTATGGCCATAGAGGAATCTTTGGTAGAAAGTTGGAGCAAAGCATTTCTGTGCTATTAGGTAATGGGAATAGAAAGAAAATGAACCTTTTTCACCTAAAAAAAATACAGTTTTGAACTCCCAAACATTGGAGATTTCAAATGTTAAACTTTACAGATGACTTGTCGATTGAGGAAAAGCTGCTCATTTGGCTTCGAATCAAGCAGATCTCTTTATTTTAAGCTCTTTCTGTTCAGTGAGAGCCCATGGGAGCCTCCCCATACAGTGAAATCTAACTTCCCCTGGAGTGAGGCCGGGGAGCTGCTTCCGACAGTCATTCATTAACACACCTGAGAGCATTTTAGAACAGCAGTGGAAGGAAATCCCAGAGTCAGTCGGGAGTATGTCCTCCGAGGCACTGGAGAAGGAAGTGTCTGAGTGAGTTGAGGTTTGAAGAGATGAAAGAGGTTATGGAAAGGTGGAAGATAATGCAAAGGAAAAGAGAAAGACGACAGGCAGGCGGCAGAAAATGGTCCTCAAGGAACAGGAAGTAATTTATGCTGTAGCACGTATGAAGGCAGATTAGATTTTTCTTTTTTTTTTTTTAAAGATTTTATTTATTTATTTGAGAGAGTGAGTGAGCGAGGGAGAGAGCAAGAGCAGGGGGAGGGTCAGAGGGAGAGGGAGAAGCAGGCTCCCCGCCAAGCAGGGAGCCCCAACATGAGGCTCCATCCCAGGACTCTGGAATCATGACCTGAGCCGAAGGCAGATGCTTAACCCACTGAGCCACTCTGGTGCCCCCAGGCAGATTAGATTTGAAAGGAAAACATTTCTGAATCAGACTGATAATTAAATGCAAAGGAAATTGTATAAATAGCTGGGAAGTCTTTCTTAAAGGCCAGCAAAAAGCAATACATATCAAAACAATTAAAATGCAAAAAAATTAAATATAGATCAATGTGAAAATAGAGGAGAATGAGAAAGGAAAAAGGAGGAGGAGAAGAAAGATAAATGCTAGCTAATGTATGTAGAAGAAATGACTGGAATTGAATTGAAAAACCAGCCTTTGGCAACCACTAATGCAAAAATAGTTTCAGGAAGGATAATCAATGGTTGCTAAATCGGCTGGTGCAAGACTGTCAGAGAACAGGATACTTACATAATTTCCAATGATCACTCTACTAATTATTAGTTTACTAATGAATTACAAAGGGCAAACATGCCTTTACAGTAGAGAAATCTACCAGAAAAACTTCACATCAACAATAATGTAACAAACTGACATTGCTTCCTGGTGCGGTACAATGGGAAATATACAATATCACCTAGATAATATTCCTGCTGAGAATGTTTAACCTGAATCTAATCAGGAGGAAACAATCAGACAAATCTGGGCTGCACAGGACAGATGATGGCCTGGACTCTTCAAAGTATAAATGTCATAAAAGACACAGACACACAAACATGGGAGCCTGTTCTAAACTAATCTAAAAAGATATGACAATTAAATATGATGTGTGAGCCTTGATTGACTTCTGGATCAGGAAAAGAGAAAACTATTCTGGGCACTATGTGGACAAATGAGGAATCCGAATTTAGACAAGATATCAAGATAATATGATTATATCAATGTTAAATTTCTTGGTGTGGTATTGTGGTTTCACAGGAGAATATCTTAGTTCTTAGGAGACACATTTAGGGGTAAAATGTCATGATATCTTAACTTTCAAATAATTCGGTAAGATATATATTAACAAATAAATAGATATATACATATAGAGATAACGCACATATGGCAAAATGATATCAATTAGTGAACCTATATGAAGGGTATATGGGTGGGTACTTATTGTACTATTTCACTTTTTCTGATCTTGAAACATTTCAAAATTTAAAAAATAATAAAAACAGTTCATGTTTTTGCTTTAGATAATTAGACTCAGCCCTTACTTGAGACAAGGAGAAAGTCTCATGGACTCTGGCATTTCCTGATTTATTTAGACTTTGTTATAATGCTTCAGAAAATTCAAAAGAGCATGTTAATGAAGACCACCTCGAAGGTCAAAGAATGTTTTTAAACAGGTGGAAGAACAAGTGGCAACAATTCTAGATTCTGAAAAAAAAAAAACAAAACCCAAAGAAAAGTGGCTTTTGTTTTTAAGGCGCAGGGGTTGGTGGTACACGAACCTCCCTTTCAACATGGATTAGTCCTTCCCTTGTAAAGAGCAACTCACTCACGCACCTGACATCCAGGGACCAGACTTGAATATCGGCTAAGCCTCTGTCCATTGATCTGACAGAAAACAAAACAAAACAACACACGCTAAGAGAGATACCTTACAGAGCTACCCCGGGAGCTCAATTCTTCAGGGCCTGACCGTATTTTGTGTGAGTCTAATGCTATCACTTCAAAGGAAAGACAGCAGGACTGCAGAATCTGGGCAAGGTGGAATGGGAACGACTGCTCCTTAAACCTGCTTTTTCCGGGGCTCCCAGCCGGCTCGGTCAGTAGAGCATGCAGCTCTTGGTCTAGGGGCTGTGAGTTCAGACCCCATGTGGGGTGTAGGAATTACTTAAAAATAAAAAGACTGCTTTTGATGACACTTAGTTGTCTTCATTTATAAGGAAGGGAAGGTATAACATTTTTTAAAACTTCTCAATGCAAGTAATTTTGTTTTAATTTTAAAAATTAGCGGCACCCGGGTGGCTCAGTCAGTTAAGCATCCAACTCTTGATTTTGGCTGAGGTCATGATCTCATGAGTCATGTGCTGGAGCCCCCTGTGGGGCTCCGAGTCAGTTCTGTGCTCCGTGCAGAGTAGGCTTGAGATTTTCTCTCTCCCTCTCCCTCTGCCCCTCCCCCTCCACTCTGTCTCTCTCTCTCTCTCTCTCTCAAGTAAATAAAATCTTTTTAAAAAATTACTATGGGGCGCCTGGGTGGCTCAGTTGGTTAAGCAACTGCCTTCGGCTCAGGTCGTGATCCCAGAGTCCTGGGATCGAGTCCCACATTGGGCTCCCAGCTCCATGGGGAGTCTGCTTCTCCCTCTGACCTTCTCCCCCCTCATGCTCTCTCTCACTGTCTATCTCAAATAAACAAATAAAATCTTAAAAAAAAAATTACTATGTTTCAGGGGTGCCTGGGTGGCTCAGTTGTTAAGCATCTGCCTTCGGGTCAGGGCATGCTCCCGGGGTCCTGGGATGGAACCCGCATTGGGCTCCCTGCTCAGCGGGAAGCCTGCTTTTCCCTCTCCCACTCCCCCTGCTTCTGTTCCCTCTTTTGCTGTCTATCAAATAAATACATAAAATCTTTAAAAATAATTAATTGATCAATTGATTAATATATGTTTCAAAGTATGCTTAAGAGCAACAAACAGGGGCGCCTGGGTGGCTCAGTGGGTTAAAGCCTCTGCCTTCAGCTCGGGTCATGATCTCAGGGTCCTGGGATTGAGCGAGCCCCATATCGGGCTCTCTGCTCAGCAGGGAGCCTGCTTCCCCCTCTCTCTCTGCCTGCCTCTCTGCATACTTGTGATCTCTCTCTCTGTGTCAAATAAATAAATAAAATCTTTAAAAAAAAAAAAAGAGCAACAAACAGCAAACAACAACAACAAAAATGAGCAGGGATGCCTGGGTGGCTCAGTCAGTTAGCATCTGTGCATCTGCTTTTGGCTCAGGTCATGATCCCAGTGTCCTGGAATCGAGCCCTGCATCGGGCTCCTTGCTCAGTGGGGAGCCTGCTTCTCCCTCTTCCTGCCTCTCCCCCTGCTTGTGCTCTCTCTCCCTCTCTGACAAATACATAAATAAAATCTTTAAAAAACAAACAAACAAACAAAAGCAGCAAACAGCATGTTGAAATTCAACAATTATCTTTAAAAAAAAAAAGAAATTCAACCTATCTAGGGAGTCACAGTTCTGAGAAGGGTAAGAAAGAATCATTGGCGTGAGGCCACAGAGTGAAATCCATTCATTCATTTACTCATTAAAATACACATATTACCTTATCTCTACTGAGTAGCCTGCACCGTGCTGGACGTAGGGAAAAAACCAGAAAGTACATTATAGTAAGTGTTTGACTGAAAAGGAAGATAGATCACAAAATAACCAGAGACCCTAACGGGGACGCTCTCGCATGTGCCACGTGCCTTAGACTGTTTAAATGAGTTGGGGGAACTCTGCTACCCCTACCCATGGACCACACTGAGGCTCCATGGACTCAAGGCTGAGCCACCTTTCTGCACCTTTTGCTTCTTTGGGGGTTACTATGGGACTATGCTTCAATCTGTTTTTCTGGTTTAAAATGCTCCACCGCTTTCTTTTCCAGAGATTGAGCTGGGCGTGCAGCCGCAGGACTCAAGAGCCGCAGGCTGATAATGAGCCCTCCCACAGGACCCTGGCACTCACTGGATTCCTCCCATCAGACACCACCACACATCCCTGCTGGAGATGAGCTACCACGCCAGGAGAGCCCATGTATGGTGTGAAACTCTGTATGCATGGGGAAGCTTTGGACATGGGACGTTCTTGGGACAATGGTGACGTTGAGGCTAAGCTGGGAAAAGAGCTGCAGTAGTTGCCAAAATATCCACTTGCCTTTGGTCCCTTCTGGTCTGCACACATTCCTCCTTGGGAGCACCTGCTATTCCCGTCTTTCTGGGAGTTTGTGGCCTTCCTCTCTCCATTTGAACAGCCTTGGCTCTGACCTGTGCGCATTAGAGAAAAAACAAACCAACCAACCCGGGATGAGTTACGCATGCATGTGTATGCATATATGCATATGCATACAGCGTGGCCAGGGGTTACGGAGCTGGGGGATGAGAGGGTCTCTTCATGAAACCTGAAAGTAAAAAGGTAAAAGGGACGGAATCTGTGACCCAGCTCCTCTTGTGAGACAGAGTTCTACTTTCCCGTCTTTGGCCCCGCTGGGTTGAGAAGGTGCTTCTGAGGGCTCAAAGCTTCTCCCCATCTCGATCTCGCACAAGCAGGGCAGACATGGAGAGAGTCTTGCGGAACGTAAGCGACTGTGACAGCACGGGGAGACACACGGAGGGGCACGTGTTCATTATGTATGGCTGGAGGAATTATCTGTCTCCAGGGGGACATGTTTCATTGTGCATTAGCTTCTAGCCGCTTCCTTCCTCCCCGTTTCTCTGCCCACTCTCTCCATCACTGTCCTTTGGAGTCTCCTTTCCCTCCCCAAGCCCCTTCCAGGGTGCCGCTCTGCCCATCGATGTCCCCCGCCATCCTTCCTGCCAGGCCGGCCTCTCCCTCTCCACTTCCTCGCTCTCACTCTTGCTGCCGGGGACTTGCTTTCCTGCTTCTCTCACGTGTCTCTGCTTCTCTCTAGCTCCCTTTCTCTCTCGTTCCATCTGTGTTTCCCTCTGTAGTACCAGGCCTTTGGGTACCCTGCAGCTAGTGATAACCTTTTCTCATTCCATTAAAGTCCACCGCAGCACTTGGTTTATTGATTGATTAGTTTTTATTTCAATTCTGGGGGAGGCAAGAAAAGGGAATTTTTTTTTACAATGAGAGAGCAGAGAGAAAACACGAAATCAAGCAGAGGGAGAATAGAGAGGAGGGGCAGGCAGCCTGAGAGGATGGGGTGGGGGCTGGAGAGGGAGGCATCAGAATAGGTGGAATCCATCCGGTCTTATTTCCCTTCAAATAAACTAGGGCGGATATTCGTGGCTGAAGACCGAGGAGCCTGGATTATCAAGGGTTAAGTCCCAAGTTAGGCTTGGCACCTCACTCAGAGGCAAAAGCTTCAGGGGGAAAAGAGTTGGGTTAAATAAACCCAAGAAGCTGACGCGGGTAGAATTTCTTCTGCCTGACCCACTAACAACTGCGAGCAGGACATTTCAGAAATGGTTTTTATGGAAATGCTTCAGTGGGGGCATAGCCCCTGGAAGCCAGAACTTGGCTCAGAGGCCAGGCCTGGGGAGCGCCGCAGGAATGTGGACCATGCGAGGACTGGAGGGAGGGGGCGGGGAGGGAGCCCGGGTCACGCGGAGGGGAGGGGGGGGTGGCAGCTGCTGATTGGGGCAGTTCTGAGGCTGTGTGTGCTGTCTCCCCGTGCCTGCTCTAATTAAAGCTTTCCCGACGTGGTTCTGGCTTCCTGAAGGGAAACCGGGATTCTGAAAACAAATAAGAAATGGACAAAAAAATGGCAGAGTGGCTTGGTTGCATTATATGCATATTTTAATCATAAAGCACTTAATCATGTCCTGAGGTCACTGCTGAGGGTCAGTTTCAGAGTCCGTCCCCTCCTGCGATGGCCCTGGCAGGAGGGTCTCTTCTAGCCAAACACTCAACTGAGCAACGAGCAACGCCATCAAAACCCCTAACCGTACTCACCAGATTAGATATGCTCATGGAAATCCTTCACTCACCCAATCATCTGACACAAGGGAACTGCTCCCCCGAGTTTCCCTCCACCTTTTTTCTTTTTTTTACCTTACTCTCTTTTCGTCCCATTTCTTGCTCCTCTCCTCTAACAGACCACATGGAATCCATGAACCAGAATAAATCCGTTGTTGTATTTTCCCTCAAAGGATGTAACCTTCCACTCCCCAAATGGCTTTGACAGTTTTCTCATTTGCGAGCTGAGGAGGATATCAAGAGACATTGACCTTCTGGTTTTGCCTAAAGAGGGAACACTCAGTAACTATTATGCTCTGGTCCCTGATTTCCTTTCACTGTGCCCTTCCTCCCCCTCCCCCGTGTCCTCGCCTGTCTTTTTCCTTTCCCTCCTGAACATTCTACCCGCCTCCACAAAGTCCTCTCATCTGCCTTCAACCCTACAGCATTCCCTGCAAGCTAGAGAAAGCACGAGGCCACAAGGAGTGTTTGCTCTCTTTAATCAGATTAGTCCCATTACCTACCCCGAGGAGTCAGATTTTGGTGTCACCGAGCTATCGGCAGGAGGAGAAATTGTCAGACATCACTTAAAGAGCCCTGTCCCATGGACGCCTGGGAACTGCCGAGAGAAATTAATCTTCCAGCTATTTAAGGCAATTTCTTTTCCATCATCCTTTGTCAAGAGGACTACACTGGGAAATGAATCTGATGGGAGTCCCTGAACCGGTCCACTCCACTCGACAGAATCTCTCCAGCGCCGTGCGGCATCCATCATCCCCACGCGGCGGAGACAGACGACATCCCTGCCAAGCCAGCTCCCGCCAGCACGCGGCAGCAAGAAGCCACCACTGCCCAGGCGGGCACGACTGGGCCTAGACGCTCGCAGCTTCCTCTGCCTCTGCTCTACCTTCTCTCCAGAAAACCTACCACAATCCCATCTCTTCCATTCATTCTTTTATCCAAGATCCAGGAAGGAAGAGAAAATGGTAGCACATGCAGAACAGAACACGAGGCTGGCGGCTGTGCATTTTCTTGCCTGAACACAAGGCCTCGGCCAGTGCAGAATGGCTGCTTCCGTTACCCGCCCAGACCACCGCCAAAGCCGGGCGTTGAGCCGGACACTGGGCTGGGGGAGCACTGCTTCGAGACGATCTCTTCTCTTCAGACTTAATTTTTGTTTTACAGGCCAGGGAGTCCTGGGCTGGCTCACGGAAAAGAATTCCACTCTTCAACTCTCTTTCCACCCTCAAGGGTATGTCCCAGGGCAGTAATTTTCAAACTGTGCTCCGTGGGGTTCCAAGAAGTGCCAGGGAGCGTGTATTTATAAAGGTGTGGAGGCAGGGAGGTGACGCTGTGGGCCGGGGCTCCACCGAGGAGGCGGCTCGGGTGTGGAGGCACTGGACCCCCAACTCTATTTCAACCTGATTTGATTTCTCTCGGGTGTTAGAATTTTTCCAAGAGTTCTTTTTAAGGTTCTGATTTTTTTTTTTTTTAATTAAGCTTTATGCTCAACGTGGGGCTCAAACTCATGATCCCAAGATCGAGAGTCACATGCTTTACCCATTGAGCCAGCCGGGTGCCCCTACAGTTCTAATTTGTGACAAAGATCTGCCAACCAGCGTCCTGAACCTAGGCCTCTCACACAGCTAACCGCTGGCCGATGGCCCCGGGGCTGCCTCTCTAATGCAGAGAGGGCCCAGGTCCTGGCTAGCGCTAGCAGCTCCCAGACTCCAGGGGCTCCCGAGGCACTTTTCAGCAAAATGAATCTCCTTAGGCACCAGAGTCATTTGTTTTCCAAACTCCCTGCTCCGATCTTACTAATTCCCAATTTCCCTGCATTTGACAAATGCAATTAACAAGCCTCGATCAGTTCCTGGCCGACAGCCCTCATCAATCAATACAGGACTGCAGGAGGCTAAGGGGGAAGGGAAGGTATCGGCACCACAGGGGAGAGGAGGCCTTACCCCCTCGATTTCTCAAAATATGACGCTGGGCTGTCACCCTCACCAGCCACTTTCTCCCTTCTTGCTCCAAAGCGGTACTGTTGATACCCTCCTCTCCCGGTTTTTTAAAGGTTTCTCCCATCAACCCCCTCCATCTCGCCTATGCTTATGTCTTCTCTTTAACAGAAGGCCTTACCATCTGCTGCCACCACAGCTTGGGAACCCCCTCAGTGCGGGGTGTGATAAATCAACCATCGCTCTGCTCTCAGCAGGGTCTCCTCCCCGCCCACGGGTGCCAGTGACAATTTTGAACTGCTTCCTGTCCAAGAGGCTAGAGCCCACCATCCACCGCTCTGTCCCCCACCTGTGTGCACCGGAGGGCCACAAAACGACAAGGGTCACCAAACTTATGGTCCTTACCGCTTTCACACTCACCTCTTTGTCCTCTTTCCTCAGGGTCCAAACCTTCCCTTCCCAATTGGTTTAAGACTCAAGATTCGCCCTCTTCACCTTTCTGCTCTGCGGGTAGCATTGGGCTCCCCTCCCCCACTGCAGGGTGAGAGCTTTTCCCTCCGCAGCTCGTCCTCATGCAGCCCTGTGCATCTTTCCACCTCATCAACTTTTCATCTCTTTGCAGACAGAATCGGGAAGTCTCTCCCTCCTCGCTGTCCCTCTCTCCTCCTTTGTTATTAGCTTCATGAGTGGGGATGCTAATGTATTCACTAGACAATGTCTGCACACCCGTTTCCTGTAATTACAGTCGGTGCCCTCCCACCGTCCTGGCTTATTTGGCTGGAAAGTGCTTGGAGGAGGGACAGTGTGGACAAAAGACACAACGCAGGCCGAGGTCGAGTAGTGTAATGTTAACATCCAAGAGAGTAAAACAAATCATCATCTCTGCAGCAGGTCCCTAACAACTCGTAATACACAGAGGTCAACGGGCACCAGAGCTTAAAAAAATTATCAATACAACCGAGGACCCCTCCACTAGAGGATGGGGAGCTGGGACAACGTTACCGGCAAGAGTTTCCCCCAAGAAGCGCAGGCAGTCACATCCGCCCTCCCTCAGGGGGTAGAGCCACTATATTTGTCATGGAGGTCAGCTACATTGTCACTGGAGACCCGGATCCAGCCATCCTCCCGGACGTGGTAGAGGTTGACTGCGCCTCCCGAGTAGGCATCTCTATAGGTGGCTTGGTAGATGGCTCGACGGGCCAGATCATATGCCTGTTCCACCTCAAGGTCATAGGAGTAACCCCGGTCCATGACCCCATAAGCATACACAGAGCCAGAACCTACAGAGAAGGTGGCCCCCGAGATCCGGTTTCCTTCACTGTCCACATAGTAGAGGCCTGGAAAGAGAGGTGAGGTTAGCAGGAAAGAACTGACCATCCCTTTTGACATCTAATTCATTCTCCAAGAAAAGTTCTCCATCCCTCTTAAAACCCAGGGGAGATCTACAGATATACAAGAAAATGATTCTTATATATAAAATTACTCGGGAAAAAAAAAAAAAAAAGCTGGGGGCGCCTGGGGGGCTCAGTGGGTTAAGCGTCTGCCTTCGACTCAGGTCATGATCCCAGGGCCCTGGGACTGAGCCCCAGATTGGGCTCCCTGCTCGGCGGGGAGCCTGCTTCTCCCTCTCCCTCTGCCTGCCGCTCCCCCTGCTTGTGCTCTCAAATAAATAAATAAAATCTATTAAAAAAATAGCTGAAGGAATGAAGTTAAATACTAAGACTCCTGGATCCTGCAACATACCACCTCATCTCACCTCACATTATTACTGCTTTATTATCCTCGCCGCATAACCAAAACACAAGTATAATCCAAATGACTTACGTTTCTTTCTTTCTTTTTTTTTTTTAAGGTTTTATTTGTACTTATTTGACACAGAGAGAGAGAGAGAGAGCTCGCACAAGCACGAGCAGGGGGGAGCAGGGGGAGCAGAAGCCGCAGGGGGAGAAGCAGGCTCCCTGCTGAGCAAGGAGCCTGATACAGGGCCACACGCAACCAACTGAGCCACTCACATGCCTGGTGACTTAGATTTCAAGCACAGAACGTCAGGCACTATGGGAGATAATGTTTAAACAATTCTAGCCCGGGGGTACTATGGGTGCTCTCTCTCTCTCTCAAATAAATAAAATCTTTAAAAAAAGAAAACAATCCTAGCTCTCAAAGTTTAGACTATCTGGGGGACAAGACATACACCACACAGTAGGAGAGAGCCTAGAGTTCCAAATCGTATCACAAAGACCCGCACTGCCCAATATGGGAGCCACTAGCCATGTGTGACCACTGAGTATGTGAAATTAAGCTGGCATCACATGCGGAAGTGCTAACATTTTAGATCTATAAAACAAAATATATTATTATTGAGATTTATTTATTTTAGGGACACCTGGGTGGCTCAGTTAAGCGCCTGCCTTTGGCTCAGGTTATGATCCCGGGGTCCTGGGATCGAGCCCCGCATCGGGCTCTCTGCTCGGCGGGAAGCCTGCTGCTCCCGCTCCCCCTGCTTGCGTTCCCTCTCTCGCTGTCTCTTTCTGTCAAATACATAAAATCTTTAAAAAAAAAAAAAAAAGATTTATTTGAGAGAGAGTGTGTGTGCGCGTGTGTGTACACACACAGGGTGGAGGGGCAGAGGGAGAGGGAGAAGGAATCCTAAGCAGACTCCATGCTGAGTGCGACCCTGAGATCACAGCTGAGCTGAAACCAAGGGTCGGACACCTAAACACCTGCATCATCGCCCAGGCACTCCAAAATACAATATATCATTAAAATGAATTTCTCTTTCTTTAGCTTTAATTAAAAAAATGTGGCTCCTATAAACTTTAAAATTACACGTATGGCTTACACTTTCTTTCTGTTGGACAGCGCTGGTATAGATCAGGGGTTGGCCATGCCAACTGCCCGTTTCTGTAAACAAAGTTTTTCTGGAACAGGGCTGTACCCATTTGTGTACATAGTGTCTACGACTGCTTTTATGCTAAAGCAGGAGAGTTAGGTAGTTGAGACAAAGACCATATGGCTTGCAATCCTACATCATTTACTATTTGGCCCTTCATGAAGAAGTTAGCTAATTCTTAATACAGATGAAAATTTCGACAAAGATTTTAATAAAATTTTTATCAATTCCAACTGCCTGCGGGTCCTTCCCCACAGGATGCCTTTGTCACCAAGTTCAGATTCGAACTTCCTATCCTCAAATACTTTTAGTGGTTCTCCATTATCAACCAAACCCATCTCTCTCGTGCTCCGCCAGCCCACACCGTCTCCCATGTTCTCAAATTCTGCCTGCCAACGGGGTCGTTAATTTTCTGTTTTAGCGGTTCCATCTTTCACTGTGCATCAGAATCATCTAATTTAAAAATCATCTTTGTAAAAAGATTGCCTAGGACTTAACCCTGCTACTCTTCTTCAATTGGTCTGGGGTGGGGAACAAGTATGGGACTTGCGTTTTAAGTTCTCTAGGTGATTCTAAAGCAAGCCAGTTGAGAACCAAATGCTCAGCAGTTTGCAGGTTCAAGGATTCCAATGTCTACCCCAAACTAGCCCCTCCCCAGTCCCATGGCCCCTACCATGTCTAGTGGGCTCACTACACGGTTCCTGTTTAGCTCTCCACCTCTACGGATCACTACTCCTTTTCACACAACCTTAGTTCTGAGTAAACTGGGCTTTTGGGGGCGCTTGGGTGGCTCAGTCGGTTAAGCATCTGCCTTCAGCCCAAGTCATGACCCCAGGGTTCCGGGATCAAGCCCCACATCAGGCTCCCTGCTCAGCGGGGAGCCTGCTTCAACCTCTCCCCCTGCCTGTGTGCACATGCTCTCTCTCCCCATCAAATAAATAAATATTTAAAACAAACAAACAAACCAACCAGGCTTTTGGTTACTCCTCCCAAACCGCATGCTTCATCCGCCCCCCTTTGTTCACCAGGCTTCCCTTCTCTCATTTGCACATCCGGGGCAAGTGCCACTTATCCATGAGTCCTCCCATCAGAAATAATCCCTTCTTCCTCAAAACTCCCTCAGCAGCATATTGGTTCTTTTACAAATGGCATTCATCTCATTTAGCCTCATGTTAAGTAACCTGTGATCCTTTTTCGGCTGTCTGCTTTTTGAGGCAAGGGGCTGACTTACCCTAGGATGGGACAGGCTATCAGGAAGGGTTCTTGAGAAGGCACAACTTAGGTTATGGCTCTAGCTTCTCGGGTTCTCCTTGCTAGCCAGCATCTACACTCTCCTACACTGCTTCCGTCACCTGGAACGGACGCGGTAGCTAAGGGTACGAAGCAACGTTTCCAAAATGCTTCCCTGGGCCACACACACAAAAATATATGGAGCTGTTCTTTTACACTTTCCCCCCAAAAAGTGTCTCAATTTCCAAAGTAACAAGCTATGCTCCTCTCTCACATCCACTTTTTAATCTTCTTATTCACCCTCCACCGAAGAGCGAACCAAGTTTCCAAAGCAAGTGGCAAAGTGCTGGGTACCCTGCAGTTGCTCAACAGAAAAAAACTAGGTGCTCAGTAAGCAGGTGAATGAATGAAGCAAAAAATGGGAAGAATAACTACTCAAGAACGGGGAGGGGGCGGAATGACACCGGAAGTGACTAGCTGTATTCCAGCTTGATAAAGAGATATCCAACACTGGTTGAGGTGCTGGGCTGGCTCAGTCTGCAGTGTGCAACTCTTGATCTCAAGGTGGTGAGTTCAAGCCCTACATTGGGTGTAGAGATTATTTAAATGAATACTTAAATGAAACTTAAAAAAAAAAAAAAACCCCAAAAACTGATTGAAAAGGAGCGGACATCAGATACAAGGCCTAACTTCCTGGTAAGGTTTCTATATACTAAAAAAGAGAAAAAGGCTGGGGCGCCTGGGTGGCTCAGGTCGTGATCTCAGGGTCCTGGGATCAAGCCCCGCATCGGGCTCTCTTCTTAGCGGGGAGCCTGCTTCCCCCTCTCTCTCTGCCTGCCTCTCAGCCTACTTGTGATATCTCTCTCTCTCTCTCTCTGTCAAATAAATAAATAAATAAATCTTTAAAAAAAGAGAGAGAGAGAGAAAAAGGCTAAGGAATTTATTTTCAGAGATGACAGAATGGGCCCTAGAGTCCTAGGGTGATTCTATCAAGCAAAGAAAGGATCAGCTCTAAAGGCCCCTTCTAGGCCAAAGACTCCCTAAAGGAAAAAAGGGAAGAGAAATGACTAACTTCCTATATATTAGAGTTTCGCTGTCCAGGACAGTGGTCACTAGCAACATGTGGCAGTGAGCACTTGGAATGGGACTAATGCACATGCTGAATGATATTGTTTTAGGTATTCTGGATTAAGTGAATCATTACAATGTCCCCATCTTTTTACTTTTTAAATATATCCATTAGGCAATTCTAAAAAATTGTTATGGGGGCACGTGGGTGGCTCAGTTAAGCGTCTGCCTTGGCTCGGGTCATGATCCTAGAGTCCTGGAGTCCGGGGATCCGAGCCCTGCATCGGGCTCACTGCTCAGCAGGGAGTCTGCTTCACTCGCTCTCTCTTGCCCACTCTCTCTCTCGAATAAATAAAATCTTTTTATTTTTTTAAATAAAAAAAAATTTTAATTTTTTAAAAATTATTTATTATTTATTATTATTATTTATGTTATTATTTTTTAGGTAACCTCTACGCCCAATGTGGAGCTTACAACTCACCACCCTGAGATCGGGAGTTCCATGCCCACTGACTGAGCCAGCCAGGTGCCCCTCCGTTAGACAATCTTAAATTACACGCGTGGCTCACATCGTTTTTTTATTAGAAAGCCCCAACTGGAGTTTTTATGTCTATTACCTAATTTAATTCTCAAATACTCTCTTTGTAGGTCTTATTTTATGGGAGAGAGGGGAAACATTATATGCCAGACACTACATGCTTTACATGTATTGCCTCATTTAACCAGTGTAACAGATGATGAAACTGATTGGGAAAAGGAGGAGCCAAAGTAGGTCACATGGGGTAGTCAATGACACGGCTAGTCTAAGCTCCATACCCTCTCCTACAGAAGTGCCTTCCTTGAACAAAGGGTGGAGAATCTAATCAACACATTCCCACCACGGACACAAAGCCCTTTCATCCACCAGTTCAGCCAACCCCTCCTCTCTGTAGTGCCAGCCCAAGAACCATGTGGTTTGCAGCTTAACTCACCAGGGCCTCTCTTATCCCAGCCACAGATCATGGTGCCCATCGACAGCCCCATGCCTTTATACTGATACACCATGTTGGCAAGCAGCTTGGAGGCAGCTGCTACCGAGATGCGTTCCTTGTTTCGAAGCTCATAGATTCGACACTGGCGAGCCAACAGCCGCTCCCAGAAGCTGCAATCCGCTGCGCCCCCAGCCATGGTGCCCAGCAGATAGGGATTGATCTCTATCACCTTCTTTACTGTCTGGGAGGCTATATAGGCACCAGCTGTGGCCCGAGAGTCCGCCGCAACAATGACTCCATGTTGAAACTGTAAGATCAGAGGAAAACAAAAAGCAAGCCACATGAGACCACAGGAACACCTTGACATTTCTTTTCCCATCGGTGGAAAACCAGAACACCTCTTTCTCAGTCCTTTTACACTTCACAAAATGCTTTCCACGTATTAATATCAACTAACCTTCACATAGATCCCTCCACATGGGTATACCCAGTATTAACTTCAATTTCATTTTATAAATAAGGAAATGGGTTCAATGAGCTCAAATGACTTGCCCGGGATCCTAGAGCTAGTTATTGCAAAGCTGGATCAGGAATCCCAGTTGTCTGGCTCCCACTAGAGTGTTCCCTCCCACCATCCTTCCCCTCAAAAGACATCGCTGTTCAGTTACTCTCGCCCAGTTTCTAAAACCTTGAATGGCTAAACATCCTTTCCTCTGCCGATATTCATTGCTCTGAGGCCTCCCCTTTCCTGGGCCGGAGTCATCTGGGGGTTGCCTAGGCATCAACCCAAACAACCTCGGGTTCCTTCTCCCGCTTAACCTCAGCCCCACGGTCCTATGGCTAGCGCGAGAACCGAGGCCTCTGGGGCAATGAGACAGCGAAACCACCGGGGTCGGGAGCACAGTCCGGAGGCTCCCACTAGGCTCCCTGGTCGCGGCCCCCGCGGGCTCTGGTCCAACCGTAAGGCCGGGAAGGTCGGCAAAGGCGCGGGCGCACGGGTCTCAGCCCGGCGGGACGGTTGGGTCCGCACCTTGAAGGCCAGGGTGGTGGTTCCATGAAGCATTTCGATTCTCGGCTCCTCCGCGGCACCCCAGTTGGGCGCGGCCAGGCTCAGCCCATCGCTGGGACTCCCTGGACCCAGGTCCAGCAGATCCGCACGACCCCCGAGTCCGAAAAACCCGAGCCCGTTCACTGGTAGCGGCCTCTCCAACACGCTGGCCAGCGCCATGTCTAGTAAGGGCACAAGGAACTCGCCGCGAGAAGGCCTACTAAAGGGCAGACGGGCAACGCCTCGCCGTCACAGCTTCACTTCCTATTAAAGCTATCCCAGGGAGGAACCATTTTAACTACTGGCAACCACGCCTCCGAAAGCAAGAGCCAGACGCCAGGAACTGTTTTCACGGAGGGGGAAATAATAAATGCCTTAACTTCTTCTAAATTTTAAAAGGATGTTGTTGTCATCTTTACTTTCGTCAGGTAAGCAGTACTGGATTAAATTCACCTCCAATTCATAGGAAGCGATGGGAAACGTCCGTATTGCGTAAGGGAAGTGAGGCCGGCCATCTTTGAGAAGGGCGTGACTAGTTGAAAATCCTTTCAGAACCCTTAATACTAAGTCGTCCCCGCCCTGCCGGGTGTCCAAGCAATACTTTACATCGGTGCGACTTTAGCATCCTATTAACGCGACTGAAGTTGCCATTTTGTTTAAGGGCACCTTGTAACACCGGGTAAAATAATGATGTGCTCTGAGGCCATTTTCCTGCGAAGTTAGTTAAACCCCAGTAGTTTGTGGTAAAAATTGCAACAAAATAAAAGTGGTATACCTCTTGTTGTTTGATAGCATTAATCGCCACACTACCCAAATTCTGTAACATAACCAATTTTTAAGATTTAATATTCTCTTTACTCCCACCCTGTGGTGGAAATTCTAATAAGTAATGTATTGCCCAGAAGGCAGAAGAATAAAGAAGGAAACGTATGGGGCCCAGTTAATCCACAAACTAGATTCTCAATTCAGCTCCAAATAACTGAGTCAATAGTCATTTACCATCTCAGAGCCTGGAGGAGGGTTGACGCACCATAAAGATGTACCAAGAGGTTCTCTAACTTAAGCTTGCTAAAACAAGCTCTTTATTAATACAGGAATGTGGTATATATCATTGTCTCGCCCTCTCTCCACCCACCTTCATTTTTCAACCCTTTGGGGACCCATAACAAACAAGGAAGTGGGCAAATGTATGAAATGTTGCCTCCTGCTTTATGGTTCTATGAAGTCAGTGTCTGGCCTTCCTTGTTGGATTCCAGCAGCAACATCCATCAATATCTAAATTCCCCTTTCCTCTGATGCCCAACCCAGCCCCTCCTCTTCCCCAGCAGACTCTGCATATGTTGTATTTTTAATGCTGAAATTTGGCAACCCTTTCCAAGCCCAACCATCAGAATGTAATGAAGCAGAAGATCTTTATCTGCGTCTCACACTTGGATGGTGTGGAAAACGCAGAGTGCCTCTGTTTATAGAGCAGGTATTATTTTACCGTCCCCCCTGCAATGCAACTTGTCCTCCTCCTGACTTTTCCCTGTGGTTCGTTCATACTGCCACTAATAGCATTTGTACCTCTCTTAGGACACTTTTCACAATCAGGACCTGATTGGTTGTAAGTGTATTTGATTGTGAATTTCCAAAGACAGGTATTTCTCTACTGTTCATTTCTACACCCACTGTATGCTTAGTAAATGCTTGCCAAGTGAACACAAGAGAGAATGCTAGCAGTGTTCTTCCAGTCGCAGAGGCTTGAAGTCCTGGCCATCTTTGACAACTCTCCTTCCCTTCCATCACATTCAGTAAGTCGCCAAGTCCTGTTGATTCTTCCTCTACAAACCTCTCCTGTTTTTTTTTTTTTTCTCATTGCAACTGATACCACCTTTGGCTTCTTATTTCCTTACTCCTGAATTACTGAGATTTTCTACTAACTGATTTTCTGTACCCAAACTGTACTCTCTAATTCATTTTGCACAGTACCAGTAGATTTTCCTAAAACACCTTTTTTTTTTTTTTTTAAGATTTTATTTATTTATCTGACAGAGAGAAAGAGATCACAAGTAGGCAGAGAGGCAGGAAGCGGGACAGGAAGAAGCGGGAGAGGAGGAAGCTGGAGAGGAGGAAGCAGGCTCCCCACTGAGCAGAGAGCCTGATTCAGGGCTTGATCCCAGGACCCTGAGATCATGACCTGAGCCGAAGGCAGAGGCTTAACCCACTGAGTCACCCAGGCGCCCCTCTAAAACACCTTCTTAATCTTATCTCTTGCCTGCTTAAAAATGTTCTGTAAGATTCAGCTCCTTGGCGTGGCGTTCAAGGCCTTCTGTAATCTGTTCTCAACTTACCTTATATTAGTTCTCTAGACAGATACATAGAGATATATGTATATCACCTGTCACTATCTCTATCTGTATCTATATAGGAAGATATATGTCAGACAAAGAAAGACAAATACTGTATGATCTCACTTATATGTGGAATTAACAAAGCCAAACTCCACAGAAATCCAGAAAGTGGATTGGTAGTGACCAGGGGTTGTGGAGTAGGGGAAATAGGGGGATATTGTTCGAAGGGTACATACACATTTCCAGTTTCAAGAAGAAGTTCTGGGAATCTAATGTACAGCATTATGATTATAGTTAATGATGCTAAACTGTATTGTATACTTGAAAGTTACTAAGAGAGTAGATTTTTTTTTTATTTTTAAAGATTTATTTATTTATTTGACAGAGAAAGAGATGGCAAGCAGAAGGAGAGGGGGAAGCAGGCTCCCTGCTGAGCAGAGAGCCTGATGTGGGCTGGATCCCAGGACCCTGAGATCATGACCTGAGCCAAAGGCAGAGGCTTTAACCTACTGAGCCAGGTGCCCTAAGAGAGTAGATTTTAAATGTTCTCACCACCCCCACAAAAATAATTAGTTATGTAAAGTGAAGGATGTGTTCGCTAACCTTATTGTGGTAAACATTTTGCAATACATGCGTCTATCAAATCATCACACTGTACACGTTAAACTTACACAATGTCATGTGTCAATTTTATCTCAAAGTGGGCTTGGGGGAAAAAAAAGATAAGTGTTGTAGTTCAGAGGTGAGAGGAGATCAGTATAGCTTGGGGTGAGGTGGGGAGACCAGGAAGACCTTGCTAAGGATTCATTTCCCAAAATAAACTTGGGTCCCTTTGCTCCTCAAACCAATAGCCTCGCCTCTCTCAGACCACACCTGAGAGGGATTTTCAAAATAGATGGTGCTCGAGCCAGGCTTTCAAGGATAGGATTCAAATAGATGAAGGAGAGGGGCGCCTGGCTGGTTCAGTCAATAGAATGTGATTCTTGTTCTCAGGGCTAAGTTTGAACCCCACACTGGGTGCAGAGATTACTTAAAAATAAACTCCTAGGCGTCTGGGGGGCTCAGTCGGTTGAATGACTGCCATCAGCTTGGGTCATGATCCTGGGTCCTGGGAGGGAGCCCGAGTAGGGCTCCCTGCTCAGAGGGGAGTCTGCTTCTCCTTCTCCCTCTGCCCTCCACCCAACTCATGCTTGCTTTCTCTCTCTCAAATAAATAATGTAAAAAAAAAAAATCGTTAAAAAACAGATTAAAAAAAAAACAGATGAAGGGGAGGTGTGAGATGTGTTAGGAATAGTGTGAAAAGAGGTTGTGGTGGATGGATCAGGATGGGACCATCGTGGGACTTAAATGCCAGCCTGGGGAGGAGAAGATGGTTTGGGTTTGATCTTGTAGCCCTTCAAGGTTTCTTAGTAAAGACACAGGGTTTGAGTGATACCTTGGGAAAACATGTCAGTGTGGAGGATAAGATTAGAGGGGAGACTGGAGAGTGGCCAATTAGAAGGCTATTCAAGATCTGGGGCACCTGGGTGGCTCAGTGGGTTAAAGCCTCTGCCTTCGGCTCAGGTCATGATCTCAGGGTCCTGGGATCCAGCCCCACATCGGGCTCTCTGCTCACCAGGGAGCCTGCTTCCCCCCCTCTCTCTCTGCCTACTTGTGGTCTCTCTCTCTCTGTCAAATAAATAAAATCTTAAAAAAAAAAAAAAAAAAAGAAGGCCATTCAAGATCTGACTTGTCCAGATCTGACTTGAGAATGGCTTGACCTAAGGAGGTGACCATCCATATATACACCATCTAAGGCTTAGTCTTTAAAAACAGGAGACATGGACGCCTGGGTGGCTCAGTTGGTTAAGCAACTGCCTTCAGCTCGGGACATGATCCCGGAGACCCAGGATCGAGTCCCATATCCGGGTCCCAGCTCCATGGGGAGTCCGCTTCTCCCTCTGACCTTCTCCCCTCTCATGCTTTCTCTCTCTCTCAAATAAATAAATAAATAATCTTTTTAAAAAAAACACAAAAAACAGGAGTCATCCCTATCTCTCCAGTAACAGTCCCATGTGGTCTTATGCAAAAGAAAGGAGAAAGACTGGTTGGACTCTAGTGTGACCGCCTGGTTTCTCCAGTCCTCCCATGATATGTTTGCACTTGCCCTTGCTACTGACTCTACAGCCTGCCATCATGGTATCTGGGGGGCTCCAGGCTTTTTCCCTTGTGTGTGAGTCTGTTTCTTTGACTAAGCTCATTTCCACAGCACTCCTGTGAGCTGCAGTATTTAGTAAAATATACTCTAGATGGTGTCAGAAGTAGATGAGGCTTTTCACTCTGCCCCAATCTACTTTGTCTTTCTGAAGGGCCAACTGTCAGGATCTACTAATCCTTGCCCACCCCTGGTTGGTCTAAGGCTTAGACTCAGCCTTATGGGGACAAGGTCAGTTGTTTGTTTTGCCTTGGAACTACAAACAACTCTCCCGCTATTGTGAACTACTGGGCAGAAGGGGGACCGGAAGAGGGAAGGCCACTAGATACTTTGAGCTACATCCTCGGAAGTTTCCCACAACCAGAGAAGCTAGGCCGCCAGAGAACTATCAGGAAGGCTGTCTTCATGCAGATGGAAGTTCATATGCACCTTCAAAACAAAAGAGAAAGGGGTGCCTGAGTGGCTCAGTGGGTTAAGGCCTCTGCCTTCGGCTCAGGTCATGATCTCAGGGTCCTGGGGTCGAGCCCCGCATTGGGCTCTCTGCTCAGCGGGAAGCCTGCTTCCCCCCACCTCTGCCTGCCTCTCTGCCTACTTGTGATCTCTCTCTCTATGTCAAATAAATAAATAAAATCTTTAAAAAAAAAAACAAACAAACAAAGGAGAAAGAGAGTTCCACATTCTAGTTTCCCTTCACCCGGGTCCCTCTATACCCTAGCTTTCTGGAAGGTATTTGAGCACCCCTCCCCCTCATAAAGACTCTCTTGCACTTTTCTCTTTTGTCCTGGTCTCTGTCCATTTCTTTCTCCCCCCCCCCACACCCCCGACAAGAAAGTCAATGTGTGAGCTGAGCGTTATAGTTCCCTGGCCCCAAGCCCCTGAAGAGAGACCCTGACGTCAAAGGCCCCTGCCTTGGGTACCTGGGTGGCTCAGTTGTTTAAGTGTCTGCCTTTGGCTCAGGTCTGGATCCCAGGGTCCTGAGATCGAGTCCTGTGTCAGGCTCCCTGCTCAGTGGTAAGCCTGCTTCTCCCTCTCCCTCTGTTGCTCCCCCTACTTGTACTTCTCTCTCAAAGGAAAAAAAAAAAAGACTCCTGCCTTGGTGGGTCCACAGCACTCTTCTTCTTTCTCTTTTAAGATTTTATTTATTTATTACTTATTATTTATTTATTTATTTGTCTGTCTATTTATTTATTTAGAGAGCATGAGTTGGGGGAGGGGCAGAGGGAGAGGAAGAGAATCCAAGGGGACTCCACGATGAGCGCAGAGCCTGACATCGGGCTTGATCTCACCACCCTGAGATCATGACCTGAACCAAAATCAAGAGTTGGACATTCAACCCACTGAGCTCCCCAGGTGCCCCTCTCTTTTTCTTTTTAGTAAGCTCTGCGCTCAACATGGGGCTCAAACTCATAACCCCCAGATCAAGAGTCACACGCTTTACCAACTGAGCCACCAGGCGCCCCTCAAAGAACCCCATTCTGGGTGCATTAGAGCGCTGACTTGTCTTTACTTCCTCCTAGGCTGGCAGCTGTTGCAGGGTCTGGGACAGAGCCTCATCTGTCTCTGCATGCCCGGTGCCCCCCACGGGAGAAACGACAGGGACCCGGCAGTGCTTCCTCCACTCATGCCTCGTTTCCTCTTTAGTTACCCCAGCCCCCGCCCCACTCCAGGTGCTGGGAGGATGATAGACGGGAGACTCCTTGGGTGACGCTCAGGTGTGTCACCAGCGGCGTCTTCCCAGCAGTGGAGACTTCCCCGGCCTCCTCCTGTCTTCCCTCACCCATCCTCCGAGCAAGAGGAGGCTGCTCCTCAGGGCAGCCCCAGAGCCGGACTTGGGGGTAGGGAGAAGTGAAGCCATAGATCACACGCCCCTCCGTGGCCTTCTGGCTGCCGCCCAGCGTCTCCGCACCCCCGCAGCGTCCCTCTCCTCCCCCACCAGACTCCGACCCACAAATCCCTGCCTGGCTCCTTCCAGCCATCACTCAGCCCCAGGGATGGCTCTGCAGGACGTGTGCAAGTGGCAGGCCCCCGACACCCGGGGACCGTCGCCTCACCTGCCTCAGGCGGGTGGCTGGGCCGTGCCCCCGGGCTGTGACCCGCAAACCTTCCTGCGGACGCACGGCCCCAGGCTGGCCCACGGCACCACCACCTTGGCCTTCCGCTTCCGGCACGGAGTCATCGCCGCCGCGGACACTCGGGCGTCCTGCAACAACTACGTGCAGTGCCCGGCCTCGCGCAAGGTCCTACCGGTGCACCCGCACCTGCTGGGCACCACGTCCGGCACGTCGGCCGACTGCGCCACGTGGCTCCGCGTGCTGCGGCGCGAGCTGCGCCTGCGCGCCCTGCGGGAGGGGCAGGTGCCCAGCGTGGCCGGGGCCGCCAGACTGCTGTCCGCCCTGATGTCCTGCTACCGGGGGCTGGATCTCTGCGTGGCCACCGCGCTGTGTGGCTGGGACCGCTCGGGTCCTGCCCTCTTCTACGTGAACAGCGACGGCACCCGCCTGCAGGGGAACATCTTCTCGGTGGGCTCCGGATCTCCCTACGCCTACGGCGTGCTCGACCGCGGCTACCGCTACGACATGAGCCCGCAGGAAGCCTACGCCCTGGCTCGCCGCGCTGTGGTCCACGCCACCCACCGCGATGCCTACTCCGGGGGCTCGGTAGACCTTTTCCACGTGCGGGAGAGCGGATGGGAGTATGTGTCGCGCAGCGATGCCTGTGTCCTGTACTGGGAACTGCAGAACCTTCCGAAGCCAGAGGAGGAAGAGGAGGCGGAGGAGAAGGAGGAGGAGGCCAGGAGGGACCAGGCTGAGCCTGCCACCTTGCACAGAGACTCCAGGATGCCAGCAGAGACTGAGATGCTGTGAGAAGCGGCAGGACTTGGGGGGGCCTAGGCCAAGGGAGTGGGTGGGAGGATGGGCACGGGGGTGGGGGTGAGGGTGGGAGGTGGGGAGAGTAGCCTCACAGCGTGTGGCTCCAGCCCATAGGGGTCCCCAGCTCCGTTTGTTCTAAATCTCCATCCCTTTCTGCCTCCCCACGCTGTGGATAGCTCTGTCCAACATGTTCTGCTGGATGCCGGATGGGTTGGTCCAGCCTCCTTCCCACCCCCAAATTCTCCTCTCCTGAATACTCCGCCTGTGCCTGCTGCACGCCAGACACGGGGCTAGGTGCTAGACCCTCTTTCTCACCACCCTCTTTGCCGCTTTTTCCCACCCGGTCCCCACTCTCTTTGCCTCCCATTCCTGTGCTCATCTCAGCTTCCGAGTCTTTGTCACTTTGTCACCTTGGTGAGGGGGGTAGCTGGGAGTGGGGTAAGGTGGGTGAGTGGCCCAGAGGGCCCAGGCTGGGAGGGGGGAGGGCAGCATGGACCCTGTGCTGGTGAAGGGCTTCTCCCCCTGCCCCGGGGGGACTCTCAGGACTACAATCACTACTTCTTCTGAATGCCCTTCTCATGGTAACTCCGAAGTAAAAATTATCCTCACTTTACAGAAGAGGAAACCGCTTCCAAGGGTTATGTGACTTGCAGGGGTCACACAGTAAGTGGCAGAGATTAGGTGGGACCCTGGTCTTCCGGGCCTTCCGCTCCACAGCGCTGCTCCTTCGACACAGCTCTGTCCTCCCAGGTCCTCTGTCTGGCCCAAGACCCTACAGGCATCTGAGAGTGAGGTGGGGAGAGGAAGCAGCTGGGCCAGACCCCGCCTGGTGGGCAGAAGAGCCTGAGGGCCTGGAGGGTGGCCAGCCCCACTGCCCCCCAGGGCCTGGAGCCATGGCCGCCGCCCACCAGGAGCTCTAGCTTCCGACCTGGTCACTGCTGCGCCCAGACTTCTTTCCCTCTTTCCCCTTCCTCCTTTCTTCCCTTTGCCTTCTTTCCAGCCTTTCCTTCCTGTCACTTCCTCTGGGGAAGGAAGGGAAGAGGGAGGTGGCTGTGCTGGTGGGAACTGTTGGGCTAGCACATCCTCTCCTGCCCTTCCTGCCCCTCCTCCAGCTCCCCTGTAAGCCCCAGGGCCGCTTCTCCACCCTGCTCCTCCCCAGGTAAAGTTGAAGGAGGTTGGGTGGGAAGCACAGTCAACCAAGAGACAGGACTGACTGCAGGGAAGGTTGCTGAACCTTCTTTCTCCCATCCCACTCCTGCAGAGCTTCCAGCCCCCTTTCCTCCCTCCTGGACACCCCTCCTCTCAGCCTCCAGCCCAGCTCTGAGCCCCAAGCCCCAACACTGCACTTCCTGCTAAGAATTCCTCCAGGCTGGAGCTGGCCAGATGGAGAGACCCCCAGGCTCTGGCCTTCAGGGCATGATTAGGGAGGAGGGAGGGAAGGCCTGGGAGTCTCAGGAAGGAACGCGATGGAGTCCAAGGGAAGAAATTGTGGTGGGGGAGGGAGGAGCGGCAGAAAGGTGCCTCGTACAGGAGGGATAGCATTTGAGAGTCAGGGTCCAAGAATCTGGTCGGTGGCCTCAACAGCACCCCTTCACCCCCTGTCCATTCTTCAGTCTCTGGGGAGGAGGTACGGGGCTCCTCCGGGAATGATAAGCAGAGCTCAGGGATCCCTGGGGCCAGCCTAGTCTTGGAGGAGCACAGGAGGAAAGCTTTTGCCCAGGGTTCAAGGATATGATGGACTCAGGCATAAGAGGGTGCATCCCCAAGTGCAGAGATGTGCGTGGATCTGTGTCCTGGTGTAAGGGAGTGGCCCCATAGAGGTGTGTGCACTTGAGTGTGCTAGGGGATGCGTGTGCAGAGACAGGGAAGAGACTGGGAGAGAAAGAGTTAACACCTGGACAAGGAGAGCAGCCCCTCCCGGAGAGAAAGTCAGGCCTTGCCACGAATTTTGGAAAAACGGTCCAAAGCAGAGAGGAAGTGGGGCCAGAGCTCATCGCATTAGTTCCCCATTTCTGCATCTTCACACCAGTATCCTAAAGCCCCAGGAATGAGGAAAAAAAAAAAGTGTGGGGGCTTGCAGCCCTCAGGGGTGCTGCCTGAGCCCACTCACAGGCTCAGAAAGTGCCTGCAGCTCACTCCCTGGGATGCTCTGTGCCCTTCCCCTCCCCCTCCCCATAACTGGGGAAGGAGGGCTGAACCCACATACAGGGCAGAATAGGAAGGGAGCCCCTCCTTCCCAGGTCACCTTGCCCCTTCTCTCCCTTCTCCTTTCCTTCCACAGTCCTGCCCCTCTTCATTCCCTCTGATAGGGTCTGTCTTTCAGGATGATGAGGTATGTGAGGCCAGAGATAAGCCCGGGGGTCTTGCTGCCAGGCCTGCTTCCCTATGTCCTGCTTCCCTCCAAGCTGCCAGGAGTTGGGCTGACCTCAGGATGCAGGGAGGGAGGGCTGGGAGAGCAGGGAAAGGCCGCATCCCACCTAGGAGTGGCCCGTGGGTCAGTCCCTTCCTTTTCTCCACTTGTTCCCGAAGTGGAGAGCTTGCCCGTCCTGCCCTGAACTGGAAAACCCTGTCCCTCTGACACCACACTTGGGGTGCTGGCTCCTAATCGTCTCCTTCCGGGGACAGCCAGCCTGCGCTTGGAGTCGGGGTTCCGGTTCCATCCTTCACAGAGTAAAGGACAAGTCCAGCCCTGGGGCAAGGGTCCTGTTCTCCTGGCACCTGGTTGCCCTAATCAAGCAGGCATGGAAGGTGTGAGAGGAGGCATCTTCCCATTGGAGCAGCCCCCCCCCCATGGCCAGCACCCCACACTCGGAGGGGAGGGCCAGAAGGATCTGGCCAGACCCATCATCACCGCGCACCTCCAGGAGCCCTGCCCGCAGTTAGGACCTCCCTTCTCTGCTGTGGGAGTGCAGGCTGAGAATCGATGGCCCTCTGCTTAGCTCGCACCCCAGTTGACTTTGATTCGGCCCCTGGGCCCCCCCTACCGATAGTGGGGGCTTGGGGCTCCTTGGTCCTTCTCCCTCTCCCTTTGCATTCATGGAGAGTAAGACCAGGACTCGAGAGGATTAAAGGTGGGGTCACTGGGCCCAGGATCTCACCCCGGCCCACCCTCTCCCACCTGGCACCACAGGCCTGGAGAGGACTGGCTTTCCTAGTCTGAAACCCGCTTCCTCCCCGCTTCCTCTCTCCTTAGTCTTTTATCTCTCCCCCTCTCCTCTCAGGAGCTCTCACCCCGACTTCTCCTTGCCACCCTCCCTTCTGGCCAATCCCCTTAATTCCCTTGGACATTTTGAGACCAACAAGGGACAGGAGAGTTGGCAGTGGGGGTACTTACTCCCTGAATGGAAACAACCCAAGCCCTCCTCAGGCTAGAGGGACTTGAGTGGACTGCCCCCACCCCCTGAAAAAGAAAGGAGTGAACTGCCCCCCAAAGAAGAAAGGAGCCAGCAGGGTTGGGTCAGGCCTCTCCCTCCGCCCTTTGGCACAGGGAGGCTCCGCACAGAAACCCGCGTGCAGAACTGGAAACAGGGCTCCAGCTTTAGAAAATAAAGTGTTTGTTTATTATGAAATTAGAGATGGAGGCCCCTCCCCTTCCTCCCTTTTTTCCCCTTCCCCAGCTGCCTCCCCCTTTCCTTTCCTTCCCCTCCCCTCCCCCTGGGGCTTGGGAAGCACACAAGACAATGCCCAGAGCTGGGATGCCCAGGGCAGGCCAACTGCTGCGCAGAGCTCCAGGGAGGCGGCCATGTGGGGGGCTGGAGCTCTCGCCCTGGGAGGTGGGCTGGCACCCGTTCTCTGCTGGAGGCCAGTGGAGCCAGGATGAGGCCATGAGTGATGGATGGAACCATGCGGGCAGGTCTGTAAAGACAGGAGAGCCGGGGGTTCTAGGCTGTGCTTGGAGGAGGGCTTCAGGCCATCCCTCTGCTCCCCCCTCCCCCTTAATCAGGAGCACTGACCTGGGGCCGAACATCCCCCCGCAGGAGGGTGGGCAGCAGTGGCTGGAAGTTTCTCTTGCTTTTTTGGGATGGACAACAGAAAAAAACGGAAAAGCCAGTCACAGGGACCCGGAGAGAATGCAGGCAGATGTGGGCCGGAGACAGACACAGAGCGTGTGTGTGGGCAAGGGAGACAGAGAGAGGGTGTGGGAGAGATTTAGAATCCCGCAGACAAAAACAGAGTCACGGATAGAGTGGAATCACAGTGAAGGAACAGAGGGATTCCGAGTCGAAACACACAATCCAGACCCAGACAGGAGAGTGTTACAGAAAGAGACAGAGATCCCTGGAGGGAGACAAACGACAACTTGGGAGGAGGGAGGGAAGGAGGAGGTTGCCCTGGGGAAGCTGGGAAGAGGGACACAGGGACAGAGGAGGCCTGGGGGGCTGCTGCCGCCTGCCTGGAGCCCGGGGGCTGGGGGCTCACTCAGAGGGCCTGTGCGGGCTGCCCCACCGCGGCGGGCGGGGCCGGCTCTCAGGGGGCCGGGGGCTCCTTGGCCCCATACAGCTCGGCCAGGGTGCGGAAGAGCGGCCCCCAGTCGTCCAGCGGCTCGGCGGGGCCGGGGGCGCCCCCCGCCTCGCTGCCGGAGCCCAGGGAGCTGAGCGAGCCGCAGGAGGAGCCGCGGCCCTCGTAGCCGTACACCTGCACCGAGTCGTAGGGCGGCACGCTGGGGTCGTCGTCCGCCTCGCGGAGCCGCAGCGCCAGGAGCTGGGCCACGTCGGCGGGACCGGGGGGCCGGGGCTGGCGGGGCGCCCGGGCCCGGGGCAGGACGTCGCGGCGTGCCGGCGGCCCGGGGTTCGGCAGGGCCGCCCCGTCGGGGTTCTGCAGGGCGCTGATGTCGAAGGCCTCCGTGTCCTCTTCGCCGCCGCCCTCGTCGTCGTAGGTGATGATATTCTCGCGGACGTCCTCCTCCTCCAGCACCATCAGCGCTTCCTGCTTCTGCCGCCGCAGGGCCGCGAAGAGCACCACCAGGGCTGGGGGAGAGGCGCACACCAGCGCTGAGCCCGCGGGGCGGGTTGGGGCCTCGTTCTGGACCCCGCTCGAGAAGACAGTGTGGACCAGGGGTGGCAAGACCTGGGTTTGACATCTGGCAAGCCTCCTCTGGGGCCAGACTTCACCCCCCACTCGCTGAGTGACTGTGGGAAGTTGCTTCGCTTCTCTGAACCTCTTTGACCCTTAGAGGGCTGGTGTGGAAAACAGGGAAAACGAATTTCCCCCTTAGGGCTGTTGAAAGCATGACGTGAACTAGCACAAGTGATGCCCCAGGCGCCACGCGGCCCAGTGTCAGGCTTCAATAAACGGCTTTTACGGCTTCTTGCTGGCATGGCGGGTCCGTAATGTCAGGGAGATGAGGCCAGAGCTCTTCCCTTGGACACTAGGGGGAGTGGGAAAATCCGGGGACGGGGCTTCCTTCAATTCCCTAGGGGGGATTTCCCTAGATCCAGGGACCTGGCCCCTCTCTCCACCCCCTGCAGGCTCAGACCCCACCTCGATGTCCCGAGGTGGTCCGACTCACCCAGCAGGGTGCCCACACAGGTGACGATGGCAAGCAGGGCCCCAGTGCTGAGCCCAGCGGGTGAGAGCTGAGCCTCGGGCCGGCAGGAAGCCACGGAGCCGTCGGGCCGGCAGCGGCACACGCTGACAGTCACCGTGGCGGTGCTGCTCAGGGCCGGCTGCCCCCAGTCCCGCAGTTCTATGGGAACCAGGTAGGGCGCCTGGCGGGGCGGAGCGGGGCGAGAGGGCAGCAGCAGGCTGGCGGAGCCATCTGTGCGAGAGGGAGAGTGTTGGGCCCCTCCCGAGGCACGATCCCAGTAGGGTGGGCACGGCCCAGGGAGACAGCTTCCCATGGGGAGGGCTGGCAAAGAGCAAAGGTGTGCACATCGCATCTATCTTCCGGTTGGGTGGAGGACCCAGATACGGGGGCAGCGGTGAAGCAGGCTGGGCTAGGGGGTGATAGGGGAGGAGGCGAACAGGAAGGCCGCCCACCTCGGTTGTCGCGGACGGTGAAGTTGGCATCGGGGCCCAGAGGACCTTGAAGGGAGACGCGGCTACTGTTGCCCACCTCGTCTCTGTCCAGGGCCCGGATGACCTGAATCAGCTGGGAGGAAGAAGAGAGGCCTTGTAGGGGGTGGGCAGCTGGAGGACTTAAGGTCACGAGCCCTCTGCTGCAGCGGCTCACCTGGCCGGGGGCCGCCGAATCACACACGAAGGTGTCGTAGGGCTCAGCCAGCTGGGGGGCGTTGTCGTTCTCATCCAGGATCTGGATGGCCACCTGCGCGCGGGAGGCCTGTGCGGAGCTGTCTGAAGCCAGAACACGAACACACACGCGCCGCCCGTGCACACACAGTGGTTTACACACAACACTAATGGTGCGTGGGCACGGACGCCCCACGGAGCGCCCGGAACACACACGCGACACGCGGCATATGCAGGCAGCGCGCACGGAGCAACGGCAAGAGCATACGACGACGTTGACGTGGCACCAAGATAAGTGCAGCACGGAACGTGCACTCCACGGGGGCGGAGCACCCACGAGAGGCGCCCACGATGACCCGTGCACGGCACGTGCGCCGCGAATGAAAGGCAGACAGAAGGTGTGTGCAGGATGCACCAGACCACAGTCATGAGACACACATTCATCCCATATACTCGATGTACACGCAGCATGTACAACAAATACAACATAC
Organism: Nasua narica; assembly: GCA_028533885.1. Lineage (NCBI taxonomy): Eukaryota > Metazoa > Chordata > Mammalia > Carnivora > Procyonidae > Nasua > Nasua narica. Next base: position 61,990,287 of record CM052797.1, read on the forward strand.
ACAGAGTGGGGGTTGGATATACACCGCGCATTCAGTGCCACCCCCAGGGTCGAGAGGGTGCATTTTCATACACAGCACCCTCGAGACGGACACACACACACACACACACACACACACACACACACACACGCGCGCGCGTCCCATCATCAGTCGGAAGGCTACAGTATAGCTATGAATAGCACTTAGACTTGGCTTTGGGGAGCCGGGCCAGCCTGGGGGCCACAGCCAGACACAGGCCCCCTTCGTCGTGCGACCCTTTTCGGGGAGCTCCCCAGCATCACCCTGACTTGCTCCTCACTGCCCGTGCCATCCAAGGAAGAATGGACGACGGGTATCCCTGCCCAGCCTCGTGCTCACTTCTCTTGGCTGAGCCTCTCAGACTCTTCAGTCCTCTCCCGGGCTGGGGAGAGCTGGCCGGCCCCGGGGAAGGGGCCGAGGTCCCAGCCCGTGCAAGGGAGGCTGCCTGGGCTCCCTGGCAACGGGCGCGGGGCTCCATTCCTTCTCTGCAATAAGGGCCCTGGGCCTGCTAGTTGATCTTGGGGTTTGCTGGAGAGCAAGACTTGGTGGGAGGGCGAAAAGGCAGGGAGGGAAACACACACAAACACACACACACACACACACACACACGCAGATGGCTGGCCAAGTACACACAGGCAACTCCAAACACTGTATGCACACAGGGGCCTTCACACGGACAGACACGCATGCAACACCACGTGACACACAGCGGCGGGGCCATAAACATGACCTTCTACACATGAGAGGCATCGTGGTGGAGGGGATAAGCGCTCTGACTCCGCAGCCTCACGGCGGCGTGACCTTGGGCAGTTACTTAACTTCCCTCTGTCCGAGCGTCCTTATTTTCGAATGGGGAAGGAGTCATACCTCCCACAGAAAGCTGTGGCGGCGATCATATGAAGCGATCCACATTTGGTACTTAAAACAGTACCTGATACCCAGTAAGTCGGACATTCTTGGTCCGCGAACACTCGCATACACAAGACGGGATCCACAAACGGCCACCTGTATCTATCCTTACATACCTCTAATCACACATTCGCACACACGTTCTACCCGCCCAACCACACACGCGCACACACACACACAAATACACGCGGGTATAGATGAACGGTCACGCGCAGAGAATGACACACACGCGTAGGTCCGCACTCCCATGTACACATACATAGAGCTCTTCGCTGTCGCATGCAAACGTCTCACGCACACAACGACAGTTCCCATAGGCGGGACCCAGGCAGCAAAAGCAGGAGGCCTGGGGCGTGTGCAGGAGTGATAAGGGGAGGCTCGCAGCAGCGGGGGGAGGGAGGTATATCTGCCTCCAGGGGCCACGGGTGCCCAGAGGCAGCCAAAGCATGCTGCTAGCGACTGGTGGCTGGCAGGGGCAGGAGCTGGCCCCTCTCCCCTACCCTGAGGGCTCCCTGCAGGCTGTCCCTGGGAGGGACTGCTGGAGCCCCACCCCCCCCAGCCTCCAGAGGAGGGGCCCAGCCTGGCCCTGGCCCCAGGCTTCAGCCTGAAGCCTACAGCGGGCAGGGCAGGGTCTGCCTGGGCGCAGACCCGGGGTTTCCTAGGCTCACGAGTTATTTGAGGTTTCCCAGTTGGGGAAGGTCAGGTATGGGAGTGAATTTAAAGTCAGGGCAATACGCAGACAAATGCACTGTGCCCAGGCCACCCCAGCCTCAGAGACCAGGAGGCCTGCTTGGAGGTGGTGACCCAGGCCGGGAAGGCAGCCCTGTACACTGGTGAGGCGCGGTGGCAGTGACTGGCTCCCCCCTCCCCGCTCAGGGACAGCGTCTCGGCCAGGCGGCTGCTGCCCCCTCCCTCTCCCGGGGGCCCGGGGCTCCTCACCGAGCTCCGTGGCCAACACGGTGAGGTTGTGCCAGACGCGAGCCTCGCGGTCCAGAGGCACCGCTGTGCGGATGGTGCCGTCTTCCGGCTCGATGGAGAAGCAGCGCTCGGGATCCGAGTGGGGGAGGATAGAGTATCTGGGGGAGATGGAGCAGAGGCGGGGGCTGATCTGTGGGCAGCGCCGGAGCTTGTTGCTAGCCCTCCCTCCCTTCTGTTCACCTTGCTGGGCCTCTAGGCTCTTCCAGGCAGAGGGCCCGAGCTTGCCGGGCTAAGCCTGCCCCGGGTACCCAGAGCCATGACTCACAATAGGGTCCCCTTAAAAGACAAATCGCTTGGGGAAGTTATTGACGTTAAAGACCTGTCTTAAGACTCAGGGGAACTGGGTTTCCTGGTGGGGGAGAGACAGAAAGAGGTGGAAGGGGGGTAAGCAGCCCGTCTTCTGACTTCTGGGCTCTACTCTAGGGATCCAGAGACCCCCAGCCTTGCTCTGCCTCAGACCAGCTGTGTGACCTTGGGTAAATCGTTTAACCTCTGTTTACTCAACTCCAAGATGGGAATGACACCAGCACCTCTCTCATTTCCGTGGCAGGGATGCTGAAAGGTGGGGAGAGTGGCTCTTCTCAAGGCAGATAAATCTGGATTCGAATCCCAGCTCTGCTGCTTCCTGACGGTGTGACCTTGGGCGAGGAACTTAGCCTGTCTGGGCCTGGCCTCTAAAACGACTGGGGATGACCGTGCCTACTTCACAGGGCCATTGTGAGAACTGAATGTTCCCAAGTCGGTAAAATGCGCGTGACCGCTAGTGGTAGGCAGCCGGCCATCCCGCAACAGTGCCCATCAGATGAGCTTGCATCCTCCTGCACCGCCACTAGGAGGCGCCACTGCTATTCCCCCCAGAGGGAACTGGGGCGGGGGGCGGCGCTAGCCGGGTCCTCCAGGCCTTCCCCGGCCCTCAGCCCTGCAGGGAGGGAGACCTCTGCCGGGAGGTGGCAGCTTCCGTGGGAATAGCCTGCCTCTGGGCTCCTCCCCCGAGGCCAGGCCCTTCCCTCGCCCCCGCCCCCGCCCCAGCTCACCTGATCGGGCTGGCTGGGGAATCCAGGTCAGCTGCTGAGACCTGGCCCACCAGTGTCCCAGGAGCTTTGTTCTCAGGCACTGCCAGGTGATAGGCAGCCTGGGCGAAGGCAGGCGGCTCTGGGGCGTCCTGCACAGCCACGCGCACGGAGGCCACGTCCTTGAAGGGTCCTCGCCGCAGGTAGGCTGGGTCGATGAGGGTGTTGGTGGCCTCCACGCGGAAGGAATAGGAGCGCCGGGTCTCGAAGTCCAGGGGCTATGGGGAGAGGAGGTGGAGCAACTGAGGCACGTGGAGACCAGGGCAGGCCCCAGCTCCCAGAAGGTGAGCGGTCCCCTCCCCACGCATGCAGTGCTCCGCCCTCCTGAGAGGAGAGGTGGGCGCCGAGGGGCAGCGGCCGTGGTGGTCAGGGTGAGGCAGATCACTTAGCCGGGGACCCTAGGTCTGCCCCCAGCTCCATCATAGACTGGCTACACGGAAAGTCCTGAGCCAGTCTCTCCCCCTTGCTGGGCCCCAGCCCCTCATCTGAAAGAGGACAAGAAGACTGTGATCTCTAAGCTCCAACGCAGGGGTCCTGAGTCTGTTCTAGGCTGGTTAGAAGTGAGCGTCATGGGGCAAGAGGCAGGTGCGAGCGAGTGTGCAAGTGTTAGCAGACCGGAGGCTAACCTTGCGGACAGTGAGCAGCCCATCTCGACCCTGGGAGTCGGTGCTCATGCTGAAGGCTTCAGACCCTTCTCCGTCCAGGATGCTATAGGCCATGAGGGCATTGTCCCCCAGATCTGGGTCCTGGGCCCGAAGCCGGCCCACCAGGGTGCCGGGCCCTGCCGTCTCCACCACAGAGAACTGGTATAGGCCTTGAGGGGGGACGGAGGGGAGACATCTTAGGTCCCCAGGCCTCCTCCCTCTCCCAGCACTTCCTTCTCTCTTGGGGTCTGGCTGCAGGAGGGGTGGGGAGAGAAGGCTTCTTTGGGGGCTGGAGGGGGTGGGGGGGCAAAGGACGGCTCGGGTGACAGCAGTGGCCCCTTACTCTGAGGGAACTTGGGGGGGTTGTCGTTGACATCGCTGAGGGTGACCGTCACCGTCGTGCTGCCCGACAGCCCCCCCATGTGGCCGCCCATGTCCTTGGCCTGAATCACCACCAGGAACTCCTCCTGCGTCTCCCGGTCCATGTTGGGAATGGCGGTCCGCACCACTCCTGGGGAGAGGCGACGGGTCAGGGGGTGCCCGTTCGCACGGCTGCCCCACCAGGCTCCGAGCTCTGGCCTCACCGGTCTGGGGGTCCACAGAGAAGAAAGGCAGTCCGTCCAGCACGGTGTACACCAGCTTGGCGCTGTTCCCGTAGCTGGGGTCATCGGCATCGTGAGCAGTCACCTGGATCACTGATGTCCCTGTGGGGGACCCCGGCACCCCACTCAGCAGGGGCAGGGCCAGGTGGGAAAGAACAGCAAATGAGGGGGACCCAGACACGAGAGCAATGCGGGAAGGAGAGGGGAGGGTGCTCCAGGAGACGGGATCTGGGATGGTCAGAGTTGGGGTACTCACCAACATTGGACATCTCGGGCACCGTGGCGTGGTAGGGCCCGAGGGGAAAGATAGGCGGGTTGTCGTTAATGTCTTGCACCTTGATGATAAACTCTGAGGGGGGCTCCAGAGGCCGGTTGGAGGCTCGGTCCACGGCTTGGGCCAGCAGCACGTACTGTGCCTTCTCCTCGCGGTCCAGGCTCTTGGTCACATGGATATTGCCTGTGGCCTCATCAATCACAAATACAGTGCCTGCCCCCTCCCCGGTCAGCAGGTACTTGGTGCGGCCCTCGCCCCTGTCCACATCCGAGTGCAGCTGTAGGGGTCAGGGAAAGATGGCAGCAGGTTCCAAGCGTGGGCACAGAAAGGTTAAAGAGTCTACGACTGGGCGGAGTGTTGGGAGTCCTGAGGGACCAAGGTCATTGAAGAAGTGATGAAGTTGCAGGGCTGGGCCTAAGGGCCTCGAGAGTCAGGGCGGACCTGGGAAGGGCGGGTCCTTACCTTACCAATAAGGACGGGCTCCGGGCCCGCATATTCCTCAATGACAAAGAACTGGTTCCACACCCAGCTCCTTCGGTTCCGCTGCAGCACTGGTCCTGGGCCCCCCCGGGACCCTGCCCAGGCCCGGGCGGGGGCTGCCAGGCGCCCCACGCAGCCCCAGCCGCCCAGCCAGGCCAGCAGGAGCCTCACCAGGCCCCACATGTTTGGGCTCCAGCCAGGGCTCTGTTCCCTGCCCCCGGGTACTGGGGCATGAGCCGGCTGGGGCGGAAGGGCAGACGCGTTGGGGCTACCCCATGGATCCACACCTGTAGGACGGGTAGCTGTTCAGGGTCAAGGAAACCCTTAACTCTCCCCGTCCCCCAACCAGAGTTAGAGGCTGAAGATCAGACCTCCGAGGAACCAGACACCCCACTGCCCAGAACCCAGACTGAGACAGAGCGACAAGTCTCATCCTCCTTCCCTCCACCCAGGCTCTGCCCGTATTCACCTCCAGCCCTACAGGCTGATAAATCTCTGGCCAGTCAACTCGGAGTAGAGAAGCTGGGGAAGAAAACAGGAGGGGCGAGGCGGGGAAGGTTTGGAACCCCAGATCTGGCCCCTGTTCTCCCAGGTTGGCTATGCAGCCAGGGGGCTGGAGGCGGGGACTACCGGGGAAAGGGCTTAAAATCCAGGGGCTGGGACTCACGGAGGTGTGGTCTGAGGGTGTCTGGGGTCAGGCCGAGCTAGGAGGAGGCGTGCAGCCTAAGACAGGGTGGCGAGCCCGTGAAAGTCTCTTCTCCATAGGGGACCCCACCTCTCCGGAACCTGTCCCCAGCCCACACTGCCAGCTGAAGTCCTTGAAGGGGGACTGGGCTCCGGAGGCAGATTGGGGGGCGGCCGGAGCCGACAGAAGAGGGTGTAGAGTTGAGGGCAGGGCCAGGAGGCTGGGAGAGGAGAGCAGAGACTAGAGACTCAGTGTTAGCGATGGTGAGCCCCAGACTCAAGCACTGTCCGGCACAGACTGAGACAGAATGGCAGCAAGAGACACAGGGAGAGAGATCAAAGGAGGCAGCCTGGGCGTCTGACAGGCAGAGAAGAGTCACAGGGAATAGGCTTGGGAATGGTAGGAGCAGGGCAGAGGGGCTTTCTGCGAGTGACGGGCAGGTGGGGGAGGCAACCCTCAGCTGCCGGGGTCAGAGCAGGCCTCGGGAACTTCAATCTGAGACGGGGAGGGGGGGCAGCCAGGAGGGGCTTCGGGAAGGGTGCCGGAGAGAGGACCTTTCCCACTGCTGTCTCCTCCCTCTCCTCCTGGGGGGGGGGGACCCCTCAGGTAGCTGTGGTTGCCGCCCCTCCTCCCCCCCCCCCCCCCCGGAGCAGACACACACCTGCCAGTCCTTTCCCTCCCGAGGGAAGAGGGAAGCCGGAGGGAAGCCGGGGACCAGAGCAGGAGGCGGGACTAGGAGGAGAAGGAAAGGGCTGGAGGAGTGGGAAACAGGATAGCGGGAAGAGAAGAGGAGGCGAGGGAAGAAACAGGGAAAGGAAAGGAGAGCGGGAAAAGGCAAAGAAAAAGGAAAGGAAAGGTAGGGGAAGGAAAAGGCAAAGAGGAAGAGGAGGTGGAGAAAGACAGGGCAAGAAGGAGAGGGAAGGGGCAGAGGAGGCAAACAGGCAGAGAGAAGGAGGGTGAAGAGAAACCGAGGGAGAGGAAAATGGGGAAAGGAGGGAGAAAGGTGCGAGGCAAGAAGGGAAAGAGGTAGAGCGCGGGAGAAGGGAGCCGGCAGTGGGCTCCCAGCCGCGGAGCGCACCGCTCTGAAGACACCCGCAGGCTGCGGGCCCCCTGCTGCCCCTCCGCGGGTTCCCGACCCCGGGCTCCGGGGCAGGCGCCCTTACCTGGCAGTGCCGAGGGGCCCAGGCCGGCGGGGAGCGTCCCCGCCCGCCCCCGTCGCCGGGTCCCGGGGGCACAGCCCCGAGCCGATCCGAGCGGGCGCCGCGGCTCCGCTGCAGGTCTGAGCGGCCCCGGCGAGAACAAGGGAGCGAGACGGAGGGGGCGGGGGAAGGAGGCTCCGCCTGCGGAGGAGCGAGGCGGCTCCGCGGCGCGCGGGAGAGAGCCCAGCCTCCGACCCTCCCCGGCCAGCCCGGGCCCGCGCGGCGGGGGCGGGGGCGGCGCTGCCGGGCCGCCGGGCGCATACAGATGCGGCGCCCCTCCCGGGCCGGGCCCGCAGCGCCCGGCGGGGCACTCGGGCGGGAGGACGTCCAGGCCCCGGCGCCAGGCTGGCTCGGAAGGGCTGGCGGGGAGGGTGCAGCCGGGAGCGCCGAGCGGCCCCGCACGCCCCCCGCCGCGGGGCGAAGGACGAGCGCGCGGCGAGGCGGGGAATTAGGAGCCGGCCACGGAGCCGGGCTCCCGCTCCCGGGGCGGCCTCTGGGGCTGCTGTGAAGCCCGGCCGCAAGGAGGCGGCATTTGGGGAGCCGGTGCGGGGCACCACAGCCGGCCGACTGGGGAGCGCTTAAGGCCGGCAGAAGGGTCCAGGGAGTCCGCAGCCTGGGCCCAGGGAGCAGGTCAGGGACCGAGGCACGACAGCAGCGGGAGGGGACGGCGGCGGGGAGTGGAGCTTTTGGGAAGCTCATTTACAGGCTCCCACTGAGCGAGTGGCTGCCGCCCCCTGGCGGCCGCTGAGGGAGGCGCCTTGGAGGTGGCGAGCAGGTGACCAACCGCCTCTAACGCGGGACTGGGAACCCTGACAGCGACCCTCCCCTCTTGCCAGGGATCTTCTTCCCCTCTGGCCTCCAGCGGCGGGTGGAGACGCTCTGTGGTGGTGTGGGTAGAGCCGAGGCCGAGTTGGGGGGCGGGAACTTCCTGCTCCAGGAAGCAGCGGCCCGCCCAACAAGGGTATGGAGCTTGGCAAGCGGTGGGGCCTCCGCGCTCAAGCCTCCTCTGCACCTCGGGTTGGCTCTCCCCCCAGGCCCTGCCCAAGGAAAGCCAGTCACACACACTAGTTAAAACTAAGTCAGATTTTTATTATTTTCCATAGACCACATCATTTAATAATAAAAAAAATAAAAATAAAAATTGAACAAAAGGAAAAGGTGGATATAAAGTGGAACCGGTGGGCAGGAGGCAAGGGCTGCAGGACAGAGAGACTGGGAACTGCAGGGGCCCTGGGACTCAGGAGGAGATGCTGATTCAGCTCATAGGTGACCCAGTCCTGGCCCCGGCTGTTCCCAAGAGGGGGCTGTGAGTACCCAAAGGAGGTGGTGAGCAGGATGGAGGAAAAACGAGAGGTCTGGGGCTCCTAACTGTTCCCCACCTCTGGGCCAACCACCTCCCTCCCTAACCTAGCTCTTCCCTCTCAGACATAACAGTGGGAAGTGAGAGGGAGGAGAGGGCGAACTCCCAAGAGATAGGTTACGGGGGTGGGGCTTTGGGGGGAAAGACGGCCACTGCTCCGGTTGGTGTGTGGGGACAGGTGGCAGCCATACTTGAGCACTGGGTAAATGGTGTGAAAGACCCCTGGTTCTGGGGCGGTGGAGATTGTACCTATCCCTCTGTGGCCTTGAACCCCCCGGGGCAGGGTGGCTGATGCCTGCAGCTCTCCCTCGCATGTTCCCGGCTAGCGGCGCCCACCCCGGTCCCGCACAGGTGTGCTCCGACTCCGGCTCCTGCTGTGGCGCTTGGTGTCCCTGCGGTCCCTCTCCCTGCCTCGCTCGCGGTCCCTCTCCCTCTCCCGATCTCGATCACCCCTGTCGCGCTCCCTTTCCCTCTCTCTCTCCCGGTCCCTCTCTCGGCTGTGCTCTCGACGCTTCTCCCGCTCCAGCTGTCGGTTCCGTTCCCGTTCTGCTTCCTTCTCCCGCTCCTTTTGCTCTTCCTCTTCCTGCTCCTTTCGCCGCTTCTCCCGCTCCTTGGCCCGTTCTGCCCGCTCTGCCTCCTTCTGAACAATCTGCAGCAGGCAGCAAAGGCAGACAAGAGGGATCTCAGCCCCGCTCGCACCAGTCCCACTCTGTATGTCCCTGGACCCTGCCCTAGCTCAGGATCATCCCCAGTTTTGCTGTTGAGCACGAAGGGGGTCGTCAGCAATCACATCTGTCTTTGTCTCCGGGTCCTAGTCCCTCCAAGTGTTCGCCCTTTATACCCACGACAGGCAGTGGGCACCATCCCTGCCCCGCCTCTGGTATTTCCCTAGCTACTCCGATGTGAACAAACTATTTTTCCCTTCAGCGGAGTACACCAGCCTCAAATTCCCAAAAAGGCTCATTACAAACTTAAATTTAAAAAGGAAAAAATCGGGGTGCTCAGGAGGCTCAGTCATTAAGTGACTGGCTTTGGCTCAGGTCATGATCCTGGGTCCTGGGATCGAGCCCCACATCAGGCTCCCCGCTCAGCAGGAAGCCTGCTTCTCCCTCTGACCTCTCCCTCTGCTCGTGTTCCCTCTCTCGCCGTGTATGTCTCCCTCCCTCTCTCTCTCTGTAAAATAAATAATTAATAAAATCTTAAAAAAATAAAGCAAAAAATCCTAGCGGTGTCTGTCTGGCTCAGTTGGAAGAGTATGCAATTCTTGCTCTTGCGGCCGTGAGTTCCAGCCCCACATTTGCCGCAGAGCTTACTTACTAAATAAATAAAAATTGGAAAAAAAGGGGCAAAAAATCCTAGAAGCACAAAAGCAAAGAAATGTTTTCTCAGCTAGCTGAAATCCATTTCCAAAATGGTCGGCACAGTCAGCTTCATTTCTTCCCTTGTTATCCTACGCGGATACCCGGGCCTACGCACGCCAGTGGCCAAGCGCCTCTCCCTGCGCGCCGTCCGGCCTGGCCGCTGCTCGGAGAGCAGCAGGAAGTGGGCACTCACCTGGCTGTCAGTCAGCGGGAGCCAGTAGATGCAGGGAGCTGCCTTGGTCTTACGGAAAAGGTCGTCCAGCAGCTTGGCAGGCGGTTCCTCCTGAGCTTTCTCTGAGGTGGAAGAAAGGGAGTCAGACCTTATGCCCTATGACCCTGTGTCCCATCCCCTTGGGTTCCTTTCCCACCTACTAGCAGGTATGTGTGTCCCCACAGCTAAGTACCTTTCTTCTCACTCTTCTTTTCTTTAGACTTCGCACGTTCCTTGCGGCGGCGGTCACGGGACCGTGATCGGGAACGGGGCCCTTCTCGAACTTTGTCCCGATCCCATTCACGCTCTGATCGAGTTCGCTCCCGCCGCTCCATTTCCCGTTCCCGCTCTGCCCACTGTTCCCGCACCGCCCGCTCCTGCTCCCGCTGCTCTGCCCGGGGGTGCTGTGGTGGCTGGGCTGGGGGTGGGGGCGGGGGGTGCAGGGGCCGTGGTACCCCCTGCTCCTCTGTCTTAGTTTCAGAGGGACGGTCCACCAAGAGGCCCCGGTGATAATCCAGCTGTGGGTAGAGGAGGGACAAGGACAGTCAGGATGGAGAGGATAACACTCCCACTGAAGGAGCCCAGATACCAGGGCAGACAGATTTTGGAGCCCCATGGTTCAACGAAAGGAACCAAGGGGTAGGGAGAAGAGGGAGAAGGAATCTCAGTGACTGCAGGTTTGGCCAGGATCTCAGCTGGGTTCTAGCAGATAATGGCCTCCCCTGCCCCTCCCCTCCTTCCTTTCCCTAGGTCTCTTACCTCATCTTGCTCGGCATAGTCAGCACAAAGGAATTTGGGATTGGACTGGGGCCATTTGACCCCATGTAGAGCTGTGCGAGTGGCAACTGCTTCCTCTACTGTTGAGTACTGGTGGAGGAAGGGAGAAGGCAGAGGGTCACAACAGGCCTCAACCCCTCCTACTTGCCACAAGGCCCTTGAACCTGCCCGCATAGGTTACAAAAGGAAATATACGCCATAAGCTAGAAAATCAGCCCCTCCCCTCACCGTTACGAAGCAGTGAGATTTGATCTTGTCAATCCAGAAGGCCTCTTCCACCAGAGTTCCCGTCCGGCCCAGCAATTCCTTTAGTTGGCCTAAAGTGAAGGGACGCACCTGCCAAGCAAAGTGGAGTTTCCGAGTCTCGAAGAAGGCAAGAACAACCCTCCTGTAACTAGTTTTCAGATTCCCCAAGTATCTGACACAGGAGAACAGCTTCAGAGTGTGGGTGCAGGGGGGGGGCACGAACTCTCACGTGGGAGTGAGAGAGGGGCGGAGAGAGAGAACGCTACGGGAGTAAACTCCGTGCCAGGCCCCCTGCAAATCCTCCAGGCGACCCTGCAGGCTGGTACTCTGTCCCCATTTTTCAGATGAGGAGACTGGTTGTGAGGCGTTAAGTCAGTCACTCAGTAAGTGAGTAACTGGCAGATCTAGGAGTTGAAGTGAAGTAACAGGAACGCAAAGCTCAAACTCTTAACCACTGAACAAGGCTGTGCTGTGGGAAACGGCTCCGACTCACCAAATTGGAGATGTGGACGATGTTACTGATCTTGCCCCGGGGTGGGGAGGGCACCTGAGCAGTTCGGACTGGGTCATCAATTGTAATGGAAACTCCAGACTTTTGCTGGCTAATGGAACGTCGAGTTAAGGTATCTCCTAAAGTCACTATCAAGAAGAGCATATGAAGGGTTTTCAGCAGGAGCAATGCTGGCTCTCTGACCTCTGCTACACTTTTCTCTCAGTCCCTACCGAGCTGCACTCTTCCATCTAACTGCGCTGAGCACCTACAATGTGCAAGGTACTGTCTAGGCGGGGTGCCTGGGGGCTCAGTCATTAAGCGCCTGCCTTCGGCTCAGGTCATGATCCCAGAGTCCTGGCATCGAGTCCGTGTTGGGCTCCCCGCTTGGCAGGGAGCCTGCTTCTCCCTCTCCCTCTGCCTGCCGCTCTGCCGACTTGTGCTCTCCTCTCCCTCTGTCAAATAAATAAAATCTTAAAAAAAAAAAAAAAAAAGGTACTATCTAGGCAAAGCTCCTCATTTTGGAGATTCAAACTTAGCTCTCAAGTAGCTTAATAACTAGGAGAGGAAGGTACAACAGAGATGCAAAATACTATAATAAAAGGTAGAAAACATTAAATGGTTTAAAAGAGGTCCAAATAAAGTGCTCTGGGAATTCAGGCTTCACCCACCTTTCTTTACTTCATGTTCCACAGGTGGGGGCAAGGCCACCTCTACTGAAACCTGGGGAGGGATAGGGGGTTCTGCTTCCGGCTCCTTCTCTTCTTCCTCTTCTTCCCTTTGCCCGTTCTCCTGGCCCTCTGCAGGCACTACCTATAAGGTACAGATAATGGAGGAATTCTTAAACACCAAACTGGCACATTCTTCTCCGCCTCTGGTTTCCTGAGAGAGGGTGGGACAGTCAACCTAGCATGTTCCTTCCACTAGGGCAAAGATTTCATTCTCCTCCACCGGCTCCCAGGATTATGAATGCCTCAGCTCTGCCCTGAGGAAAACGAATGCAGGAGTGGGCACATTTTTTCTGTATAGGGCAAGATGAGAATTATTTTTAAGCCTTGTGAGTCATAGACTCTTTTGCAACTATTCAAGGCGGACGTTATAGCACTTAAGCAGCCAGAGGTAAGAGTAAATGAGTTGGTGCAGCCGCGTTCTAATGAAATTTTCTTTACTACAGACAACAGGTTGGACAACAGGTCGTCTGCTGACCCCTAAAAGGACAATTAGCCCAACCCCCTGCACAGAGGGCAGATTTCCCCTCCAGGACTCTACCTTGGCTGCCTGCTCCCGACACTGGCGTGCAAGACCCTTACCTGGGTGACGGTCCGGCATATCTTCAGCCCCTTGTCGTGGGTTCCGTCGTCACCGTTACGCTCCGTCTCATCCTCAGAGATTCGGGAGTCGTCCGCGTGAAGATCCACAATAGCCTCCTGCCCCGCCAGGGGTTTGATGTCGGGGATGAGGCTCTGGGACACAGATACCCCCCACCCCGTTACACTGGGCCCGTGTCTACTCCCACCTCAGCGTGTCCCGTCCTCCCCTCCCCGGCTCCTCCCACCTCACCTTGAGTGACTCAGTGGTGATACTGATGGAGGGTTTCTTCTGTGTGGTGGCTGTGCTGGCTCCCCAACGCCGCTTCCGACCAGGCTGGCCCCCCTCTGTGTCACTGTTTCCAGCTGGCACCCCCTTGGTAGCTGCTGTCCCCAAGAAACAGGACCGAACAGTTAGATGGTCTTAGGTCCTCCGCGGGTTCACACCATTAACACCTACAGATAAGCCTTCGACTGGAATTTCAGTAAAAGGTCAACTTAAGGAAACTATATTTGGGGACTGGGGAAGCCATGCTTCAGAGTGAACAATAAAAGGACCGGAGCCACTTTCTGACCATTAGAAACTACTGCATCTCTGAAGGCAACGAGGGATGGGTAACCAGGGTGGTGAGCTGTTTAAACATTTAGTGGCAGAAATAACTCAAGTCATGGGGAAGACAGACTGAGGAGGACAGGGAATGCAGAAAAACAAGACTATGTGATACTGATGTCTAAGTAAAGTTAATTTAAGATTGTGATGTGATCTGATCATGCTTTAGGTTCACTTTCACACTATGACTTCAGATTAAGTTATAAAGATCTATCACACTTTTTCCATTTAGAGTTCCTCATCGGGAAAATGTTAAAAATGTTACTGTTTGAGGTGTGAGCGCTCTCCTTTCCTCAGATACTCCCTCAGAATAAAGGATAAACTGATAAACATCACAGAGGAGTCCCTCAAACCCACGGCTGGTTCTGAGGGGTCAGGCATCTGAAAGAGGAAATGCACGTGGGGCTAGATAGGAAATGGTGAGACACCTTACAGTGTCATTAGTTAAGAAAGAAATGTGACCTGGGGAAAATGACAGGGATTACCTGAAGTTCTGAATTTCAAACTGGAACCCTACATATCTCAAGAAGATGTGGATTTGTTGGGTGGAGGAAGTGGGGTGGGAAGGGGTGACCCAAGAATGCCACTGAGAGAGAATGGGAATCTATTTCTGTATGAACTGATTTTTATGGTATCCCTGACCTTTATCAGGGATTTGGGGCTAGACTTACAGACAACGGAGATCTTCCTCTTGAATGATTTGGGCAGCGAGCTCTGTATAGAGAAGAAAAGGGGGGGGGGGAAAGAGAAAGAGACACACCCCACAGAGAGGGGGGAAGGAGGTTAGATGGGGCAGTCTAAGCATAGGCTCCAAAGACACAGAGAGAGAGAGACACAGAGACAGACAGAGACCAAAACAGAAGCGGCAAACGGCAAAAACGAAGCAGAATCAATGCAAGTTAGAGAAAAAAATAAAATCAAACATCACAGCAGGGGAAAGTCATCTAGTCCATACCACACCTGTGTATTAGCTTAACCAGAAATAAGCTGGAAGAGGAACTCAGGAGCCTCCCGGCCCTTTAAAGGCATAGGCCATGCCCTCTTCCACTGTCTCTGTGGGTCGAGAGGACGGCAAACCCACTAAGATACGCCCAGAACTGGGCCGTCTAGTCCTCCTAGGTCTCCTCGCTAATGCCGAGGAAACAAGGAAAACCAACTTCGGGACGACCAGTGCAACAAGGTAAGCCTCCTCCCTTTCTCTGACACCCACCGGCCGCGGCTCGAGTCACTGGGACAGCAGGCTGTTAAGGCTGTCAAGGCCGCCCACAGCCCTACAGGGCAGGGCAGCACTAGACCCATCAAACAGGAGGCTCCCGAGCCAGGCGCCAGGAGAAAGACTTTAACGGTGCCTTTGGTAAAGGAAGGGTTTTTTTTCTTTTTTGAGGGGCAAACTGTCCCCAGGGAGCCTCTGGCTTTCCAACCCACCGTACGGAGCTCTACCAGAGCCTTACTGTTTCCTCTCCAACCAAGGCTTAAGCCTTAGGGGCTCTGCCAAGGACCAAAAACTCCCAAACCTGCCTTCGAGCAAGCTTCTGCCCCAACCACTGAGTGGGAGGAAGACTATGGACAGAGTAAAAAGAGGAAGAGAGAGAAAAAGGGATTAGAATGTTTTTAGATTTCAGTGCTTATTTCTGGAAAAACTAAGACCTACCACCCGTCTAAAGGGTAGGGCAGGACCCTCTGGATGAAATCCCCCTTCCCCACCCACCCCCAGCCCCGTTTGTGTCGTCTAACCAAGTCTCCTTGGTCTCCGTTAAGGGCCAACCTGACCCCTAGCCGGGCCGCTCTCGATGGGTAAGTTAGTGAGGAAAAAAAAAAAAAAAGAAAAGAAAAGAAAAGAAAACAGAAAAAAGAAAAAAAAAGTCTTAATTAAAACAGGAAAAACATGAACCAAACAAATAAATAAATCCAATAAAGAAATCAGAAAAATAAAGAAAGAGGAAATAGTCAAACTGAAAGATTAAATAAAAAGAAGAAGAAGAAAATAAAGAGGAAAATAACTAGGAATATGACAAATGTTCCAGGTACCATCTCACACCTGGGATCTTCAGTTCAGCCAATCGCACCTCACTGTGTACTGTATCTAGTCAACCGCCGGTCCAATCAGAATGAGCCCTCCCTGCTAGGCGCTGTGCAATTGGTGGGGGGTTGGGTTGGCAAAAAAGGTGGGCGCACGGCGTGGTGGTCAGCACGGCACTGCCAGAGTCCTCCCAGGGGCGCAGGGGGGGCGGGAGGAAAACGTGTGGGGGGACGCTGCCCAGTTTCCATGATGTCAAGACAGTCCACTGGCGGTGGCCAGGCTCAGCGAGGGGTACGGGGGGAAAAGGGGCAGAGACATCAGTCCCAGCCCTGTAGGGGCATCATCTTGCAGTCCCTGATGAGACGGCCTGTGAGCAGCAGGAAGGGTCCTGGCCTTTTATCGTGAGAGGCAGGCAGGACCCTATGTCCACCAGTGGCAAGATGCAGCAATACCACCACCCAAAACTTGGAATCCAGGTGATGACTCCAGAGTCCCTTTCTCCTCTGCCTGTAAATGGGGAAGGGGTCCTCTCACCGACTGGGATCATGGAGCCTCTGATGAAGGCAGCCAGGGGGCAGTAGGTGGAGAGCCCCAGGACCTGGCACACATTCAGCAGCAAGGTCAGAATACTTTTCTTCTGAGAGTTGTGTGTGGCATCTCCTCAGGGACTCCAGCTGAGACAGTGCTTCCAGTCAGGTGGATGGATGAGCCCCTGCCTCCAGGGATGGAGGAGAAGTTGGAGCAACCAACATGCTGCCCTTCACCATGGACAACAGGGACCAAAGGAAAGTCCATCTGATGAGCAAGTGGTGATACATGGCTGGCTGTCATCAGCATTAAATCCCTGGGCTCAAACCCTAGACTTCTCTGCAGGGCTCCTAGTCGTCACAGCTTAAGCCGAGAGCCTCCACTCGGTATTTTACAGCATGGCACTGTGATCGCAAACATTGACTCTTTAGGAGGTCTTGGTGCCCTAGGTGGGAATCCCAACAGTCTGTAGCAAACAAGGCAACCCACAGTCCTCAAAAGGGTAAGGGCATGTGGACAGGCGCCCCAGCACTGACACAAGCTCTTCTTGGGGTGTCCCAAATAGGGAGATGATGCAAGTCCACCCCTTTCCAAATGCGTTTTGCTTTCTCAATACAAGTCTCTCCAGAACAGTGCTCTTCTTGGCCCCCTGATGTAAGCAAGGCAGGGAGGCAAAAGGGGGCCCATCACAGGATCCCATATACATGCCCCCCTCTGGCCAAGACACCTGGATAGCAGACTCGGCTCTGATTGGGCAGCTCAGTAGCAGCGGGTGGGTCCAGAGGAAGAGGCGGCATCAGCGATTGGCCAGTTGGGCAGGGTTATATTTTACGGGCGGATTACCGTACATGAGGTACTTGGACAAAGTTTTACGGGGAAGAAGGACCTTGTAATAAATAATATTCTGCACATCAAATCACTTTCACCGGCCCCCACCCCCGCAACACACACCAAAGAAAGGCTACACACACGACAGTCCCTCCCATCCTGTTACCCCACTCCCAAACCCAGCTAATTCTTTCTCTATTACTTTAAGAGCCAAGAAGACTTCGCTGGCTCTGATGGGGGGAGCCCCCTGAATTGGGTCCAGGATACGAGATAACATATATGCCAAAAAAGGAAACAGAGGGGTCAGATATATGGAGAAGGGGCCTTTGGGATCACCCCAAGTGCTGGCTTCTTAAGGAGCTCTAGCTCTGCAATATGACCACTAGAGGGCAGAGGAGGAACAAAAATTCCTCAGCACAGCTCATCAGCTGAGAACCACCAAAGCCCACTAGATGGCGTTGAGCCCCCACAGGCTTTTAAAAAGGAGGGAAAGCTAACAGTTACTACAGGGAGAAGCTTGAGTGGGTAGCAGGGAAGGCTGGGCCTGGGTCTCGGATAAAGGGCCATCAACTTGACTTTTCCTTTAGTTACAAACTTTCAACAGTCGCGACTGCACTTCCCCAACAAAGAAAGAGGAATGAGCCCTGTCCCCATCACAAGGGGTCTCCCTTGCTAAACCAGCGAATTCTCCCTTGGCCCTATCCTGATCCAAGTCTGCCTACCCCCTTTAAGCTATCCCACTGTGTACGAGGGATTACTAAAGTGGTCTAACTCTTTCCCCTAGGCCCGCTCCTGCCCACCCACCCCAACAGGTGGCTTGGAAATTTACCTCTTTCTTCTCCTCATCTTCAGCGCTGCCCTCTGGGCGGTCATCATTGCTGACTTGGTCTGCAATAGTCACAGGGGGTTCTGGAACCTCATTTTCAGGTCTGTTTTCACTTGTGTCCATGGTCACTTCCTCCTTCTCCTCACTAACAGTATGGGGAGAGGTAGGGAGGGAAGGGCAGGAAAGAACCAAGGGGGAAGAGAGAGCAAGATGTTAGGTTTGGGGTCAGGAAACCCCCATGCCTCATCACTTGGGTGGGGTTGGGAGGGCTGCTTTTCAGATGAGACTAGAGACCTTGCCCCCACAGGACAACTGGGAAACCGTTTTCCTTGGGAGAAAAGCACAGGTCGTAGCAACCACATCCACCCACTGCCCAGATGGGATAAAGCTGTGAAGTGTGGGGTCAGGACTCCCAACTGTTTTTTAGGTAATTCACCAGAGTACTCTTACATGGAAAGGAGAAACATACCCCTCTGAACACAGTCCCTCAAAAGCCACCGATATGCCCACAACCCTGTGGCCTCCCGATCCCCTGGCCACAGGCATCTTTAACAAAACTGCATGAGAAATTAAGGGAAGCCTGATTGCTTAAGACAAGAAAGAATAGCTGTGGCAAGTGATTCCAAGCTTGTGTTTACAATCAACTGCTGAAGAAGGCCTACTGACCCACAGGATCTGGAAACAGGAATGGAGAAATTGGGGAGGGGGGCGGTGGTTGCAGGGAAAGTAGGACTGGTGAGGGTTCGAATTTCAGTAAGGACCCTCTCATTCAAAAGGAAAAATGACAAATGCTAGAGTTTGAAAGCTCAGAGAAAAATCAGGCCACTTTTACCTGCTCAGAGGTGTAGGAATTGTTCTTACATTCGGCTTTCGCCCAGTTTCTCCCACTCCCTCATTCCAACTTCCAAGAGATAAAGAGAGCAGGCCTCCCAGTCAGGACACACCCTCCCCCACACCCTGGATCCCCTCCCCACTACAAATACTGAATCCCCCCCACCCCCACTCTGAATCACACAAGTTAGCTCCCATTTCAGGCAATGAATCCCAGAGATTCGCTTCAGATAAACTATCTTCCCATTTCTTTTCCATCTTCATCCCTAACTTCTATCTTTAATCTCACTCCCACTATCACCCAAACCCCGAGGGAAAAAAAAAATCGAATTAAGATGATCAGGGGCCTAAGACCCAGGAGAGGGGAAACCAAGCCCCCCCACGCAGATAGCCACCACCAGTAAATTCAGCATTCCCCACAGGCTGACTGACACCCAGAGGTCAGAAGAGCTTCCCCAGAGCAGGCAGGGAGGGATGCACGGGAAGGGGGAGGGGAAAATCGGAACTGTGCCCCCAGCTAACCGGCACCCACAGAAACACGCGATTCAACTGCCTGTATCTAAAGAAAAGACTTATCCAAAAAATACCTATTTCCCACACGGAGAGGGCAAGTTGGGCCAATTAGAAACCAGGCAGGAAGGACAAAGGGGGAAAGCAGAATGACTGAAAACAAACCAAAATGAAAAGATGGAATGAAAGCCAAGGGGAAGAGAAGGAAGATGAGGTAGGCTAGAGCGGTGGGGAAAAGGGATACATGGAAATGTGAAGCTCTCACCCTTCTTTGCTTTCTGATAACATGATTTTTTTTTCTCCCCCTGGAAGTGCTGTTTATCCCTTTCTGGAATGGAAGAAATAACAAAAACCAAACAAAAAAAATCCTAAAAATTAAAAAAAAAAAAAAAAAACCACAACACCTTCCTCGTCCCAAGAGCCCACCACCTCCTCCCCAGCCACCCGATCCAGAGAGAGAAAATAGAGATGCAGCAACTGGGGATCCAAAAAATGGTAAATGGAAGGGGAGGTGGTGGTGGTGGTGGTGGTGGTGAGGGGAGGCTAAAATAGATCTGGCTTTTAAGAGATAAGCGTTAAGTCCTCACGGCAAACCCCGAGTTCGGCTGGATTGGTCTCTCTGGAGAAGGAGGAGGAAGAGGGCCAGGCTGCTGGTAGTGGCTGGCTCTATTGTATTGGCGGAGCGGCGGCGATCAGCCGGAGACATGCAGGGGAGCCATCTTGCCACTTACCCAGCAGCCCGTGTGTGCGGATGGGGGAGGGCCCTGCTGCAGCAGGGGAGGGGAAAGAGAAGAGGGAGGGCGCTGAGTGAGCAAGGTTCTTAGCCTCTGGCAGGCCAAAGGGAGCTCACTGCTGGCTCAAGAGGCCTGGCCTTTTTCCTTCTTTTCTCAGGTTACAACAGCTACCGAGGCCTAACCCCACAGGGAAAGGGTGCGCTCTCCTTGTCTTCCCAGGGGGCGGGGGAGGGGGCTGGGTGGAGAGGACAGACAAAGTTACAGCTGCTTGCTTGGAAGATTCCAGAGAAAAGAAGAAAGGGAAACAGCAGAGCTTGGGAATGAAAAATGATTAAAGGAAGACAACAAAGCCAAAGTTGAATGAGACAAAGAATGGAGGGTCATGAGCAATTTTTCATGTGCCCACCTCCCTCCATCCTGGAAGCCAGTCAGCTGTTCATGCGGGGAGGTGGGATGAGAACTGGCACTATCCAATCACTAGAGGAGCTAGCTGGCTGCTCACCCCAAGCAATGACCACGTGTTGTTACTCCAACCTGTCCCTTCTCCAGGGAGGGCGGCAGGAGAGGAGAGTTCCTTTTTGAATTACCAGTAGAGAGGGGGAGAGGTGTCTCTGAAGAGATGACAGACAACTTTGTTTCACAGAGTCTTTAATCAGGTCACCCTGCCCCGGGGTCCACTGGAGCCAGAAAGGAAAAGGATAAACAGGGCAAGGGGACCTTGGGTAGCTGAAGCATGAAGGCCACTTCTTGGAGCAAGGGCTCCAAGGTGGGGGCTCCGAAGTAGATAAGAAGCCAAAGTGAGAGAGCTGTTACTCAGGTTGTGGGGGGGGGGGGTTTCTGCTGGGCCCGAAGTGTTTGGGAACTAAATGGAAATTATTAATCATGGGCATCTTCACCAGACTAACTGTGAAACAAGAAGCTGACTCTATTTAAAAAAAAAAAACAAAAAAACAACAACACAAACCACTCAGTAAATGCTCAAAAAGACTCCTTTGCTGACTGCAAAGGTAGCTCCTTCTGCATCCCAGTGGCAGCAGAGGTTTAACAGTAAGGTATTTAATCAAAACCCTGGTATTATCTCATTTGTAATACCGGAGCTGTCGGCCAGAAATAAATTGTCCTCCCCACCGCTTAAAATCTTGTGCGTGCTGACCACATGCTAAAGTGGGCATGTCTACACACTACTCTAGAAGTTCCCTCTCACTTAGTCGTCCCTGTCTGCCCAGTAAGACTGAGAGCTCTGCAGTCACACTGGCTACGGCCCAATCGTGGCCTGAGGCCCGACCGAGCTCCCATACAAGTTCTGCGACACCGGGCGAGTCTCTGATCCTGTGTATCTGTTAACTTCATCTGTAAAGTGGGGACCACAACAATACCTATCTCATGGAACAGTATGATAAGGCTTTGCCCTTAAGAGTCTGGCTTGGGACAACGCTCCAAGTTAAGGTAAGGATATACATAAAAACATGTACATTTAATAAGCCATTTATCTCATATGATTGATACCCTATGGAGCTTTTTCTGACTTTCCTCAAAGAGCAGACTGCGCTTTCTCTGATGTGAAGGCACCCAGTAGTTGGTTTGACAGGTTTTCAGCAAGGACCTCACCACTCTGTACAATAACCGCTGGCTGACTTGCCCCTCACCTCCACCTTGCAGGATTCCTCAAGGTCGGGGCCTATACATCCCTTAACCCTAGCCCAGGGCCTAACACAAAGAAATGCTCAGTAAATATTTCGGAATTAGGCTGTCAATGTGTATACCAAGTGGACACTTTAATGATTGCCTGCTGAACTAAAAGCTTTCTTCTTCTTAAAGTAAGCTCTACACCCAATGTGGGGTTTGCACTCATGACCCCAAGAGTTGCATGCTCTCCCAACTGAGCCACAAAGCACCCCAAAGTTTCCTTCTTAAACAGTATTTTAGGCAGAATTCCCACAGAGAATGTTACCTCACAGAGAATGTTACCCTCCAACATCCGCAAATAAATGTTTCCTATCCTTCAATTATCCTAAAGTAGTTTCAGCTGCCAATATGTCGCTCCAGAAGTGGCTTCCTTGGAAGAAGAATTTTTCTTTCATTGGAAATTCTTTCTCGTTTTTTTCAAGAATAAGAATTTTACGACATTATCCTCGGCCTTCTTAAGACACAGTGAGTTTGAGTCACCTATTTCCCCACAAACAATTCTGTGGGATCCAGGATTCCGAAGACTTTATTTTCCTAAGAAAAATAGGAATCCTTGAAACTGCCCCCAAAAGAGACTCAAATCTATTTGTAGGACCAGTCCCAAAGCCTTGTTAGCTACTTGTCAGAGGTCCATGAAGCTTTTCTTTGTAGCCCTTTTTAAACAAAAGGCATCTAGACATCTCCCTTTCCACATTTAAGTTCTTGCACAAATATTTCTGATATCTTTGAAAAATCTGTGAAATTGCATGGGGGTTTAGGGGTGGGAGATCTCTATTCATAACTGAACAGCACAAAAAGCATTTGCAGCCCAGGAGAAAAGGACAGAACTACTTGGAGACTAAATCACGTTATATTTCATATCTAAATAAGATTCAGAAAAACTAACAGAAAAGGAAATTTCTACAGGCGTATATATTTGAATTTTAGTTACTGTAGAAAATTCATGAGGAGCTGAGGACCTGATACAGAATAGTGGGATGTAACTATTCTCAGGCAGTGAGACTTAAGTTATAGAATACAGTGGGGCATACTAATTTCAAGGTAACCAAGGATGTTATGATTTTGGGGGTATGTCCTTAGATTCCAATTTCTCAGTAAGCAAATGCCGTTGATAATAAATTCTACTTTTAAAAATTATACATTATTGGCATATTGGTACTGTAGGTTCCCTGGAGAGCGACCATTACACTGTCATATTGGCTTAAAGGACTATTTTCTTCCTTGTACTCAGGCAAAAGGACAAATAAACATAATAAGCCAAAAGCCCAAAGCTGCTATTGCCTGCAAGAGCTGCGTACTCAGGAAAGTCATATTAAGGAAAATTCAGGTTTGAATCAACTACTGCTGCATAATACAGTTACTCACACAAAAGTTCATTTTTCCCCCCTATTTTTTTTTTAATGTATAAACAGAGTAGCAATATATTCTGCTGTATGAAGACACTTTTGTTATATCCATAGCAGGCAGAAGACTGGATTTTGGAACATGGCTCAGTTGAAATAGGACTGAGGGTCACAAACTCCTGTTCCAAGCAATGACAAGATACCTTACCTCATAAATTAAGAATTCCTCAGAGCACAATCAGAATCAGAATGGATTTAACAAAGCACAGAAAAAGTTAGACAATCTCTTCCAGGTGCTGACAGGTTCTTGAAGTCTTTTTTTTTTTTTTTTAAACACTTTACTGAATCAACAGGCCCTACGCTCTGTCTCTTGTTGAGACAGATAGGAAAACCAAGGTTAAGCCACAAATAGTCTTTTCCATTTAGCACTGTCGATCCCACTTTTAAAATTGGCCAGGGGCTCCAGAGGTCACCGGGCTGAAAACTAGGACTCTAGAGGAGTGAAAGACTAGGACGACTGGTGTGAATCAGATGCAGGAGGGCTTCCAGAACGGTAGGTAAACCTCTCCAAGAGTCATTGACCAAATCCAATGCCAGATTAGCCTATGGTTTAGGCCCTCGGACATGTTTTTTTATTAGGCTGCTGAATAGACCATCTGGAAGACAGGCAGAGGGAAAGTAGGGAAAGGGGATGTGTGTGAGCTACTCCCAAGCTCAGATTGCATTTCTCACCTATAGACTGCTCCACTGCAGCCTGCCTAGGCAACAAGGACAGTCTCAGTATTTGCCCAGGGTGCCACTTGCCTATCACCTTGTTGGAATCAATGTGACTAGATTACCTCAGTCGGAAAGTGGAAAATCAAAGGCACCTTTATGTGGGGAGAAAAACTGTACAGGACTCCGAGTTTCATGTGCCTTGGACTTGCATGCTAAAGTCCAGAAATAGACACTTCAAAACAGCATCAAGTGCTGTTTTGTTGCCAGGATCTCACAGACACACTGAATTTTAGGGCAGGCAAAACCTTTTTAGAAAATTAGTTGCTTCTCAAGGTGTATAGGGGGCAGTTCCTCAGGCCCAATTACTAGCAGGTTGTCAACACCTACTTCGAAACTGCCATAATACAAAGGACGTGCTGCAGCCCCTTGGGCTGGGGTAGGGGAGAGCAGGTATTAGCTCTGGTTGATGGATATGGAAGGGAAGGTGTCACCCCATTTCCTCATCGATGGTGTAGCTGGGGAATCCTGAACACCTTCCAGAATCCGCTGGGTTTTCACTTTATGGTCCTAGAAGAAAAACCCTCTCCAAAGGATAATGAACCCACCCCAAAAGGGAAAAACAAAACTTTTCAAAGGAAGGAGAGTGAACTTTTGACTTTCAAACCAAAAAAGTAATGGCCACAAGATGGCAGCAAAGGCAAGACCGTTAGAATAGACAGTAGCAAAGGTATATCCCAAGGTAAAAGCTATACAGGTAGTAAGGAGTACAAAACTAGTATTAAAGTCATAAGGAAATGAGATAATAAATCATATCACCTGCCCACCACCCTCCAAAATCAGAGGTAAGACAGTCTGAGGCCCTCAGAAAAGTGTAAATTATTAGGCTTTTACATAAAGGGAAAAATCATACTGCTAGTATTAGTGTTAAAATGACATAAAACCAACAGAGAACAATTTCAGGCCAACTGTCTCAACTGGATGTTCACTAAAGAAGTACCGGATTCTTGATGTCTAAAAGCTAAGCAATCTTATTTCCACAATGTTTTGCTTTTCATTTCCCATGAGACTCTAAGCCAGGAATTTGGGTTCAATGGCTTCTTAACGTATAGTACCTAGCTCAGAATAATGAATGATATACCTGTTCTTATCTGTATTTTTCTAGAACTAAATATAAGGAACAAAAACTCACACTAATTATGTAAATGGTAAAAACCAACCCAAGAGTCCCAGAAACAAACTTCTGGTTGATATATGCTTTGTATTTGGCCGTACTGTACCCAGCAAGAACTAAGAGAGACTGTGCTTAATAAAAAGACAGCCAACAACTAAGGAAAACAACAGAAACTCAAAAACACCTCCCTGTGCCTTTCTTGGCAGACTCTAGATATCCTTTATTAAGCTGAGTTCCCAGGCTCAGATGTAGCCGGTAAACGTGAGTTAAACACTGAGTTAAGATGTCCTGAGTCAACTCCCTTACGCCGCCCTGAGTTTGGAAGCCAAAGCGTCTGCTATGTGCTCCTAAAAAGAACTGACTATTTTGGTCAGATGATCCCAGATACGGGTTTCCTTAGGCTCTCACCACCACTTTTCAGAGAACCTTAAGAATTCCGGTGGTAGCTCTCAACATAACAACTGAAGCCTAGCCTTTGTCCAGATAAAGCTCTGCCTTTATGTTTTAAAAGGAAACGAGGACTGCTTAGTCAAAGAGCCCCAGGGAGCAGAGAACTATTCCACACTGCCAGGTCCTTGTTATACCCCAGTTGAGACAGATTACTCACATAGTGTGATGAGTCCTTTCTGATTCTGGCAGGTGCGCAGTCTGGGTCTCTGAGGTTTGGGGCTGTGCGGCAGCTGGTGGCTCCGCCTCTTCAGCTTCGCACTTCTTTGGGCTCCCCTGTCAGAACAAACATAGCGAAACGCCCATAGCAACGTACTTAAAGCTGCCTGGTTCCTTTTCTTTAACCTGGAGCTGGTAAAAGGCAGAGCAGGACTTACATAGTGGCAGCTCCCCCACTTAGCCCTGTAGATCTTTGTTATTTTCGTTTAAAAAGTGGAAAGGAATTTCTATGCCAGCAATCATTTTATTAGAATTCTTTTTTGAGGGGCGCCTGGGTGGCTCAGTGGGTTAAAGCCTCTGCCTTTGGCTCAGGTCGTGATCTCAGGGTCCTGGGATCGAGCCCCGCATCGGGCTCTCTGCTCGGCAAGGAGCCTGCTTTCCCCTTTCTCTCTGCCTGCCTCTCTGCCTACTTGTGATCTCTCTCTGTCAAATAAATAAATAAAATCTTGAAAAAAAAATTATTTTTGGGGAGAACTAAGAAAAGGCTTCCCTTGGGGCAGAGAAAGAAGACATTCTGTGGAAGTGACCCTGGGAGCCCTGGAGATGAGGACCCTGCTGCCCAGCCTCACCAGACGGCTTTCGTGGACTAGGGAGTCGGAACGGAGTTCAGTGGAATCGTACAGGTATCCCCAACCATCTACATTCCTACTGAACCGTATCCAGACCGGCCTTCCAGTCTGATAGCCAAGACAGAAGGGAAAATCATGCCTAATCCTCCCTCTGCTTCTAGGGAGGGGCAGAATAGCCTACCCGCTCAGGTTGTAACCTCTGGGTCACATGCTTTTCAGCTGGCTCGGGCTGGCTCAAACGCCTCACTCGGATAGAGGATGAGGTGGAAGTCCTCTCCTTTGGCTCAAGGACCTGCAGTTGTGGCACTGGTGGAGTTGCAACCTCCTGACCAGAAGAGGGATCTTTGGTTTCAGTGTAGCTGGTGCTGCTGTCCCTGGAGACTCCGGGGCTCAGAGACTAAAGAAATGAAGCACATGAGGTAAATTATTTTATATGGTATATATCCAGTACGTCACTGAGTGTTCCAACTTCCACTGACTCAGTTTAATACTCTGGACCCCTCCCTATGTTTATTCCTCTTTGAGTTCGTGATCTTCTTGACTTCCTACAGTATCCAGCAAACTAAGTCCCGACTATGTGCTAGAAGAATACGAGGATACACATGTCAAAAGGCACGTACATATCTTCAAGTTTATAGTCTAGCGAACACAGAACTCTATTTAGGGATCAATGAATTAAAAATCAGACTCTGAAATGATGGGAAAGTAATCACTGACCTGGGGCGTAAAGGAAGCTTTTCCCCTTCCTGCCAGAAATTATAATAGGTTCTCCTGGGGTTGAAAAACACCGGAATACAAACAGAACGTCAACGCACTCAGGATTCTCCCACACTTACTTTCCTGCTGTTGCTTGAGGCTGAACGAGAACGGGAACGGGAACGGGACCTGGACCCGGAGGTTGATCGGGAGCCCATCTCAGATCTACCGCGAGGGTTCGTGTGAGTACGTGCCCGAGACACATCTCTCTGCTTGGATCTTGGAGGTGAGTGAGACTGAGAGCCTGAGCCGTCAGGAGAGCGAGATCTTGATCGAGAACTGGAGGATGAAGAGGAGGACCGGCTTGAGGAGGAGTCAGCTGACTGTTCCAATCTGTGGCTTGGGAGAAGGGTATGAGAAGCCCTTCTACCTTCCTTCTGTTCCAAAGACAGCTGTTTCAGAGAGTCCTCAGTGATCCCTTTGGCCAGTGCTAATTCCTCGATTTTAAGAGGGAGTGGTTGAGCAGATTTTTCTGACTCAGTTTCAAGACCCTTCTGGGTTGGGCATTCAGCTAGTGTGCTTTTCTGAACTAGAGGCAGGACACTCTCCTCTGGCACTTTCTCTGCTAGAGATTCTGCTTTGGTGTCTACAGGACTTGACAAAGGAGGCAGGCCTCCCACCAACTGGACAGTATGCTGAGATATTAATAGCTCCCTGGCCTCAGCATCTGTATTAGGAGGCGACAGCTGAGTGAGAACAGGGGGAGCTGGGCCTTCCATGGGCTCTATTTCTTCCTCACTCTGGAGTTGTGTATTAGGTGGTGAAGACGCTTCCTTGGTAAGTAAAGGTGGAGGAGTTTCCTCCTCACTGGCATTTTGCTCTGGTTGTAGCACAAGAGGGGCCTTCTCCAGATCTTCAGTCAGTCGAGGAGGGGAAGGGGACTTTGATTTTTCCTCCAAGCCTTTTGAAGATTTTATTTCCTTTTCTTCTTCCTCAAGGGGAGAAACTGTTTTCATTTCTTTCTCCTGCTGATGTCTGGCCATATGACTTCTTCTGGCTTCTTCCTGGGACCTTGTGACTCTTCCTCCTCTCTCTAAACTCTCCTGTTCCTGGGACCTTATGGTTTGGGGTTTCTCATCTACCACCTCCTCTGGTTTTGCCCCCTCTTCTGCTTCCTCAAACTGTTTCAGGACTGGTGCATCCCTAGATTTTTGTCCTTCATCCTCTTCCTCTTCCTCCTCGTCTTCCTCTTCCTCCTCCTCCTCTTCTTCTTCCTCTGTTTTCAAATTTCGATCTGCTCTGACCCTCAGATTTCTGGAAGGTGTTTCTTGATCCTCTTCCTCCTCAGCGACTTGGCTACACTCAGAGAGTTTAGCTGTTCTTGCCTGAAAGAAAAGATATACAATGGATCCAAGTATATTTGCTCACTATCAGAGGGGAAAGGGTATCTTAGGAGATACACATAAGAAGGAAAAACTCAATGACAAAGGTTTGACAAACAAGTGTGGCAGTAAACAAGCATGACCTATCAAGCTCTTATGGGAATCAAAACAAGAGTACAAATGAAGCACAATAATGAAACTGCTACTAGTTCATTTTTCAGTTTCAAGCTTTAAAAACAAATACAGACTGAACATCTAAAAAGTGGCAAGGGGGTGGCGGAACCGCCCTATTATTGCTTAGAGTAATAATTTTTAACATTCTGATATGTTTAACCTTTTCCCCATTTCTTTTCCATACTCATAATCATACCACAGATAGACTTTTGTGTTCTGCTCATTTAACACTGCATCATATGGCTTTAAAGTTCTAACTGAATAACTATCTTTTCTAATAATGTATGTTAGTATTATAGACCAGCCTGTTAGCTTTCATAATTTAATTTTTATCTATTTGCTTAGGAATCTGAGTAGACCTAATTAAAAAACAAAAAGAGTTCTTTCGTTTGGGCTGCCCACGTGCCATCCAGACTGCGGAAGACCCGGACACCTCGAGGCCACTGGGGCCACAGCCGCATCAGCAAACACCAGAAGCCAGAGGAGGCCAGGGTAATGCTGGGGACACACATCACCACGGGATCAACTCCGACAAAGTTGGAGGTTTACTCCGGAAACGTTGGTAAGAGGCATGAGCACTTAAAGAGAAACCAGAGCTTCTGCCCATCTGTCAACTTTGACAAACGGTGGACCTTTGTCAGCGAGCAGACGCGGGTAAATGCCCCCAGAAACAAGTCCGGAATTCCTCTCATCCCTGACGTGGCACTCAAGCTACTACGAAGTTTCGGGAAAGGGAAAGCTCCCCAAACAGCCTATCATTGTGAAGGCCAAATTTTTGAGTAGAAGAGCTGAGGAGAAGATGAAGGGGGTTGGGGAGCGCTGTGTCCTGGTAACTTGAAGCCATGTGGAGAAAGGTTCATTAAATACTAACAAGTACTTTTGAAAGAAACAAAAACCACCCCCCCAAAATACCCCAAAATGAGATAAAGATGAGAAAGAGGAGAAAGAAAAGGACTACAGAAATCTAAAGAGACACAAACTCTGAAAAAGTCCAAGAAGAAAGAGGAGGAAGAGATATCCAAAGCAGTACTCAAAGAAGTGACCGATGCTCTAAGAGGTATTTATTTGAGTTACCTGTCTGACCCTGGGTGATCGTCTTTCTCCTTTCCTTGGCTTATCATCATCAGATTCACCTTTCTCTTCAGAAATAGAGGAGCTTTTTCCTATCAAATGAAAGAAAATCAAGTCAGATTCATGGCATAAACATTCGTTCAAGGATGTTTTCTAAAATTCAATCACAGCATATGAGCTGGTCATTACATATCTGTATTAAATTCTTTAACTTCATAAATAAATTTATAAAATTTATAAATTTATAAATAAACTATATAAAGTTCTAAGGCAGGCAGGGGTTGGTGCCTAGGTGGCTCAGTTGGTTAAGCGTCTGAGTCTTGGCTTTGGCTCAGGTCATGATCTCAATCAAGGTCCTGGTGCGTTGGGCTCCACACTCAGTGGGGAGTCTGCTCCAAGATTTTCTCTCTCCCTCTACCCCTCCCCCTCCTCACATGTGCACATTCACTTGCTCTCTCTCAAAAATAAAGAAAGAAATCTTAAAAAATAATGAAGTTCTAAGGGTCTTATTAATAATTCCTGCTGTGCACGTCTGGAATATTTTCAGCATCTCAAAACCAACTCTCACATATTACAAACAACTGTAAAATAATCACTGGTGGCTTCATCACTACCAGGGGCTTCAAATTGTCTTGTGGGGATGTACAAAGTGCACCGATTTCTATAAAATGTTTTGTCACCGTTTTTCTGGATTGTCTATTGATACCACTAGTTATGAACAAAATATGATGATTAACGAAACAGTTTGCAAAACAACAATCTCATGAAATAAGTACTTATTAAATGAATTGTTTTTAGGTCTAAAGTTCCTAGAAATTACTTCAACCCACTGGACAGGGCTTCAGAAACGGGCCCTCTCAATTATGTTTTTATATAAAAAGCTCAAGGTGAGATTTCTTTCTGAAAGGAAAAATAAGTTCAAGAAAGCTTGAAAACCATCAATCTAGGTCATTTCAAATAAGAACTCCATGTAAAACTGGAAAAAAATTTCATTCACATTCCATGAAGGAAGGTAACTGTGCATAAACCACTTAAACAACTTGGTCTTGGGGCACCTGGGTGGCTCGGTCAGTTAAGTGTCCAAATCTTGATTTTGGCTCAGGTCATGATCTCAGGGTCATGAGACTGAGCCCCGCGTTGGGCTCCGCACTGAGCATGGAGGCTGCTTGAGAGTCTCTCTCTCCTTTTCCCTCTGCCCCTTCACGTTCTCCTGCAAATGCTCTCACTCTTAAAACAAAACAAACAAAACTAAAAACAAACAAACAAAAAAACGAATGCCAACCAAGCTGAGTCTAAATGTCTTGACCAAGAAAAAGGCAGAAATGGACTGAGGATTTCTAAGCTTCCTACCAGTATTAAAATATTACACGAAATAGCAATGCAAATATTGATGAGAGCCAGTTTAGAAAACAGCTTTAAGATGAGTATATTCCAGTTACTTAACTCAGTTTGTGCTCAATTTTAATATAGTACAAAAGGCTTAAATGATCTACAAAACCATGTCCTACACTAAACTGGTATAAATAAAACAGATGGTGTGAGCTCTAACCCAAGGTCTTATTTTTATAGCCCTACAATCTAAAATGAATTAGTCTTTGCTCCTATAATTAAAAGAAGAAACATAAAACAAACTAAAAGACTGCACATATTTTGTAAAACTTTACTCCATGATCACTTTACTCACAGGATCTCTGAATAGATACCATTTCATATCTGGGTTAGTGAAAAAAGACTTGCATTATGGGTGTTCAGGATCTATAGTTAGGACATAGAGTAATAAGCCAGATTCTCTAGCAAACACTGAGGGATAATCTGTAAGAAATTACTAATGTGGTAATAATCAAACATAATTTCATAGTTAAATAACCTGGAATAGATTCAATTACAACATGAGTAAAACCAAAAGAAAATTGTTTTCCATTAATTTTTGATAAAGCTCCTCTACAAGTTTAAAATAAAGAACCAATTTTTGTAGTTTAACAAAAAAGAAAATAAAGGTAGAGGCTGGGGGGAGGGACGAACAGGCAGAGCAGAGAGGATTTTTACAACAGTGAAAATACTCTGTATGATACCGGAATGATGCATAAATATTATACTTATTATATATCTGTCCAAACCCACAAAATGTACAATCAAGAGTGAACCCTAAGGTAAACTATGGATCACAGGTGATTATGACTTGTCAACCTAGGTTCTTCAATTTTAAGAAATTTTAAGAAATGTACCACAATGATGGGGGAATGTTGTTAATGGGAGAGACTATGCATGTGTGAGAGTAGAAGGCATACTGGAAATCTCTGTACCTTCCTTTCAATTTTGTCATGGACCTAAAACTGCTCTAAAAAAATAATGTCTTGAGGGGTGCCTGGCTGCCTCAGTTGGTAGAACTGAGTAGAGATTCTTGATCTCAGGGCTAGGAGTTCAAACCCCACATTAAACATTATTTTTATAAAATTTTTTAAAAATGTCTTTAAGTCATCCAGATGCTTAAGAATTTAAAAAAATAAATTAAAATAAAAAAGAAGGGATGCTTGGGCGGCTCAGCTGGTTAAGCATTGGATCCTTGATTTCCGCTCAGATCATAATCTCAGAGTCATGAGATCGAGTCCTTGTGGAGCCTGCTTAAGATTCTCTCTCCCCCTCTCCGTCTGCACCTCCCTGTCCCCTTGCATACATTCTCTCAAAAAAAAAAAAAGTTAACTAGGTCAGAGGAACAATAAAGATCTGAATACTGCAGGTATTTTAAGCTTTACAAAAACAATACAATATGGTTGGTTTTTTTTTTAAAGATTTTATTTATTTGACAGAGGGAGAGAGATCACAAGTATGCAGAGAGGCAGGCAGAGAGAGGGGGGAAGCAGGCTTCCTGCTGAGCAGAGAACCCAATGCTCTCATGATCCCAGGACCCTGAGATCATGACCTGAGCTGAAGGCAGAGGTTTTAAACCCACTGAGCCACCCAGGCGCTCCCAAAATGGATGATTCAAAAAGTTGGTTTTTCTTCTAGATTTTCCAAATTTTGTTTAATAAACACATACTACTTTTTGTAATAAGAAAATAAATATATTTAAAAGGATAAAATCCTATTCTCTGGAGAAAAAATATACTCTTCAAATCCTATGAACAGCTAAAATTCACAGGCCTAACCGTACTGGCTTTTATCACTGCAATTTTTTTTTTTAATTTTATTTATTTGTTTATTTGAGAGAGAGCGAGAGAGAGGGAGAAAGCAAGTGTGCACAAGCAGGGGGAGTAGCACGAGGAGGGAGAGGGAGAAGCAGGTTCCCTGCTAAACCCCATCCCAGGACCCTGGGATCATGACCTGAGCCCAAGGCAGATGCTTAAGAAGGCAGATGCTTAACCAACTGAGCCACCCAGGCATCCCTATCACTGCCAAGTTCTATCTAAGAAACGTTCTCTTTGTTTTCTTATTAATTTAAAAACAGGAGTTATATGCACATATTTAAAGCCATACTAAAGATGCTTTGTGGTGAATAACAAGCTCTCCATAAGCACTTACACACTCTGTATAAATAAATGTGATTTTAAGGGGTGGGAAAAAGACATGTTTTATGAAGCTGGTCAGAGATAAATGTGTTAAACAGGTCAAAGAGTTCTGGAGTTTGGTATGTACAAGCAAACAGCCTCTTTCTCCACCTATTGAAAGCTGAATGCTATTCTATTGGATCATAATGTTGCTTTGATGCTATAAAACTGCAGTGATAGGAGTCTAGGTGACTGCTTCTCTGGAAGCACTTAAATAGTAAGTCATCAAAGAGATGTGGGCTCTTCAGAAAGTTTTGGTCATGATTATTTCGGGGAAAGAAAAAAAAAAAGACAACTGGAGGGGACCTCAGACATAAAACGGGAACTTAGTAAGCAGCACAAAATATAAAGAAGAGAAAACAAGATAAATAAGAAATGAGGAATCACCTTCTAGCTCCGTGTAAGGAACTGATGTAATGCAGACAAGCTTCTGGGAAAGGTGACATCTTCTATTATGGGCACATGGCCATATTATGGGCACATGGCCACATTAAGTGTCTTAAATCAGATATTAATAATATGTGATGAGTAGAAACTGAGTGCTTTCAGCAAAGAGTGGAGCCAATCCAAGTTAAGAAATGTATTTCAGGAGTTGAAAAGCAAGGGTAAGTGTAAGATTTCCAAGATTCCAAAGCCAGAAGCCTTCAGGTGCTAGACAGTAGAGAAGTGAAGAATGTTTTATAAGGGCCATATAGGAAAATAGTGTCTTCTTTCTAGAAAACAAATCCTTGGATATGAGTAAGAAGCAGGAATTAAGAGAATGGAGGGAGACCTGGCAATGATGCCAAACCTAAATCTGATTCACGTTAGCTGAGTAACTTAACTAGTATTTCTCTACAATCTCAGCTTCCAGATTTAATATGAGAAAAAGGAATGAGGACTATATGCCCTATAAGCAAAAGGCTGGTTAGATCCCCTGGAGCTATACTTTTATTAAAGAATCTGTATATTGATAGCCATTTTTAACCTTTTTTCTATTTTTCTAGATTGGACTCTTCTTGAAATAATTAAATAATGGCAGTAAGGATTTTGTACACCCAGTCATGATCTAAAGGTGATTCTAGACAACTTCTCACTATGAAGGGTGGATACTGTCTCCCAACGCATTAGAAAAATCTGAAGAAAGTGGCAGAGAGAGAAGTCAAGAAGGAGAAGCAGAAGGATGTTATAAAGCAATTCTTCCTATCTGGGATTTTGTCTACAGCACATAAAAGGAGGTTGCTGGAATATGAGCCAAAGATCCTGATTAATATCAATACTAAAAAACTATTCTTTCAGTTAGTCATTCACAAGCTAAGTTGATTAACAGGGGTAGGACCCAGGAAGCCATATTCTTAAAAAGTTTAATATAAAAAAAAATATCTTCAGATGCCACTACTGATCAGGAAACTGTTACTAAAAACTTTCCTTTAATGAAAATCTTATTAGGAGCGCCTGGGTGGCTCAGTCGGTTAAGTGTCTGCCTTTGGCTTGGGTCATGATCCCGGGGTCCTGGATTGAGCCCCACATTGGGCTCCTCGCTTCCCAGGGAGCCTGCTTCTCCCTCTCCTTCTCCCTACTGCTCCACCTGCCTGTGCGCTCTCTCTCTCTCTCTGTCAAATAAATAAAAATTCTTAAAAAAAAAAAAAAAATCTTATTAAAGAGAAAATCCCCCAAACATCCAAGTAAGTGGGCATCTGAAGAGTTTACTGGCCTATGGCAGACTAACATTGCACATTTTGAAAGAATGTAATTTTCTCGGTAAACTCCAGGCACTGATCCAACTAAATAGAGCTAGAACTCCCAACTACCACTCCATTTAGGACCCTGACCAAATTTTGTACGAGATTCACATTCTAGCCAAGATCAGAGGTAAGAAAGTTTATGGCAGAGAGTATACTGAAGAGCAAAAATGGCAACTGTTAGCTACCCTACAGTTTACTACATCCATCTCTTCTAATTTATCTTTCACCTCTATCTTTCCTCCTCTTCTACCTGTTTTTCCCCCCTTCATCAATTACCGCCACAGGCAGAGTCTGGCTAATGACAAAGAGCACTGAAGAGACTGGTTACCTTTATTCTAAATCTTTATTTGCTTTCTAAACCTTATTTCTGGGGCGCCTGGGTGGCTCAGGGGGTTAAAGCCTCTGCCTTCGGCTCAGGTCATGATCTCAGGGCCCTGGGATCGAGCCCCGCATCGGGCTCTCTGCGCGGTGGGGAGCCTGCCTTTCCCTCTCCCTCTGCCTGCCTGCCTGCCTATTTGTGATCTCTTTCTTTCTATCAAATAAATAAAATCTTAAAAAAAATATTATTTCATTATTAAAAAAAAAGAAAAAAAGAAACCTTATTTCTATTTCAGTTTTTCATTTTCATTTCAAATCGAATTTTCATTTCAAATCGCATTCAGAACTGACACTCTCTTTTTTTAAAGAGAATTCCTCATCAAATCATGTTCCTATCAAGAATTTTCAGTGGTTTCCCCATTACTTTAGAATTAAAAAAAATCTCATATTCATTGGCTTGATATTCAAAGTCCTTTGCCATATTATTCCAATGTACCTTTCTAATTGTTCCTCTGATTGTTCTTGAATATGAAAAGAACACTTTACTCTGGCTAGATTCGTTTATTACCTCTCCTTTAAAAATACCGCATTTGTCCCTAGCATTATGCTTTCATTCCTTCCTAAAAATACTCTCTTGAGAGTCTCCTCTGGACCAATTCAAATCCTACTTATTTCTAGAGCTCAGCTCAAATCCCACACCTTTTTCATGAAGCTCTCTCTAATCACTCTAGGCCTCAGAGAACTTTTACTCTGTATTTTTATGGTCTGTGTGTTTGCACTGTTTATATGGCACTTTAAAACACACCATCTTCTGTTGTTGGCTTTATATGCTATTATCTTCTCTTTCAAAAGATTTTATAAAGTGCTAACTCCCCATATACTCTAGCATAGAGCTATGTATATAGCAAAAATTTAATAACTATTTTCTTGACTTTTACTTGAGAAGATACACTAACTTAGAAGAGTGTTCCCCTTCCTCCTGGCTTTACAATCAGGGAAAAGAGTGCTAAGAGCAAAATGGATCAATTGAGGCTCTGCTACTTTTGTATTTAAGAAGAAAAGAAATCTCTAAAATAACTTATTTTTCTTCTACCATTAAGTATCTTCTAAAAATCTATGTTCAGAAATGAATTCTATGGGTGCCTGGGTGGCTCAGTCGGTTAAGCATCTGCCTTCGACTCAGGTCATGATCCTGAGTCCCAGGATGAAGCCCCATGTTGGGCTCCCTGCTAAGGAGTCTGTTTCTCCCTCTCCCTCTGCTCCTTCCCCCGTTCATGCTTGTCATAACTCTCAAATAAATAAATAAAATCTTAAAAAAAAAAGGAATTCTCTATTAATCAGAAGAGGGAGTAACTTCTACATGTTCTAAAAACATTAAATATGGAGTGATCACCTTCCATATGACCACTAACAATAATAATGATTCAAAATACTTTTAACGGACACACGGGTTTAACATATCTATCTACTGTCCATGTGTCTTATATACATGTTCTCCTAAAAGTATACCACCTTAGGTAGTTTAGAAGGTAAAGGCTGCATTTCTAGATTTTTGCTTGAAATATTATACAAAACGGGTGCTTAATTTTTTTATATGAAAAAACTAATCTTGCATGAACAAACTCCACACGCTGAGTTAGAGCTCCTTGTAATATGCTCACATGATGTTCTGCACTGCTTCTCAGAGCACACAGAACAACAGTAACTATTATACAATAATTTGATTAATGTCCATCTCCTCGCTAGGCTATACTTTCAGCAGGGCAGAGACTTGTCTTTACTATTTTCCTGGTGCCTACCATGTGCCTAGCATACAACAAGCACTTGGCAAAAATCTGTTGAATGAAACTAGAGCAGATACCCATTGGGGGTGGGGAATTTACTGGATGTGCAATATGTAATCTATACAACTGGTGGAGAGGTGACAAAGAGTTGTGGCTACTGCTCGATCCAGAGGTTGAGGAGGTTAAAGAGATACAGATGAGAAGAAACATCATACAGCCTTAGAAAAACACTCTGAGGGGTTAACACAACAGAGAGGTAAAAGCAGACTTCCAAAAGGACATTAATTCCCATGATGAATAGATCTGAAGTATCAATGTCACAGAATTTCCCTGGGACTCTAAGGGAGGCTTAGCATGAAAGGAGGCCTAACTGCCTCCCCCCACCAACTACACAGGATTGACAAAACAGTGCAGTGGGGAGGGAGATACGTACTAGGCGAATGTCTGCTGAGCTCCAGCTCTGGTCTCTCCAGGCTGCTCTGAAAGTCAGGAGGCAGCAGGGAAGCCACTCCCTCAGGATGGATCATCTCGTCCTCCGACTCAGCTGAAGCTTCTGCAAAGTACAGATTGGGTCGGGGCAGGGAGGGAGTGAAGGGCTAAGCA
Organism: Nasua narica; assembly: GCA_028533885.1. Lineage (NCBI taxonomy): Eukaryota > Metazoa > Chordata > Mammalia > Carnivora > Procyonidae > Nasua > Nasua narica. The sequence continues at coordinate 62,027,234 of CM052797.1, forward strand.
TGTGGGAATATGTAGAGGAATGAAGGAAATCAGGCAAAGTCGCGGGACACAGAGTATATACTAAAAAGAGCACTGTACATAGAGAAAAACTCCCTGGAATTAAGATCTACCTCATTTAAAGGGTAGCTTAATTTATTTATAATTCTTCCTGCTGACAGGAATCCTCTTCTAACAGATAGTTAAACCAAGTGTTTTCTTCCCTGACAAAAGGTAAATAAACAATTCACTTAGCTTAACCACCAAAGCAAGGAAGTAGCAGTTTCAGCCTTATTCCTGAAATTGCCTAGTTAAACAGGCCTATCTACTCAGTGACAGGAGTAAGAATGAAAAACTCCTTTTGACAGTCTGGGCTTACCTTCAAGTTCTGCAGCTTCTCGGGCTTCACGTTCCAGACGCTGCCTAAGTAGCTCCTGCTGCTTTTCCAGATACTGCTTTATGAAACTGTTCTGGCTCATTTCCTCGCCAATCTGTGTAGAAGACATGGAAAAAGAAAAGTTGAGGAAAGCAAATCAGGAAAACAGAAGGAAGAAAATTCCATGGAGCAAAGGTCTACTCCTTATATCTGAGCCCAAGAAAGATAATCAAAATGTTGGAAGGCCCTCTTCTAAGCCACTGTTGTTGAGGACCAAAATAAAGAATCTCATGATTCATAAAAGATGACAAAAAGAGGAACTGCATAGAACTTATTTTAAATATTCTGTTCCCAGTGATGCCAAAGTAACTTAGAATCAAAATTCCTATAAAATTATGCCTTTTAATCTAAAATTTTAATTTAAGATATTATTTAAATATAATCTAAATTATCCTTTTCATAATAACAAGAACTGAAAAAAATACTAGTTTATACCAGGTCATTTTTTTGTTGATAAAAAAGGTCAAACTCGGGGCGCCTGGGTGGCTCAGTGGATTAAAGCCTCTGCCCTCAGCTCAGGTCATGATCTCAGGGTCCTGGGATTGAATCCCACATCGGGCTCTCTGCTCAGCAGGGAGCCTGCTTCCCCTCTGTCTCTGCCTGCCTCTCTGCCCACTTGTGATCGCTCTGTCAAATAAATAAAATCTTTAAAAAAAAAAAAAAGTCAACCTCCACCTATCCAGGAATCATTTTTTCAAATATCTCCAAAATTCAAGTATAGTACTTAGAGTATGAAAGCAAAAGATTAAGAAAAGGGATATCTGTTCAGCATTTAGAGTTTTAACTCCACTTTCTTTGGGTGAGAGGAAATCCTTAAACACTACTTAAACTCCAGGAATTTAATCTCTTTTCCCATTTCTTCCTGCAACACAGACTCCCAAAGCACTCTTCTGTCCTTCAGTTTTCTCTTTGCAAGCCCTCATCCCAGAACCTTCCTGCTCAGCAAATCCTACTAGAACTCCAAAAAGAGAAAACATCTGAATATTGTTTATGTTTTTAGTTATCTTTCCTAAGCATGATAAATGTTTATCTTCACCTAAAACAGAGATGAGTCTCTTGGTATTCAACGGACATTGATGAATGTGGGTTGCATGTATTAGAGAGCATATGCATTTGCTAGAAAAATCCTAGGTCAATAAAAGCAAAGCTTCAGGGGCTCCTGGGTGGCTCAGTGGGTTAAAGCCTCTGCCTTCAGCTCAAGTCATGATCCCAGGGTCCTGGGATCAAGCCCCAAATCAGGCTCTCTGCTCAGCAGGGAGCCTGCTTCCCCCCCCTCTCTCTGCCTGCCTCTCTGCCTACTTGTAATCTCTCTCCCTCTGTCAAATAAATAAAATCTTTAAAATAAAATAAAATAAAAGCAAAGCTTCAAAGACTAAAATGCAATGAATAAAAGCAATATAATCACAAACTGATTAACTTGCACAGTTTCTTAAGCTTATACTTAACTAAACATCTGTAAACCGACTAGACTATGATATAGCTTAATGAAGTGGTAACCAGGGAGTAGGAAGGCTCTCTTATTTTTCCACAGTATCTTGGGACTTCATCTAGTACCAGAGTCGCACAACACTGCACTAACAAAGACCTGGATTTTTTCCTTTACGTATGTAACATACAATAAGGGAATTTTAAGAGCTGAAAAAAATCTTGAGATCACAAAGTCTAAAAATCTTATTTTTGGGGCACCTGGGTGGCTCAGTGGGTTAAGCCCCTGCCTTTGGCTCAGGTCATGATCTCAGGTTCCTGGGATTGAGCCCCACATCGGGCTCTCTGCTCAGAAGGGAGCCTGCTCCCCCCTCTCCCTCTACCTGCCTCTGCCTACTTGTGATCTCTTTCTGTCAAATAAATTAAAAAAATCTTAAAAAATAAAGAAAAACTTATTTTTTTAAACCATGGAATGATTTCTTCTAAAGAAATTTTATGCTGAAACTCAATACGCAAAAACAGATAAAAGTAGATCTAATTTAGTTAAGAGGGGAGTGTGAACTCCTGCTCCCTTGGGAAGGTTATCTTCCGCAGGAAGCCCCCAAAAGCAGTTCTACAAAACCAAAGTCAAGCAGTTATAAAACTATGGATTTAGTCCAAACTTTTCTCATATTATACATAGGAACTTAGGAATCCGGGGCCTCCAAAGGTTAAGTTTCTTGCCCTAAATAACATAGGAATTAATAATAATTAGGAGTGAATGCATAGTTAGCATTAACACTAGTGATCGTGGATAATTTCCAAAGGATTGAATTCTTGGAAAATCTATGTCAACACAAGAATTCTTCTTGATCAGCAAGTATTTTCTTACACTGCCCTACTGACTGTCTACTTCATATGTACATTCAAAGACATCAACTACTTTTCCCAAATCAATGACAAATAAAATGACTTCAGGTTCTTGTACTACACTTAATCAATTGGAGCGACATTTTTCTGCACATACCAATGCAAGTATCAGAAATTAACTAATAACTTCTAATTCAGTTTTTGAACTCTTTATTAGAATTCAACTGTCCTGGTATGAGGAAATTTTCAACCCAAGGAACTTAGGAAAATACTGGTAAGGAAGTAAGCACCAAGGATACATCATTACGTCCTTCCATGTATCTGTGCATCCAAAGAGCCCACCCTATCTAATGAACCTTTTTTCTTACCTGGGAGTTTGGCTGGAATGCAGCATGGGGTGTTGAGTGTTTCTGTAAATTTTCTAGCATTAGAGCCTGGTACAGAGAAGGGCAAAAGTCAGAATCTAAGGGAATAAACCCCCAGCCCTCCCCAATTTCTTCATTGAATGCAATGACACACTTAACCTGTACTCCTTTTCCAGGGACCTAAAAGCCCATTACTAATTCTCATTCATCTTCAGAAGACCCTTACAAGTAGCCATGGTTACTGCTCCCAAAAGTACAAATGTAAAATGCAGGCACATAGAGAAAATCATTGACTTGGCTATGTAATAAAATCAGTGACAGTGACAGAACCGAACTACAGTCCCTATTATCTTCTGCACTTCTGACTAATGCCCCTTCTAAATCTGGCCACGCAGGTAAAATGACTTCAAATACTCAAGTCAGCTTCAAATACAGGAAACCAACATGGGGCTGCTGGTTTGGGCCTGACTGAATTACTTGGTCAGTTACCCAGGACTAGATCTACTTGAGTGAAGTTACATCGTTTCCAACAGAGTGGCACCTAGATTTATCAACTCTATAAAAATTTCAAAAAGGAGGCTATAGAAAAAAATGACCACGGACTCTAAACTAGGGCTGACCCAATCCACACACAAAACCGTCAGCTTCTGTAGAGGCAACGGTCTGTCAATTTAACCCTTGAGCCAACCCAGCCCTAATCTGCACTACAGGCCATGTATCCTAATTAACCCCAATTAAAACCAAGACATCCTCATCTTCCCTCCGTTTACACCAAATCTATACACAGAAATCCACCTACTTCATGACGATCCCACCCTAAACTACTCAAATCGGTTCAAAACCCCCAACATATACCAACCTGCCCCACCTCTCTCATCAATATTCACCAAACTCTTATCCGCCCAAATTTCTTCTGGATGCCCTATAAATTATACACCCCTCTATAACCGAGTCCCTTCAAATTAAGGTTTCTCTTCATCTCACCTACTAATCTAATCAGGTAGACATTTTTACTCTATCCCAATCCTATTCTTCCGGACACCAACACCGACACCAACCCCATTAACCCCTCCGCCCAACTATACCCCTAACTCCGACCCAGCCCAATTCGCCCCCCTCAGGCCAGGCAACGCCGGTGGTAGTAGTGGGATTTAACTCCTTCTGCAGCGCATGCGCCGAAACCACAGACACAAACAAGGAGGGGGTGGGGGAAGGAGGAAGGAGCTTAAGACACTCCGGGAGAGTAGCACGCACCCTCCCATTTTGGGCTCGCGCCGCTGCCGTTAAGGCGGGAACCGGCGCTATCTCTATTCCAGCGCGAGCCTCACCAACCACCGTGCGCGCGGATCCGGAGGCTCGCGCTGGCGGCCTGAGCGAGCTCGCGCGGAGCCCGGACACTGCGCCTGCGCCGCGGCAGAGACTCGTCTCTACCGGGTCCGCTCCCCTCCGACACCCCGGCAACGCCGACTTCTCACCCCTTTGAGCCGCTTGACCAGGGCACTCTTCTGCCCGCTCTTCGCTAGGCCTCGCTGCTCCAGTGCGGCCTTCAGGTCGGTCACCCGCAGCGCCTGAAGAGGCTTCCCGTCCAGAGTCACCTCCTCCAGCTCCGCCATCTTGCGTGAGGTACTCGGGTCCGTCCCGACGGCTTCGGGCATCTTCGGTAATTTCCGCCAACGCCCTTCGAACGTACCGAGCTGACCCCGCCCACTGCCGTAGTCAACCCCTCGATTACCACTCAGAACTCCCCGGGTTCCTCCGGAACTGCTCGGGTATTTCCGTCTCCACATCGGCACCAATCAGTTCTTTCCCTCCTCCCGGCCTCTTCCCCCTCCCTCGCGCTGCTTTCAGAGCTCGGTTATTTTCGTCTTACCGAGGCTTTGAATCGAATGTACTCGGAAGCTCTCGACTCTGGCATAACCAAAATCGGAGTTACTCGGTCATCTCCGAACCTAAGGCTGCGGCGCTGAGGCGCTTGGGTGTTTGGGGCTGGTCCGGGACCGGAAGTGCGTGGGCTGCCGGGCTGGCCCTGCTTCGGGTTTTCAGGAAACATGGAAGCGGCGGCGACAGTTGGAGTTTAAACACTTTTGTGACGGTCTTCGGGTGCCCTGTGAGAGGAAAGGGGAGGTAAGCGGCGTAGAAGTCCCTGTCTGGGGCCGGGTCAGACTCGGTGTTTGCGGGTTACCCTCGTAGGGCACACTTCCCGCTCTGCTACGGATCCAGCTGCCGCCTCCCAATCTCTGAATCCCCGCCACTCCCATCTAAGACCACGTCGCTCTTTGGGTCCTTGGAATGCCCGGCTCCGTGGCCTCCAAAGCGGACAAGTAGCAGCACCGTGTCTTTGGGCCCAGACTGTGAACTAATTCCTAACCGTTGAACTTGAGTTTGCTGTGGAGGCCGTGTCGCAAGACCCGGCGAAAGTTTTTCCTTACCCGAGTAAGAATAAAGTTCCTTAGGAGGAATTGCTGTGAGAAAGGCAGTCTCCTTGGACTGTTTGGCTACTGGACTCTTGTTGATTGCTTAGGGGTTCCTTTGTCACCACAGATACTTCCCAACTTGCAGCAGAGGAAACGCAGACAGTAGACTAGGTCGTTGATAAGTAGTTTTAAGGTTTTTATTGTTAGAAATTTAAACTGTGGAACTCAAAACCTATTCAAGTCGACAGACCTATTTGCATTACTGATGCAAATCAATGGCAGGGCATCATTAGGTATTTTGCATTAAACCTTGAAAATGTGCAGACATCAATTGTCATACATCTACAGCAGTGTAACACTTATTAGACTCCTAAGCCACCAAACCGACTAGACTTTTTTCAGTCTTGAATAAACATGTGGCTTCTATTTTTTTTCTTACTGTGTTATCTTCTGGGTGAGGCACCCTCATTCTGCTCTTCAATTTTTCCTGGTTCTTTACTGGAAATACAGTGGAATGGATGTTACGAAGTTCTGGGCATATTTTAGAGGCTATATGCACGTTACAAAAAAGGCTCTCTCATCATATATGATTTTTTTTCTTTTTTTTCTTTTCTCACCATTGATAGCTCTAGAATGATTAGCATCTATGCCCAGCCCCTCTGCATGTACTAGATTTAAAAATGTGTACCTTTTTTCATCTTAAGGAAGGTGGGATGCATCAACATTAATCACTTTTTCTTCACTTTCTCACCCTGGAACACAGAAGTAGGCCAGAGAGAATGAACAAGAAATATGTTGGTTATTTTTAGGTTTCTTATAAGAATAATGGAGAGAAGCAGTGGTCAGAGAGGATGATGGGTTTGAAAAAGAGGAAGGTTGGCAAGTATGAAATGAAGTTATTCTTGAGTGACCTTTCTGAAGTAACTAGACAATAACCTGTATGAATTGCCCTGTTGTTTTCCTGTAAACCGAATTGTCGAAAAGTAATTTTATCTGCAGATGCTGTTTGTGATAAGCTTGCTTGTTGGGAAGTTGTATTTTGGTTACTCTAGAGAATGTATATGTAACAGCGCTTTTATGTTTCAGGATGCCACTGGAATCGTCTTCCTCTTCGGTGCCACTATCCTTCCCTTCTCCCTTACCCTCAGTACCAGACAGTATTACTACTTCTTCCCCTCCCCCGATGTCTTACATCACTTCCCAGGAGATGAAGTGTATCCTCCACTGGTTTGCCAGTTGGTCAGGTCCGCAGCGTGAACGCTTCCTCCAGGACCTGGTAGCTAAGGCAGTGCCGGGAAAATTACAGCCACTGCTGGAAGGGCTGGAGCAGCTCAGTGTGTCTGCAGCAAACCGACCACCTTGTATCTTTGAGTGCCAGCTACGTCTTTGGGACCAGTGGTTTCGAGGTTGGGCTGAGCAGGAGCGCAACGAATTTGTCAGGCAGCTGGAGGTCAGTGAGCCGGACTTCGTGTCAAAGTTTTACCAGGCAGTGGCTGCTACGGCTGGTAAAGACTGAGGGGCATTAAAGTCAAGGAAGATAATCACAGCTGACGGAGCCGCCACTTTACTGTGAGAACTTCAAATGTGTCACTTCAGGGTCTAGGGATGGTATCCTGATCAGCTGACTGAACGTGTTGACCAATAAAGGTTTGATTATTTCTTTGGCGCTGGGGAGGGGCAGAGGGAGAGGGAGAATCTTAAGCAGGCTCCAGACCCAGCGCCGAGCCTGACATGGGGCTCGATCTCACAACCCTGAGATCATGACCTGAGCCCAAATCAAGAGTTGGACGCTTAACTGACCGGGACACCCAGGCGCCCCAAGGCTTGTGTATTTCATCGTTAACTGCCTATCAACTGGACTGCTCGCAGAAAATGTTTTCCATCTAAGTCAATCCAGATCAGCAGTCTGCCTCCTAGCTTGCTCCTTTCTACATGTCAGACCCTCAAGAATTCCATGGCTTCTTTTGCAAGTGTAATCAGAAGGAACTTACACATTATAGCTCAAGCGTATTGCTGGCCCATGGGGCTATAAAGTAGAGTCTTCCAATTCCAGAAACAGGAGAGAAGGACAATAAAAGGTCATGTTTTTATAGTTTAACTGGATTCACATGGCTGGTTTCACTGCACTTATCAGATTCTGACATAATTATGTCAACATCCCAACTATTAGCTTTCCTAGTGATAATTTTGTAAAATTACGGAAAAACCAGGAGAGAGATAATTCGTTACTGCTTTCACACTTTCACACATGTTTATTTGAATCTAAATGGCAATAACTTTTCTTAAAGCATATGTAGTATTCTTGGAGCTGGTAACAGATTCCTGTTCTATAAGTTTGCTTGTGATATGAAAACAAGTGACACTCTTCAGAGGTTGAAGGGATTATTTTTTGTATCAAAATAAAGAATCTTCAGAACCATGTCTCTCACTTTTTTTCATTATAAGGCTAGTATGGAGGTGATACCTAGAGAAAGAGGCATTCTGAGAAAAGTAGAACTGAAATATAGACTTGGCCATCCAGTTGTCTTCCAAGAAATAATCTTCCCTATCTATCCTGTCATGCCCTGGGTAACGTCACACCTCCCTCGTTCCCCTAACCGGGCCCCTTGTGTCTTGGAGCTCTGGTGAATGGTGAGGGGCAGACGGTGCCACCGGAAGAGTAGCTCGTTTCTGATAGGCCACAGTTCCCAGTGCACCCACCAGGATAAGCAGTGTTAGGCAGAGTCCCATGGACAGTGCTAGATGGGTCACAGAGGGGTTATGGTCCAAGGTAACCAGCAACCTAGGAACACAGAGGTAACGTTTGGCTTGGAATAATGCCGAGGCTTGGGAGATGAAGGGCTTCACCTTTAACTTAATACACAGAGCTCATGAGACCCTGCCTCATCTAATCAGTAAGCTACACGGGAAATCAAAGTAATATAGAACCTGAAAGTAGGAAAAAGACCAAGGTCTGAGCCTCCCAGCAACTTAAGTTGTTGGAAGGAGACCGAACTTGGCAGTGAGGGAAATGGTTTAAGGGCAGGGTTAGACTGTGGTGCTCCGGTAACTGGGCATGGTGCCTGTTAGTACTTAAGGGAGGAAGAGGACTAGGATCCCCACGTCCTAGAGATGGAGAGCTCCATGATTGTGGAGGGAAAGGTGTCCCATAGTGACAGACCTGAGGTGATCACAATGTCTTTGCATTCGGAAGACATGTTGTCTTCCGAAATAACCCCATCTAGGACCTACATATGAGTGAGTGCTCAATGCAATTTCCAACATCTGGACTCCAGGAATTTGAGAGAAACTACTTGGGATATTCTCTTACCTGATGTGTCCCGCGGTAAAGCTGGCTCCTCCATAATGTACTTCTAGGGGCTTCTGCTGGAGAGTCAGGGTCAGGGCGCTGTGCAGCATACCAACCGAAGGCCCTTGGCAGCCAGGGGACTTGCCCATGTACACAGTGAACACCAGACTGACGGTAATGGAGGGGCTGTGGAAATAGCACCTACAGGAACATTTGGACCTCTTAAGGGAGGAGGAATCCCCGGAAGAGTAGATCTCTTGAAGACTTAGGAGTGGGACAAAGTCTTTGGAGGAGCGTTGGGAAGTAACCCGCTTGAGCCGTTCCCCTAGCCCACCATATAAACCCTCAGCCTGAACTGTCCCTTTACCTGCTGGTGCCGCCTCTGCTCACCAGAGCCTGGAGTACCACTTCAGCCAGCCCGTCCAGTCCTTCCTTCCCCACCGAGGGGCCTGGGGGCCCAGCTAATTGTAAAGACAGCTGGAATAATGGGTCTTGGGGCGGAAGCCTCACAGGTGGGGAAGTAACAGCACCGGGACCTTCAAAAGTTTGACACAGCCGGCCCCGGGGACAGAGGAGAAGACCTGAGTACCCAGGTATCTGCAAGGAAATACATAGCAGGGTGTAGTTAGGACCTCAGTTGCTTGCTCTAGCCCCTTTCTAAGGAAAAAGTACCATCTAGATCAGGGTCATGGACTCAGTGGGCACTTGGCAAAAAAATGAAAGAACATCGAAATAGGTTGGGTAGTACTGCTTTTAGACTTCCTTTTGCCAATGCGCTATATGGGTTTTTGCTTATGATACTTACCTGAATAGCCTTTCCAGGAAGGCATGGGGCCCAGGCTGACCCCTCCGCCCGCACCTCGTATGCTCCTCTCTCTGTGCATTGATGTAAGTAGCAGCGGCCGGTGAGCTCTGCTTCCTTCGGGTGTGGGATCTCAGACGGATGCCTGGTCTTGCCCCCAGGGAGCAGTTGTGAAGTGAGGTTGGCCAGGAAGCAACGACTCTGGGAATGGTAAATTTCCCCATGGGGGTTCTCTGCCCCGGGCGGGAACCCATTTTCCTTCTTCCAGCATTCGCTCTGAGGGGCGGGGCAGGAAGCAGAAAAGTGTTTGCCCAAATGCCCTAGAAATTGACTCTGCTCTGGGGCCCCCCTCCCACCGCCCCCCCCCAGTTCCGTTCTGTTCTCTAGTCCTCTCACCCCATTGGCCAAGGGCTTGTATATGCGGCAGCCTTCCAGCACCGGGTCCGAAGAGCAGCTTCCCTTGTCCAGATGCAGGTAGTGGCAGCCCAGCCCGCTTCGTGGAAGGGAGGGCAGCTGACCACCAGGACCCCCGGCAGCCGTACCACCCCTCAACCATGCAGCACACCTACCTGCCAGTGCAGAAGAAGTCTGAGGAGCCGGCCCCACATGTAGTCACCAGGCCAAATTCCAGGCCAGATCCTGCTGGAGAGACAGGAAGATCAAGAGCCCTCCGAACAAACTGAAGCCCCCAGGCGTCCCTCAGCGCCGCCTGTGCTCACGGCTCCAGTGACACCTCAGCGGCAGAAAATCCCTCCCTCTCGCTGCTCTGCCAGTCCCCCCTGTTCTCACCCTGGCCCCATGGCAGCTCCTCCGCCGCGCTGTGATTGACTCGGTACCAGCCCGAGTCTGTGAAGGCGGCAAGAGTGATGGGATCGAGTCGAGTGCGCCGGGCACCATCGAAGGTAGCAGTCATGATAGAACCCTGGAGCAGTCGAGCCTCCCAGTGCGAAGACAGAGGGCCCTAGGGAGCGGGGAGCTGGTTGCCACCCGACCAACCTCTCCCTCTTCGCACCAGCACCGCCAGGCAGTCCGGTTCCCACCTCTTCTTCCAAGGGAACCCCCGGTGAAGCCCCCGGCACTCCCAAGTGTCTGGCCAGGCTGTGGCTAACAGCTGGGGTGGTGAGAAGCAGCTGTCCCCACTCATCTCGCCTTGTCACTTGTTGCCTTGTAGAACAGTTCTCTCTAACTGAGCACAGAAGGGGAAGAAGGCAATATGAGGCGAGGAATGCTTAGGAAGAGGGGGAGCAGAACTGGAAGGGAGGCGTTGGTGGCGGGGTAGTGATCCCCTCTCGTTGACATCGTGGGAAAGCCTGCCCTCATTCCTCCCATTTACCGCTGGGTCCTGAGGGGCAATCCCGCCACTTCTTGAAGAGCTGGCCTGAGAAACCCAGAGCATGGAGTAACTCGTGGAGTGTGACCTGAGGACAAATGGCCGCAGGGTGAGGGGGACCTGCCACTCTATAGCCCCTCTGCCCGGTCAGCTCTTCCTACAGTTGAGGCACCTTCTCCTCCATCCTTAATAGATTCTTCCACTTGGTGGGAAGCTGAGTAACCTGTCCCATCACACCCAACCTGTTCGCGCCTTCCCACTCATCATGCAGCAGTCACCGTGACGATGTCACTGTGGCTGAGGCTGGGGCTGGCGAGATGCTGGGCACAGTAGACGATGGTACCGGCAAGGGGTCTGTCTTCCGAGTCTAGCTGGCAGCAGGCGGCGTAGGCTATGACAGAGGGCTGTGGGTGGGCCAGGACAAGGTAGAGGTGGAAAGCAGGGAAGTGGGGGAACACGAAAGCAATCTTCCTGAAAATGACACCCAGGGAACTCAGTAGGGATAGCGCCAAGGGATGGCTTTGAGGGGGCTTAGCTCCCACCCAAAAGTCATCAACCTGACCGAGTCACCTCAAATACTCACAATTATTGCGTATCACAATAAAAATAAACAAATATTAAAATAAAAACTGCCGTCGTGCTCCCTCCCCCTTCCCGTGATATTTAAAATTAAGAGAGGCAGAACAGGGAAAAGGATTTGATTTGGGTCTCACCTCTCCATGGCACTTGGAAGTGTGGGCCACCCACACATACAGGAGAAAATCAGTGTCTTGGACCCCGGGTCCATCTGGCTGGACCAGTTGCGGGGGACCCTGCTCGGGCCACAATGCATAACCACGGAGATGGGCATCCGGGATCTGGCCAGGAGGCAATGTTGCATCTAGCTTAGCAAATGAGGACTATAGGAAACTGGGTACTGGGAGTGACGAGTGGGCCGTCTTTATCAGAATAGGGACTCCTGCCGCCCCCCTCCACCCCCAGGTCTCTGATTTAATAAACCGCCAGGGGGAGAAGGGGCTCAGGAATCTACATTTGTTAGGAAGCACATTATGTAATTTTGGTACTTTTAGACTTGGAGAAATCCAGACAGGCTAGAGATCTTCAATTCCCAAGTCTGAGAAATTGCTCTCACCTTTGCCCCCAGGCAACTCTCTCCTTTGTACCCTGGGTTCAAGAGGCTGCACCTGCCAAGCGTGAATATTTGTAGGTGAGCTGGAGACATCTTGGGATACCCCGAAGAGGTAGTATATACATTCTCGACAACACAAACTCACCTGTGGTAGTTTGGGGTGTCTGGGTCCCCCCAGACCGCATGGCAGTACTGTGTGGGGTCTCGACTCAGAAGCAGGGGGCCTTGCACTGGAGGGACTTAAAAAGATGAGCAATCAGTTTCACCTCAACATCTTTGAGTTCCTTTTCTCTGGTTGTCTTCCTCCCTCCCCCCCCCCCCCCCGCCTCCTGTTCCCCCACTCACCTGCAAGGATCCCTTGGAGTTGCTGAGCAGCCTCTCTGGCTGCCGCCAGGGCCAAGGCTCGGGATCCCCCTCTCACTCTGGGTCCCTCGGGCTCCCAAGCTCCATCCGATACAGGGTCTCCGATAGAGCAGGTTCGGATTCGCAGAGGCTGAGGCTCACGGGAGCCAGGCAGGGCAAGGGTAGAAGAGCGGAGGTGGGGCGCAGGTTGGGAGAGATGGGGCCTGAGAAGGGTCACAGACTTCTGAGTCTCATCATGTAGGCATCTGCTTGTGGCTGTCCCCACCACCAGCAGCAGCAGCAGGGACATTTTGCAAGTGTTTCTCCTTAACCCGCCCTGGATCCTGTCTTCTGCTTCTCTCTTCCCTGCCTCACTTACTTCTGGCTTCTGTCTCTCTACGATCTCTCTCCATACCCTCTCCACCTCTGTTGCTTAGTTTTTCAAGATTTGAGTGTTGTTGACTAAATCCACAGTTCCCGCCAGGAGGTTGGATGTGAACCACAAGGGCCAAAGCTGCTGCCCCTGGGGGTGCTAGAGGTGGGGAGCCGTGTGTGTGTGTGTGTGTGTGTGTGTGTGTGTGTGTGTGGCATGGTGGGGGTTGGGGGAGGCAACGTTATTACTTAAGGCCTCAACTGATCTTTCCAGAAAGGAGACTGCCTCATTCAGGAATCTCTCATCCGAGTTCCCCTCTTTCTGAGCAGACAACCTTGGAACCTTCCAGAACTACAAAAATCGGTGTTAACATAACGATGTGTATGGGGACACTCTGTGCTTCATAGATGCCTACTTATCTCACTGGAGATGGGCAAGCGAGCCTTCTGCACGCCCCTGGCCCTGCTATCAGAACTGAGTGGACTCTAACTAAACTGCTAGGCTTTCAGGCACGTCCCCCATCTGTAGGGTGTTTAGTAGGTGTTCAGCAAACACACACTGGCTGACTGACCCCTCCTAGGAAAGGCTATTGTGGCAGCTCCGTGGGGCTCTGCAGAGCTGCATATGGACATGCTGGAAGGGAAAGTCACCTCTTAAAACGGACGTTAATAGAAAATGCTCAAGGATGTTCTCACCCACCTCTTGGAATTCCCTGTTTTCTCTGCTCACACTGTGCTTTCACATCCTGTTTCCCCTGCCTGGATACCCCTCCTTCCCTGCCTACCTGGCCAATTTCTACCTTCCCTATAATTACACTGGTAAGCTTTTTGTACTTAACGCCTTCTGCCCAAATTCCGCACTTGGAGGGGGGAGGGAGCCCACTTCACAGGAGGGGCGTTTCCTCCCTTCTCCTGCAATGATCATCACTGGCTTAGCGGCTGTCCCTTCCTTCCGGTCCCGCACTCCTTCCAGGTAAGCTTGCTTCCTGGCTGGCTTGGAAGCCGCGGTGCTCGCTGCCCCCAGGGCTTAGTCTTCAGTTTGCGGATGAAGGAACAGAATCTAACCCCATTGCTTAACTTTTGAAGAAACAGATCAGGGGCGAAATGACGTAAAGCAACACAACTAATTATAAGCGGGACAAGAGTTTACAGAAGGGCTGCTGACTTCCCGGGGAGGCTGGATTTTATACTTGGACATTACCGGACCTGTGGCTGGAGTGACCAGTTACACGGGCGGCAGCCAAACGCTGGAGCCAAACCAACTCTGTCGCTTTTCACCTAGGTGACTTTGGCCCCATGCCTCCAGGCTCCCATTTGCAAAAGGGGGGTGACTGTTGGCAAGGTCGCTTTGAGGAGGAAACAAAGACTTCTTTTTTTTGTTGTTGTTGTTGTTAAAGATTTTATTTACTTACTTGACAGAGAGAGATCACAAGTAGGCAGGGAGGCAGGCAGAGAGAGAGAGGGGGAAGCAGGTTCCCTGCTGAGCAGAGAGCCCGACGGGGGGCTCGATCCCAGGACCCTCAGACCACAACCCACCGAGCGGAAGGCAGGGGCCCCAACCCACCGAGCCACCCAGGCGCCCCGGAAAAAAAGACTTCTTAAGAGGCGCCTGGGTGGCTGAGTAGGTTGTGTCAGGATTGTGAGTTCAAGCCCCACGTGGGGCTCCACGCTGGGCATGGAGCCTACCTAGGAAAAAAAAAAAATTTGTAAGGTGCTGAGAACAGCCTCCGGCTCATGGTCAATACCAAGTCACATCAGTGGTTCATATTCTATACTTTCAACTCAGTGGAGAACTGCTCTGCTCTTGACCTGTGTACAAATCTTTAGAGGACTCCTATTCTTTTCCTAAGGCAAACCTTTTTCTCTAGGTATCACAAGCCCTCCTTTTCCTGCAGATGGGTCCAAGGAGGTCAAGATCTGCATGGCTGGCTCTCCTTGTTTTCCTGGCCCCGGAGAAGTCTCTCCTAGTACTTTGCTGCCCCCTTGTGGCCGCTTCGAGGAGGGTGAGCCCCGGCCAGGGCAGAGGTTCATTGGAACTTCACACATGGGTGCAGAACTTCGTACCTTCCAGCAGTAACAGCACGAGAAACATCTCGCGCTTCTTCTGCTGGAATCCCTCTTTCCTGCTTCTGCCTGGCAAATTCTTCCTCGTCTTTCCAGAGCCAGCTGAGAGGGTCTTCACCTGCTGAGAATTTTTTTCTTTACTCTCCACCCCCTGCCCCGGGGGAAAGGTGGTTTGCTTCGTCCCTGTCCTCCAATAGCCGTTCTCGCTCATCTTTCAAGTACCGCTTATTATATTCTCCTGACATTTATTTCTGTGCTTGTTCTCCTGCTAGACTGTGGGCAGGGGCTGAGTCTGATTCTCCTGTGCCTCTTTGAAGAGGTGTTAAGTAGGCACAGAGGGATAACGGAGGTGGGAAGGTGGGTGGGAGAAAAGAGAGGAGGTAAGGAGAGAGGGTGAGAATAAGTTATTTGAGTGTCCCCTTTGTGCCCAGACGTCTTGCAAGTGCTTTAGAATCATGTATTCTTTTTGGCGACCTTCCAGGGTAGGAATGACTGTAATTACCCCAACTTTGCAACTGAGGCAAAGCAAACCGAGGCAGTGTGGGTCAGTGGTGAAGGTGGGGTTTAAGCCACCATGCTATTGTGTTCTCAAGTGCACAGTGAGGAGAGTAAAAATAACATCGATTGATCAGAGGAGCAGGTTGAGAAAGTGGGGGGGGGGCGCGGGGAGAACAGGTGGAAGCAGGAGGGAAGAAGGGTAAGGAGAGGATGAGACCTGGCAGAGGGCGGGGCAGACCGCAGAGCAGAAGGTGAAGAGGACAGGAAGGGATGAGGTGAGAGGAGGGAGCAGAGGGAGGAAACCAGGGACGGGGAGGGAGGGTGCTGAGGAGGACAGGGAGGAAGGTGGAGGCCAGCTAGGAGGAAGAGACGGGGTGGGAGAGGATGGGGATGAGAAGAGCCTGTCTTGGTGGCGGCGTTGTCCGTGTGGACACTCCATCCGGCACACTGACCTCTCAGTTCCTTCGCTGGCCCATCTCCAGTATTCTCGGTTCCACCTCGGCAGGCCACTCCCGGGAGCCTTATCGTCACCAGAAACTGTAGCACCTATGAAATAACTGAATCAAACATCACACCCGCTGTGATATGATCTCCTTTCCTTATGGTCTGTTTGCTCAACGAGGCTTACTGCTGCTGTTCTAGGGGCTCGTGGAAGAACCGCTGGCCCTTCCTGTCTTTTCGTCTTCACCTCCAGGCACATCACCAAATCCCTCCTTCGAAAGTGCTCCCCCCCACTCCCCTTCACTGTCCGTCCTGTGCCTCCTGCCCCCCATGCCTGTCTTCTCTACACTGGCCCCCAGCAGCTAAGGGCCACCGAAGGGAGTCACCCCGGAGGACAGCCTGCGGTCACTCCGTTGGCATCGTTGACTTCGTTGACTTCAGCAGGGTGCTCTCGAGTCAGAGATTTCAGTTCTCTTCCCTCTCGGCCCCTGGGGTCTTGCACCTTCGAGCCTGCTCCTCGGAGCTTCCGGCTCCGTCACTGGCACTGAGCTCCTCGGTCCCCGTGAAGACAGGGTCATTGGACAGAACAGGCGAAGACGCCGCCTGCTTCATCCTCCCTGCACTTGTGTCTGGGACCTGGGAACTGTCCCTTCTTTCTCCTCAGAGGATAGGAAATGTCCTCTTCCTTTGGGAGGTGGTTCCTCTCTCTCCCATGCTCTGGATTCCTTCAGAGGGAGATGTGGCCTCAGCCCCTCTCTGACTCGGTGTCTCCCCCAACCCATCGGTGACCAGGAAGGGCCTGCCTGGGGCCTTGACACGCATTTCTCTGTCTGCTGGGAACCCCTGCCCTTTGCCAGTCTGACTCCTCACCTTGCCGATGTCTGCATGTTACTTCCTCCAAGAAGCCTTGCCTGACCTTCGCCTTTAACTCAGGTGCCCTTGTTAACATCCGACCCAGTCACCTTTTGCTTTTGCCACATAGCACTGCCCATTTAGAATAATCAATTTGTTCGTGGCGGTGTGTGTGTCTGCCCCCCTCACGAATCTGTAAGCCCCACGGGGTCAGGGACTGCTCTCCTCCTTTATCCTGTAGCTTCTCTAACAAGCAAAGTGTCCAGCCTGGAGTAGGTGTTTTAAGTATTTTTTTTAAAAGATTATTTATTTCTTTATTTGAGAGAGAGAGAAAGAGCATGAGAAGGGGGAGGGCCGAAGGGAGAAGCAGACTCCCCGCTGAGCAAGGAGCCCAACGCAGGGCTGGATCCCAGGACTCCAGGATCATGGCCTGAACTGAAGGCAGTCTCTTACTCAACTGAGCCACCCAGGAGCCCCTATAAGTATTTTTCGAGCAAATGAATACACGAACGGGCATGCTGCGGAGACTGGAGGGATGCGAGTGGGGTCGGAGGGCGGGGAGGTAGGGTAGCAGGTGAGGAGAGCAGATGGGCAGTGTGGGGACGGGCTGGTGGAGAGGATGGGGGGGCAGAGGGGAAGTTAGAGATGGAGGGGAAAAGCAGGGAGGGGAGGACCAGGCAGCAGCATCTGTGCTGTGTGCGTATGTGGAGTGAGGCTTCCAGACCCTGAGTGGCTTCCCAGGAGCTCTTGTCTCTTGGCTACGCTGCTGGAGAGGTTTGGAGGCCCAGCCCGTGGGCGGGGCTAGACTTTATCTTGGGGTGCAGCCCTAACCTCAGATGGTGACAGAGCCGGAGCGAGCAGGGGTTTTGCAAACCGTCCCGATTGCAGCAGGCCAGCCGGCTCACTCTGGACGGCGGGTGGGGCCTGGGCTTATCTCCCGAGCGCAGCCCTAACCTCAGATGGTGACAAAGCGGGAGCGAGCAGGCGTTTTGCAAACCGTCCCGATTGCAGCAGGGCGGGATGGCCTGGCCAGGGGCAGGAGTGCTAGGTGCGGGGGCGACAGAGGTCTGGACAGTTGGGGGCCTCGGAGCAAGTCTGGCTCGTGGGAGCCATTCTGTGTGTGGTCTGCCTCTACCTACCTCAGATCTCTTTTCTAAAACCAAAGGGGAGGTCACAGCTCTGTAGGTGGGGCTCTCCCCGTTAGGAAACCTGCTTGTTCCCAAGTCCTAGGACCCTTCTGCTCCTCCGGAAGTCAGAACTGGCGGCCAGGGGCTGCCATTTTCCTCGGAGAACACCCACCCCGTCTCCAGCGGGGGCGGCCTCAGGGAATTTCTCCTGTGCCATTGAAGGTTTTCCGGGGCCAGGCCTGCTTATAGTTGCACTGATAGAGGCCAGTCAGAAGTCCTGCCAGCTGGACCGTTCCCACTTGGGAGCAGCACAGGCTGACAGGAGGCCATCGAGGGTGACAGGAAGTGACTGGCCTGTGGGAGAGGAGGCCCACAGGCCCTCAGCCAGCCCCAGCTATCGCTGCTTCAGCATCTCCTCTACAGCCCCCTGCATCCCATAGCCCCCTCCCTGGCTGGCGCAGGGTAGGGGTGGAGGCGAAGAGGCCCCTTTCCACCCGCACAACCCCAACCGGGATCTTGCAACACTGGGATGGGGGCCCTGGGGGCCCAGGCGTGTGGCAATCCGTGGGGGGCGGGGTGGGAGGTGTGCACCGAGCAGGGGAGCAGCTTTCACAAGCAGCCGCTGCAGGACTGACCTTGGCTGGCTCACCTTGGGCAGCTTCCTCTCTCTTCCCAGTGTCACGAAACAACCTTCCTTCTCCTCCGCCGCTTCCCCCAGGCCTGAGATCCTGACTTTCAGCTCAGCACTCTCATCCCGGTCCCAGGCTCAGCTCACAAAGGAAAAGTGGGCCTGAGCCCACTGCGGCGTCTAAAGCAATGGGAATGCACATGTGTGCTGTTCGGACCTTGATTTGCCGGTTTCTTCAAGTCACTACGTCCTGAGCTCGGGCGCCTTGGGGCTCCTCCTTTCCTCTTCTTCTTTCCCTACAGCAATTCTGCTGTGGGGATGGAGGAGAGCTGGAGAAGGGGCTTGGGTGCCGGAATCCTGCTCTCTGCCCCATATGGGCTTCTTAGGGCCTGAGTTCTCCTGCAGGGGGAATGGAAAGAAAGTTCTTGGCAATTCCATTCTGGATGGAAGAAGGCTTTTTCTTGCTCATCCCTTACCTACTCCTTTCCATTCAGCCAGCCTCACTTGGCTTCCTTTCTTTTTCTTGATCATCGGATGTCTTTGGCCTTCCCCCCCAGTTTGGCACATCTGCCTCCTCCTTGAAATTGTTAGGTTTCAACTTCAACGTCACCTCCTCAGAGAAGCCTTCCTTGACCACCCCAGCTAAAATAACCTCCCTTCCTGCTTTATTTGGTTTCCCTGAATGGAGTAATTAATGAACTTACTGAAGGTGCTTTGTAGAGGTGTGAAGGAACGGGATTGAGGGAAAGCTGCAAGGAATGATAAAGAAACCGGCTAGCCGCTGCAGGCTCCATTACTGCCTCCAAGGCTGTAAGCGTGGCATCCTGTGAGAGGGGGCAGTGGAGGGTGCCCGTCCCCGACAGAAGACAGTTGGGGGATAAGCACTCGACTTTACCCTCCGTGCAACGTCCCGTCCCACCTGGAGCTCAGCAGGGTGGCCAGGGCTCGAGGGGTTCCCAAAGGAAGACACCCAGTGTGCACGAGCTTGTTGCCTTTTCTTTCCCACCCATCGAGATAGGAGCTGGGGTCTGTCTTGGTCACCACGGTGTTCTCGACACCTGGCAAGGGCCCCGAACAGGAAAGGTGTTCAACAAATACTTGTTGAATAAGTTTGCTGTGGCCCACACCAGCTGAGGTCAGGTGAAAAGCCTGATTCAGAAGGTGTGACTTCTGGCTACCTGTCACCTCCCTGGGACGCGATCTGTCAGAGATTTGGGGCCATGCTTGCCACCTGTGCTCATGCAGGGACAAGGTGTGCTCTTTTCTGGCGCTGGGGCTGGGACTCTTCTCCAGCCCTGGTGCCAGGTCCCCGCCCCAAGGAGCCGCAGGGTGGTGGGGGGCTGGGAGGACACCCATTTCCGAGTGGTGGGAAAGTGGCTCCGGGCTGATGCTGAAGCAACCGAAGGTCCCATCACCCAGAACCTTGAAAATAAGTCAAGGGGCAGTGGTCTTGAGCTGAGAGGAGGAAATCCGGAGGTTGAGTCACTTACCGTGTTTTGTACAAACCCCCCTTATGCAACCCCATCCCCCTGGGCTGGAAGGGAGGTGCGGGATTCTCCCGGGCATCCAAGGAGATGGGCGCCCCTCCCCCTTACGAACTCAGGACGCCCCTCGGGTGAGGGAATAAACCATCCAGGGGGGTTCGAATCTATCTGCCTGGACCAGATCTGGGGCAGTAGGCTCCAGGGACAGGTGGAGGAGAGGGTGCCTGAGGGACAGAGAGGCGAAGGCAGGAGAAGGGCCAAGTCCTGAGTGAGGCAGGCATGGTGAACACGGGTGCCCAAGACGTAGGAAGTCTCTGCCGCTGGGGGTGTGGAAATGGGGGGGAGGGTGGGAGAGAGAGAGGAGACTGGGAGGATCCTGTCTTTCCCCCCTCTCAGGGAGTTATTCCTTGATCTCTAACTTGGGCTTTCTCAGAAGGGGCCTACAAAACACTGGTGGTCTGGGAGAGATTCCGGCCCGTGCTGCGTCTCATGTCGCTGAGTCTGCCCACAGTCCCTGGGTACTTACTGAGCGGGGCCGGCAGGCCCGCCTGGTGCGGTATGCCTCTCTGGGGAGGGCGTGAGCATGGCCTAGAGAAGGTGCCCTGTGCTGACACAGCAAAGGGACGGAGAGAGTGTCAGGAGAATGTCTCTTACCCCCTCTGGCCCTCAGCCGCTTTATCTGTAAGATGTGGCTCTCGCTATCTTGTTCGTCGGAGGCCAAAGCCTACCAGACGATCTCTTGAGGTCTCCTCCAGCACCTCCGGAGATCCGTGATTTTTTTTTTTTGGAGCTATATTTGGTTCTGCCTCTAAGCAATCGTGCGACTCTGGCTAAGCCCCACCATCCCTCCTCCCCACCCGAGGCCTCAGTTTCCTCACCTGCAAAGTGGGAGGTTTAGATGAGATCCTAAGGTCCTTTCAGTTCTGGCGAAATGGAATGATAATGACTATTCACCTTACTGGGTGCCGGGCCACGTTCGTCCATGAATGTGACAACACTGTGAGGTGGGCACTAACGCTGCCTCCCTCTATGGTGCAGATGGGGAAACTGAGGCACACAGAGAGGTAACTGGTTCAGATGGAGGCTCTTGGGCTAGAGTTCTATGAAAGAGAAAAACGCCTCACACGAGGGGTTTCACTGGCTCAGGTGGATTATTTTCCTCATCATCAACTTTCTCCCGTTCACACAGGTCCCGAGGCCTTTCCCAACGGAATCCTCCCCCAGGCACTCAGATTCTAGTGCTATGGGGGAACCCGAGTCCCAGGGAGTGAGGGACAATGAGGGAGTGGGTGGGAGCCACGGGGGGTGGGGGATGTCAGCCTGGTGGGCTCAAGTTGTGGAACCGGAGAGAAGGGGTCGAGTCTTGGTTTCAGAGCCAGGGGACCCTAAATATGGCAGAGCCATGTGGAAGCTGATGGGAGCCCCTGGACCCAGACCCCAGGCTCTGCAGGTCACACGTGCACCACCCCCCAACACACACACGCCCAGGCCCAGCGTGCAGGCCCATTTCTGAGTCATAGTGCAAATTTATTCAGCCGCTGAATCATTATACTGGGGTCCACCCTCCTCCCTTGCCCCCCCGCTGCCATTTGTCCACGGTCTCTGTCTCAGGCTTGGCCTGTGAGGGGCTCTAGGGCCCCAGCAGGGTAGGGATCCCCAGGGTCAGGCTGGGCCGGGGGCAGGGGGCAGGGGGGCGCTGGTGCCACAGTCTGTCAGCCGGACTCAGCTGCAGCCCCCCACGCCCTTGATGAGGTTGGCGGCCTCGGGGATCTGGCGGAAGAGGTTTCGAAGAGTGTCCAGCTCCTGGGTGAGCTGCTCCACGCGACTGCGGAGGCGCTCGTTCTCCGCCATGTACTCCAGCACCTTCTGCTGCGTCTCCAGGATGCGCCTCTTGGCCTTGTCGCGGCTCTTGCGCACCGCGATGTTGTTCCGCTCCCGCCGCAGCCGGTACTCCAGGCTGTCCTTGTTCACCGCCTTCTTGCCTTTGTGCGAGGGGCCAGCGGGGGACGGCGCCTTGAGGAGGGGGCTGCAGGGGGGTGCGCCGGTGGCCACAGGGCCCTGGAGGGGAAGACACGGAGGGACGAGAGGTGAGGGCTGGCCAGGAAGCAGAGCGGAGGCCGGCGGGAATCCCAGCAGCCCGAGCACGCCTGGGCATCAGACAGATTCAAGGTCCAGAGTCAGCTCTGGGCTCCCGGGTAAGAACAGCCATCGCCCGGCCCCGCAGAGGGGCCCCTGCTCTGACCCAAACTCCCTTTCCCGTGTTCCCACACGGTCTGAAGACACTTTCCTTCAATCTCTCTTGAGGCTCTAGTCTTAAGATCGGTAGGTATTTCCCCTTCTAGAAGCGGGCAGCAGAGAAACCAGAGGAAGGGGGTGATGGACCCCGAGATCCGGGCAGGTCAGCTGGCCACAGGGGCTGCAGGGCGCCCTGGATCCCAGGCACATGGTGGGGTTCAGGGCGAGAGGGAACTGACAAGAGAAGCAAAGCGGGGTCTGGTGGGTGAGCACAGAGGGTTTGGGGTGAGTGGGTCTCCCAGAGCAACACCAAACATGGAGCCGATAGCGAAAACGGGAGCGCAGAGTCCCCCACCGGCGCGGGCCTCCCTCCAGCCCCTGGGTGGCCGGGACAAGATCTGACCTGCTCTTACCTTGAGGACGCGCAGGGGCTGGCTGGGCGCTGCCAGGGCCGGGGGCAGGTGCATGGCCGTCTGCCCGCAGTGTGCCACTTGGTACTGTAGGGCATTGTAGCCGCCGCGGCTGGCCCCCCGGCTGCCCTCTGGCCCCCGAGGCTCCTCCTTCACGGCCACAGCCCTGGGGTCGTAGCTCCCCGGGCTGCTGTAGATGCCAGGCCCCAAGGCCTTCCTGTCAGGGCCGAAGGTATGTGGGGGGTAGGCGAAGGGCCGTGGGTCCGGCGGCAGGTAGTGGGGGAAGGCAGGGGTTCCGGGTCCCTTAAGGCCTCGGGCCTCAGGTGCCGGCTTCACGGCGAAGAGGTCGGAGAGTAGCTGCTCCTCCCCAGACTCGATGTAGGCAGAGAGGTCGATGGAGGCCTCATGCTCACACATGTCCCCCAGCTCCCCGGGCCCCGCTCGGCCCCCTGCGAACTCGAGTGGCTGCTGGCCAGCCCGGGGCTCACACTCGTAGTAGGTCCCGTGGGACATGGCTGGCCCGCCCCCTCGGCTCCCCGCCCCTGCCCCTGCCGCCCTGCTCTTGGGGCACCCTCTGGGATGCTCTGCCTGCCCTCTCCCTATCTCCCCCTGCCCTAGATCTGCCCTAGATCTGCCCTCTCCGCGCTCCTCTGTCACCCACTCCTGCGTGGCCTCTCTCCTCCCACCTCTGCTGTTTCTTTTTCCTTCCTCTCTAGTCAATGCCTCTTTTCTCTTCCCTTTTCTCCCCCCTCTCTCCCTGGGGTGACTCAGGGAGGGGCAGGGCGCACCCCGGAGGGAGGGATGCAGGGCTTAGAGAGATGGGGCCCCAGGCCTATTTAGCAGTTGGGAGCACTCTTTGGTCAGGGTCCAAGCCAGGATTCTGAGGTGCCTGGGAGCTGATGCTTCGGGGAATGCCTCCCCCCTTCCTCCTGAGTCCAGGGGATTCCAGAGTCCTCGCTGAAGGCAACACCTCACTCTGAGTGTCCTCTTCCCTCCGACTTCCAAAAAGTTCTGTGCAGAAAGAGGTGCCAAGTCAGAATGAACAGAGAAAACCCTCTTCCAGTGCCGACCCCCAGCCTGATCGGAGCTCCTCCCTTGACACGCCTCCCTCTCGATCCCCCAGCAAGGCTGGGCTCCACCTCCCCCCAGGGGCAGTCCGTTCCCTTTGTAGCCCCGCCCCCAGGGCATTCTTTTGGGGGCAGGCCAGGGGGCGTTGTTTGAGGGGGTTATAGTGACAGGTTCTGGGACCAAGCCCTACACAGGGGCCTGTGGTGCAGAGCACGCTCATTTGCTAGGTTTTTGTGCAATAGCCCAAACCCTCCGGTGCTTCTAGCCCGGGGTGGCCCTCGCATCCCGGCACGGTCGCTGACCGCCGAGGCTGGGCTGAGGCACCTGCTGGGGACTTGGGCCCCGTGCCCCAGGCCCAGGCAGGCCACTGCCCCAGGAGCCGACAGCCACATGCCTCTGGTGGCTCCAGGGCTCCCCCTTCCAGCTGCCCTGCACTGCCAGAGCCTCGGGGCTGGCACGCTGCCCCCGGCTCCGGTCCTGGGGCTCTGACCTGTTTCCTGTGCCTTGGGGCCGCAAGGCTCAGGCCCTCCCTGCAGCTTGGTTTGCTGTCTTTCCTCCTGCATGGCCGTTCTCTGACCTCGATGCGTGTCTCTCGGGTCCACTTCCTCTTGTGAGGCTTGAGGAGCCTTCTCTTTTGTCATCGCCTCTTCCTGGGACTGCTTCAGAGGCTCCAGGAGAAGCCCACGCTCGGCACTTTGGGTCTCATGCTGGGCCCCCTCTCCCTTCCCTTTTCTTTTTCCTCTGGGAACTCCCCACTGTCTCCTGTTAGAGGCCTTGCTGTGGTTCTATTTTGACCTTGACTGTCACCTATAACAGGGACTATAGGTCCAGAAGAAGGGAAGGATGCAGAAATGCGTCACTGGCTCTTTGATCACTGGCAAATGCTGTGAGCACCCCATGGAAGCCGGAAGGTTTAATAAGTGGGGTACACCAAGGGTCGGGCCACAGTAGGGGCAGACGCAGAGGGGATATGGGTGGCACTGAAGGCTAAAATAAAGTAAGCAGGTGCAGACAGGGCTGCCTCAGTGTCAGGCTAGGTACCCCTCCAGGCAGCATCTTCCTCCCTCCCTCACTCCCTCCCTCCCTCGCTCCCCACCACCCCCATCAACCCCAAGAGATTTCTGGGCATAGTTTAGGGGCCTTTCTCTGAGAGCCCTGACCTGGCATGGGGAGATCTGTGTGCGTCCTGGAGACAGAGCTCAGGGACCAGACGGGGAGGTTTCCATCTCATCTCCCTTTCAGAGGACCTTGGGTCAAACTGGTAACCAGAGCTAACTACGTCAGTTTGGCGGAAATGCCTCCGTTGACCGGCAGGCGGCAATATTGGTCCAGAATTTAGAACTAGAGGGTCTGCTGTGGTCAGGCATCCAGTGGACGGCAGGGGGCAGCCTTCCACAGCCCCGGCTCGGCTCGGGCAGGACCCTGCTGGGCCTCCAGGAGGAAAGAGGGGAATCGTGGCGAGGTGGGGGCTTGGGGTGCGGTTACTGGGAGAGTGGGCAGGCTGAGAGGACTGGGGTTTGGGCCCTGTCTCAATGAGGAGAAATTCTAGCCCTCTCTGACTTTGAAGTAGTGATGACGTTTAAGGCCTGATATTTTCTGGGGTTATGCTTTTTTTGGTCATTGAAACATTCACTTTTCCATGCTGACGGTTTCCCTGTAAGTTGAGTAGGAAGGGAAGCAAGACTGACGCCATTTTGAATCCGCCTTATCAAGGAGGGAAACAAGGCTGAAAGGCTGAACCGCCCAAGGTCTTACAAGGATGCAGCATTGATCTTGGGGGAAAGGGCAGTGGGCTAGTTCTTGAAACCCCCAGACAAGAAGGGACAGAGAAAGGGGAAGCTGTGTGACTCAGAGAGCCCTGTTGGCCTTCAGTCAGCTGCCCCTGGGGGAGGGTAAGGCTTTGTCAGTAGCCAGTGAATGGGGTGCTGGAGGAAGCAGGGAAGTGTGCAAATAGAGCCGGCAGGAAATGAGAAAGGCTGGGGCCAGGGGGAGATAAGTGATCTCTCGGTCCCTCACCTCTCAGGCTGGTGGCTGACGTTGCTGGAGTACTAACATCAGGTTTCCCAGTAACCGAGGGGTTTGGGGAGGGCAGGCGGCATTCTGGATGTGTTGGCAGGGGAGGGAGGGGGGTCTGGAAAGGAGCAGGGGTGGGGAGGGCAGTGCCAGACAAGAGCTGGGGGATTCTTGGGTTCTGTGGAGTTGCTCAGGAATGGAAAGAAGCAGGCTCTTTTTCTCCATTCTGCTTCAGTTCCTACCTGTTTGCCTTCATGGAAACACTGCACGTGTATTATCTTAGTGATTTTGTAACAGGCCTCAGTTCAAAGGTCACTTCCTTCACCAAGTCCTTCCACCAGGGAGCCAGCCAAGCATGGCGGCGGCAGAGTGGCAGAGAGACCTGGGCTTGAATCCTGCCTCTGTCCCTTCCTAGTCTGGTGACCGCCGGCAAGTTATTTAACCTTACTTGTAAAATGGCGGTAGTAACTTCTACTTCATCGGACTGTTTAATAAAACTTGGAATAAGAGAATGTTTGGAGAGCAATGTTCAGGCTTCCGCCCTTCCTCCCGTTACCGCCCGCGGGTTATCTGGGTGTCCTAAGCAGACACTATCTGCAGCCTCATCTGATGCCACAGTTTAACAAGCATTTTGGGGCACGGAAGTAGCAGGCACCGCGCAGGCTCTGGGGTTCTGGCACATTCGGCTCCTGCCTGCCAGGGCTGGAGGCCCCCCGAGTGGGCAGAGTGGGCCGTCAGCAGCACGTATGTGCCAGAAGGGTTCTCGCCTTCTCTCCCTGTAGATCTGTAGATGATTTTGCTCCTTGAGGGTAGGGTCAGATCCATTTTTTTTTTTTTTTTTTAGACCTCTTCAGCCGTGGTGGCCGTATTGCCTGAATTAAAATTAAGGAAAGGTGGATTGTCAAGTATGAGTATTTTTATGGAGACAATGGAACAAAGCATTTGAAATCTGTGCTGACCTGGAAACTTCAGGAATAAGTTTGCTATTCTCACAGCACATAGCAAACTTATAAGGTTATAAGGTGTGTTGTGTGACTAACAAATGAATTCTTATGCATATATGATTTTGGTGACCCCCCCCAAATTCCCTAAGGTCAGAGCATCCGAATTCCTACCATTAAAGGGACTTTCAGGGTTTGGACAGGGTGAAGGCTCAGGCTAAACATAAATACCTCTTGCTCTGGAGGTGACCCACCCTATGGAGGTGGCAAAGGAGGTGACCTTTGTTCATCGCCCAGGTTAAAAAGATCAGCACGTGTCACTTATGGGGGAAGAGGGGCTGCTGGTGATGGGTAGGAACGAGTGTCTCCACAGAGGGAGAGGGCTTTGAGGAGGGCCGGACTTTCTGGAAAGCGGCAACATGGAGAATACGGTGGCAGCCCATGCAAAGGGAAAGTGTGTGTGTTGGGGAAGAAGGGGTTCAAAACGGTGGATCTGAGACCTCGAGAACAGCCTCTTGCATAAGACTGGCCTCTGCCCAGTTTTGCCCTCACTCTGGGGGACAACCTTGGGCTGAGGGATTGAGGAACCCTTTGAGATTAGGTTCAACCTTTTTTTTTTCCTCAGAAAGTGCTAAATAGGTTTCGTGACTTGCCCAAGGACACACAGCTGTCTGGTGGCTGCTGAGCTGGAACTTATAGCCAAGCGTCGGTGCCCTGGGACTGGCGAGCCTCCATCTAGAAAAATGCCAGCCACAGATGAGGAGTGTTGGGGTCGGGCCCAGACTGGGAGTGGAGGCGTCTTGCCTGCCTGTGTCCTCACGTGTCCCAGATGGTGGAGAATGATGTCTTAACCACTCCCCCCATGTCTGTCAGACGTGCTGGCTCCGGAGTCATGCAGCCCCAGGACAGGCAGCTGGGGGGGCTGCCCGCAAAGGAGGCACTCCAAGCAAGCTCTGGGTCTAATCCCATCAACTTCCTCCAGCAATTAACCCAAATCACCAGTGGACGTGTCCCTACTGGACCTACTTCCCCCTTTGTCCTCACCCAACAGCCTTCCTAGTCCTCCGACTAGACACGGCCCTCTCATTCAGCTCCGTGCAGCTGAGGGGACCCTGTCTCACGTCCCAGTCCCTCCTGTCAAACCCCTTGGATCTGGCTGGCCGCTTTCCTAAGTCCCCCTGGCACCTCTCCACAGGCTCAGCCCGTCCCTTCCTTTCCCATTCGGTGCCAGCTGTCCCAGTGCCAGAAGGCTTGGCTGGCCAGACCTTGGGGAACCGCTCTGCCTTTGCCTCCCTCCACTCAGCTAAGTCCTGGCTGCCATCTACCTTCCGGCCTGGGCAGCGATGAAGCTCTTCCTAGCTAGTTTGCAGGCTCTCGGTGCAGTGCACAGAGCAGGAACGTAATACTTTGCGACTTCACTGAAGAAATGAGAAAGTTTTGGGTTCAAAATGAGAGGTAGTTAAAAACCAACCCCTGCCCCCCTCCCCCAACAGTGAGAAAGTTGTTTGAGTGTGCCGGCACTGGGTCCCTGGGTCAGAGCAAGGGCCTTTGGGAATGCCATCTAGGAAGGAACCCGGCAACCAAAGACCTGACGAAGATAGGAAATGCCTGGGGACTCTGTCTCAGAAGATCAGAAGATAGAATAATATAGAAGAATTCAGAGTAATAATAAAGTTAAAATAAATTATTCAGAGTAATAATAAAGAATAATTCAGAAGATCACTGAATTATTACACCAACTCCGTTTCCATTTAAAATTTTATTACATCAAAAGAAAAAAAAAAAACCCTCCACAAAACAAACTCTAACCCTAAACCAACTCAAACACAGAAGATTATTATCCAGGTATAACTAAAGCCCTCCCCACCCCAGATAACCTTACATTAAAAAATCCAAAAGAAATAGAAATGCCAGCTTCAAAAATATTTATCCAAAAAGTAAGGCATTCACTTTACGAAAAAAACGAACAAACAAATAAACCCCAACAATTGAAGGAGGGATGGAGGTTGGAGGAATGAGAAGAGGGAATGGTCCCCTGACCCTCCGGGGGCCAGCCCCAGCCCACCTGGGGTCCATTCTGAAGGGACCGGAACTCAAACCAAACCCGACATCTCACCAACTGGGCGGGGGTGCGGTCAGGCAGCCCAGGCGGGAAGCTGGGAGAGCCAAGCAAGCCAGGAGGACGCCCAACATATTCTAGGCTAAGCAGATGGTAGGGGGAGGTAGGAAAGGGGGCCCTCCCGCTTTGGGATGAAATTTTCCTAGCCCTTAGCACAGCAGGTGTGGATAGGAGGCTGCAAGGCCCAGGGGATACCCGGGGGCCTTCCCTTGGAGCACAGGGAAAGGCAGCCTCTGCCCACAGGACGACCAGAAGTCCACATGCCACAGGGAATGTGTCTCCAAAATGGGTACTTTCTGCCACTGCCCTTTCATTCTGCCTCCGAGGCTGTCCCAAGACAGGGCAGTGGTGGGACCAGAAGGGGAGGTGTCTGAGTTGAGGGAGGAGGAAGGAACTGGCCTTCAGAAGACACTCTCCCAACACAGTCTCCGAGGTTATGGGATGGACGCACTTCTGGGGGGTGGGTGGGAAAGCACCCCCCATTCCAGAAAGGCTTTTCATACCAGTCTGTCCTGAGGGTTAGAAATCAGGGAGTATTTTTAGGTCCAGTTCTTGGATGGGAGGTGATTTAAGGCTGATTTGGCTTGGGTTTCAGGTCTGAACGGCTTGGGGAGCCTTCATACCGGTTGGTCCCGGAGCCAAGCCAGGGAAGAGGAAAAGGGCCTGATGGGGGCCCGCCAGCAGTGCTGGTTCCATGGGGGTGCGGGGTGGGGGGATGTGGCTGCAGGGATCATGGACTGACTGCTCCTCATTGGAGCGGGGAGGGCGGAGGAGCTAAGCAGCTTTGCCATTGGGAGAGAAATGTCCTCTACATTGAAAATAAGACTTTCTGGCTTCAGGAAGCTTTGGCACCGAGTGGGGGTCGGGATGCAGGAGACAGGGCAGGGCTGGGTTTCTGCAATTTGAGCCTTTCCGAATCTGTTCTGCCTGCCTGGCTTGGGTTCCGAGGAGGGGGCAATTCTCCTGCTCATTGGTCCTTAGCTCAGTAGGGAGGTGGTGCCCTGCCAGGAATCTGGCTCTGGACAGGGAGCCCACGCTGAGGTGGGGGGAGGTACCGTGGGGAGGGGGAGAGGAGAGGGCAGAGGGAAACATCTCTCTGATTTCGTGGGTCCCTAGTGAAGGGAGGGTGATACCGGTCTCTCCAGCTGACCTTTAAAGATGACAGATTTGCTTGAGTCTGTCCCTCCCCAACTGACTCACTGTTGCTTCCGCTCCTCTGAGCAGAGGCGCCCCTGGGGCTCGGGAAGGGGGAGGGAAGGCAGTACTGACTGGGCTCCTGAGGAGGCAGGTGGGGGGGCTGTAGGGTATCCCTAGCAGCCCCACCCTCCTCCCACTGCTTGGAGCAGCTCCGGTGAGGGTTTTGGACACAGGCCCTGGTGGCGAGAGGCTGGTTCTTTGGGTACAAATTTCAGTGTCTTTGTCTATAGTTTCTAACCACCCACAACCAGGTCCTGCTCCTGCTGGACACACCGTGTGTGTGCGCACGCGCGTGTGTGTGTGTCGGGGGGACCTAGGCAGGGAAGGAGAGCACGAAGGGGGTACAGGAGGAAGGAGCCGGCTGAGAGGCGGCGGTGGTCCTCAGGGCTGGGGCTGCTCCGAGTCCTTGTCCTCGGAGGTCGTGGGCTGGTAGATGGGCTGCCGCTGCTCCTCGGTGTCCTCGTGTATGTCCTCTTTCCCCGAGCCTGCTTCCATCTCAGGGTACACAACCACACACATCTTCTGGCTCACCAGGGTTAGTGACTCTGTGGGAGGTCACACAGGTCCCTGCGGAGCGTCCCACACACCCCGCCAAGCCGGCCATGACCCTGCCCCACTCCCCTGCCCCATGTGTTGGCTCAGCAGAGCCCCGGTGTCTTCGGGAGACTCCCATTCCGGGAGACGGCCACCTTGCCTCTTCCTGGGGCTCCGGGTAGCCCATCTGCTGGCTGCCCCTTCCCATCAAAGCCCTCGCCCCCCACCTTCCCTACGCCCGGCGACTACCAGTTCCGGGCTCTCCCTCGGCCTCTCCCCAGGGCAGCTCCGCAGAATGGCTGTCAGTTGCCTATTCTTCCAGCTCTAGGGTCTGTGTGCAAACCTCAGCTGGTCTCCTCTCCTCAGAGGTCTCTGGGAAGGCACCCACCCTCTCCTGCCCCATCTTCTTCTCCAGAGCTCTGTGGACCAGCCTAGGCCTCCTGACCAGGAGACCTAACCCAGACAAGGAGATCTTCTAGCCACCCGGGATTTTTAACAACTCACCAATGAAGTTATCGAAACACTTGGGCTTGTGTTGCCAGTAAACACCCAGGAAATAGACGGGCACTCCTGTCAGCATGATGGCCAGGCCAGTGCCACACACCACGGGCTCTGACCACAGGCTAAAGATCAGCAGGAAGGCCCAGAATAGCAAGTAGATGATGGGGAACAGCAGGTTGATCTGTGGAACAGACGTGCTGTTAGCTGTGTGGATCCCGTGACCCCCAGGATCAGGGCATCCTCCCTCTTCTCAACCCACAGAGAGGCATCTTCGAGGGCAAAGGCTGGGCTTCACCTGGCTCTGTGGCTCCCACACCCCAAGCCCTGATAGATCAACTGCTCTGTCAACAAACGCTGGTGAACTTGGGTAGTAGGATGGGAAGAGGAAGGGCAACCAGGGAGGGAATGATCCTCGTTGCCCATCTCTTTTCTCCTGGGCAGAGGCAAACAAGCCCTTGTCATCCATGCCTCAGCCAGGGAAGCCCATGGGGACTGATCAGCTCGCTGGTATAATGGTATCTATTTGCTGACATCCTAGAGTGGAGGAGAGGTGGAGAAATGAGTGAGGGGCAAGAAGGAAGTGGCCCAGGTCTGTCAGACTCCTTGCCCCTTTCCCAGTTCGAGGTAGGGCCCTCATCTGGGCACCAGGTGGCAAATGTCCATCCTTCTTGTTAGGATCAGTCTCAATGTGTTTCTCTTAAGCAATCTGAGAAGATAAGTCTGCCAAGATCCAAAAAGTCAGGAAACCTACCATACTATAAGGCAGTCTGGGACCTTGATTTTATTCAGAAAGAAGCATCAGCTCTATGGGCTTGTTGGCCACAGGTGGGAGTTCCCAGTAGAGTCTTCTTCAAGACTCCACATTCAGGTGCCTTTCTCTTCCTTGTCATCTCTTCTCAGAGGGTATGCAAGTGTTGGGGGAGGGATGGATTATTCTACTTTGTCATCCCTTTAGCAAGCTTTCTAAGAGTGGTAGGAATGTGATGGTGGAAAACAGATTTGGAAAGCTGAAATTCCCCAGCTGGAAGAATCTTCTGGAAGGATCTAGTCTCCTCTGTTTCCAGAATAGGTTGTTCAAACAGTTCAGGGCTATATTCTATTCTAATTTGCAGGAGAACCCGCAGCACTCTTGGATATTTTGTTCTGAGCAATCCCATTCATTCCCACCACACAGTTAATCTCTTGCAGCAATCGGTAGGTTCACCAGGCACCCTACCCCATATAGGGCTATAGTAGGGAGGCTCTTGGAGGGTTGTAGTGGACTGGGAAGCTTCAAGGAAGAGGAGGAACTTGAGGCTTCTGTGGGGAATAGTTATAATTTGGATAGGCGGAGGGGAGAAGGAAACTCATTCTGGGATGGAGACATAGCTCAAGTGAACTCAGGGATGGGATGGAGGGATGAGGAGGAGACTGGCCATACTGGCAGGTTCAGGGAAATGCTGGAGAGGTAAGGGAGCCTTGAAAAATCAACTGGAGTTTATAAGAGTTGTAGGAAACAAAGAAGTGACCTGATGAAAGTATCATTTAATCTAACTTACTCTCCAGCTGCAATTCATTCTGGTCCTGTCTCCAGTGGAAAATGGAAATGGCTGCCCCCTTCATGGCCCTTGCTTTCCAAAGGGTCTGCTACCATCATAGAGATGGTAGATCATATATGTGGTCAGCAGCTGAGAACAAGATGATTTAAGAATCTGAGCTGCAGCTAGACTAGTAGAGGAGCGGGAAGGGATCTCAAGGGGAGGTTCTCGCACCTTGATAGGGCGGGGGATGTCAGGCTTCTTCCAGCGAAGAACTATCTGTCCAGCAATTGTGACTCCATAGAAGAGGTAGTTGATGAAGCCCACGTAGTTGATGAGGGTGTACATGTCGCTGGTGACCAGCATCAGCAGGGTTGAGATGCACTGTGGGAAATGGGAGAAGCTCATCAGTGATCAGTAAGGTATCTGGACACTGGAGGACCTGTTTACAGGTTGGGGGACTATTCCCCTGCCTCTAGGTGGATGACGCCATTTTATGATGAATGGAGACTTTACAGCCTCCCCTCCTTAGTCATCCTGGCCATTGCTAACAGCTTCATTGCCAGGAAGTTCTTTCTTACTGCAGGAGTGATAATCAAAATATTTAACCACTGGTATGGCAGGGGCACTAACCAGTCAGAATAGATACTGGCTGTAAAATAAACACCGGGTTGGTCACATAGGCAGTGCCGGCTCTACATCTGCCCTGGTTTCATTTGCATTTCTTCCCTGGTTATAGCTCAGGCTAATTTAGGTGTTTCCTTTTTTTTTTTTTTTTTTTTTATCCCTTAGGGAAGATTGTTAACTGCAGATTAAAGCTTTATTCTTGCCCATATCCTCTTCTCGGGGCTGAGTCATCTAATTTATTTTTCTTCTTCCCCCCTCCTTTTTTAAGATTATAAACAGTTATAAAGCATTTACTAGGTGGCAAGCCCTGTTCTTAGTGTCCTACAAATATGAACTCATTTAACTCTCATAACATCCCCATGAGGTTTTCTTGATAGAATCCACTTTATAATTTCAAAATCAGCTCAGTGGCTCTCTCGGAACCATGTTCTGCCCCTCTGCTAATTTGTTAGGACCAACAGAAGATTCTGTTCTCAGAATGTCTGGGTGGCTCAATTGGTTGAGCGTCTGCCTTTGGCTTGGGTCCTGATCCTGGGATCGCGTCTGCCTCAGGCTCCACATCTCTGCTAAGCAGAGAGACTGCTTCTCCCTCTGCCTCTCTCCCTGCTTGTGCTCTGTCTGTCAAATAAATAAAATCTTAAAATTAAAAAAAAAAAAAAGGTTCAGTTCTCATGTAGGATCTGACGGTGAAAATAATCCAGAAGATTTTAATGGATGAATAAGCCAGATTCTGACTGTACTTGCCTTGCAGTCATAGTACTGGACCAATGGCTCAAACTGGAAATAAGTCTGTGTCTCAGTGGGAGTGCAAGCTGGTCTCCAGGCACCTTTCACAGCTAACCCAATCACGATGGTCTTCATCCTGTTTCTGAACATTCTGAAACTCCCCCTCATGTTGTACAATGAAGCCACTTGACTCCTGAGAGCTCTATTATCCTGATCTAACTGCTTCTCTGATGGACCAAAGTCAGTTTCAATATTTTATTCAGGATCCAGAAAGAAAAAAAAGTAACGTAAAAGACTCAAGTGGGGACAAGTCTTTGCTCTTTCTTTTTACCCCTCTAAATGATTCTACTCTGGGTCACTCTACCTTCATTTCTTCCCTATCCCAACTTTCCTTTTCTCCATTTTCAGTTGCCAGTCTTCCTTTCTTTATGGTTTGTCTTATTTGGTGTACCTGTAATACTGAATTTGTTTCAGCGATGTTTCCTGAGAGACGGGCAGAGCCTCCTGGGGCAAGAAGGTTGATGGGGAGTGGTGGGGGTGCACGTGATCAGCCAGGAGTGGGGGCCCAAAGCTGCAACCTTGAGGGCAACAGGTGCAGGGGAGAGCCAAGAAAGGATGTTTCTTTATGAGACTGTAGAGCTGTGAGATAGGCCCTTCAATCTGACCCAAAAGGATGGGAGAATAGAAAAGAGCCAGGGTGAGAGTCTGAAGGTGTTTCAGGACGCAGGGTCTTTCCTTGTTATTTCTCCTGATATTCACAAAGCCCAAGTATACCATTTGCCAGATTATCTAAGACCCAGTGAAACCTGGGAGCAGACCAGGAAGGGGTCAGGGATGTGTGTGGGAAGTGCGAACTTCCAACTCAGAGCAGGTACAGAGAGGGAGGTGTGTGTAGGGCTGGCAGAAGGAGGGGCCCTTACTGTGAAGAGCAAGGCTGGGATTGGGGTGCAGCGCTTCACGTGGATCATGGCCAACACACTGGGAAGGTGGCCCTCCCTCGCTCCAGCAAAGAACAGCCTGGTAGAGAGAAAAACAGGTCAGCCTGGGATGATGACCCATAGACTACCCGAGGAAGTTCCCTCCCCAGCCCAGGCTTCCTCATCCATGCCCACCTTCTGCTCACACAGGAGCATCTCCCCCCCATCCCATGAGGTGCCCATCTTCCCATGCACACTCCAGCCCACTTGTCACAGGACCCACGTTCACAAGTGCAGGTGCAGGCAGACCAGAGGTGGCCAGTGATAATGGATGGATTCTGGGTGCATGGGGACCCTAAGTATGGTCTGGGTGGCTGGGGGTTACCTATGAGTGTGACTTCACTTTGTGGGTCTCCCAATGCCTTAATCCCTTTAAAAATGGGCCACTCTCATCCTCAAGGGATACAGGTTCTCTGAAACTTGGGGACAGATCTGTCTGTCCATGGAAAGCCTTAAAAACATTAATATCCTAGTCAGGAAGTAGTTGCCATCCTGGGGATGGAGAATGGGCGGTGGACCAGAAAGGGACACAGGGTAACTTGGGGATATGCGGGAATGTCCTACATCTTGTTTTGGGGGGTGCTTACATCACTGTATACAACTCTTAAAACTCACTAATCTGAACAATCTGTGCATTTTATTGTATTGTGTGCGATATTATATCATATCTAAAAATTTATATCCTTAAGCTACTTTTTCTATTCCCAAAGAAGCCATCCTAAGGAAATGAAGAGTGAGTTAATGAAAGGTACATATAAAAGGTATTCTGATGATAAAAAATATTGGAAATATTCTAAATGCCCAAAAGTAAGAGATTGATAATATAAATTATAGTATATCTATAAGATGAGATATTTTACAGTCTTAATGTTTTGAAAAAAATTTATCACAGAAGAACATGCTCACAATACAGTATCAAATGGTAAAAGCAAGGCAGAAAACTATATGATTCTGTACAGTATGATTCTAATTAATTTTGAGATTATGGTCATGCAAAAACATACTAACTGATTATCTCCGGGTGATGGGATTATGAGTAATTTTAATTTTCTTTCTTAGACTTTATTAAAAAATTAATTTCTAAAATAGATGAGAAATTCTTAATTGGAATAAAAGTGATTTTTTAAATCCTTTTAAAAAATTAAATCTTTTTTTGGAGATAATTGTAGACTCACGTGCAGCTGGAAGGAATAATACAGAAATCCTAGGTATCCACTCTATTTCTACTGGTAACATATTGCCAAACTATAGTATAATACCATGACTAAAAATATCAATTTTTAAAAAGAGAAATCTCAACATAAAAGATACCCCTTCTTCCCCTTTCCTTTTCTCAGAGAAAAGGATAGTAGAAGCTGTTGGAAGTCATTTACATATTAGTATGAATTAGACAGCTTTTTCTTTTTTCTAGGATTTTATAAGGAGAAAAAGAAGCACCTAAGGGGTAGGAGGAAGGAGGTGGTGTAAGGGGCAGAAGAAGGCACAGAATCAGCACGCTGGGTGTTCTGGAAAAAAACCTGTCACTTACTTTGTAATTTGTGTGTGAGGGGGAGCGGAACTAATAGCAGCAGTCTGGCCTAAGTGTGAGAGTCCATTATGGCCCCAAGTCCCCTTGTGCATCACCATCAGATGCCATCATCAACTACCTAGGCCACTGTCACTGGTTTCATGCAGCCACATAGCATTGCCCCTCTGCGGTGCAGCCTCAAGCACCTAACTGAGCCCCGGGGGCTCGGCGAGCCTCATCATGCACACAGCCAGGGCCCCCCATTCACGTCCCTCCTCCACATGCAGGGACTCCACTGTCCAGGTCCAACAGCATTTGCAAGTGTCAAGTTCACAAGAGACAATCCTTGCCCGGCTAGCTGACAACAGAGGAGACGATGACAATAAGCATGACACACGCCCACACACACTCCTGTTTCTCAGGACGGGCCGACCTCCCATACACCAAATAGAAAAGAGTAAGAGACAGAACGAGAGAGGGCGGGAACGAGGAGGAAGGAATGAAGGAACTGGAAAGATGAGGAGAGGAGGCCTGGTGGGTGGGCTGCGCCGCCGAATCAGAGGCCTCGCACGCCAGGGCCGCGTGTCCGGCATGCACACGCGCTGTACCACATGCACGCAGACCGCCGCTTGGGCCGCCCGAGGGACAAGCCCCACTCTAAAGCGACTGTAGCCAGTCACTCTCTTCCAACAGATCCCAGAGAGCTCATGGGTCACTGCTCTTCCACTGCTCGCCCTCGGCTGGGGACTCCAGGTGGCCGCTGCTCCTGTGTAACACGCACACGAGGTTGCTGGGGGTGAGTCTTGGTCTCATAGGGTCCTGGGGCACAGAGGACACCCCCACTCCCTCTTGCCTGCCCTGGGTCCTGAACACATGGCACTCCCTTGACGTTTCATGAGAACTCCCTGATGTGATGTGATGGGGGGCTTTTCGAGCAGCTGAACTCCAGGACTCCCTGCTCCTGCTGTATCTTTCAAGTGGGACTGTGGCCTGGGGGCAGCGGAACTTTCTAAGAAATGTGGGAAGACCCCTTGAACAACACTGATGGCAACAGTCCAGCGTCTGCTGGCCTCAGCAGCCCATTCTGGAGATAGCGAGACGAGACGCTGAGGAGGAGGGGCCAGATTCCTGGGGGTGCAGGGGCAAGGGTTAGGGATTTCTGGACCCACTTGAGCTTCTGGCTTCCCTGAGAGTTTGGGAGTTGGGGGCCTGGCTTTGGACAAATGCTTTCCTTCAGCTCCTCCCCACTTCTCTCACTTAGTATCCTCTGCCTGAGTCTCCCGAGCGGCCAGGTCAAGGCCGCCCACAGCCACTTGTCTGTTGAGCAGGGAGAAGGATCCATCCCACCTGCAGGCCGGTCCCAGGACTTCCATGAGAGGCCAGCCCCGAGGTCCCCCAGGCCTGTGTCCCTCCTGGCCCCTGGCAGAGTGGGGTTCCTTTCAAGCCAGCATGGCCTGTTTCCAGGCAAGCAGCAAAGGGGCTCTGGGACTGCCGCTGAGGTACAGTCCTGCTGCCGATCGTGGTGCCCAGACCGAGGACTGCATCAGGCAGCCTGGGACCTCCTCAGCCCTCTGCTCCTACTGGAATGAGGTGGGACAGGGCTTCCCGCCACTACATGGGAAGCCACACACATCGCAGGTAACCACGTGAGCAGCACACACGGCTCTGCGTCCAAGCTGACACACAAACGCCCTTTCGTGAGCAATCACCCCTACGAGGTCACCCCCCAG
Organism: Nasua narica; assembly: GCA_028533885.1. Taxonomy (NCBI): domain Eukaryota; kingdom Metazoa; phylum Chordata; class Mammalia; order Carnivora; family Procyonidae; genus Nasua; species Nasua narica. The sequence continues at coordinate 62,065,159 of CM052797.1, forward strand.
GTGCCCACACAGACCCCTGCTGACGGAGACAAGCCCCCCACATATACACAGAGCAGTATGCGCAGCAGAATGGCCCCTGGTCCAGAAAGGACTGGGACGACACTTACCGGGAAGACGTGAAGAGAGACCCATTGACTCCTCCAAATGTGGACAGGGCAACGGAAATGGGCATGATCCAGGCCATGACCCCTAGGAGCTTCTCTCCGAATGTCTGGGAGAGAAAACAAGGGGATGAGCGGAAGAGGCGAGGTTACAAGCCTCCACTTACATATCACTGCTGGGAATGCTCCCTCCCATCTCTACCCTTGCGGAGTCTCTCCTACCAGGGTCCTCGCGGGGAGGATTGGTTCCCCAGCCCCTCCTGCCCGGCCCTGCCCCGCACCAGCACTTCCCTTCCCACAGTGATCACACACAGTGGGGATTTAACAAGTGTTTGGGGCTAGTAACCGAAGGAGACAGTGCATGGTGGTAATAATAATAATAATAATAATAACAACAACAACAATAATGACGATGATGTGCTAACATTTGTTCTCCTTGTGTTATGGATGAGGAAACTAAGGCACAAAGTAATTAAGTAGCTTGCCTAAGATCACAAACCCAGAAAGTGGAGGGCCAGGACCAGAAGCCAGCTGTGGGAATCCAGGCTTCACTTACATTACACACTAATGAGTCAGGCAGGTTGGGGTTCAAATCTTAGCCCAACAGTTCAGAGCTGTGAGGCCTTGAGCAAGGTCCTTAATTTTTGAGCCTCAGTTTTCCCATCTGTAAAATAGAAATGGTTCCTAATTCATAGGGGGAGAATTTCTAAATTCATAGAAATAATATGGTAAGAGGGGAAAATGATAAGAACTAGCCACTTTGTAGGCTGAGAAAGAAAAGGTGGTAAAGCTATAAACTAGTCTTCCTATATACTGTATAGGAAGTATATTCCTATATACTATATACCTATACACCTATATACTGAAGGAATGTAAAATGTCAAGGGACTAGCCTTTTCTATATTCTCTGAACCAAGTACATACTCAATTTCTAGCACATTATGGGAGAGGGGTCATTTAGAACAGATGTCCTGCTGGGTTAAGCCAGTGGTCATGGAAGAGGCTGCCCCAGGACACTGGAGGGAGACACGTGATGACAGTTTGATAGGGTGGCGTCGGGGCTCAGGTGAAGCCAGGTCAGGGGCAGGGGGCAGCATGGCTCCCAGGTCTCTCCTGGGCATCAAAGATCCCAGTGCTTTGCATCTGCGCCATCTCTTTCCCCAAAGAGCACAGACCACTCCTACTTCCTAACTGTTTACTGGCACACACTTTTCCCTGATGAGGGAAGGAACCAGGCTGCATGATTTCCAGAGGAAGAAACAAAGGCAGAGAGGAACGGTGTTGTCTTGTGCAAGATTATATCTTTCCGAGGAGGAGCCTGCCTCCTTTATACATCATCATATTTAGAGCTTAAAGTGCCTCAGGTCAGGAAATGGCAAATTGTTTTTTTTTTTTGTAAAGGGTCGTACAGTAAGTAAGGTGGCTTTGTGGGCCATAGAGTCCGTGGCAACAAGCTGGTCCTGCTGTCGTCACTGTTCTAGACATACCATGGCCGTCAGTTTGCTCCTGGGCACTTGAAGATATGGTTTCTGCCCTGAGAACTTGGGATGACTTCCAGTTCCACCAATTCACGGATCAGGGAAAAGTGAGTAGGGCCCATCGGGCAAGTCTATGTCAACATTCCTGGTTTGGGGGACTGTGAGTTTGATTTCTTACCACAGCGACTGCGTTTGATGCCAGCAGCTCCTGGGGGGACATTGCAGTGACATAAGCGACATTGGCAAAGACATACACAAATGTGACCAGTGGGATGGAGATGAAGATGGCTCTGGGAAGGTTCCTGTAGAAGGAGAGGAGGTGAGAGGGGAAAGGCCTGGCACCTGCCTCGTCACGGGGTTTGGGAGGTGCCTTGTCCTTCTGCTCCAAACTGACCTGGCGACCTTTTGTGACAGTCCCTCTCCCGGGGGGGCGGGGGGGGTGGATTCTGTCTCAAAATGGGCAGGGCAATTTAGAGGAAATGAAACAGTGTAGCCTGCGAATATGCTTCATACCTGTGGGCCTCTTCCTGACCGGAGTCTCCACGATGCACCCTTCTCCCCTGCCTCCAGACACAAAGACCCTCCTGTCCTGTGACAGGTAAGTAAGATGCCCAGAGGCCCCTGGGCAGTGGTGCTATCTCAGCACTGTTTCAGCTTTTAATCTGCTCTGGGACGGTCACGGGATCATTTTCCTCCTCCCGGCAGGGCAGATGGCAAATGGTTCAAGTTCCTGAGAAATAACTGCTTCTCCAGGACAGACCAGGTCACGGTCAGAACAGGGGCTGGAGGTGGAGAAGGGGCATGGACACCTGGCTCTCTCTTCCCAGCAGCAGGTGCTGTGGCCTTTCAAGGGATTTGGGAAGAGCTGGGCTATTTCAACTCACTTGTAGGGATCAACAAGTTCCTCAGTCACGTAATTAAGAAAGTTCCAGCCTCCGTAGGCAAAGGAGCCCTGAAGGAAAGCCAGTGCGATGAGGCCGATGTCAGGTTCCTGGAAATTTTCAAATGCGTTCTTTGGTTCCAGCCAGAAATACTCTCCTGTGGACGCAAGGGGCAGGAGGCTGCTCAGAAAGGAGCCAGAGGCCTGGCGGCCTCTAGCCTGCCTCGTCCTGTCTCAGCTCCTCCTGCGGTGATGACCCAGCTCTTGTCTTATTTCCAGTGAACTCCACACATGGGAGAAGTGGGACCAAAAGGAGCATGGAAATAGAGATTAAGACCTCCCCAGAACCTAGGACCCAGGCGTCCAAATGCAGGCTCCGGTTCAAAGCACAGTTTTCAATGTTCTTTTAAAAGGCAAATTTACTTGGAAGGAAAGGCCAGGGGAGGTGACTGGCGAGGGCAGGGTAGAGTAAATCAGGGGTGGGGGGGGGTTGGGGGGAAGCTGGGATTTGGAGATGCAGGATTAAGGCCATTGGCAGTCTCTTGACCACCTTCCTGTAGATCTAAGTTTGTACATTATGATAAAGAAAGCATGAAGAACAAACCCTTAAACGGACGCTCCTCTAATGCCATAGTAGTTCGTGTGTGCTCCGCTTTCTTTGTTAATAACATCCTGTCTCTAAGGCGTCTGGTCTCTCTCTTCATGGTATAGATTCCCTGAGGACAGGGTCCTGCAGCAAAGAGCTTTTCCACTGCCTTCCCAACCTTTAGCACAGAGTCCTGCACACAAGTGGGCCCTCAAGAAAGGGTGCTGATGACGTTGTAATGAAATACACAGCAACTGCCCATATTTTACTTATTTATCTGTAATCCAGCATTTGGACAGGAAATAAGGAGACTAGAAGTGATCAGGAGAAGGCATCAGGGCCAGAATAGGAGGGACTTATGATCTCTGAAAAGATAGCACAGTGGTTTCTTTCTTTCTTTCTTTTTTTTTTTAGGGGAAGGCATGAACACAGTCCTCACTACTACACATTATGTAGTCCCATTTCTCGTGTTTGGGGAATCTGCAGGTCAGCACATGCATAGTGCAACGGGTAAGGCTTGCCCTTGGAACACCACCTTCATGATCGTGGTCTCTCCCCTACCAGATAGGTATACACAGTGATTTCTTTTCTTTTTTTTTTTTTTTAATTTATTTATTAGAGAGAGAGAGACTGAGAATGAGAGGGGAGAAGGTCAGAGGGAGAAGCAGACTTCCTGCAGAGCCGGGAGTCCGACATGGGACTCGATCCCGGGACTCCGGGATCATGACCTGAGCCGAAGGCAGTCGCTTAACCAACTGAGCCACCCAGGCGCCCTACACAGTGATTTCTTTAAGTCTACACGATGTTACGTACTAAAGAACTTAACACCACTGGTTAAAATAACAGCAGGACCTTAATTATGTTTCCTGGAGTATATATCCAGGCACCCCACATGGCCTTCAGGGCTTGTAGGCAGGTGGGAGGTCTCTCTGTTTGTCACCTGACTTTCTCCAGGAGGCAGTGACACTGGGCAGAGCCCAGTGGTGCCATGGTTCCCGTGGAAACCAAATACAGACTCGGACTTGGAAGGGACCAAATCCAGTGGGGAATGTTGGCAGGAGCCCCAGGAATGTCGAGCTCTCTCTTGTAGAGATTATGAGCAATTCTGAAATGTATAAGAATCTCCTCTGTTCCCCATTTTAAGATATGGACAACATACAATATAAGATGCAGGGAGCTTCCTTGGGGATGGGGCAAGAGGGCAACAGGAGTCCAGAGGTCTGGGGGCTTCACCGAGCTGTGCCAGAGCCAGGAGGTCAGCATGGGTGACCTGAGCTCGGCAAAGCAGGTGGGGCATGCTCAACTTGCAACCATCCCAGGAAAATGGGTTCTTTTCCCCTTTGTCAAGCAGGTGAAGAAGAAAAGTCATTCAAGGTCAGAATTGGAAAATCTCAGGGGGCACCTGTCTAAAGACAGTGTGGGGGGATGGGTACATGAGAGAGGCAGAGAGTTGGGTGGGACTCACCTTTGCAGATCTGGACAATTCCCATGATGATGATCAGGGCCAGGGCCAGGAGTTTGCCAGCTGTGAAAATGTCTTGAACCCGGGTGGCCCACCGCACACTGGCACAGTTGACCCACGTGAGGAGCACTGAAACGACAGACCCCCGAACATACCCTCAGGGCCACGGTGAGGCTGTAGGAGGCCCTCTGCTCAGAAGCAGAAATGTTCCTTGCTCCTGATGAGGGGACTGTATGAGGCAAGCCAAATTTCCCTCAAGCCCAGCCCCAGTCTCCGGAAACTCTGGCTAGGGTTAACGGGTTACAAATGGAGATTACGTGCCACCAATTAGAGCTTGGTCAGAGCGTGCCCTGCCTAGGGCTGGAAGCCAGAAGTAGGCATGGAAGTGAAGGCACTGGCTTTGAGGAAAATCAGCATCTGACCAGGGTGCAAGCGTGGACTTTGTTTCCAGGCGATTGTATGTTCAGGGGGAGCCCTGAGCAGCTGGTGGGTCCTGAGTGTCATCTTCCTCAGCCTGATTTTGGGGCAACAGAGGGTTAGGGGGAATCTTTTTTTTTTTTTTTAACGTGTGGTATAATTTACATAGAGCAAAATTCATTTTTCTAAGTGTACAGTTTGATGAGGTCTGACAAACATATTCAGTTATTTATTCATTTGAACACTCTTTATATGGAACATTTCCAACGCTCCCAAAAGTTCTCTTTCTTGCACTTTGAGCTCCTTTGAAGTCAGTCCCCTTCCCCTACCTCTGGCAACCATTAATTTGGTTTCTGTCCCTATAGTTTTGCCTTTTCCAAAATGTCACATGAACAGAATCATACAATATGTAGCCTCGTGTGTCGGCTTCTTTCACTTTGCATGACGCTTTTGAGATCCATTCATGTTGCTGTGTATATCAGTAGTCTGGTCCTTTTACTGTCACGTAATACTCCATTTTATGTATTGGTTTTCTACTCACTGGCTGATGGACATCTGGGCTACTCCCAGTTTGGGGCTCTTATGAATAAAGCTGCTATAAACACTTGCATAGAAGTATTTAAGTGGATCGTAGATGTCTTTGAGATTGTTTTCCTTTGTCTTGAGTAAATATCCAGGAGGGAAATTCTGAGTTATAAGGTAAATGAATAACCTTTTTTTTTTTTTTTTAAGATTTTGTTACTTTTAAAAGTAATCTGTAGGGACGCCTGGGAGGCTCAGTCAGTTAAGCATTTGCCTTTAGTTCAGGTCATGACCCCAGGGTCCTGCGATCAAGTCCCACACTGGGCTCCTTGCTTGGCAGGGAGCCTGCTTCTCCCATTGCCTGCTGCTCCCCCGGTTTGTTCTCTCTCTCTCCGACAAATAAATAAGTAAAATCTTAAAAAAAAAAAAAAAAAAAGCAATCTCTATGGGCTTGAACTCATAGGCTTGAGATGAAAAGTCACATGCTCTACTAAGCCAGCCAGGCGTCCCTAAATGTATGTTTAACTTTGTAAGAACAGTCAAACTGCTTTCCAAAGGGGTTATATCGGGGCGCCTGGGCGGCTCAGTCGGTTAAGCATCTACCTTTGGCTCAGGTCATGATCCCAGGGTCCTGGGATCCAGGCCTGCGTCAGGCTCCCTGCTCAGTGGGGAGCCTGCTTCTCCCTCTCCCTCTGCTTCTCCCCCCAGCTTGTCTCTCTCACTCTCGCTCTCTCAAGTAAATAATCTTAAAAACAACAACAACAACAACAAATACCCCTACAAAGTGGCTACATCGTTAGCATCTCCACCAGCAATGTAGGCGAGTTCCTGGTGCTCTGAGTCCTTTCAGCATTCGGTATCCTCAGCTCCAAAAGTTTGCCTATTCTGATAGGTGTGTAGGGGTATCTCACTGTGGTTTCAATTTGCATTTCCCTCATGACTGGTGAGGTCGAGTATGTTTTCAGGTGCCTGTTTGCCACTAGCCCTTTGTCTTCTTTGGTGGCATAGGGGCTTTTAACTCTGCCTCCTATCCTAGGAGTCATAGAGCTCCCACAGAGATCCCAACAACATGGAACCTCCAAGGGCTGGAGAAGAGTTCAGAGGCTGAATCCTAGGAGGGAGGGACTCCGTTTTACAGCCAAACTCCCCAAGCAGCCCAGGGAGCCTGTGCCGCAGGAATGGGACTCTCACCTTCCTGGTGCTTAGGAAGTCCTTGAGAATGAAGGGAAGAAATAAAATCCTCTTGTTTTCCCTCCCCCTGAAACAGTGGCCAGGACCCTCCCCCCACCTACCCCCCTCTCCCCCCCAGCCCTCCAAAGGTACACATTACACACGGAGAAGCACCAGACTTTCTTCTCAAGCTCTGGCCCGGCCTCTGACTTCACCTGAACAGTTGCTCAAATTATATCAAATACCTGATCCTTAAACTGTGTTTTTACTTTTCAAGTATTTTCTGACCTTACTTGATTCCGAGACCATTTCGATAGGGTAAAGACCTGACATGATTATCCATCTGTAACCTTTTCCCCACACCATCTCTACCTGGCAAACTCCTTCTCATCTTTCAAGATCCAGCTCAAATGTCACCTGTTCTGTGAGGCTTTATTATTTTGCTTATTTCTGACAATGTGGCTGCAAGGTAAGATACACCAGCTGCATTTCATAGACAAGGAACAAAGTCTGTCCCTCCTCTCTTTTCTCAGACCACTTTGGTTATATTTAATTTTGGCATCTACTTCTTTGATTATAATGATCTGTTTCTTTTTCTCTGTCTCCATGTAGATTAGGAGGGCAGGGACTATGACTTTTCATGTTTTTAATCCCAGGGCATCATTAATGTCTGCAAATAGCAGGTACTCAACAAATACTTAATACTTGGACACAAAAAATGCCTCGATTCATTAACCCTGCAATCTCATCTCAGTCTACACATTCTACAATGCACACAATCTCCCCTCTCCCCAGGAATCTCATCAAAAGGAGACACGATCCCTAGTTAGTTGCACAGAGCCAAAAGAGTGACAGGAAACTTGACTTCAAGAGTAGAAACTCTTGACTCTTCATGGAGAAGCTGTTATCCAAGATGGTGTCATATAAGGACAACAAAAACATGTTGTCAGAGGAAGGATTTTAAGTGCCTGAATAGGGAGAACATCTTGTAAATACTCGAATGTTCCAGATGGACTGAGACATTCTGATAAACACACATTTGGTTTATCTTACTCAATTCAAAAAGGATTTCAGGATCACATGCCAACCCACATCATTCTAAGCAACAGGGCCTGTGATCTGTCTCTCCTTAGGGCCTTAAGGACTGCTAGGTACAAGGCTGGGCCCTCAGGTCCCAGCAGTTCAGGCAGACACAAGCAATGACTTAAGGATAAAGGAAATTGATTTATGAAAAGAAGATTAGGACATAAAACCTATGAGGCTCAGGGATAGGAAAGGATTACAAAATAAGAAACCAGACCATGATCCCAGAGAAGAAAATTATCCTCTATCAAGGGGAGGAGAGGGCACGGTGGGGAAGTGATAGGAAAGTACTCAGAGGGAAACAAGGGATGAGCAGGACAACTCACAGACATTCTTCCCCCAGCAGGTGGTAGGAATGTGGCTACCTCCTGGTGGGCTGGGATAGAAAACACAAAATCATCTACCTCCTTAGGAAAGGGACCTTGTCAAGGCAGTCAGAAAGATTCCTTCAGTCAGCTCCAGAATATTCCTGGGGGATGGGAGATGTTTGAAGGAAGGGAAAATTTGTCAAATAAACTTGCTGTGGGTGTCTTCTGTCCCACCTGATCTTATCTTCACAATTTCACAAGAACCCAGTCTTTGACTAATATTTAACCTTTTCCCTTTACAGAGATCATTCAGACATAGAAAGAGAAATCCTGAGAATGGGGTGGGGAGACAATTTGCCTGTGACACTAATCTCCTTAGAACAATGGCTGCAGGTCCTCACATCTGACCCTTATCCCTGCTGTTGGGTGATCACAGCATGTGACTGAGGGGAAAGAAGGCACTTTCAGTCTCCTGCTACCACAGGCCAGCTTCCCTCACAGCAGGCTGAAACCTGAGCCTCCAAACAGAGAGGAAAGGTCAGTGAGTTAAGGCAACACTGTCAGGTGTTCGCCAAGCCCCTGCCTAGTTCAGGCATCCTGTCTCTGCCAGTCTGCTACCCAGAGGCCCTTTGTGTTGTTAATGGCTCTTGCCCCTCTCCCTTCTCAGCCACACTGGGCACTCTGCACTCTGCGTGCTTGAGAAACAGTGACCTCAGGGAAGCCCTGTGTAGATGGGGACCAGTGGCCACTGCAGCTGGAAATGTGAAGGTTTTCATTCATCCATCCGTCTGCCTGTCCTTCCAACCATCATCTACAAAGGGCCTGACTGTGGTAGGTGGGGGAGTTACAAGACACAAGTCCCTGTGCTCAGGAAGTTGAGAGCATAAGGAGGGGGAGATAGGTGGACGAAAAGATGATCTTACTACAGTATGGTGACAGCAGGGCTCTTCACGGAAGCCAGTGGGCGTCAATGAGGAGCCCCAAACTCAGCCCAGGGGATTCAGAGGCGTGTCCCATAGGAGGGGGAGACCCCAACCAAAAGGAGAATTTTATCATTTTGGCCCAGCTGGATAAAAGAAATAAGAAGGTGTAAGACTCCGGTTCTTGTCCATTGTAATCTGGCTATGGGGAGGTTGCTGCTTCTCTAGAGGACCCTATGGAATCTCAGGCTTATCTGTATTTCTAGGGCATTTTCTCCTCTTTCTTTTTGGTATCCTTTTTGTTTGCTGGGTTTCTAAAAAAAAAAAAAAAAAAGGAGGAAAGACTATCAAGATGATACTTCAAAAAAATGCTGAAGTCAGGGGTTGGTTACTTAAATCTGCCAAGCTGGAAAAGGTGACAAGGTGACACCTTAATGTCAAGGTGACAGGAGGGATAAAAAAAATAGGCAGGCAGGAGTAGGGGACTCAGAACCCAGCAATCCTGTGAACTGTTTGGAGACCAGGGCTCCACTCTCCACTGCTGAACAGGAGAGGTGGGCTCAGTGCTCCCTGCCTGTGGGAAAGCTGAAAGGCTGACAGAGAGGTGCAGAGTCCCTGTCAGATTGATGACAGTGCAGATCCTGTCACCGACCTGGACAGAGGGCCAGAGTTAGAAAAAGAG